>CM040922.1:21587687-22207687 GCA_023029165.1 Gobiocypris rarus
ATTTTGGTAGCCCGACTGGAAAACATTAGCCCTGGGACATCAGGCTTTGCGAGCCCTGGCCCATAAATGTTCGAGTCTGATCCCAAATTGCAGGACAATAAACCAACAACACCTCAAATACAAAGGATTCTCCAGCCTGTGACAGTATGGAAGTTATGTTTAGTTAGACACGTGCAAATTATCAGGAGATATCAAATGATCTGTAACAATGCAATACTGTCACATTTAAAAAAACATGTTTTACTCACAAAAGTGTTGTGTTGCACCATTCCTGTCATATCAAGCACACAGAATAGTTTTTTTAATCTGATCCTGTCTGCAAATCCAGTCTCTTGTTTACAAACGAATCCACAGTGAAATGAAGCAAACAAACGAGCAATGTCTTTACCCTCGTGAGCTAGAACTTCACTAAAAATAAAGTTCAACCAAGTATTTCTAATATTGGAATCCAAATTAGGTTTATGCTGCGTTTATTGCTTGGAAGTTTGATCCTGTTTAGCTTCACGCATGTAGGCCTACGTTATTTATCTATGTCAGCATGGGCGTCAGAACCATTGTGTGTGGGTGCGACAAGACCCACCCACTTTTTACAACCAATGATATTGGACCCACTCACTTTTATCGTCTCTAATTCAGCGCATGTCTGTTTACCTATACCAATAACCGATAAACACTTAATAGTAAACACGTTAGATGCTTTATTTCCACTTTTCTAATATTTTCTTCAGTTTTATTGAAAATAAATGCCATTCCGATCTGATAAGTGATGGTAAAAGTAGAGGGAGTTCAGCAAAAGTTCAATTTGCGTCAAAACTTGATGCCATGCGCCTTACCCTACACCATTGCCGCAGTGAATGATTTGGTGATTTCCGTAATTTTGTCTATCCCAATCAATCGTTTAGTAAACGGCAGTATATTTTTATTTAATGTAAATGGCCTCTAATGTTACTCCAGTAAAAAAAAATTCTGACAGAGGACCCACCCACATTTTATTTGTTTCCGACGCCCATGTATGTCAGGCACGAGTCGGTGGGTGGGGCTACAGAATTGACTTTCATCTTAAGGTGGCGTTTCACTGCACTCTGACGTCACGGTACACACATTCACAGAGCAATCGCTTTGCTGAGCCAGCTGTCAATAAAAGCTTTTCTTTGACTAACAAGGATGTTTTCAGCTCTGAAACTTGAAAGAATAATGCCTAAGTATTTTATGAAGCTTTGTTAGGAGTGATCTCAGACAGGTAAGAATAAAACATGAGTGAGTGGATCGACTCAGCATGTAATGTGAACGTAGGGACAATAATACTTGTGTGACAATACTTGTGCATTGTTTTGAAATGGGAAAATATTAAGAGGTATTTCCAAATACATCATAATGAATGGCTGCTAGAAGCAGAGCATGTCTAGGACAAAATACACCATACACACCTGAGCTCTTAAAGTGGTCCGGGCTTGGGTGGTGCTGGGAGGGTGAGTTGCAGGTGGAGGTGACATGCTCGCTTTGCAGCATCTGACCCGCATGGGGCCCCAAGGTGGCATAGTCAGCAAAGGAGCAGGGAGCAGCCCGCTGGTCACCAGGCCCAGAATAAAAGCCATAATCGGGAACCCTGGGAAATACGTAGAGGAGGTGGAACACGGCAATTGATACACATGATACTATATGATACACAAAGATGAAGTGACTGACAGTGAAGTATGTGTGTGACCGATGATGACATGAGGCTGAATGATGCCCACATACACTCAATTTGTTAGCAGTTACACAACATGATGCCCAACTCTCAAAGATGCTAGCAAAGATCTTAATAGAAACCTATGAGTGAATACGTTAGATATGGTGGGCAGTGATAAATAAAACATTGTCACATTCAGCATGTTGTTCAACAAAGTATCATTGATGTTTATTGGCCATAAACATAAAAAAAAGTATGTTAGACATTAACAAACAAACTCTTTTCAGGATGGTAGATTATGCACGCTTCTGAGGATGTTATTTGTCGGCTCTAGCTAACATTCATAACTGGTCTTTTCAATTATATAAGTGGGTTTGATATACAGAGGGCATCAAATGTCTTCATTGGCATTTTAGAAAGAGCAAGATCCACCACACAGGCTGTTACATCTTACGTCTCCCCTGCAGCACGTTTGCTTTTCATTGGGGTCTGGGACCTGCAAGAGCGTCCTGGACTCGTGCCGAACATCACAGCGCTGATTATGCCCTCAACAGCTGCCAAGAGTAATCTGAAGCTCTAAGTCGTTTCTCTGTCATCAGCTTCGCAACTTTCCCTCACCGTCCGCGGTTTGTGGGCAAAACGCCTGCCTGTCAAATTATACTCAAGTGCTTGAGGAATGGCAGAACTCCAACACTGCCTGCTTACTGTAAATTGTGACTCGAGGAATCACAGAAATGTGCCGCTGTAATGATTCCAATTACATCTCTGTATAAACTCAAGCTTCACAGCTTTAAAGGGACTGTTTACCAAAAAATTAAAATTCTGTCATTTATTCACCTTCATGTCATTCCAGACCTATGCGATTTTCTTCTAAGCAACACAAAGATGATGCTTTGAAAAAAATCGTCTTTTCTTTTTGTCCATACAATGAGGGTCAGTGGGGTCCAATTTTGTTTGTGACCCAATTGACAAAAAACAACAAATATATTCTCAAATCTCATTCAGGGTTAAAATGAGGGTAAATGACAATTTTCTTTATAGGCTGAACTTTTCCTTTAAACAAAGCTGAGCGTGCTCTTATTGGTTAAAACAAATACAAGCACAAAGGGTCAGAGATGTGTTCAACATTTTGAATGCCCACCATTCCTTCTATGAGTGGGACACACTGGGGTTGTTCCAGGTCACTGCTAGGCATCCTGGGTCTTTAGCAGGAAATTAACATTTCTGTTCAGAGTCTTTTAGATCATTCAGTGTTATTCAGGACTAAACTGACTTTCATGCTCAATCTAAACTAGAAACAACAACAAAAAAAGACCACAACAGCAAAACAAAGGCCAGAGACACCCTTTCTTTCTGTAATCCATTTTTTCGACGTGCATTCTAATCGCCAGTTGTCCTTGAATTTTAAAGTGGGTTTTCTGCTCCCCGCTAATTAGACAAGCTTCCACTGCCTCTTCTGCACTCTCTAATTAGATCTTTAACAACAAACAAGAGTCGACCTCTACACAGACTCCTCCATTTGTTAAATGGCTGAGCAGGGCGCAGGTTGGCGAACGTGCAACACCCACCCCCTTCCCCCTCCCGCACTGTCTTTGCGGAACCATGCCGCATGCATTCCAAGAGTCGCAGATTGCCAGGACACCACAATGGCGGCTTCCTGTTCCATCTGCCTAATTCTGCCGATTACAGGATACTGGGAGAGTAGTACACAAAGCCGACATTCACACACACAACGGATGTACACAGCTGCTTTGTTTATGCTGACACGGACAATTAGCCCTCAGCTGCACAAGGCGCTCAGTCAGGAAGGTCTTATCTAATAAAGGCAGTGAAAATTACCTTTATTGTTCAGGTAGATTGCCTCTAATGATAGTGCCATCAGTGTAAAAGGATATGAATAAAATGAGGCTGAAAAGAGCTCTTCAGTTGGATGGCAAGACAGCAGAAGCAGCCATCTGGGAGCGAGCCGTTGCCTGATTATCTTCCTCTGCTCATTTTCTTTTCAGAGCATACAAATGATTTACTTTTACTTAAGCAAAGGTGAGAAACAGAGAGGGATCGGCCAACGATGCTCTGACATCAAAGTTAGAGAAATAATAGCTTTCCTCTGATCTTTCTAAAACAACACATGTTCTCTCACAGCGTGTTCGAGAGGCAGCGTGCATCACCTCGGGGGGTTTCGGCGATGTGGGTGTCTGCCACAGAAATGTGTTTAGTCTTTGGGCCACAATATGTGTGCAAATTAATGGTTTCCTAATGAACACCAATCGAATGCTGTTTTAGTTGTGCGGACATCTGCTGTAGCGCTTCATCAATAACACAATTTCCGGCACATCACCAGAGCTTTTGATAATTCAGCTGGCAGCATGCTAGAGTTGTAAATCTCTATTTCTAGGTTTAACTGCAGTCTGGCCATATGAACAGCATAATGAGAACAGAAATATCACTGCATGTGCCACAAATGTACTTTCTGAAGTCCTTTAAAAAGTAATCAGGAAAACAACAATGGAAAACAGCCCTATATTTAACGTCTTTATATAAATTAACAATTTGAAATGTGGGTTTAAATCAAATCAGTTTTGAAACGTTATCACTACATGATCAGGGTCAATTTTGTTTGTTCAACTTTAACATTAAAACAGGGCATGATGGGGCCCTTGCAGAGTTGACATCCCATAATGGGTTTTGTTGAAATTTCAAAAATAATGTTATGTTAATAAAAGTAATGTTTTTCCATGTATGCAATCATTTTTCAGTAAAACTGTATCACTTTCAATTACTTTATAAAGAAAACTTTACTGATGAAAATGCAATTTTAATGTATAGTAAAAAATAAAATAAAACTAGAATAAAATAAACAATATTGTGTAATTTAAAAAAGTATGACAAATAATAATATATAAAAATAATAATTAAATAATAAAATTTAATATACACACAGTCCCTGACAAAAGTCGTGTCGCTTATCTATTTTGTAGAAACACCTGCTATTAACCTGACTTTTAATTCATCAATTGGTGTTAGAAATAGCTCATATTAAAAAAGCTAAAACGCTCCCAAATGACGTTTAATGCACTGAAATAAATTAGGTTCACTGAAAAAAGATTTATCGTTTAATCAAGACAGAAAGGTCAAATTTTGGCAAGACAAAAGTGTTGTCGCCTATACAGAAATTGAACAAATTTACTGCAAATACGAAAATATGTCAGCAAATTAAGTAGTGGGGCTGTGAGATCCAAATGTAATATATTGTATGACTTCCATGAGCTTGAAGGACTGCATCCATGCGGTTTGGCAAGGACTCAGACAATTTATTGATGAAGTCATCAGGAATAGCAAAGAAAGCAGTCTTGCATGCCTCCCAGAGTTCATCAATATTCTTTGGTTTCGTCTTCCATGCTTCCTCTTTCATCCTACCCCACATATGCTCAATGATGTTCATGTCTGGTGACTGGGAATAAAACTTTATTTTTATTCAAATCTTCTTCGCCTTGAGGAACTTTGATGTGAAGATGGAAGAATGCGATGGAGCACCATCCTGCTGCAGAATCTGGCCTCTTTTATGGTTGGGAATATAAGAGGTATAAGATTTCTTGGTATTTTAGACTATTGAATTTGCCTTCCACCCTGCAGATCTCTCGCACACCCCCATACTGGATGTAAACCAAGACCATGATTTTTCCGCCACCAAACTTCACTGTTTTCTGGGTGAATCTCGGATCCATGCGGCTCCAGTAGGTCTCCTGCAATATTTGCGGCGACTGTGGTGTAATTCAACAGAAGATTCAACTGAAAAATCCTTCTGCCACTTTTCCAGCGTCCATCCTTTTAGCAGGCTGTGGGCTTTGGCAAATGCCACACGGTTTTTCAATTGTCTTTTGTTTAGTGCTGGCTTCTGGGCACTGATTCGACCATGGAGGCCATTTCGAGACAGAATCCGACAAACTGTTCTGATTGACACAGGGACTTCAGGTGACCAGGTCTCATGGAGCTCTGCTGCAGTGGAAAATGGGCTGGCCTTGGATTTTCGAGCCAACAAACGGTCCTCTCGAGCAGTTGTCTTGCAGGGTCTGCCTGACCTGGGTTTGTCATAAACGTCTCCAGTCTCTTCAAATCTTTTTTTATCCTCTGTACTTGACGCTGAGACACTTTGAAGGTGTCTGCCACATCAGCAGTGGATCTGGTCTTCAGCCTCTTGATAATCAAAACTTTAGTCTCAGGGTGAATCTTAGGCATGTTTGCAGAGGTTTAGTTGCAGTTGGTGTGAAGCTCTAGTGCACTGGGGTTCTTTTTATACACACCTGATATCTAATTGATCCATTATTAGTCACAGGTGAAGCTCATATGACAAGGCGACAACACTTATGTCTTTGCAAAAATCGACTCAATGGGCTTAACCAAGCTGTGAATATTACAATATTTTTGAAAGTTTCATTTTGCACTGAAACATTATTACAAAAGTTGTTGGGATTAAAACGAGCCATTTCTTGAAAAAAAATCTTGATAAGAAATATATTTCAGCGGCACTTCAGTTCTATATATATATATCAGTTCTGTATATATATATATATATATATATATATATATATATATATATATATATATATATATATATATATATATATATATATATATATATATATATATATATATATATATATATATATATATATCAATGCTAAGGTTATTATTCAGTTATTGAAATGCCTTATTTAAAAAAATATCACCCATAAGAGTAAAATTAAAAACATACGATTTTTATTGACGGACTTAGAGGTTTTTGCATCTGAAGTCTTCATATACAGGAGAGGGACATTTAAAAAAATTATAATATGTAAGTAATAGAATGCAGCCATGAGCTTATTGCAGTAACCTGGGGTTAAGTGCTCACTCAATGGCTTTATTCTTGTGCAGATGAACCTTCTGGATACCAGTCCCGACACTACATCACAGCTCCCAATGGACATGCAAAGAGTCTGAGGCCTGAAATGATGTCAACATCTGACAGCAACTACTTCAATTCATGGAGGCAGTTAAAGCTCTCAGGTGTGAACTGATGACTTCGACTCAGCTCCTTACAGTATCGCTGTCCATCTTATCTTCAGCCCAATTATTAATATTCCAGCTATCAGTGCAAACAAAAGACCGTCTTCCATTTGTTTCTCTTTTTTCATTCTCTCAGTAGTCTAATTGGATGTAATTACTCATCTGCAAAACAAATGAGTGGGTCGGCGTTGCCGTGGCGACCAGATCAGCGGGCCCAGCAGTGCGAATCGTTCGCCGAGCCTCATTTCTGGCGATAATTACCCCCTCTCCCCTCTCTTTCACTCTCACTGTCTCTCTCCTGAACAACAGAAAGGCCTGTTACAAAGTTATAACTCAAGTCTTCGCTGTTCTACTTGTTTCCTTTCTCTCTCTCTCTCTCCCTGCTTGCAGCCAACAGTGGGGCGGCTCTCTCTGAGTGGATAACGGCTCCCCTCGTTTCCACTTTACCAGATCACTGAAGTGACCTCAAACTGCCTCTCTCTCTCTCTCACTAACACACACACGTCAAACAGTCTAAGAGCTTTCGATCACATTCACAGTAAAACACAGGCCAGTGTCTGTTCTCCGGCACTTACATGGCTGAGCTGGTTAAGAGTGCATCAGCGAACAAGTGTGTGATTATCCACACACACACACATGCTACTCCCACTCAAATCCCTCGTGGCCATTCAAACAAGCCACTTCATGGCGGATGTCAGTTAGTCCGTCATATTGGCCTCCAAATTAGCTTTGAATTTCAGAGCAGCTGTAATTAGCCTCTTCATTTCCACCAAAGTCAATTTAGAAAGTGGAAAACCCACCTGTGCCTGAATTTAGCTTTCACTTTCCATTTACAACAGTCCTTTTTGACCGAACGGCTGGCTAATTAACATCACTAGACCCCCTCTTCCGTAAGTGCAGACATTTAATAAATAATACATATTTAATGTCTTGTCATTTTGGTGCTCAGAAAGGCTTTGCTAATGAATTTTAACACATGATTTATTCAGCCATTTTCTGGCATACTCTCAGGTCTCTCTTCGTGCTTTTCTCTGGTTGAATGACAAAGTAACCTCAGAAATTCAGGACGGTAGATCTAAATTAGTGACAGCTCAGTTACAAAGCTTTTGACACCGAGCATAATTTGTAGATGAACACAGCAGGAAGACTCCCATCATGCACTAGTTTTTTTTTTTGGTGACAGATTCAAATGTCTTCTTCCGATTAGACTGAAATGAAACTCAGTCATCTAGAGCTTAGTTTTTATGGGACTGTGTGTTTATGTGTCCTCTTAAAGCGTCCTAAAGCAACCACCCCACCCCCACTCTTTATGTTAAATCATTTGAAAATAAATATTACATTTTACAGATAAAAATACAAACCCGATTCCAAAAAAGTTGGGACACTGTACAAATTAGGAATAAAAAAAGGAATGCAATCATTTACATTTCTCCTCAGTCCCCAGACGTTTGCAGACAGTTATAAAAAGAAGAGGGGATGCCACACAGTGGTAAACATGGCCTTGTCCCAACTTTTTTTAGATGTGTTGATGCCGTGAAATTTAAAATCAACTTATTTTTCCCTTAAAATTATACATTTTCTCAATTTAAACATCTGATATGTCATCTAACCAGCAGCCATATCACCCTGTAGCCCAAGACGGGTTTCCCACTGAAGCTAAGCAGGGCTGAGCCTGGTTAGTACCTGGATGGGAGACCAACTGGGAAAACTAGGTGGCTGCTGGTTAAGGTGTTAGTGAGGCCAGCAGGGAGTGCTCACCCTGTGGTCTGTGTTGGTCCTAACACCCCAGTAAAGTGATGGGGACACTATGCTGTCAAAGAGCACCGTCTTTCGGATGAGACGTTAAACTGAGGTCCTGACTCTCTGTGGCAGATGTCCTTTGGAAAAAGAGTAGGGGTGTAACTTAGGCATCCTGGCCAAATTTGCCCATTGGTCTCTGTCTATCATAGCCTCCTAATTATCCCCATATACTGATTGGCTTCATCACTCCTCTCCACCAATCAGCTGGTGTGTGGTGGGTGTTCTGGCGCAATATGGTGAGCCATCGCATCATCCAAGTGGATGCTGCACATCAGTGGTGGTTGAGGGGATTCCCCCCTTCTATATGTAAAGCGTTTTGAGTGTCTATAAAAGCACTATATAAATGTAGCTAATTATGAATTATCTATGTTGTATGTTGTATTCAGAAAATATTGAAATTTGAAACTTCCACATCATTGCAATCTGTTTTTATTCACAATTTGTTAAGTGTCCCAACTTTTTTGGAATCGGGTTTGTATATTCTAATTAGGGGTAACGGTACACAAAACTGATGGTTCGATACGTACCTTGGTTTAGAAGTCACGGTTTGGTATGGGTTCGGTATAGTTTTACAAAATTGCTTTTTATTTATTTTTATTCAACAGTGGTTTACTGAAAAATTAGTGTCTGTCCTTAAATTAATTCAATTATAATAGTCTCTTAAAGAAAATTCCTCCAAACTATATAGGGAGCCCTTCCTTACACATTGCTATTATATTAAAGGTTAACAGCAGAGCCCAAACAATTAGCCTAAATTCAGTTAATAATAAGCAACACTCATAAGCTTTTATAAGGCAGTTTTTGCATTCACTTCTAAATCTAATTATAATTTTTTTTCTCCAATTCATTGTTAAAATGTAATCATTTATACACAGTGGCTGTCATTTTCATGACAGATTTATTTAAACATAAATAAACAAGACATGACTAACAGGTTAAGTAGAATATAAAGAATATATAGGCTAATATAGTGCATATATTTAGCGAAAGAGTTAATTTCTCTAGTGAACTAACAGCTATGGACACTGACTGACTGCCTGAGGTAAATGTGATGCTACGTGACATTGTTTACAAGCTGTTTTATTGTCTTTACGGGGTTGAAACACAGATTGAGTGATTACACAACATATGATACATTTCAGTAAGTTGTAATGTATCCTCAACATACCTTAAGAGATATTAATGTAAATTTTTTAGTAAGAGATGATCGCGCTTCACTTGCGCGCAGTGGCTTGACAGAGCCTATACAGTGATCAGTCATGTCACATTAAAGAGCGTCAAAAGGCATTTATTGTTTGAATTTTGTGATAAAATGGACTGAATACTTAATATGTTCCTGTGGGAACTCTGATTGAAATGTGTTCCGTGCTTAAAACAAGCCGACTGTTAACTGTTAAAGATTGCATTCGGAGCCGTTCGGTACACACGATTTGTTTGTCTGGACACATGGCAACATTTTTTTTACAGAAACGGTTCGGTACGAATACGTGTACCATAACACTCCTAATTCTAATAAATATTTATTTAAAAAAAATATTACATTATACATGTACAAAATAAATTCACTTTAAAATAAATATTAAAACTATAGAGATAAAATAAATATATTATAATACAGTGAGGAAAATAAGTATTTGAACACCCTGCTATTTTGCAAGTTCTCCCACTTCATGGAGGGGTCTGAAATTGTCATCGAGGTGCATGTCCACTGTGAGAGACATAATCTAAAAAAAAAAATACAGAAATCACAATGTATGATTTTTTAAAACTATTTATTTGTATGATACAGCTGCAAATAAGTATTTAAACACGTAGATAAATGTTATTTTTGGTACAGTAGCTTTTGTTTGCAATTATAGAGGTAAAACGTTTCCTGTAGTTTTTCACCAGGTTTGCACATACTGCAGGAGTGATTTTGGCCCACTCCTCCACACAGATCTTCTCTAGATCAGTCAGGTTTCTGGCCTGTCGCTGAGAAACATGGAGTTTGAGCTCCATCCAAAGATTCTGTATTGTGTTTAGGTCTGGAGACTGGCTAGGCCACGCCAGAACCTTGATATGCTTCTTACAGAGCCACTCCTTGGTTATCCTGGCTGTGTGCTTCGGTCAATGTAATGTTGGAAGACCCAGCCTCGACCCATCTTCAATGCTCCAACTGAGGAAAGGAGGTTGTTCCCCAAAATCTCGCAATACATGGCCCCGGTCATCCTCTCCTTAATACAGTGCAGTTGCCCTGTCCCATGTGCAGAAAAACACCCCCAAAGCATGATGCTACCACCCCCATACTTTACAGTAGGGATGGTGTTCTTGGGATGGTACTCATCATTCTTCTTCCTACAAATACATTTAGTGGAATTATGACCAAAAAGTTATATTTTGGTCTCATCTGACCACATGACTTTCTCCCATGACTCCTCTGGTTCATCCAAATGGTCATTGGCAAACTTAAGACGGGCCTGGACATGTGCTTGTTTAAGCAGGGGAACCTTCCGTGCCATGCATGATTTCAAGCCATGACGTCTTAGTGTATTACCAACAGTAACCTTGGAAACGGTGGTCCCAGCTCTTTTCAGGTCATTGACCAGGCCCCCCCTGTAGTATTTCTGGGCTGATTTCTCACCTTTCTTAGGATCATTGAGACCCCACGAGGTGAGATCTTGGATGGAACCCCAGTCCGAGGAAGACTGACAGCCATGTTTAGCTTCTTACATTTTCTAATGATTGCTCCAACAGTGGACCTTTTTTCACCAAGCTACTTGGCAATTTCCCCATAGCCCTTTCCAGCCTTGTGGAGGTGTACAGCTCTTTGGTCTTGGCCATGTTAGTAGTTGGATTCTTACTGATTGTATGGGGTGGACAGGTATCTTTATGCAGCTAACGACCTCAAACAGGTGCATCTAATTTAGGATAATAAATGGAGTGGGTGGACATTTTAAAGGCAGACTAACAGGTCTTTGAGGGTCAGAATTCTAGCTGATAGACAGGTGTTCAAATACTTATTTGCAGCTGTATCATACAAATAAATAGTTTTAAAAAACCATATATTATGATTTCTGGATTTTTTTTTTATAGATCATGTCTCTCACAGTGGACATGCACCTACAATTACAATTTCAGATCCTCCATGATTTCCAAGTGGGAGAACTTGCAAATTAGCAGGGTGTTCAAATACTTATTTTCCTCACTGTATATAATACAATTAAATCAGTTTAAAATATAGTAAATATTACATTGTGTGTACAAATATTTACATTTTGAAAAAAAAAAAGAAATAATACAAGAAAGAATATACATTTCAAATTCTAAATGTAAATATTATACAACTAGATTTAAAAAGTGATTTCAATATTGAAATGATGAATAAAATAAAAATATATACATTGGGGACAGCAAAGAGCAGAAGGCTCTGGTACTACAGCTGTTTACCACTGTAGCAAGGTCAGTGTTGGGGAAAGTTACTTTGAAAAGTTATGCATTACAATGTTGCATCACCTTTAAAAAGTAACTAATTGAGCGTTGATGCGTCACGTTACTTTTGTGTTACTTTTTCTCACCTGGGCTGGACTTGTTGGGTTTTTTTTACAATAAAATGTGCACATGTAAAGACCTCTTTATAGCAAAATTGAAATAAGCCTCAGGCTGAGGTAAAATGCAAATTCACATGTACAGTAGAGGAGGGCGTAGCTCAAACAAACCTTTCATCTGTGCTGCCATTCTGGATAATAGAAGAATAGGACGAGGAGAAAAGTTTTACCGATAAAAACAAAAAATCATTGAAGGTTAGCAGCAAGACATGGGTCAATAAAGATAGATAAAATGCATAAAAATATTTGTTTTATTTAAGATTTAATTATTAGAGGTTTGCATAGTATTCGGATTTTGCATTTGACTGATTTTATTCATTTTGAGGAGTACTGAATCTTTATTATGCAAATTAGATGAATAAATGCTCACATTTAGTCTAGAACTATACAATAATGCCTCTACACTTACTCGATTTTTCTCAACATGGGACAGGAGAGTTGTCAGTCAAATAAATTTGAAAGTAAACTGCGTTAATTTTTAAAAAAAGTAACTCAGATGTTTAGTTGAACATTTTAAAAGTAATGCATTACTTTACTAGTTACTTCAAAAAGTAATCTGATTAAGTTACTTGTAATGTGTTAATCGACTGTTCTGAGCGCCTTTCACAAGCTCAGAAAGGTAATTTAAACGAGAATGCACGTGTTGACGATAATACATAGACTGACATTGTGTAAAAATGTGGTGAGTGTCAAAACAAATATGCCTCTTAAATATATAAATAGCCTACAGGTAACAATTTTTAACATGTTGCATCGATGCATCGTATCATTAGAATTTAGATAAATGTATTGATCTATATCGATGTATTGTTACACCCCTAGTGGTTTCAGCTTTGTGGATCTTAGCAGAGTGTCCCATTCAGGGACTGTTAGTGGTAGTGGGAGTGCATTTCCCCCAAAATTTTCTAGGGGATTCAAATCACATTCAGTCCAGCAGGAGCTAATGCAGATGGGAACTAGAGCCTGTAGTTTAATCTCACCTCTTCTACAGCAGCCAAACCGGCACTCTGCAGCGATGCTTTTCAAGGCTCACAGAGCTTGTTGGGATGAAATGGATAATGATCTCGGATAATGTGAGGTATTTTGCCAAACAGGAGCATCTTCATGCCCGGTAGGCGGCCCACTGCAGCAGAGCAGAACGTAAAACAACATCTCATCTGCTCCCTCAAATACAAACTTGTTATACTACCATACTTCTATATGTTAATTATAACGAATGGACCTCGACCCATTCAGCATCTCATTTCACAGTTACGATAGTTCTGCGGTTTGGGAAAAACGACACCAGCAGATTCCGTAGGACACAGGGGTTAAATGAAGCAACCGCTGCCCATTGAAAAAACCCTGACACAGTATTGCTTATTCAAGAAAACATAGCTCAACACTGCACGCTCCCACAATACACCAGGGGACAGGAAACTGCCTCCACTGCACTCCATCTGCTGAGCAAATTCATCACTTTCCACTGATCTGTTAGTGTCTTACGACAACTACCAACTCACTGGGGAAAGAGGAGATAAAGACAGGAGGAGAGATGGAAATAGAAGATGGGGATGAAAAGAGTGAAAAGAAAATCTGCACATGATGAGGTGAACCAAAAGAGAAGGACACACACAAGTTCTTTCTGCCTTAATGATTGATCAGGAATGGGCCAGTCCGCATACGGCAACCTCTGGAAAACAACAAGCACCCCATGACCCTCCACTGAGAGACCACTGCATTGCTCTAAAAAGGGACAGAGAGATCCAGGGGGAGATGTCTCAGCAAAGCAGGAAAGGACGAGGCACATCAGTTGGACACACAAGCCAGCAGTGCCTTGCACCAGGGAAATTGGCCTCCAGAAGGCTGTGTGCCCTATGGAGCCAATAGTCTCTGCAGTCTCTGTCAGGTCCAGGCAGACAGACCTTAACTTGAATCACTGAAACACTGACTTTAACAGGAAACAGCAGTGAATTTAGATGAGGGAATGAATGCGTTCATGAAAGCAATTCTCCGATTTCCTCTTAAGTGCAGTTGTACTAGGACAATAAACTCCAACTGAAAGGGGAAAAAATGGTGTGTTATCAAGTATACAAGTCTCTGAAATGTAAGATGTGGCATCTAGTTCTCACGTTAATGCTTGATCACCAGCACTGTTGAGACTCGTATCAACATTCTCCAGCGCTCTGAACTCTATCGAGAGCAGCTGCAGTTTTACCCTGGTGTCGTGTTGTCAACAGGTCAAGCGTTTTAACATGATGTTCCAATTCAACATTTAAACTTTGACCACATCTGACCTTTAGAAGCAAATCCAATGATTATCTGACAATTTGCATGACGCATTACATGTGTGTTAGTGATGGGAAGTTCGGTTCTTTCCGAGAACCGGTTCTTTCGGACAGTTCGTTTCAAAGAACCGGATCAAAAAACCGGTTCACCGGTTCTTTTACGCTCAAACGTAATGACGTAATTTGCTATGACGTAATGACGCCAAGTCTATCGCGGGCTAGATAAACAAACACTTTACACATTAAAATATATAAAGTCAGTAATCATAATATCAATCAGATAAAATATCATAATCTGTTAAGTTTATTACAATTAAGTTTTACATCTAAATCCAAACACTTACAGGCAGTGATGTGCAAACGCGATGTTTTACAGTTCTAAAATCAATAAATTAAGTCTTCATCAGTGCAGAAACCATGATCCACTTACTAAGTTTTGTAATTAAATAAATACGGTTCACCAGATTTTCCCACATTCATGTCCAGGTTCAGAGAGATGCAGTCAGTCAGTCGGTCGACGCATGCTCAATCAGTATCAGCTCATCGGTTCTCAAATCGGACATGTCCGAAATAAACAGTTCTCGGTTCAGTGTACTGGTGATCCAAAACCGCTGCAACCGATTGCAACCGATTCTTGACTCGAGAACAAGAACGAAATTGAGATTCGAGAACCGCGAGAGCGAGAGCGAGAGCGATTCAAAAGGAGTCGCAATTGCTTCGCTTAGCTTTAGTTTGAGGCTACATCATTTTTATATTTATATCACCTTGTTTAGAAATTAATACACTGATCCTGAAAATAACATGGACTTATGAATCATGTTTAGTTTGGTAGTTGTGCTTGTTTCCAATGTTTAAAAATAATTAACAAGCACAACTGCACATTTTTACTGTAATGCTTTTTAGACAACATTAATATAGAAAAATATATTTGTATAAAAATTTTTGAACATTAGAGTTTGATCTATGTACAGATACAGTGTGTGTAAGTGCAGTTTTTGTGTGTATTGTGAACACTTTAATATATTGTTATTAAAACATTGTTTATTTAATACAAACCCAATTTGTGAATATGTCTTCATTAACTATAATTACTGTAGGCCTACAGGTATTTCATAAATTATTATGATCCCTATAACACGTCCCGATGCTCAACAAAACTTAACATGCTTTTCGTTCTCTCTTGAAAAATTACATGCATGCTCAGTCAGTATCAGCTCATCGGTTCTCAAATCGGACATGTCCGAAATAAACATTTTCGGTTCAGTGTACTGGTGATCCAATAACCGTTGCAACCGATTCTTATTCTTCGAGAACTGTGACAAGCCGTGTATGTTCGTTCCTGTACGCTGCACGCATGCTCAGTATCATCAGCTTCTGCTCGCTGACGTGCTCATCATCATCGGTTCTCTCTTACAGTAGGTTAAGTCAGTGTATTGTTGGAGTAACTGAATAACTCTGGGATGTTGTTTTTTTTTTCAAGTCAGAGGGACAGTCAGACAGGTCAAAAAGTGAGTAACTTTATAAATTTGTGGATTAATGCTGCAAACGGTTTCGAACAATTCAGTCCGATTTGGTGAACTGGTTCGACCGGTTCACTAAAAAGAACTGGTTCAAAAGAACGATTAGATCCATGAACCGGACATCACTAATGTGTGCAACAATCAAAACAAGATCATGTGTGTGTCTTCATATATCATATCTTGTACAACGCAATGTTAGAGGCATACCGTATCTTGACATCCAATGAAAAAGTCACACTCTTTCATTTGTTTCCCAGTTGACACTTCCCAAAATGCTTTTCATGTGTAGGTCACAGCAACACTATGAGCAGAGCTGTGAAAAATTCTGAATTTTTTTTACTCCCTTTCAGTTTATGAGTGTGAATCTGAATTGGCCACAAGATAGAAAGTTGAAATGGTATGACGGGAATAGGAAAATTTGTAATTCCATCCATCCATCAGCCTTTAATCATGGCTTTTCTACTTTTAAAACTTTCAAATAAGGTTGGTCAAGCCAACAAATAAAGCTTTTCTAGTTAAAATAAAAAGTTATGTTATATGTTTGACTACTCTTAAACCTGTGGTCACCACTTTAAACTTTGGACAGATTGACAAGGTCTCTAGACCATTAACTGGCATGGAAACATCTATATAGTACTACAGAGTCATTCAAAACTGGAGGACACTCCTAAAACAAACATTTCCCACACCGTAAAGTTCATGTCCAAGATATTGGATCTGATCTCAGCTGCACTCTCTTAATGATTGGCATTAACCCTGGACAGACTGCAAATCACAGAACTGTCTGTAGCCAATCTCTGTAGCAGAGATTTTTATCTTTGGATGGAGTAAATAAGTGAAATGACAGACAGATTAGGGCACATGATGAGTGAACGGTGATAGACAGGACACACTATCTCTAGTGAAGAAGAGTGTGTTTTCGGCTGGGGAGCAGTAGCCACTCAGAACACAGGCGGTAAAGAGTGTTTACCTGGCCCTGCGTTCTGTGGGTACGCCACGTAGCCGCTTCTTCCCCGGGTCGCCCTACCTGAGCCTCGTGCCGCCGCCACTGCTGCCGCTGCCACGGGTCCGCACGCCGCTGCTGGGAAACCTGCTGAGAGAAGAAAATGATATATTAGTGCTCTTCATCTCAATCAAATTTACAGCCACATGAATGCAGCAGAGCTTCAAGGAACGACTCCATTCACACTAACACATCACACATGGGAGAGATGCTACATCATTGTTCAAATCATTACATATAAATCAAAAGAACTCAAATATAATTACTCAAATAAAATGGTTTAGAGTGGAGCTAGCAGGACTGATCTACAGCCTCTCATTTTTTGGCAACATTTTAATTACAGACAGCACAGGAACACATTGCCCAAGGAGGGACCGTCAGCTATTTCTTTCACACACAGACTATATATATATATATATATTATATATTATATTATTATATATTATATATAATATATTATATTTAAGTTTATGTGCACTCACTTTCGACTGCTTCAAAAGCTTTCACAATAACGCTCTAATTTGATGCGAGCAGCACAGAATTATTGGTATTTATAAAAATGGTTACTCCACTGGGAGGACAAATGTACTTGTTTGCCTGAATGCCACTAGAGGATATAGAAACCGTATGATTTAACACACGGCGACAGCGCCTGTCCACCCTCGAGTGTTAGCGGAGTTGACTGAGATACATCAGAGCTCAATCCATCAGCGTGATCATTTGTATGGTGGACATGGAGCGTGAGCGGACTGAGCAGAGCTGAAAGCAGAGAATTTTAGGATTAATTGCTTGCAACGGAGTGCCTATTATCTCACTGAGAATCATCAGTGGACATGTGGACCTCTTTAAAGCCCATAATGGCAGGTAGTAATGACTGTGTGAGACCCAAGTGTGTGTATCCATACAGCTCATCTAAATGTGCTTCTTGGAAGCTGAAAATTTGATCTGATTTCTACTTAACTTAATACTAAACAACTAGGCAAACTCTATTGAATGACATTGTGATTCACAGCATGCAATTTGTTTGTGGTAAATTAAGACTGCTGAAGAATCTACATATTTAACAACAGTTGCGAGTTCAGTGTTCAAACAATGTAATCAAACATAATCATCATCATTGTTGAAGCCAACTAAAGAAATCTACCAGGCCAGAGTATCTACAGCTCTATTATTTCATAACAAACGTAATTACAGTGCTGGCACTTTAATGAAGGCGTGTATCTGTGTCTGACAGCTGCTAATCATCAGAGCAGTAAAAACTTGCAGGAGGTCTAAAGCCCATCCACAGCATGTCATTACACCAGACTGTAACTCACAACACTAAAGGTGGAGTGGCTTAATAGGTAAGGATTTGCAATTGGCAACCTAGATGGTTCAAAACCGAGATGAGGTGATCCATTATCCATCACCATTATAGGCATTTAACCTTCTGGTTATTCTAGAGGGACCGTTCCTATATTACACTGCAAACCAGGTGATAACGCATCAAGATATAATTTACTACTAAAATCTTGATCAGAATTTTCGTCGTAAACAGCTGTGACTGTCAAAAGTATTGTGCATCAAGATTTGTCTTCTGTTTAACATGTGATGGGTTCCAGATGAGAAAAAAAAAGTTTAAAAAAATAAGAAGAAGAAGAATAAATTGTGTAATATGGCAACTGAATAAAAAAGAACATACATATATACATACTGCATAATAGATTGGTTTGCAGAGCACAAAGAAAGAACCGAGTAAAGGAGTTTAAAAATAAACAGGTCCAGATTAAGGATGGTTATAGATAATCAAACCGCTGTGGTCTCTCTGGTTTAAATTACGCATGTAATTTCCTGTTTCTTTCCTCAGCTCATTAATCCCTTCACACAACACAAATCAGTATGCTA
Source organism: Gobiocypris rarus (assembly GCA_023029165.1). NCBI lineage: Eukaryota > Metazoa > Chordata > Actinopteri > Cypriniformes > Gobionidae > Gobiocypris > Gobiocypris rarus. The sequence continues at coordinate 21,606,464 of CM040922.1, forward strand.
ATGCTAATGCTAATGAAGGTCACGCGTCCCTGCTTCTCTTTCGCGCTGTTTGCTGTTGCCGAGCACAAGTGTCCTTTACCAAAGTGTCACAAGTCATTCGTGCTGCTTTTCCCCCTTGTCTCTTTTCTCTGCACAGCATCTCCTGTCCCCAGCGGCCTCTCTCCTGTGCCAAAGTTAACACTGGAACAAAGTTCTTGTAGAGATTAACTTTGGCGGATTAGGTGGGTTAATTATTAGATCTTGGAGGCTCATTGTTTTGTGTTTCCGTCGTGAGAGGCTGCTTGAGAGAGGCGCTGCAGCATTAAATCAATTTCATGGGCTTTTCATTACAGACGAGATAACGCCAACATTTAGCATTCAGTTTTATAGCGTTATTTGAATCTGCTCCAATGAATGGGCTGATGGGAGAGAAAAACCCTGCTGAGAGGCGCAAGGACACAGTGCTCTCCTGCTTCTGCCAGAGCCCCATGGGCACCGTAAAACCGCACACATGGACCCCGAGGGAGTGCAGAAGTGGTCTACAACACTGAATCTTCTCGGCTCTGTGATGAAAAAGAGAAGAGGAGGGACATGGGCAGGAAAAGAAAGAAATCCTGTAAGAGGCACAATGATGAAGGGCTCACCCAGAATATGTGAGAAAACTCACAAATCTTACAATTTCTTACAATTAAGCAGTAGCCTAATTTTAATGGATGTACACAGAGAAAAAGATGTTCTTTTGATCAGACTAGGCTACCCTGCTTGGGAAACAGCTGCTGAAAAGAGCCACACATATCCTGAAATCAGGCTATAAATACATCTGATGTAAGCCCACACACACACGGTTTGTGTCCTATCAAGCAACACGGAGCTGTGAAATGACAAAATCTGTGCCTTCATCTCTCTTTCATTGCCCACTTTGAAAGGAAAATAAAACAATGAAAGATGCCATAATAAGAGCTGGAAAAGCCAGCAGCCTCGGCTCTCTTTCATCTGTGCAGCTAGTGACCTGTTGTCGCTGTCCATCTAAAAAAATGATGCATCGTTTGTAGTTTTGCAAAAGCTTTTCATGCGATATCAAAGGTGGAATCTTGGCAGCTTCTGGCACAGGTGGTGTCTATATGAAGAACACATCACGCATGCATAAAAACATTTCTTTGCTTCCTACACAACAATATTAACACACAGAAGAGACATTATGAATGGGTTTTTGTGCACAGGTGTCTAAACTAAGATCGCTTTTCATACGTGAAAGGTTTTGCACAAAATGAAACCATTTACTATGCTGGATCTTCATCGCAAGAGTCTTCTGACTTTGATTAGGGGACAAAAAGTCATTTTGCAAGGCAGATTAAAGGGCTCAATCTTTTTTTAGCCCTTTCATACACCATTAAACTTAACGATGAAGGCGGGAATAGAAAGATCCCTGGACGTCACGAAACCCTCAAACGTGCTTCACATGCTTCACCCCACACCGTAATGAGAGATGATTTTACGGGCAGGAGGACAGCCGTGACTGCGCAACTCCAACAAGAGTACAATTTCATCTCGCTGAACATTAGTTTGGTTTTGGAGTCTGGACACATATGGGCTGTGAATCTTGTGTGTAAGTAATGGAGAGATGTATAGTTACACCTCCATAGCACTGCTCTGAAGCAGATGTCCCATAGATGACGCATGCTTCCTACTGCTCATCTAATCATAAAACTAAACCATCTCTCCGTGGTCTTCAACAGATCGGGCCCTTGTGCTAGAACGCGATCAAGCAGGCCGAACTTTGTTGTCGAAAATAAATCATTCCCTGCCCAGGCTAAAAAGAGCCGAAGCGCTTGGCCTGTTTCTAATGGAAGTGTTTCCAGGATGATGGGTTCTGACCTTAGGTGAAGATTTTGTGTCAAGTATAGCCGTGTCTACTTTCTATGAAAAACACAAGAGAATTTTTATGAAATATCACAAAAATGTAATTAAATATTCTAGGGATTCTGAGTGACAGGTGTCAGCGGTGATCCATTGAGAATTCAAGGAGCTCAGGGCATCAGCAGGAAGGACTCCACCCTCTTAACAAGCAGCCTGACATGCTAGCTAGAAGCACTTAGTATTAATTAGCAAGGCCACCTCATTATTACCCAAGTAAACACTTCTAATTTGTTATGCATTTTAATGGCCTTAACCAAACACTTAAGAAACATCTTTAGGCATTTAAAAAAACAACAACTTAAGACAGCTCGGAAATAAATGGAAGACACTGACTGCTAGCGCAGTGGAGCTCAGTATAAAGATTTGTGGGTTTTTTGAGAAGATCTGAACAGATTTGATGATGAAAATGAAAGAAAGATCCCTGAAAAAAGTCACCTACAAAATCAAGAGCCTCAGGTGTCTGTCCTTAGATGATATTGTAATGATATCGTGAAGTACTACACTAACTAAATAGTTTTTTTAAGTTCCATATTTCTTTCTTTTTTGTGCGCCATACAAAACGACAACTAAAAAACTGTTACATCCGTAAGTGTGTGCAAGAAACACAAACCCTAAACTCAAAATTCAACGCACAGTTGAGATGATAAAAAGACAACGCATTAAAAAAATAGGGGTATAACGGCTCTCCAAAAGTCTCCTTACAGATGGTTGATTTCCATAATGACAGCAGAGACAGAGAGATCACTGGGTTTGTCAGAGCCTCATTCATGATCTCAGATGATTCAGATTGACTTGTGTGAGAGAGAATTACTGACTTTGAGACTTGTGTGTGTGTGTGCCACTGCTGTCCTGTTTCAGGGTTCATTTCTAGTTTTAGTACTAAAGAAACCGAGAAAGAGACAGATGTTGGTGTAGTGGGATTTTGTATTTCGCTGTCAGGTGCCGTCACATAAAGATGAGTAACTGTGCAAGAGGCTCACCTCAGATCAGAGCACACTTGCGTGTGTGAGTGATTGTGTGCGTTTGTGTGAATGAGAATGTCAGCTTTTGTGTTTGTGTGTCCTTTTATGGATCAGGATGAGTCAAATATAAATTTATGACTATTCTGAATATAAATACAAGGCTCTGTGAAAAAGAGAAAACAATATGTGCCCCATAAATCCTTCAACACCTATACACCTCTCTGTAATAGGGGTGTAAGGATACACTCGTGTCACAATTCGATATGTATCTCGATACTTAACTCACGGTACGATATGTATCCCGATATTTTAAGCCAGAATAAAGAGTGTTTTTGTTTGTTTGTATTTTACTTTTTTATTATTATTAAAATAATATTATTATTATTTGTGTATTATCATCAGGACCCACAAATATTCCCCCATTGCATTATTATACATTATATTAAACATTATGTATAGTCATTGTATGATTCTATGCAATAAGATTATTAATGTAATAATGTCACTGAAACTTTCATTTTTCCCCTCATGCATTACTCGCGTTTTCAGTGCAGGCAGCATTCTCTCCCCATGCTCGCTATTCCCTGCATCTCCCGCTATTAATGCAGTATGTTAGATTGAACCATCTAAATGCTTTGAATAATCATACAACTAAAACTAAATGTGATCTGTAGATTTAAATGGTGTTTGCTCTTTGACTTGGAGGAGTGCCGCTTTAAATAATGTTTGCTTTCTCACTTTGAGGAGTGCCGATCCGGCAGCGCGTGCGCTTCAGTTGATCAAAGCAATCAATCACAGTTCTAATCCAAAAAAAAAAAAAAAAAACGCTCTCAAACTGTAAATGTTTAGTTCATCCAAGAATTTTACTTCTGCATTTACTCCCTCTCATGTTGTTTTTGCGCGCCATCATTTGAACGTCCGTGTTTACTACAGTATGCGTGTTGGTTTAAATATATTCATCATATAAAGCCATTGTGTCTGTTCAGAAGACTTCAGAAGATTTGGATTAGACCACTTGATTAGTTATTTTTACAATGCCTTTATGACATTTTTTTGCATCTTTTAAGTTTGAGAGGAATGGACTTTAAAATGGAGGAACGGAAATCCCACAGGTTTCATAAAGAATATCTTCATTTGTGTTTGGAAGTTAAACGAAAACGACATGATGTGAGTAGCTACATGATGACAGAATTGACATTTGAGGTACATTTGTTAAGTTGTGGTTTTGGGTGAATTATTTCCTATAAATAGGCCTACTACAGTAAGATGAGCCTTGGAAAAAAACAACTATATATCGAAAATCATATCGTTGCCATCAACGATACATATTGTCACATTTTTATATCGCGATATATCGTACTCTGTAATGTTTTTTGTGTGATGCATTAAGAAAAAGAAAAATTGCAATTAAAATAGGAATAAAACATTTGCAACAATGAAAAGTGAAAACTCCACTGAAACTACAAATGTGTGACACAGTATGAACAAACATGGTGGGGAAAGACCAGCGTCCATCAAAACATCCATCACACCAACAAAAGAAAAACCCATTAGCTCTGCTCATGATATCAGCAGGCAGGTGGTCATCCACAGGACACTGATATCAACACTAATATCTGCCACCAGCTGCAGAGCAATGTGCTCACCTTCACGCCTCTTAACACACACACACCTTTTACTCACATTGTTATATACTGGCTTCAAGCATGTGCATGTAACAAGCTCCCAAAATGATGCTGAATTACAGCAACAAGACAGATAGATACATTACAGATAGACAGACAGATGGATAGACAAGCAGACGGATTACACTTGTAATGTAGATGCGGAATTAGCACTGCTTTTATCCAGGGTTATTAAACCCTGCTCTGGAGCATTTGCGGTGTTAACTCTTGTACAGTGTGAAACTTGTAAAGTGTGAAGAGATGCGGTGTTAGTGTGTTAGAACTAGATGCTTAGCAACAGACAACCAATCACGTGCCTTATATTCACGCACTTTGGGCAGTCACAGAAAGACAGCGCAATGTATATAAACAGCCGCTTTCTGCATATGACAGGAAAAACGCTGATGGAAAACATGACAATTGGAGTGACCGTTTCATTGTTACCTTTATAAAAAACTTGATATTGAAGTTAGCAATGTGTAATAGGACACGCAATGCTAGAGACTTTATGTAAACAGGTCACGTGCTGCGCTTTGTCCAGTCAGTAACACGGACACTGCGAACATACAAATAAGGACTTTAACCCGGGACTTAGGAATGTGCAGTGTGAAATGGCATCTTATGAATACCCAGGATTAACTGTTAACCCTGGGTATAGTATGAGCAGTGTGAAACATGAATAAAGATAACCCAGGATTCCATTTGCCAGGGTTTAGAATGACCCACGGTTAACTATTTCAAGTGTGAAAAGATATACATATATAGACAGACAGACTCACCTGGAAACTGGTAGCTATAGCTAGGAGAAAATCCTGTGTATCCACGACCGTACGTTGCCACAATGTTTGGATAACCTACAAACACACATACAGACAGAAACAACATCAGTGAATTTTCGGCTTTATATTTCTTGCCTTGTTGGGTATATAGTCATGCTTAACCCTTTACCCTGCTCAATTAGACATGTCTGAATGAGGGTGTGTAAATGTAAGACTGTCACAAGAGCAGCAGCACTTGAAAAGGAGGATGGATATCACAACAGTATGTTTTCAAGCACATGAGCACTTTAAATGAAGAGGCAACTTCAGGGAATTTTATAGCCATCTGTTTTTCTCTGATGCTACTCTGCCGAGAGAAGAGAGAGAGAGAGAGAGAGAGAGAGAGAGAGAGAGAGAGAGAGACACACAGAGCGATACTGATGTGTTATTCTTGGCCTTATTTTCTCACGTTTTCTCTTTGAAATTTACATGCTGTATTAATTTCATGTTTTTTCCAAAACAAGAATGTGAAACAGCAGTCACCATAGCTCGGTAATAAATCACAACACAGATTTCAGAAATCACTCCAAACACACCTTCGTGCAGAGCTGGCATATGTGCACTTATGATTTCCTGAACCTGTCATGAGTCGCTCAATATCAGTTGACAGCAATGAAAACACTTTTGACAGCTCTCACAAAATACACTGCTCAAAAAGGGGTTCTTCCAGAGAGGATGTGCTCACACACAGGAAATACACAACTCCAGGAGCTACCACAACATGTCTCCCACCCTGCAGCAGTGCGACGTGTGTTTGTGCCTGATGTGTCTAAAAAAAGTTTTATCTTGAAGAGATGAGAATAATCAATAGAAAAGAGATGAAAAAAAACCAAGATAAACAAGAACGCACAAAAAAAATTAGAAGAGACCAAAAGAGAATAAAACAGAAGAGAAGACATGAGACAAGACCAGAAGAAAAGCAGCAAGATGAGATGAGAAAGAAATAATGATAAGAGGCAAGACAAAACAAACAAAAAACATTGGAGAAAAAATTAGAACAAGAATCAAGGCTGCACTGTTGAGAAGCACTAGCTGAGAAGACATTAGGAGATGAGACGAGGCAAGAATGGAAGGAAAGTGACAAAATGAGAAGACAAAACAACTTATTTAAAGAACCAAAGAGAAGAAAAGAGACTAAATGAGATGAGAAGAGATAGGACAAGAGAACAGAAGAGACAAGAGGAGAAGGGGGCAGAAAAGAGCTGAAAAAATATGAGACGAGACAAAATGAGAATAGACCAGAAGAGAAAAGACTGGAAGAAACCAAAAGAGAGGAGATGAGACAAGACCAGAAAAAGAGAGATGAGAAGAAATGAAATGAGGGAGAAACAAGAGAAGAAATGAGACGAGTAAGAAAGGGCAGAAAACAGATTATTAGATGAGACAAGATGAGAGGGATGAAAGGAGACAAGGCAAAAAAAATATTTTGACAAGAAATGGAAAAATAACTAAAGTCTAAGAAAAGAGACTAGATGAGAAGAGATAAGATGAGAAAATGAGAAGAAATGAAACGAGTTGAGAAGAGAACAAAAGACAAGAGGCAGCAGAAGAGCTGAGCTGTCCTTATCTCTGAGCATTGTGGGTAAAAAGGCTGTGTCCTCCCCTGGCGGCTGGTATCTCAGGCTCTGATTTGCATTATTAATGTTCAGGCTAATATACCTATTTTATGGCTCAACAGCTCAGATTCACTTTAAAATCAATTATACATCTGCGGCAGCTGAAGCAGGCAGCTCAAATGTGTATTAATCTCAGCAAACATACACGCGGCGCCAGACTATAAAGATAAATGACACGATTAGCTGTGGTAAACAAAAGCGTGAATGCGGCAGCTTTAATGAGATTTGGCGTATAAGAAACTTACAGTTCCTTAAATAATGAGCCCTGATCTGCAGGCTTTTTTTCATATGCAAATTGTACTAAGTTCTGTCTGGTCGTGTTCACTCCAGTTTCATTTAGATAAGACCAGAGTTAATATTTTCACTTGAGTGCTTCATGCTCGTTCTATCTCTCTTCGCTCTCACTCATTCCTCCTCTCTTCACCCTCCTCCACAGCAGTAATCCATGAAAACTTCTAGAAAGTTCACGCCTTGTAAAATTGGAGTATAAGGGATCTGTGTGTATCAGGGTTTAAATATTAATAGAATTAAAAGTATAAATATTAAAATAAATTAAATACAATTTGGTCAAAAGTCTCTATATTATTATTACATACCTGTGTGTATTATGTATGAATAACAGTGCCAATCATGGGTTCTTCTCGTTCAGTGCCGCTGTCATTAGCGGGGGCAGAGGTCAGGCAGATGGCTGCACTGAGCATAGCCTAATTTTCCTCTTCATTTGAGCCATTAATACAGACGTTTATCTGCTCGCCAGGTCTGAAGAATCCCATTGCACCTGAGCTGGACTAACCCGACACGTTCACAGACAGACATTTGTCTCAGGTCCAGCAGCCAATCATCACTGTAAGCCCCCCTGAGCCACTCCTCAGTGTGTGTGTGTGTGTGTGTGTGTGTGTGAGTGAGTGAGTGAGTGAGTGAGTGAGTGAGTGAGTGAGTGAGTGAGTGAGTGAGTGAGTGAGTGAGTGAGTGAGTGAGTGAGTGAGTGAGGGAGGGAGTGAGGGAGAGAGGGAGACAGAGAGAGCCCCACTTTTTTTTTTTTTTTGGTTTAACCACTGCTCTCTGTAATTACCCCTTGTTGAATGATATAATATATGTACATTATAGCCATATATGTTTTCTCTCTTTTTCTATTTTATCTATCTATATAACTTGTAACATGTTTATTGATTTGGCAACATTGTACTATCCCACAGTCATGCCAATAAAGCTGAATTGAATTGAATAGAGAGAGAGAGAGAGAGAGAGAGAGAGAGAGAGAGAGAGAGAGACAGACACTCACTCAGCATGCCCATGCCCAGCATGAAGGCGTCCATGGTGTACGGAAGACTTCTCGCCCTTCCCTTGTGCCTGGAGGAAACATTACCTCCTTTGGTTGGGCCTTCTTACATTCTACCTGTGGACACACAGACAGAAACTTAATACAAAGTAAATAGAACATGCAAATACTAGATCATATAGCATAATTATGCATGTTGGATTAAAATAAATAAATACAAACATTTCTAATAAATAACTAATTACTTGGGCATTAAACATTGAATTTTTCAAATTTACAATAAGCATTAATTCAAGGCAGTAGAATAACACTACCATGATAAATAGTTTTGGGTCAGTAAGTTCTTTTTTTAATTAATGCATTTATCAAACAAGAATGCATTTAATTGATAAAAGGTGACAGTAAAGACATAATATTATTATTATGTTTTATATTTCAAACAAAGGTCGTTCTTTTGAACTTTCTATTCATAAAACTATGGAGGCAGCATTTTCACTATTTTCATTATTGATAATAATAAGAAATGTTTCTTAAGCACCAAATCTGTAATTAGAATGATTTCTGAAGGATCATGTGACACTGAAGACAGGAGTAACGGCTGCTGAAAATTCTCATTTTTTCACCACAGGAATACATTTTATTTTAATCAAACAAAAGCAGCCTTGGTTATTTTGATAAATAAAACATATTTCTTTACTTTTGATTTTTGGATGAAATATGGATTCTCTTGGCCATGTTCTAGACCGGTTTTATAAATGTAACATTTTGGAATAGAGCTTGAGTCACACTGTATCTCAAACTCTGTCAGTTTGAGTTGTGTACTTTTCTGGCCTAACAAATAGTAATACATTTGTGTATCCAAAGCATTTTTCAAACAACAAAACTAATGCAAAAAAGTCAGTCTTTCTGATTCCGCCTTGTGAACTCACAACACCCCCCCCCACCCCATTCTCACGTTCGCGCTCTTTGATTGACATTTTAACCTCCGGAGCGGAGCACATGAGCGGACAGCAGACAGCAGTCCCTGCCTAAGAGACAGAGGAATATTCCTCCAGAGAGCTACAAGAGGGAAGACAACATGTCTATAGCAAAGGGGAGAAATAAACAAACACACAAGCAGAAAACATCAAACCCAAACAAACACACAGACGCGCTCTCTCTCTCTCTGGTGATATGAGCATAACCAGGTCAGACGAGGAAAGACGCTTCTCCTGACAGGCCTAGCAGGCAGAAGATCCTATTTACCAAGAACATCTGCATGCTTACAGGAGTGTGTGTGTGTGTGTGCGCGCGTGTGTGCGTGTGTGTTGACAGCGCCTCTATGGTAAGAACACGATGCATTTGCACTTGGCTGAATCTGTCCTCTGTGTTGATCGACTTGTCTGCCTGCCCAGGGCCTGTCCATCTGTGTATGAGTGTGTGCTGCTTGGCCTTCACAACACACACACACACACACACACACACACACACACACACACACACCAGTTCATTTCCCATCGAGACTTGCACAGATGCTGCTTGGCACAGCTGGACACACACACACAACGGTTCTACTGAAGTTCAACTTGCTGTGCTGTCAGCGCTGCTCTGAATACATGAGATATTTCTGGATTTGGCCACTGACGGATATTTAATATTCATTAAATGAATGAAACCTAAAAAGGTTTGGTGCACACTTGGAGCCCCGAGGATGCAGCGTGGGAGATATTATAACATGTAAATGCATTATAATTACTACACAATGATGAGGAGGAGGTGTTAATCATATGAGTGACTTGTTCAATCAATAGACACTTTCTATCTTCTGTTGAAAACAAAAGGTGATATTAACCGTTCAGCTGCTCTTTTCCAAACATATAATGATGGGGCTGTCAAGCTTCACCAAGCACAGAATGTACATTTTTGGATGAACTACTCCTATGTGTTTTGGACAACCTGTTGTGCAGCATGTCAATTTCAATGGGTTTAATTGTGGATGGCAAACACTCATCTAGCCAGACATAAGCCAGGAGATGACATCATGGGCCATTATCTGCACGCGCACACACGCTGCTGCTGCCTAAAATGGGTTTCTCTGATGTTCTTAAACCCAGGACCCCCTTCATAATCCACAAATTTAATACCATTTTCAAAAACTGCTCAGAAATTTCCTCAGCCTGTTTCACTAAATCTGTATATTATACACGCAGTGCAACATCAGTAAGCTATTTCATTACTACTACCACCATCTCTATACACACACACACACACACACACACACACACACACTTGAGTCTCATCAATCCACTACAGCTTTTTTAAAGTGTGTGTGAGGGAGACAACCTCAATAAATAAATAATCTAAATCTGTTTGGGATAAATTTATACTGAACACGTATTTTTCAGCATTGGTGATAACCAAAAAAAAATAAATTCAATTTAAAAAAATAAATCACAAGTTGTATATAAACTTTTACTAAGAACACAAGGCAGTTTTCAGATCTGTGTTTTAATTACAAAATTTCCACTCCAATTTGCCGTTGGAATATAAACATTTGAATAGTGGCAGTAATTAGGGGCTGTGGCACTGAAGGTGCATGTTTACCTGTTGTAGTTTATCTACGTTGAGTGCGTAGAAGACACTAACAGTCAAAACACGACTAATTAAATGCCACCGCTTTCAGTCAAAGATTTCACCCTCCAAAACACTCAAAAACATCTGAATAAAATCAAGCAGCACACACACACAACGCCTCAAAAACGCACATTAATAAAGAAGATTTAGAAATTCAGTTGTGAAAAGAACACAGTGTGGAAAAAGAAAGCATTTGCCCTCAAAGGAGTGAAATCTGCTTCTCTCTGTGCTGTAATTGGTCAGCAGCTGCCTGAAGAAAATTGTTAAGTCAGATAAAACTCATGCCTCATTTTCCACTGACAAAGATCATAAATGACACATTTGAGAATAAATTCTACAAGCACTTCTCTAAAACCAGTGTCTATAGAGTCCATTTAAATAACTGCTGGTTCCTTCTGATATACAAAAACAGATGAACAGCAATGGTGCTGTTCGATTTGACCAGTTTAATGCATTTTCTAGATTCACCAAATGCCGTGTCACTCTGATACTCACTTATCACCAAAACAAGTAAAACTTGTCCACTGTTGTGTCAAAAAGTTTTGGGCTATTGGGAAGAGAGAAGAAAACCCTGGCGCCCCTAAAGAGAGACAACAGGACTAATCAGACTTGAAAAGCCTATAAATTGATGGCGAGATGTCCATTGCTTCCGAAATATCTGTCTGTGTGTGGTAGATGGACACCCGGTGAGATGTTCAGCCAGGCAAACAGGTTCACCATCATCACATGGCATGTGTGCTGCAGTAGACACAAGGACTCTCTGGGTCAGGAAGAAGTTCACTTCTCTTGTTCTCTTCAAAAGGCTGTAAATAACATCTAGTTATTGGAAGCTTGACAGACTGTGGTGGTTTTTGGGTTTTCTTCTATTAAATTAAGACTGAGGTATTACTTACTGGATCAAAACTTGTTCACAGAATCTCTTAGAATACAATTTGCATTTAGAAGGATGTACCGGTACTTCATCCTCTACAGTTAAAGACCTGGGTGTTATATTAGACAGCAACTTGTCTTTAAAAAAAAAATCACATTTCAAATGTTACAAAAACCGCCTTTTTCCACCTCAGAAACATCGCTAAGGTATGGAACATGTTATCCGTCTCTGATGCAGAAAAGTTTGTTCATGACCTCTAGTCTAGATTACTATAATGCATTGCAAGCTGGTTGTCCTGCATCCTCAATAAACAAGCTACAATTAGTCCAAAATGCAGCTTAATAGGTCAAGAAATATGATCATATAACACCATATCTCTACACTGTTTACCTATTAAGTTTTGTATAAATTACCAAGTATTGCGAATGACTTATAAGGCCCTAAATTGTCTAGCTCCTGTGCATTGCCCTACAATCCATCACACTCTTTAAGGTCACAAAACTCACTCTCCCAGTTTAAATCTATACTAAAGACGCATCTCTTTAGCCAAACATTCAAAATGCATCTCATAACCTTGTACTCCAGTTGTTTCAGATCAAATGTACATGATTATCTTTGCCTAATGTTATCAACAGAAGCTACACTCATTATTTTCCATTTGCTTTTCTGTTTAATCTCGGGTTGTCCATCCCGAGGTAACTAGAGTACGTCAGCTCCAGTTTGGATCCAGCCTCTCATGAAGACTCCAGAGCCCTCAACACGTGTGAATAGATGACTCCAAGTCCCTCAGATGAGGCAAACTCATCTGAAATATGCACCAATGCTAAATATTCTATATATCCAAATAATTGTGTTAACATGTATTCATTACTTCAATGAGCTTGCTGTTTCTGCCCTAATACATTGTTTAAATGAATACATTGTTATCTAACTATGTGATTTGTATATGTAAATACATTACTTGGACACAGTCAACTCTGATCACTCTAAATTGTAATGTAGACACATGCATTTTTATAAAGTTCCTTTGAAACGTATTGTGAAAAACACTATACAAATAAATGTAAATTGAAATCTATATAGAAGAAATGCATTGATAATACTTAATAATATCATAAATCTTCTGATAATCAATACGTTTTTCAAATGTGTCCAATAACCGATGATACTGATATATTGTTCATCCTTATAAATAATAAAACAAAAAGCAATTTTTTTATAACCTAATTAATATTCACAAGAAAATGTTTGTCATTTCGTGACATCGCTAAACAGCCCTGCTGAGCAAATCCTCCACTCCAGAACTGCCCCGAACAACAATGCCCATGCATGTGATGAAGAAATATCTACCGGTAGAGATTCTGGTATTTTTTAAGTTAGTTTTAAAATGACCCATACCCTGATGTAAGATTTTGATCATACCGCCGCCTATAAGGGAATGTACTCTGGTTCAGACCAAGAAATCAAACCAAGTGTGAAAACAGCCTCAATCTCATGTGTAGCTCCACTGGTCGGCAAAAGTGCAAAGCAAGAAAGCAATCAAGTCTCGTCATTTCCAATAAACAAACAGCCTTTTCTACCATTAGTGTTATTTACCTTATATTAACGTCTGTGCTGTTCTTATACAGTCACAGGGAATGGACGACAGGAGAGACAATCAGAACAGAAATGAGAGGTCGTGCTGCCCTCTGCAAAATAGAACCACATGATGGACTATCACAGAAAAATCGATCGCATGGCTCCGCACTCACGGATCGGTCCCTGGGCTCAGGAAGAACCTGTCTGTGACGGAAGATCTTGAGGGGTTTGAAGGTCTGCTCCTGATATTCTGTGCTACCCTACAGCTGGCACATGAGTCTGGGGTACACGCATGGACGGCGTGCACACGACTGCTGTCAATCACAGCAGAGAGCCAGGGGCCGTTCCTCTGCATGTAAAACATATTCCTATCAACTCATGCTTCTGCTCAGTCAGGCATATATTTGTACAAACTATTCTTCAAAATATAAATATAACCATTTAAATTATATTTAAATACTAAGTATCTTATGCTTACCAAGGCTGTATTTATTAAAAACAGTAATATTGTCGAAATATTAATACAATTTAAAATAAATAGAAAGTGGTTCCTATTTTAATATCTGTTAAAATATAATTTATTCCTGTAATGGCAAAACTAAATTTTCAGCGTCATTACTCCAGTCTTCAGTGTCACATGATCCTTTAGAAATCCTTCTAATATACTGATGGTGCTCGAGAAATATTTCTTATTATTATCAATGTTGAACAGTTGTGCTGCTTAATGTTTTTATGGAAACTGTGATACTTATTTTTAGATACTTTAAATAGACCGTTAAAAAGAACATTAATTTGAAACAGAAATATTTTGTAACATTATAAATGTCTTTACTGTCCCTCTTGATCAATTTCATGCATATTTGCTGAATAAAATACACATCAGATGAGTTGCATACCGGTATACAGTCTATGGACCAGCTATCTGATCGTGAAAAGACCAGGTGTAAATGCCCTCCGTAACGCACTCGAGATGGATTTAAATCTGATTGCTCAAACCTGGTTGTTGAAACCACTATTGTATTTTTTTTTCTCCTATCAATGCTAAAATATTGCATGTTCTAGGCTATATAACATATTATAGCCGGATATGACAGTGCTAGTGCAGCACGAATCGCCACAGATGAGCAAATGATCAAGCCAACACACAAACGACCGCAAATAAAACTAAATAAGTCGCAGATGCTCACCTCACAATCTTCATTAAAAGTAAAGAAACTAAATTGTCTTACCAGTGCAGTTGCCATGCTCTCTCTATGCGGTCTTTGATTAGCTGATGATTAATATAAATGCAGCTCATATGTGTTGTTTTCGGTGACGTGAACTCCATTAAATCTGCATATAACGCTGGAATAGTGCGTTTTGCGGAGACACAATTATGTGACAGTGTAAATGAAATCGTTTTGATAAATCAGATAGCTATCTGATCAGTAAAAACGCATGAAGTGACCATGTGTAAACAAGCCCTATGTGTGGTCCATATGAGGCTGAGACAAAGTCTTTTCCCACCTGATTCCAAGGAGAAACATTTATTTGCAAGCTGAAAGTTAACATTGACGGTCCATCTGTTGGTTCTGCCTAATACTGCGGGGCCAGTGGGGTGATAATCCTCATTTAATGAACTCAACGGGTGCGTCTCAATCAGCTCCCTAGGTCGTGAGACACTGATTTATTCTATGACAGCTCTTCTGGTATTTATGAACAACAACAGAATTGATATCTTTCTGATATCATTTTGTAATGTTATGTAAAGTACATTGTGGTACATACTTTGCTTGTTACATAAACCTGTAACATTTCAGTCATAAAAAGGTGTATACATTTTACTTAAGATTGTGTTCACTACCTGTTTAGTGATGTTTATGCTGAAATATAATTAAATAAGGGTTTGTTTAGGGTTTTTGGCAAGTGGTTGCATGTCATTATGTGTGATGAGTTGGCTTGTGTGATCTGTTTCAAGCTTCAGGAGGGTTTTCATGGTGCATTATGGGACTTTTAAGAGAGCAAATGTTTCAGTGCACTAGAAGGATTTTGTGATTGATGAAGCCTTTAAAATGTCTGACTCCCTGATCAGTGCCCTGACTACTGAACTAGGAGCTGAATGAGACACACCCAACATCCACACCCAACTCTCTCTCTCTAGCCACATCAGTCATGATGGAGGCATTTATACATGAAGGGAAGAGGGAAAGTTTCTGACTCTTGTTGACTGATCAAAATTAAATGTTTTCTCTCACTCACACAAACACACACACAAACACACACAATTTCACGCTTTCTGGCTACTGCCCAACACTTTACACTGTTTACACACAGTCACAGCACTTACAACCGTATGCTGTTGAGATTCTGCTAAATGGGAAATAAAATATTAATCCCACAATCACCTTCAGAAATTGAAAACGGGTAGAGCACTTACCATTTTATTATTGATTTCGTGAAAATGAATTTCACAGACTTTCTCTACAATGTCTTCATTCTCAAACGTTACGAAGCCGAAGCCTGCGAAGAGAGACAGAAACAGAGGAAGAGAGTCAGTTGTGCACATTTTGAACTTAAACTCCGATTTCGGCCTCCGTCAGAGGACAGTGCGTGGGGAGTTCAGATCTGAACGGACATTGTCTTTTTGAAAGCCTGGCGCTGATGAAATCTCTCTGACGACTGGGCGGACGAGGGGGAAATCGGACAGCAGAAAAGCACAAAGACTGTTAATGAGATTCATGGAGCCACATCTGAATTTCATTAAATGCGTTCTGCGGTGCCTTCATTGAAATTTCACCGTATAACAAGCTCCCGTTTTAATGTAAATGCGGGGCTGGAGATCCCTGAATCTGTCTCTGACCGTGGGATTGTCTTCTTTTTTCATATTTATGAAATAAGAAGTTTAACCCGTTCAGCTCATCTGGGCTTAACAAGGATCTGCCTGTGCTTTTATTATAATGAAAGAAAGAGAATCGCTTTTCTTTGCCGTCGGATCTGCGACTCACAAGGGAAAATGATTTTCTATTCCTGGGTGTTAAGAGGAGGCCAACGGTGAAAACACAAAGGAAAACAACCCAGAGAAGAAGATAAACACTTTACTCACTGTTTGTTTATAAAGACAGGATGCTCTTTCAGTCGCAACACAAACACCATTCTGATCATTTCACAAGAGTTGTGTGCTAGAAAGACTTGCAGAAATGCAGAAGATTGATTGAACGAGACTGCATAAAGAGTGTTCAGATGCTGCTAAAGGCTGGTGCTTGTGTATTTGTCAGACCTGTAATGAGTCATGGGCTTTCTTCATACTGTACATACACCTACAACTGTGAGAGTTTTAGTGCTATTAAACATGATATTTCTAAATTCATGAGGGTGAAAAAAAAACACCAAGAGAATATTGAGACCTAAAAGACCTTTCTACACACACACGATCAAATATGGCTGTAAAAAATAAATCTGCATTATCCTTTTGATTTTTTATTCAAAAAAATTCACAAAAATCTAACCTTTCATTGAAGTAAAATAATTGAAAGTAAGTAAAAGTAAAATAATTGGGGGTAAATCACATTCTGAAATAAATGCTTTTCTCCAAAACACGTTGTCCACAATTATTGGCACGCCTAGAATTTTTAATATACTTCAGAGATATTTTACTCATAAACAATTCTAGGGGTGTCAATAATTGTGGCCAACGTGTTTTGGAGAAAAGCATTTATAGTATGTAAAAACCTTGTGGAGACCTACAGAAAATGTTTGACCTCTGTCATTGCAAACAAAGGTTTTTTTTTCTCTCATAGTTGAAGTGTACCTATGATGAAAATTACAGGCCTCTCTCATCTTTTTAAGTGGGAGAACTTGCACAATTGGTGGCTAACCAAATACTTTTTTGTCATGTCAACTCATTGTCATGTTCAAGAAATCAATTTGAAATGATTCGAGCTTTGTGACATGGTGCATTATCCTGCTGGAAGTAGCTATCAGAGGATGGGTACATGGTGGTCATAAAGGGATGGATATAGTTAGAACCTGTGTGCCAAGAAAACATCACCCACACCATTACACCGCCACCACCAGCCTGCACAGTGGTAACCAGGCATGATGGATCCATGTTCTCATTCTGTTTACGCCAAATTCTGAGTCTACCATCTGAATGTCTCAACAGAAATCGAGACTCATCAGACCAGGCAACATTTTTCCAGTCTTCAACTGTAAAATTTTGGTGAGCTCGTGCAAATTGTAGCCTCTTTTTCCTATTTGTAGTGGAGATGAGTGGTACCCGTTGAGGTCTTCTGCTGTTGTAGCCCATCCGCCTCAAGGTTGTGAGTGTTGTGGCTTCACAAATGCTTTGCTGCATACCTTGGTTGTAACAAGTGGTTATTTCAGTCAAAGTTGCTCTTCTATCAGCTTTAATCAGTCGGTCCATTCTCCTCTGACCTCTAGCATCAACAAGGCATTTTCGCCCACAGGACTGCCGCATACTGGATGTTTTTCCCTTTTCACACCATTCTTTGTAAACCCTAGAAATGGTTGTGCGTGAAAATCCCAGTAACTGAGCAGATTGTGAAATACTCAGACTGCCCTGTCTGGCACTAACAACCACGCCACGCTCAAAATTGCTTAAATCACCTCTTTCCCATTCTGACATTCAGTTTGGAGTTCAGGAGATTGTCTTGACCAGGACCACACCCCTAAATGCATTGAAGCAACTGCCATATGATTGGTTGATTAGATAATTGCATTAATAAAAATTGAGTGTGTGTGTGTGTGTGTGTGTGTGTGTGTGTGTGTGTGTGTGTGTGTGTGTGTGTGTGTGTGTGTGTGTGTGTGTGTGTGTGTGTGGGCATGTTTTTGTGAAATATCAGGACACAAATGTGTATAATGACATGGGTATGACATAGGTATTACAAAAGAGGGTGAAATATGAGGATGTTCCCCATGTCCTCACTTTTCAAAATGCTTATAAATCACACAGGATGAGTTTTTTTCACAGAAAGTAAACTGCGCAGTCTCCTGTGATGGGTAGGTTTAGGGGCAGGGGCAGTGTAGGGGGATAGAAAATACGGTTTGTACGGTATAAAATGCATTACGCCTATGGAATGTCCCCACATTTCACAAAACAAACGTGTGTGTGTGTGTGTGTGTGCGTGTGTGTGCGTGTGTGTGTGCGTGTGTGTGCGTGTGTGTGCGTGTGTGCGTGTGTGTGTGTGTGTGTGTATGTATATATATATATATATATATATATATATATATATATATATAGGGCTGTCAATCGATTAAAATATTTAAATCGTGATTAAATCGCATGATTGTCATGAGTTAACTAGCGATTAATCTCAGCTTAATTACACATTTTTATCAGTTCTAAAAGTACCTTAAATTAATGTTTCAAGTTGATAATACTCTAATCAACATTGGTATGAACAAATATGCATGCTCCCTGTTGAACTGCCTGCGTTTTGTGTGCATGCACTGTGCCTCGAGCACTCCAATGTGTGCAGATTATTTTCTGTTATTTTCTGCTCACATTTAGTTATTTTGTTTTATTTAGTAACGCTGTGGAGAGAAGAGTTTGTGACGCACTATTGTGAGAGTTTTGCGGGGAACAAAGTGCAAGCTGTTTAATGACAATCGCCTCCGTTTTGAATTAACTCCAGTTAAGTCAGCTATCCCTATTTTTTCCATCCGGACACAACACAAGGTGCTCTGAGTTCGGTTGCACTTGAACTGTGCCGCGATTCATGTGAACAGTGTGAGAAACATGGACTCGGGAGCGCTCTTGTTCAGAAAAGTTACCTGCGCATTTGTTTAAGCCAATTGTAAAGTTAAATTTAAAAAGTTAAAAATAGTTAAATAAAACACATGTACTGTAAGTGGTGATGGTGTTAATGATTTACGTCAGTGAGCGAGTGAGCTTGCAGTGTATCCTTTTCTTTTATTTCGACCTGGAGTCTAATAAAACTTAATAATGTTAATGTTCCCCATTTCTGTTTGCCGCTGCATCCTTTACGTCTAAGGCTGCTCTCAATTTCTCCAACTACGGGCTAGGCCACGGATCAAACTTTTTTTTTTAAGCTATAAAAAGAATCCTTTTGTTGAAAATAATTTTATAAGCAATAAAATGATTCTTTCTAAATACTAAGGAACTGAGTTGTTTTGTATTTCCGGCACATAAAGAAGGAAACAACCACAAATATCTTGCTTTCCATACAAGGAAGCTACTGGAGTCATATTTCAAAGGCTGTGCTGTATTTTGTCCTGACCCTAATTCTTATCTCCGTCTTTTAAAAGATGAAAGATCTACGTAGGGCTATTCTCTCTCCTTCAGTGGTCAGCTGGGCGGCAAAATAAAAGCGCAACGTCAAAGGTCAAGCACAGTCGACTGTAGCAGCATGTGGAACGCTACAGAGATATAAGCAGATAACAGACCTTATGAGACAATCGAAAAACACACTACTAGAAAGAGAGACATGAAATATGAAACAAGAACACACTCCACACCACAGGACTTAAATATAGTGTTTGATAATTCTACAGTGGCTTATTCATTTCATATGCAAAGAGGTTAGCCAATCATGGCAGCGCTCATTTGACATACAGAAGCTGTAAGTTGCGTTTACCATGATAAGGATCACTTGAGGTTGTGTTGGTTTTACTGCGGTATGGAACTTTAAAAGGAAGCAGATCACACACACATCACTGCTCATTTGCATAAAGTTGAACTTTCGCTCATGTTGGCTCAAATCGCCAACTCTTATAGAAAACAAATGACTTTGGGTTTCTGCAAATTGCTTTCAGTCTGAACATCTATCTCTGTTCTTTGTCTGCTCTTGTAGAAGCAGATTTGTCTGTTTGCTAATATTGAGAGCAGTAGAGTGTGTGTGTTTGTTGCCTGGAGGGTGATCTCAAAACGAAGAAAAAGGACTGCTGACAAATCAGCCATCAGGAGCCATTTGTCACTGCAGATTTCAGACGAAGAAACACACATACACCTGCGCTCTCTAGAGAACTCTTACGTCACAGTGTGACCACAACACACAGGCACTACTAAATCTGGACAAGCTCCCGGGCTTCATGGCATCATGCGATTCCATCAGGAGTCTGAAGGGGGCAGTGCTGTGATAACTGAATGTCTGGCTCTGGGACAGTCTGACCTCTGTGTTAACAAAACACCCACTCGCTTTCACACACTCACAATCATGCACGCACACACCGCAGAGTCTCGTCCAAGTCTCAGCACACCCTGAAGAGCCAACACTTTAGAGAGGAAACATATGCTCATCTCAGCTGAGTGTGGCATGCGCTCTGTTCCCTGGTGTGGAGGCTCCCAGAGCTTCATTCGCTCAGACAGATGTGAGAGGATCTGAAAAAGAATTGAGGATGATGTCTCTGTTTTACTTAATGGTGATGCAAACTCATCCAGCTACAGGACGAAACAAGACACAACTTGTGCTCTCTCTCGCTCTCTGGTGTCAAATTTGTAGAGACTAGTCTCCGCTTCAGATTTGGAAATCTGCTCTACATCAAATAATAACAATAAGACATCAAGAATTTTGAGGTGCACAAAAGCAAGTAAACCAGACATCCCTAAACAAAATTCTCCATTGGTTTCAGAAGTACATTTAAAATAATTCTCACTTTGGGGTGGAAATTCTGACCCCCAAACACTACATGCATTTTCCAATGATGCATTATAGAGATGCATGAATATCATTTTTCTTCTTTTAGTCTTTACAAAATGATGTTGTGATGCCTAAATTAATTTGTAGCATTTACAATAACTTAAATTAGCTGTATCGTATTATATTACATTTATTTAGTGACATTTTGATTGAATTTATCTATGATTTACATAAATATAATGAATGTATTTGTATCAAACATCCCTCCAGAAACTGCAGTGGGTTCAACTGCTAAAACTTCATGGTCAGTTTGGTTTAAGTAGCTCGTTACAGGACAGAGAACACGGCCCACCACATGTTTCCAACAGGATGCTAATGATTTCTCCCCATGCAGTGTAATATTAGACGGCCCGTCCTGTGTGTGTAATGGATCTCCATACTTCCATACCGGTCATTATTAGATTTCTCTGCCCCTCATCCGACTATATTTACACCTGTGTGTTTTTGAGCGTCACTCTGATGTGCTTTAACAGATGTCAGCTTTTGTATCTTAATGAGCACACTGGCCAACTTGTGTGCATTTCTGTAAATGTTCTTGGGGGGCTATTTAGTATTGCGCTCAATTTAAAAATCCCCAGATGAGGGAGAAAGTCGACGTTTTCAAATGGAGTCTGACAGCGCATGAACTTTAACTGCTGCCGCTTTCTCTCTGCATCATCTTATGTGAGCAAATTATGGTCTTCTGGAACTTTCTCTCTGATGTGCTCTACTTTAAATACGTCTAACTGCCGCCAGCACAATCTGCTTTTATGCAAAGATCACTTAATGTCTCATTGATTTCACATTTTAATGGATTTAGCTCTGCGTGGCAGGAGGAAACCTGGTAACCTGAGAGAGTGTGAGGTGCATTTTAGTCAGAGTGCCGTTCGGAAAACGGCTGCTAACACCTCTCGCCACCTGCACCAGCGGACACTGAGTGCTGGAGTCAAAGCAGATTGTCTAAGGTGAAGAGAAAGTTGTGAAGAGAAAGAGACAGAGGTGTTGATTGTCCTCAGAGCTGCAGGGACGCTGTTCGTCTTAATAACCGTGGATAGCTGGTGCTTTAGCCATCTGCTGTGCTGAAAAGGCCCTGGGGTGGTGTTGAGCACAGCAGGAATCATGGAGGTCATACTGCAGGACTGAGGGGTCAACAGCACTGAGGACAGAGCAGATCTAGTGTTGGGTTTCATTTTTGAGTAACACACACTAATGCAGGAGGACATTTGAGAGACTGCCTGCATATTCTAACAGAGCCAGACTTAACACTTTGCAGCTCATTCTGGCCAAGAACCACCAGCTTATGTCTTATTAAAATTGGTCACAAATTATGCACTGGTAAGGACAGGAAGGACCCTTGCTCACTGCACATTAGGGACATTAATGACTATTTACGACATGACAACAACTTCATTGTACAACATCACTACAGGTTTTTATGTACAACAGCACACACTTTATGTTATTTAAAATACATTATGTTCAAATCTTTGCTTGTTACATTACCGGCAACAATAAATAAATTGTGTAAATAAAAATGTTAGCTATTGTGTTCATTACCTGTTTACCAGTGTACAGTTGAATCAAAATTTATTCAGACACCTTGAACATTTGTTTTTACATTATCACAGCTTATTCACTATCATTTAGAAAATGGTAATAGAATGTGACAAGAACTACAAAACCATGTCAGAACAAATTCATCTTGATAACGTCAGATAACTTAGATAGAAAGGTATGTAATGGATTACAATCAACCAATCAGCTGTCAGCTGTTAAATTTAAGTACACAATTAGATAATACCAATTTATGTCAACCAATTACCAGTCAGTGGTGTAAAAGGTCGCATTAGCAACCCATTGGTGGGACTTTTAGGAGTGAATGTTTCAGTGCACTTGAAGTATTTTGCGACTGAGACAGACTTTAAAATGACGACTGTCGATCAGAACTAGGGAGCTGATTGAGAAACACCCTTAATATGAGTCACATGCAAATTATTCATTCACAAACACGGATTCATTCAGGAACTAAAGAAGTGACTGTCCTTTTGAATTAATCACTGAAGCACTCACTCATCCAATTAATCAAAAAACATCAAATCACTTAGGAACTCAACAAGTGACCATCTTTATTAATAGATCACCATCACTTACACAACCAATTCATCCAAAACACTGATTCATTCTGGACCTTAAAAAAAGTGACTGCCTTTATTATTGAATCGCTGAATATTTACTCAACTGATTGAAAAACACTGATTCATTGAGGAACGACTATAATCTTGTACCTACAGACAATCAGGATTCATGATCATTTATATTGATAAGTATGAAAATTGGACATTTTTGGATTTGCTAAAAAAAATTTTAGAGTGTTTTTCAGTAATTTGCATTATTAAAGATTACCTATCTAAATGTAAAAATAGGGGAAATTAGCATGCACTATTATATATCTGGATAAACCTTTAAGGCCCACCAATCAGAGAGAGGCTGGTCCTAGTCCTGTCTTGAGTTCCAGTCAGCTATATTTTTTATGGCTCTTTATACAATACAGATTGTTTCAAAGCAGCTTTACAGTAAACAACAGGAAAATAAACGAACTGAAGTCAGTTCAGTGTGGATTCGTTGCCTTGTAAAGATCATTTATTATTTAAGAAATAATTCAGGGTTCAGAAATAGCGGGCAGCTGTGGTCACCTGCAGATCAGAAGACTCGTGACCTACACATGTATCGGATTGACATATGCTGCTAAACACCTATGACCCTCTCTGTCAATCTAACAGAGAACACAGGCCCTCACAATACTTGAGGAAATAACTAAGACAAAAACAGAGTGAACATCTGAGGAGGAGGAGCAGAAAACAGCAGTAGATATGAATTAATAACGTGGTGGCAGACAGCTCCATTCAGAACAAAATGCTGACGTAACAGTGTTTTGTCTGAGAATGTCGAAAGAGACCAATTACAACGAGAAAGAGAGAGTCAGATGATTTATCAGCGCTGTTACTCTTGCATGTAACGATTGTTTCATTAATAAAAACAAAAGCGCAAATCAAAGCAATGGGGCTCAAATAAATCCCTGCGATGTTTTCAGAGAAATCCTCTGCGATGAGCTCCTCTAACCCCTCGCAGCCTGAGAGTATTAACTGTGCTTTTGGCCGTCGGCACCATTGACTTCATCAACATCAGACCTGTGGCCTCTACAGCCAATTAAAAGGAGAGAGAGAGAGAGAGAGAGAGAGAGAGAGAGAGAGAGAGAGAGAGAGAGAGAGCGAGAGAGCGAGAGAGCGAGAGAGCGAGAGAGAGAGAGAGAGAGAGAGAGAGAGAGAGAGAGAGAGATCAAGAGAGAGAGAGAGAGAGAGAGAGAGAGAGAGAGAGAGAGAGAGAGAGAGAGAGAGAGAGAGAGAGAGAGAGAGAGTTGGGTGTTTTTTCACCTGTAAACCCTCCAGTGAATCCTAACCATTAAAAGAGAATATAGCTGCATCAGCTCAGATCAGAGCATAGATAAATAACGGCTTCCAGAGACGTTTACTCACACACGAACAAGACATTGTCCTGTTTCACATTGATGCCTGTTTTGAGGAGTGTCAGTATATAATGTTCAAAATCAACATGGACACACACACACACACACACATTTTACTTCCCCAACGTGATGCATTCCCTAGTGTGGCAAAAAAGTGATGGAGGGGGTTGAGACCTCATGGAAATGCTTCTGTGGTGAGGTGGACGAACGAGGGACGTGGGAGGAGCGAGTGAGACCGTTGCGTGACTGATAACAGTCTGGAGTCCTCTCATGAGGGAGCTCGGAGGTATATAAGGACGATTATATTTTCAGAAAGAATGTGGATATTTTTTGTGAGGCTGAGCTGTATTTTCATAACCTAAACGCATCACAGCTCCGTGGACCAGCACTAGGAATGTAGTTAGCCTTCAGTTGAAGCTGCCATTTTCCATTGGATCATAACTTTGACTGACGTGGGTCAACCGCCAATCAAATTTTGAAGTGTAGTGATAGAACGCCCCAGAGGCACAGCGATGTGTGGCGCTACCCTCTGCTGATGTCATCAGCCGCTTGAACTTTTTGCGGGTTGTGAGCGATCTATGTGAAATAAGTTATGGCCGCTGCGGATGACGGGCTGCGCAAGATTCATGTCGTGTGTATCCTGATGTCAAGCCAGTAACGTTAGCTGACAAGTAGTTTTTCTCTGTGTTTCTTTTGATATTCTTGTTGGTTTGTGTTTAAGAGTATTTGTGTCAGTGAGTTGACTTCGATTCATTTCACCAGTTGCCTAAATGTATGAGTACTGTGGTATTAATAAATAGTTCAATTGCTGTTTTGTCTCGCGTGTCCTTTTATGTTTTATTGTTGTTTTATGTGTTTGTATGTATCGGTGTGTTATGCAATGGCGTGGGGTATGTTGGTCGATAGTGAAGGCCCTGACTGAAACCCCACGGTACGCTACTGGTAACCTTTAATACTTTAATAGGCAATAATTTACTGTGATAACCCAAAACAATTACTGCACAAAATAATTTACAATGATAAATGAGATTGGGAACTATGAATGTGTATTTAGAAATTAGAATTAAGAACGTGTATTTAGTATTTTGTATACATTTCTGATTCATACTACAATAAAACTATCCTGATGGTGGGGCCAAAGGGGACAGAATGCTTCCTGTTTTCCTGTGATCTGATCTTTAATAGGATTAACTACTGTATTTTATATGTACACAGATGTGTGTTTGTATAGGGCGGTGGAGGAAGAAAAGGTAAAATCTTGTTTCTTTTATTTACTCTATGCATGTGCTTTCAAGAAATCTGTGCTTACACCTGCTTGCAAATTCCCTATAAGTTTATAGGGAACAATGACAAATATTTTGGGCTATAAAGAAAATGACCCACAGAAGAGGAAATGAGACACTTATTCTCTTTCTATGGAGATGACAGAATGAGGAGCATATTAAAAACACTCTGAAAGGTCTTTCTTCTGTGCTCTGTGCAAATGAAGGCTTAAGGGTTTAACCAGACCACCTTGCAATAGCATGTGAAAGCTATGAAATTCAGACATATAACACTAGTGTATATGAATGGATGTAGCCCAAGGCTGAGAGTAGATTAAAAACGAAGATTAATGTACTTTTGAAAACACAATTCATCAACAGAATTAGTTGATATTTGCCTCCAAACATATAGTTTTGATTTAAAATATAGTTGACAAGTATATCCAAGACAGTTTTTACAAAAATATTAATATGGTAAGTTGCTTTCTTACCAAACTAATTTAAAGCCCATTCACAACAAGCAAGCAAATAAATAAATATATATTTTTATGCATGCTTGGTGTGAACAGGTTTTGAATCAGTTTGGTAAGAAAGCATCTGGTGCCAAAATGTAAAAGCAAAATGCAAATGTGCGTATGTTCTGCAGGTGAGGTGGCTCACAGAATGCTGGGAAACTATTTTGTCTGTGTCTCAATGTAGGTCAGCTAACAGCACAGGCCATCCATTCCTGTGTCCTACTTCTAGACACACGGTCCTACCTCTCATTTGAGTTCCCTTCCCAAGAGCACAAGCATGAGAGAAAAACTAAGAGAAAATGAAAATGAGTGTTCGAGAGAACAGAGCAGAAATTATACCTCAGAAGCAGCTTTGCTATATTCTAGACTGACTAATGGTTTAGAGATCTATTCATTTAATGAATGGAGAGTACAACAAAAGCAAATGTTTAAATGTAAATGTAAGGTAGAAAGTGATGTTCTGTAAATATGTGAAACGCTCTGTGAAAAGCTCACAGCAAACGTGTTTATGAAAATGCCATTTCCCCTGCTGCATGATGTCCCTTTGATTTCCAACTTCAATTCCAGAAGATTGACTCTCCGTTGAGAGCAAAACCCCTGCCGCACCGTCCCAGACCCCACAGATTCCCATCTGACATTGCCGAACACAAAGACGAAGATGGGCATCATTAAAGGACCGTGGAATGGTCGGGCTCCTCGCCAAATGCACATTCACAGTTCTGATGAGGTTCTTTTGGGCTGGAGTCTCTTTTGAATGCACAGCTTTTGTGAAGGTTGCCATGGATACAGATATCCAACATGTTTATTCATCTGAGATGAGAGGCTGATTTAAATAGAACACAATATGCAATAAATTAACGCTTCAATAGAATGGAGATGATGAACAGAAAGAGGACTGACTCCAGATTAGAGAAACAGAGCGTTTGGGGATAGATAAGGATATTTTATAGGCTGTGGAGAGGAGAAGAGGGGAGAAAGCATAACAGAGAATCAGAATGAGATGAGAGAATTGGAGACAAAACTAGACGAGAGAGAGAGAAGAGAACGAAGGAGATGAGATGAGTGGATTGGAGTAGGAAGGAGACGAGCTATGAGAAGGATAGGTGACAGTGAGAGGAAAAGAAAGATGAAGAGTAGAGAAGGAGAGCGAGAAAAGAGGAGAGATAATGAGAAGAGGCGAGAGAATGAAAAGATAAGGGAGGAGAAATAGAGAGAATAGAGAGGAGACAAGAGACAGAGAGGAGAATAGAGAGGAGACAAGAGACAGGCGAGGAAACAAGATAATTAGATGAGAAAATGAGAGGAGAGGAAAGAAGTGGAGATGAGAATGAGAAACAGTGAAGCAAAGGAGCAAAGGAGATATGGGGGGAAAGAATGAAAGGAGATGAAATGAGAGAATGACAAGACGAGAAGGAAAATCAATGGAGAAGAAAGAATAAGAGGAGACAGTGGAGAAAAGGAGAAAATTAGAGAGAATAAGACAAAACAAAAAGAAGGAAGTGGAGAGGTAAATAAAAAACAGGAATAGGAATGACAGAAGAAAAAGGAGACTGAAATGAAAGACTGAGAATGAAAAGAGGTGAAGAGAAAAATCTGAAGATTGGAGACAAGAGAATGAGAGAAGAGGAAAGAAGAGAGAGGAGAAAAGAAGAAAGGAGTCAAAAATAACAGGAGAAAATGGGGAAAAACAAGAGTCAGAGAAGAACAGGAGACAAGAGGAGAGGACAAGATCATGAAGAGATAACAGAGAAGAACATGGAAACGAGACAGATCCGAATATGAGAATGAGAGGAGACAAAATAAGAGAAAACAAGACGAGAAGAGAAAGCACAGAAAAGAAGAGGAGAAACCGAGAAGCAAAGAGAAGAGATGAGAGTAAGAAGAGAGGATTGGAGAAAAGAGGAGAGCAGTTTTTCAATCTGTGCGTTCAGTCTTTCAGTAATTGCATTAGAATTTCAATGGTGCTTTTGAAAAGCACAGAGCAGGAGCAGCCCTCCAGATGAATCAAACAGCGCTGAACATTTAAAGTAAATCGCATGCGAGCTCAACAAAGTAGCATTGATTAAACTTAATTAGGCTTTTGGTGGGCACTCAGACTACACTCAGCGTGTGTGTGTGTGTCGCTGCTTTTAAAAAGGCACACAATGGATCAGTTCATCTGTAATGAAGAATATCAGCGCTGGCACTCGTGTTTGTTCGGGGGAGGCGGCGAGATGAACCTCTGACACAGATAAAAGGATGTGATAGTATTTAAGCGTCGTTAGTTTACACGCAGTCGGACTCATCTTAAACAATACCGTCGGCACCGAGCAGAGAAACAAAGCAAATTAGATCAGGAAAACCAAAATTAATTCCATTTCGGATGACCAGAGCTGAACAGAACCAGCCTAGGAGACCGATGGGATGCCACTGGTTGTTTGAATTCGCAGCTCACTGGGTTTGTTCAGATCCCCGGTGGAGTGTAATTGGTATAATTCGTTGGATTAATCAAAATGCGGAGCACTGGAATTGGGAGGTGATCCAGCGTGCCGCTCAGCAGAGCGCCTGGGATGCGGCCAGGAGGAATTAGCTCCGTCGCGAAGCTCAGTTTCTCTTACATAAAGTCTGTTGTTTATTTTATTCATTTAAACCGATCTGCCTCTGCCCATACAGCGAGATTAGTCAGCACATCACAAATTCACACACATTATGGTTATACACAGACGCATTTCATGCGTAAACACCAAAACAAGGGCCAAACAATACAATGTTTTCTCATAATCTTTAGGAGTGATGAGCACTCAATGACGTACGAGAGGCAGAGCGAGATGTTCCTGCTCAGGCTGAGAGTTTTCCTGCAGTCTTTTACGAAGCACATTACTGACAGAGAGAGATCAGCGGTGTGAGAGATGGAAATGTGAGATCACTCGAGTGCCTTCAGTGCCGGGGTGTGTGGGCTTTAAATGCCAGCTCTGTCAGTGATCACACTCATTCTCCAGTGGAAATAAATCTCTCACTGGTCTATTCCACACCTCCACTGGAAGTTCAACAGGCCCACGTTTCTTAAACGAGTGTTAAAGACACTCACAGTAAAAACGAATGAACACTCCCTTAAGTGGAATCTAATCAGCGTAAATATTAAATTAAAGCAAGTAAACACAACTAACAATCAGAAACAAAAACACATTAACAACAGTGAGTGTTTTTCTGTTAATAATGCAGTTTGATTAATATTATTGTCAAAGGTTGAGAGTTGGTAAGATTTTATTTTAACTTCAAGTCTCTTATGCTCACCAAAGATGCATTTATTTGATATACAGTAAAAACTGTAATATTGTGCATTATTATTACAATATATTTAAATTACACTGTAAAAATAAAATTCCGGTCTCAATTGAAAATTTTCTAGTGACGATCACATCTAAATTTTCAGTTGGCCAAATTGAATTTCTGTGAATTGATGCAATTTAATTCAATTAAAATTCAAGAAATTCAATTTGGCCAACTGAAAATTTAGATGTGATCGCTCACTAGAAAATTTTCAATTGGAGACCGGAATTTTTTTTACAGTGTACGTTAAGATGTAATTTATTTCTTTGATGGCAAAGCTGAATTTTTCTTTCGAAAAATAATCTTTATAAAAAAAAAAAATCTTCCCCATCATCCAAAAAAAGACAACAGTGGACCTATTAGATTCAACTGACACTTCAATACCTATAGATCTTTTGTCCAGCATGTTTATAATCACAAACTTGCAAGTAAGTAATGAAACTGCAAAAGTGTGTGTTATTCTGATCTTGGGTCGATGCAGAAATCTGAAGCTTCACCTTCACACTCTAAGACTGCCAAGATAAAAAAAAATAAAGGTCTGGATTCTTCAGAGACAAATAATGAAAACAAACAAACCAAAAAATAAACCAACAAACAAGAAAACAAACCTGCAAGGATTCAGTCTTGAGATCCTCTCTCTTTCACACACACACACACACACACACACAGCACTCTTAGCTAAATTACAGCCAGGTGAAAACGCTGAACAAGTCCAGAGCGGCACGCTGCCTCTCAGGTTCAACAATTAGCACTCAAGAGGGACTTTTCTGCTAATTAATTCTGACTGTGTAATTAGTGAGAGAAACACGGAATTTTGAAGAGGTGTGAGAGAGAGAGAGAGAGAGAGAGAGAGAGAGAGAGAGAGAGAGAGAGAGTGTTTAGTATGTGTTTATACACATTTATGTTATATAGACAACAGTCTGAGCCTATGCATATACAGTAGCAAAAAAATGTGACCGGATGTGTAACTCAGCAAATGTTAACTACTAAGTAGAAATGATGCACTTTAGAATGCAAACTTTTTATTCTTACGTCATGTTACGTATGCGAGTAGAAATCCCATTTTACTAATGCAAGTGGATTGAATGCAATTAAATGAAGCGGTTATAAAATATTTAATCATTTAACATTTTTAACAAACCAGACCCACATCAGCGAGAGAAATAAACAGTTGTCTTTCAAATTCACTCTACACGTAATTGGATAGCGCTACAACCAACCAGAGAAACGTGAAGCGGAGCTAGTTGATAGATTAAACTTTCGCCATATCTGGTCTGCAAAACCTTTCTTAAGAATGACTTCAGTGCCGTTCTTTGTACTTTTCTCAAAGAAAAGCTTAACTCCAAGTCTTCCAGAGTCGCAGACAAAGCCGATTCGAAAGACAGCCGTCGCCAGCTTTTTGTTTACAATTAGCACGCAAAACCTCCGCAACCACAGTCATTGTGTTAAGCCCGCCCACCGACTCTATACACGATGTGATTGGCCTGAACAGAGTTTGGTTTTTCCAGCTCACAGGTCTACGAGGTTGCTAGACTACACTGCAAATTAGATTTGCTGCTGCTAGGGTGCGTCTAGATTTCTAGGCTAGCAAAATACATTTTTGAGTGTGTATTATGGGCCGATGATATCAACCAAATAGACATCACAATAGGATACCAAACTTACATCACAATAGGAGTAATTTTATACCAGAAATGTTATATCAAGATATAAATACCCCACAACATTATAGCCGCGTTTCCACCCCGGGAACTTTCCCCAGGAACTAGGAACTAGGGAACTCAACTTTCCCCAGGAACTAGGGTGTTACTTTGGGTTTCGACCGCAGGAACTGGGGTATTTTAGGGTAAAAATTTTCCCTCAAAACGGTTCTGCTGGCAGGGAAGTACTTTTTCAAAGTTCAGGAACTTTCGAGGATGGGACTTGGCCACTGAACATGCTGATTGGTTGACAGATGGGCCGACAATGACGTTCAGGCTTTATTAAGCTTATTTGCAGAGGACGAAATGCATTGGGCTCTGGAAAGTCAAAAGGACCAGGTTAGTTCCTGAGACAGATTGCTCCGGATAATTTTGGTGGAAATGGGGCTATAGATGGTAATAAGAAATGTTTTTGAGCAGTAAATCAGCATATTATATCATGTGACACTAAAGGCTGGAGTAATGATGTTGAAAATTCAATTAATTACATTTTAAAACAGAATAAAATAAAAAACAAATATTTAAAATTGTAATATTTTAGAATACTACAATTTTTACTTTATTTTTGATCAAATAAATGCAGCCTCAGTGAGCAGAAGAGACTTAGAAATTCAACTTAATAAAAAAGTATGCATATATTAAATAACCATGCAGTATTGCCCACTACTGTACAATCCAGCGTATCAAATAATTGACAAATTGACTGTAATTTGACTTGATTATTGTCTATTTTATTTGGAACTTAATAAATACAAAACCAAACAATTCATGAAAGAAAAAAAAAGTTTGGGATTAGTCCACAGAAAGCTTCACATTATGAAGTTAAATACTCAAACTAAGAGTAACGTCAGAACGGCTATTCTTAATATGAGACTACAGAGGCAATAACAGTGAATGGAGTGCAGTAACGTCACACCATTAACTTCAGCCCTGTGAAATCATCCTGATACTCGTAAAACTCTGTCTCCACCTCTTTTGTTTCAGATGGGTTTGTGTGTAAAAGCCCTAATCATCTCCTCTCCTGTTAACGAGGCTCTTCATTAGCCCGACCTGCTGACTTTCTCAGACACGCACCCACACACACATACATATATATGCACACGCCCCCTGTTACCATGCCAACCACATACTGTTGTCACTCTTGGCTCTGGACATCTTTATCAGCTTCAGCAAGAAAGCTTTTGGCGCGGAGAGCCCTGCAATTGACGTCTTATCAGACCAATCCCTCCGAGTAAAAATAGAAACAGTGAGTGAGAGATCTGCATCCATCTCACCATCTCATGACATTTACGAAGCACAGAAAAATCTCTCCATGTGTAATGAGCCGTCGCTAGTGTGACAGAACACACCACACCACACACACGTGTTCAGATGTTAATGGTGATTTATGCTGTGAGGGCAGGTATTTCATAAAAGCACATATTGGTCTTGTAGGTAGAATGTGTGTGTGTGTGTATGTGTGTGTGAGCTGCTCAATCATTTTCAAATATATCTACAAAATGTCTTTCCATTTGTTTGCCTCAAACAGCATGTTATCAACGTCCTAAATAATACATTTTAAATAATAAAAAACAGGATTCTTCTTATTTAAAATTACTGGGGGGGGGGCAGAATTGCATGATATACAGTCAGAATTGTGTGTTATATAGTCAGAATTGTGAAATTAACTCGCAACTGTGAGAAAATATCAGATTTGTGAGATAAAAAGGTCACAATTATCTTCATAAAAATTATTCTGTGGCGGAAACAAACTTCCATATGCTTCTGATTGCTTTTAGAGGGTAAAGCTGTCCATAAATGCTGGTCTAGGATCAGTTTTCTCCGTGAGGCGAAACTCTGGTGTTTTGAGCGGTGAGTGGGTTCTGAGTTCTGCACGTTAACGAAACCTCTCGTTATAATCAACATCTATGTAAATAAGAGATGCATTGTGCATCATCTTCACTGATTATAATGGAACTTTGTGACATTGCGATGATGTATAACTGCTTTTTAATGATAATAAAATGAGCGCTCTTTGCGAGCTTTTTGCCATGCCAAATACCGCATATATGTTTGCTTTTCTGATAACATTAACAGTGTTTTTTGAATGTAGATGCTTTAAGAACAAATGATCATTTATGCTGGGATGCGTAGGTCGTGCAGTGACATGTAACTTTAAACTGTAAAAAAAAAAAAAAAAAAATTGTAAAGAGGAAGTACATCCTCATGGTGTTGGTTCACCTATGATTAGAATTGTTTTATTTTAAATCTAAATTTAACAGTGAAGGACATTAAGGGCAATTGTGTTGGACACCTCTGATGGACGACGAGTGAACTACATTAGTACTTTGAGATTAGACAATCATAACATGGGCCATTTCATGTCTTAAAGGTAAGGTAGCAACAGCTTTTTTTATTCTAAGGGTCACAGAACCAAAATGTTGGCTCTTTTGGTAGAACAACCCTTGATTAACTTTGTAAGGCTTACAAAAAAAATTATGATAAAGAATAAAATATGATTCATGTTGTGTAATATGAAGAAAAAACACTGATATAAATCAATGAAGACAATTTCACCATCACTGAACACCAAAAGAATCCGATATCCTTTAGGTGAGCAGAACCTGCCCATTGCCATAGCTGTGTGTTTGTGTGTGACAGATCTGTTGAAGAGGAGGATGGAGAGGCAGGTCTTCATCCTTCAGTCCATCAAACAGCTCTTGACAGCTCTCTCTGGACAAAGAGAGAGAGAGAGAGAGAGAGAGAGAGAAGAGAGTGTGTGTGTGTGTGTGCATGTTATACGTGAGTGTGTGTCTCTGATAAGGGCCAGTGGGCTGCTTTGTCCTCTGGAGATAAAAGACCTGAAATGAAATCTGAAGACTGAAAGGACGCTGGCCCGCCCCAAGAGCTTAGAGCCAGAGTGAAGGAGAGAGGAAAAGAGGAAATGGTCTACTAGAGAAAGAGAGAGAGAGAATGCACAAGCATGTGAGAGAAAGGAAACGAGAAAAAAGACTCAGGTACTTGTGGAGAGTTTCAGAGCTTTTCAAAGGTCTATTGAACAGCAGGACCAGAGGCTTCCTGTTGAGTAGATCTGGATTAAACAACTGCTACATGAATTTCTCTCAAGCCAAATGACAACACACACACACAAACACTCATAATAGAATAGAATATAATATTTACACTTCTTTAGACATTGACTGCAATTCCATAGGCTGAAGGCTGAATTGAGAATGTCTTTTAAATTACAACATTCACTTTGAACTGAATATAAATTAGGCAGCAAATGTGATCTGACATTCAAATTTGAATGTCGAATTAAAGTACATTTTACAAAAAAAAACCTTTTTAAATTGAAAAGCAAAGTTTGTCAAGATAATATCTGAATGGAAACTTGAATGTAAGCGTTGTTTGAAAGAGTGGAAAAAGATGGAGAACAATAGTGTGATAAATGGAAAGAACAGTGAGAGAGAATGATAAAAAGAACAACAGAGATAGAATGAGAGAAGGATCATACAAATGAGAAAACAAACTAAATCTATTGATTGATTGAATGATAGGAAACAATAGTAAAAGAACAACAGCACAATAAATAGAAGGAACAATAGAAAGAAGAAAGAGACTGATAGAGAGAGAATGTCTGAATGATAGCTACTGTACAAAGCAAGGATAGGCAACGTGGGTTCTGGAGTGCCTGTCCTGCAGAGTCTAGCTCTAATCCGGAAAAAAAACCTCACCTCCCTGTAGCCTTAGTAATCCTGAAGACATTGATTAGCTTGTTCAGTGTGATTAGGGTTGGAGCTAAACTCTGCAGGACAAAGGCACTCCAGGACTGACATTGCCTATCCCTGGTATAGAGAATTATAAAACAGAACAATATATTGAAATATAGAGAACAATAAATATTGATTGAGAGAGAATGATAAAAAAAAGGGAATGATAGATAGATCAATGAAAGACCAATTGACAGAAACAATAGAAATTGAATAATCAAATGTAAAAATAAAACACTGCTTAGTATTCACTGTATGGATTACATATATACTGATTCTTATTAAAGATACAGAAGTTATTCAGTCAAGAGCAGTTGTCATTTGATGTTTGATTAAAATTAAGCTAATAAAGCTAATAAAGACGGGTATCATTAAGGCATAACATTTTTTTTATAATCTGAAATGTAAAATATCTATAGCAAAATAAATTATGTTTGAACAAAATAAATATAAAACATATATCTGTAAATGCACCAGCGTGTCAGCATTGTTTGTGTTTTATATGCAGAAGATAAGAACAAGAACAAAGAAACAAAGTACAAACAAATGGTTAAATAAATACAATAAAATATGACATTTATCATGACCTAGAAAAGACATCTAATAAAGTAATCAAATGTAAAATAACACTGCATATTTTTTGCTGTATAAATTGATAGATTAATGCCTAAAGCATTATAAGTTATTAATTCAAGAGCTGCCAGGGTTATATCTTTCTCTTTGCCTTTTGTTGTCTAATTCACATTAATGGCGCATTCGCCAGCAGGTTTATTAGACGCTGCCTTTAAGACTGAATGCAGGTCTAATAATACACGCATCATTTTCTATTAACGGCCATTTAAGACAAACTGTGTTTAAGTGAACACTTTCCAAGCCGGTCATTTTGACAGACTATTTTTTGTGTGTAATTTGCACACGCACATAAGCCGCCTTGAAGTTGGAAATAGCGTCTTGCGCAGATTACTGTGCTTTTAATAGCTCTATTTATCATCAAACACATCCAGCTAAGTTAAGTTTTACCCGTTAAGTTTGGGTTTTAGGGAGGAGCCTATTTACCGCTGTTAAGGTAAGGAAGTTGCACTAGTTTTTATTAGTTTTCACCTCATACCTTCTTTTTATAATAAAATTAGATTAATATCACAGGCCTAAAGTGTATCCAGACTAAACTTTTGTTTAATTCTCTTGGCCATCGTCACTCATTAATCAGGGACTGTCGTGTTGTGCACACTGTAGCTCCATGTGAGATCTCTCTCTCTATCTCTCTTCTTGATTGCAAATAGCAAAAATGCAACCTATGGTTTAATATTATCGCATATAGAAACAGCTGGCAAGATAGAATTTAGCAAAATAATGTCTATATAAAAATAATAAATAGTAAGTGCATTTTCTTCATTTCTCCAGTACAGACAGCAGAACCGATAGCATCAGAGCTTATCGATAATGCAGTCTTTTATAATTTAGCACCTGGGCTCATTTAATACAGGGTTTCGGTACCCATCCCTACAGATGGAAGCAGGTTTATTAGGCTGCTGTCACTTTAATTCAGTTGTTTACTGAATACTCACCAAGATGGGCATTTTGATCTAATTTTGCGTGTATTCGGCAGTCACGTGTCAAACTAAAACTTAGACTTTTTGCAATCTTTTGGTGTATTAAAATCATGCAGTTATCACAAGCCATTGTAATATGCATATTGCGATATGACAAGACAGACGAACAGTCACTCTACATCCATTCACACACAAACACTATGGTGGGAAAATGAGTTGCAAAGGAATGGATGGATGGAAGGATCGAGAGAAAAAATGAGAACAAAGGAGCAGAGAGAACATAAAATGGTTTTGTACAGGGACAGAGAAGAGATGTGACATTTACAGAAATAAAAAATGAAACCAGGATGAGGAAACCAAGTCTCCTAGCGCGGGAAAAAAGGGTTACAGAGAGAAAAAGAATATGTGTGTGTGTGTGTGTGTGTGTGTGTGTGTGTGTGTGTGTGTGTGTGTGTGTGTGTGTGTGTGTGTGTGTGTGTGTGTGTGTGTGTGTGTGTGTGTGTGTGTGTGTGTGTGTGTGTGTGTGTGTGTGTGTGTGTGTGTGTGTGTGTGTGTGTGTGTGTGTGTGTGTGTGTGTGTGTGTGTGTGTGTGTGTGTGTGTGTGTGTGTGTGTGTGTGTGTGTGTGTGTGTGTGTGTGTGTGTGTGTGTGTGTGTGTGTGTGTGTGTGTGTGTGTGTGTGTGTGTGTGTGTGTGTGTGTGTGTGTGTGTGTGTGTGTGTGTGTGTGTGTGTGTGTGTGTGTGTTTTAAGGTTGTGCTGATATATAAAGCTGTTCCTTCAACTCTGACAGTGGTGAAGAGCCCAGCAACTGAGACCTCCCTACTTTCAGAGACCTCTTCCTCTCTATTCTCACAGCACACAGCGTATCAAAGAGTCTCTGTGATCTGATGTGATTCCTGCCACAAAGAGAGAGACAGAGAGTGGGAACGCTCAGACAGAGACAGGTGGATGGACACATTTGTACGCATGGTAAAACATGCCCTGCTGCTCCGAGATCAGCTTGAGACAAAGTCTTCCTCACCTGTGCAAAGAACCTCATTCAATATTCATGAGATTCTCCGCCTCTCCGTCACTGCATACAGTCAAGCCACTTAATAGCTGCTGACTCAATTTTGCCTTGCGAAATATGATTGATTTTCTCTGAATCGCTCTTACATGAAAAACAGACTGAGTGGAGAGCATCCTCGTAAAAATGTAAATGACACCGAAGGGGATCCCAGAGACCACACATGCATATATATGGCCCGCGAGCCCATCAATCTAATTCAGACCTCTGACAAGCGTGCGACAGACGCAATCACGCAGGAGAAACCAGATTCACGTTCAGCTCAATTAGCAGTGCGCCACCATCCCCATGCCAACAGCAATCACTGCATAAGAGATAAAATGTTAGAATGATTGACAGCCTGTCAGCTCAGCTCATCTTTGCAAAATATTACTGTTATCAACGAGACAGTTTTAACTCTCTTCAAAAGAGTCGTACGAGTTAATCTAAAGATGCAATTATGGATTCAGAATTAGATTCCTAGGCAAATCAAGACTGTTTAATGTTAAATGAATATAAGTGAGAAAATCTTTTAGTTAGTGATAGTCTGACGGCTATGAACAGAATGGCAGATATTTACTTGATGTAATGAGCGAAACTCCTAACGTCTGGATCTGACCGAAATTTTCTGTCAGAGTTAAGATCCAGATGAGCTGATGAGTGCTGTCCAATCTTCCTGATTCACATTCTGACACGTCTGTCTCACCGAAGACCTCAGTGATACAGCTCTCTCTGAACCACTCCGAGATATCAAACTCTTCTTGTGGGATTCAGGCCCTGTCCACATGAGCACAGGTATTTTCAAAACCGCAGCTTTTTGTACACTGTTTGGCTGTTTGTCCACAAGTAAACGCTGTACGCTGTGACTTTTTTGAAAACTCCAGCCAGGGTGAACATTTTTAGAAAAACTCTGGTTGTCGTGTGGATGGTGAAACCGGAGATTTCGGCTTTTTAAGTCGAAGTGCGCGCCGTTCTCTCCTTTGTTTGAAATCAGATTTTGCAAGTCATCTCTTTTGATTTACATGAGTCGAGTCTATGCGGCGGACTTTGCTAACAACGCTTATCACATGTATAGTCTACAGATACATGTGCAGTTATTTAATTGTTTTGCAGAACAAAGGCACCAGAATGGAATAATACAAAATAGTAAGGCAAGTGTGTGAATCTATTAGTCCACTTCGGCCCTGCACCTGTGTATAGTTACCTGTCACTGAGTCCAAAGTAAAGGAACTTGTAGAAGGGTTTGACTGAGCCCATGGCATCCCTCAGCGCAATGTGCATTGGTGCCGTGGATGGGACCCATGTGGAAATCAGTCAGCCAATCATAGCGTGGTTTGTGTTCTCGTGTGGACAGAGATTTTTTTTTAAACGTGCTTCTGTGGACGCGATTGTTTTTTAAAACGGAGGAAAAACTATGGTAATAAAAATACCCGTGTACGTGTGGACTAGGCCTCAGATGTACATTAAACATTAATTTATGGTTCTGAGTTTTTTTTTTTTTTTTTTTTTTTTTTTTGACTGGACAAACATGAGAGAATCAAAAAGAAAATAGGCCTGTCAGTTTAAAATAACTTATACATTTATACTTCTACATATGCAAATGCGTGAGACCTTCAAGCCCTCAGATGGCATTACATGAGGAACCAAAATGCTACTGTGTTAAAAATAGCTACATGGGCCTGGGAGTACTTTGGAAAACCATTGTCATTTAACAAACTATAAATCAATTCATCAATGCAGAGATGTCGCTGAGGCCTCTGGGCCCCGAGTTCATCTCAGATGATCCAAAAGACCATGGAAATTTGTGCTGTGATCAGATAAGTCCAAGTTTCAGCTTGTTTTTGGGGGAAACGGACATTGAGTTCTCAGTCCCAAAGACAAAAGGGACCATCCAGACTTTCATCAGTGCCCAATGCAAAAGCAAATAATCTGTCATGGTGTGGGGGTGTATCAATGCAAATGGTATGGGTGACTTGCATATTTGTGTTACCATTGCCATGGAGATGTATACTGGGATTATACAGAGACATTTACTACCATTAATACATGTGCTCTATTTAGGATGCACTGTGGCATGACGACAAGCCGGTGGAGGAAGTGTGATGCTCTAGGCATCATTTATGTCTTAAATTCCACATGTCACCTACCTAAACATTGCAGACCAGGTACACCCCTTCATGACAGTGGTGTTCCCCGGTGACTGTGGCCTCTTTCAGCAGGATAATGCACCCTGCCACACTGCACACATTGTTCAGGAATAGTTTGAGGAACATGGGGAGTTTAATATGTTGCCCTGGCCTCCAAATTCCCCAGATCTCAATCCAATTAAGCATATGTCGGATGTGCTGAAACAACAAGTTCAATCCATTGTGGTGCCAGCTTGCAGCCTACAAGACTTGAAGGATCTGCTGCTAAGATCTTGGTGCCAGAGACAACAGGACGCCTTCAGGGGTCTTGTAGAGTCCATGCTTTGGTGAGTTGGCGCTTTTTTGGCAGCACGCGGAGGGCCAACAAAATATTAGGCAGGTGATCAACGTTTTGGCTCATCTGTGTATATTATATACACTTTTTTTTTTTTTTTTTGAGGCAAATAATCTAATCACTTTTTTTGTGTGTCATATTTCATGATACTTTGGCAATATTGTATTTTAAGTCATGCCAAAGGAATCAAGGAATCAGATGCTGGCAGGAGTGTGTAGGTCCTCTCTCTTGGCTGCTGGAGGGAAACAGCTGTTAGTGATGCTCACTGCATTAGAAATTTATAAGACTCACCCCGAGAAGCTGCCAGCACTTGTTTAATAAGAAAACAGTTCCCCCCACAGACTAAATGCACATTTCCACTGCCTAATATTTACAGACTCCTTGATCAACAGACGGACAATAGGTTTGCACTCAAAACAGACAAACATGATTTATAATTAGGCAGCTGTGTAGACCTGGACAATGTCACGACCACAGTCCCTCGCGATACTGAGGCCATCCATTTAAGTAGAGACAGCATGTTTGATAAAACCTTCGGAGGACAATTTGTGATCTAAAAGCCACTGGCTTTTCCAAAAATAAGTCCTTGCAAAGTATAGCTCATGTTGAAGAATAACAGAGCAGGAAGTGGAATCTTATCCAGGCTGCTCATTGTGAAATCCAATGCAATAACGAAGAAAGCAGGAGCAGATTTCCTAGATGCGTCAGTAACTTCTTAAAATACACTCTTTTTTACTAAGCTAACCCAGATCGCATGCATGTAGATCAACATGTAGCATGGACATTTTATTTGTGTCTGTTAATATGATGCATTTCCTCCCAAGAACATGCAAAGTAAATCTTTCTGATGGCATATCTGTATTTCAGCAGACAGGGATTTGATAGGGCATATTGGACGGGTCAGTAAGCTATTAGAAGATAGAGCACACATATACAGAATAAGCCAGGAATGTAATATGTTTGCACAAGGATGTATTTGATAAACCAAACACACTGTGGACTCAGCATTTCTCACCACTGGCCTCAATCTGAGAGAGTTTAACCTGTGTTAAGGTCCCTGATTCCCTCCCACAAGTCTGTATATTTACAGCATATACATTAGCTCCAGGAGATTAAAAGGTTAAAGGTTGCATACTTTGACAATTGAGAGGCAGTATTTTCATTTCCTAGCGAGATGGCTCCCTGAAACAGCTCTTCTGCCTCTCTTCCTCTCAGGTCTCTCTAAACACCCAATTTAATCGTCAATGGCCTTTCATATTTTTTAAGGTCTATACCACTTTCAAAAATAGTATTTTATATTTGCAATCAAAATTATTCAACCCCCTGAGACCGTAATAATTAACTTTTCTTTTTTTTTTTGTTAAGATACAGAGTTTAAAAATAATAATAATAATAATAATTAATAGTGCCAAATTAAATGTGATAATATATAATGCAATGCCTTTGAGCTACAGGATTTTTTTGTCATAATTATTCAACCCCTATTTGCATGGTATGGTACAAAATTATGTTAAAACAGTTAAACCTTTGGAAACTTTATAACAAAACTGAATTAGCTTGTGCTGTTACACATACATACATTTAGCTGATGCATGTGCTTATGTTTCTCACAAAAGCTATGGATATTTTTTTAATTATTATTACATTAGAAAGTCTATGGTTACTAGATTTCCAAAACACTAAAAGTCCCTAGACTCAGCTGGCAGCCTTATTCATAAGCTTAAAATGTGTCGTACCAGAAAATCATTGATGTTTTTAGAGGAAAAAGCACTATCATTGGGGAATCAAATATTTGATCAGAGCAACTGAGAGAAACCTTCAATTCACTGCCAAAGACTTGCAAGATAACCTGATGAAAGGAGAAAAAAAAAAGACATCTTGCCAAATGCCACTCTTGACCAAGAAGAACATAGGCCGAATTGAATATGTTAAAATTCATCTGGATACACCTGTGGATTTCTGGAAGAATGTTTTATGGAGTGATATGACCACACAGGAACTTTTTGGACCCATGGATCAGCGGTATGTCTGGCGCAAAAAAAGGCTAATGAGCTTAGAATGGTGTTCTTCTGCTTATGAGCAGAAGAACACCATTCTCCATGGTCAAACACGAAGGCTGTCCAGTTCTGTTATTGGGGGTGCTTTGCTGTAGCAGGAAGTGACAATCTTTACTGTATGAACGACATCATGAATTCTTTGAAGTATCATTTTGGCAAAGAGGCCTTCGGTGCAGAGACTGAAGCTTGATGATCAATGGACTTTCCTCAAGGACAGCCATCCCAAAGTATACATCCGAATCTCCTCGAGCATGTGGAATGTCGTGGAATGTTCTTGAGTGGCCTGTACAGTCATCAGAATTAAATCTCATTGAAAATTTTTGGTGGAATTTGATGAAAGCAGTTGTAACAAGAAAACCAAAGATTATTAGTGATCTGAAAGCTTTTTCAAGCGAGGAATGGGCCAAGATTGCAGTAGAGAGGTGACAGAAGCTTCTAAGAACTTACAGACAGTGTTTATTGGAGGTTATAAAGAATAAAAGATTCTGCACAAAATGTGACTTTTGGGGGTTGAATATCTTTGAACATTTTTTATGAATTTAAAAAAAAAATTCTCATCAAATTTACATTCTCAGAATCACACAAATGTGCATTGATAAACTTTCGATAATAGTTTACTTTATATACATAATTATTATTATTTTTTGTTCTTGGCAGAAAATTGTCTTATGGGTCAAGGGGGTTGAATCATTTATTTTGATTGCAACTGTAAATTCACACACACATATCTCATACCTCATATTTCACCCTCTTTTTGTAATACCTATGTCATACCACACACACACACACACACACACACACACACACACACACACACACACACACACACACACACACACACACACACACACACACACACACACACACACACACACACACACACACACACACACACACACACACACACACACACACACACACACACACACACACAATAATTTAGGAGCTTTGAAAATAAACAATTATAGTAATCTTATTAAATCAAAATGACAAACTGCAGGAACGTAACACTTACTGCTTAACATTGTCAATTTTGTTTATATAGCCCATAGGGATGTAACAATACATTGTATATTGAGATATCGCAATATAAAAATGTGACTATGTATCGTTGATGTAAACGATGTGATTCCTGATTTTATGATTTTATCCCAGGTTCAGGTTACTGTATTTATAAATATTTATATATAATTCACTCAAAAGTGTAAACTCTGTC
Organism: Gobiocypris rarus; assembly: GCA_023029165.1. NCBI lineage: Eukaryota > Metazoa > Chordata > Actinopteri > Cypriniformes > Gobionidae > Gobiocypris > Gobiocypris rarus. Next base: position 21,649,807 of record CM040922.1, read on the forward strand.
ATCATGTACTCACCCATATCTCCGTTTCAAACCTATATGATTTTCATTTAACATCAAAACACAAAGGAAGATATATTTCAAGAAACCAGAGAAAGATTTATGTCCCTCCATTTAAAGTCCAATCCTCTCAAACTTAAAAAAATATCACTTTTAAAAACTTAAAAAAATATCATAAAGGCATTGTAAAAATAACTGATCAAGTGTCTAATCCAAATCTAAGTCTTCTGAAGAGACACAGTGGCTTTATAATATCAGAATTTGGATGCAAAATATGGATACAAAATAAGTAAACAAATTAATTATTAATACCAATAAATGTAATAAATTATTTGAATAATGTATTGAATAGCTTAATGTAAACAAAAATTCTAATATTTTTATAGTTTTTCTGTTCTTTTTGACAGGCTTGTCAGATGTTTTGTGCATTTCCATTGCAATGGTTATCACTTTCAATTGTAGCAGTTTCAGGAGGGGCTCTAGAAAGAATTTAGCGGATTCACTCCATAGTTAAATGTGTCTGTCAGTAGCTGGTCGTATGCATAAAAGTTATCTTGAAAATTATGAATGGATTATATAAAGAAAGCAAGAAAAGAGCGCCTGTTTATAGCGCTCCGTGACTGAGCTCACGTAAAACTTTAAACTACAAACCGCTCAATGAATCCCATTTACATTGTGACGAAGCTTTGGTTTTATGATGAGTGGATTTGCCGATGTGTAGGTCTCAGCCAGTTAAATTGCGCTAAACAAATACTTTTATTTTAAGGATATTGAGCATATGGCATCAAATAACCTTGTTTGTTACATGAATTGTTGTTTTCAATACTACATTCAATGTGGAAAAAGACCTGCTGATTTATTTATTTATTTATTTTTATACAAAGCTCAATTTTTTTTACAAGGGTGTGTGGACTTGAAACAAACAATTTAACAGGAATAAAAACTAAATCAATTTGGCAGTCAATATTTGAATTTGGAATTCAAATAGTACAGCCTATGCAAATGTGACGTTGTGAGTGATTGTGTGATCCTATGTGAGTGAAATGCCCACACTCAGCTGTCAAGTCATCCTATGTAAGTTGCAAGGATATGTACTGGCATTTAGCTGTTTGAATCGCAGAGTTTGCCCATGGATGTGTTACCATGGCAGGTTAAATCCAAGTGTTTTGAAACCAGTGAAAATTCCAGGTTAGTGTAGAGCTGCTACTATAAAATATACAAAACATTTTAATTTGATTAAACACCTTTGTTGTCCAAAGTTTTTTTCTGGCCATCATATCTAAATATGAAAACAATTTAAAATACATTAATGAGGATGACCGATGTTAAATGATAGAAAATAAGTCTATGTGTTGGTTATGCATGGCCTAATTACTCTTAGGAAAATAGTATTTTGGGACAAAATATTACTATAGTACTATAAGACTACTATAGAAATACTATAGCGGCTCTAGGATATTAGAGGTATTACAGAACATAACATACTTCTGTGATGTTCTGTAATATCTCTATTATATTTTAAAGCTGCTATAGTAGTCCTATCGTACTTCTATAGGATGTCCCAAATTACTATAGTATTTCTATAAGATTACTATAACATATTTTGTCCCAAAATAGTATAAGATTCCTATAGTACTTTTTCGTAAGGGTATGCCCCCCACCAAATTGGCTTCATTAGCCTACCACTTACGGTTTGCAAAGATACAATTATAAAATTACTGCAAATCTATCAATATTTATGTTCTATTATGCATTTTCCCTGTTATATGAATAACAGAAATTCATGAAATAATATATAGGCAGACACACAGTACTAAGATATTTATTCAAAATCGCTTCTGGTGGACTGATAATTTTTGCAATTTATTGCAGAACACTGCTTGCGTTTTGACCACTTACTCATCTTCACAGGTGTGAGGCGCGCTAACGATTTCAGCAGCTTTCAGTCCATAATGGCGACTGCGCCGCTGCGGCGCCATCTACAGACTGTTTCCCACAACACAACAGAGTTTCGCCTCTTGGGCTTCAATACTCTTTGATCAGGTCTTGTGTCACTCTAAAGGGGTTTATTCTGCGATAACAAACAGCTGGATGTACATTATCCAGCTTATTACACGGCTACTTGTCTCAAGTAAATTAGACAAAATATTTTTTTATCATATATGTTGACATGAATGCTGAAAGAGATAGTTCACCCAAAAATGAAAATTACCCCATGATTTACTCACCCTCAAGTCATCCTAGGTGTGTATGACATTTTTATTTCAGACGAATACAATCAGAGTTATTTTTTAAAAGTCCTGGCTAATCCCAGCAATAGTTGTAGCTGTTTTTTAAGTTTTATAAATTAACAAATAAGAAATGCTGGAACATGTTTAAACATGAAACTAAACCACCAGCAGGTGGTGGCAGGTGACCGTCTTAATGAGCGAGTCATTGAGTCAATATGTTCAAACGGCTGATTCATTCAAGAATGAGGAAGTTGTTTACGAATAGGTAATTGCATATTTGATTCGATTCATTCAAATGCTGAATCGTTCCGGTGACACTGCGTGAGATGCATTACAGTTCTGCTGTGATCTTTGTTCTATTTCAGCAGCAAAAATATTTCCAACCAAAGACAGTCGATATTGCATCTAAAATGTAAGTGACTTAATGTTAATTAATTGTTTATGTAACCGTCATATGAAATCAGTGTCATGTTCAGTCATGATGGTATTCAGGAAAACAGCACTCTTGGTTGTGTGATGTTTAACTGTATCATATGTTATAAATAAAACAACTTTTTGTATAAAAATATAATTCACATTTTGAATGTTTACCGCAGTTTCTCTGTGTGAGAGGCACTCATTTCTCATCGAGAGGTTGCATGAGCGTCAACAGCACAACCTTGTTACCGTCAGTTCATTATATATTAAATAATTATCCACATACAATAAATTAATGCAGAATCATTCTTGCATTTTGGTGATTCAATAGTTATTTTTTGTTATTGGTGTTTTAATCCGCTTGTCGGTCAGGCAAGTAAAATTCTCTTTCACTTGTCCCTTCAAAAAAATCCACTTGTCCCAGACAAGCGGACAAGCGTTAATGTCGAGCCCCGAGATATTATATAGATACACACATACACACATACATACATATATATACATATACATATACATATACATATATATATATATATATATATATATATATATATATATTTAATCAAACCATTTTCTGAACTATAATGTTACAGAAGGAACGCACGAACAGAAACATATTTTTTGTTTTTGTTTTGATATATAAGAATATCTGAGTTGGTAAGAGCAAGAGAAATGAAAAGATAATGAGAGAGAGTGTTTCTTATAAATGACAGCTGAAAATGCCCTGCTGATTGTGGATCTGACCATCTTGTTCTTCACAATCAGTATGAATGAAAGCAGAATATCAATGACACACCCAACAAAGCACTCACACACAAATAAATACTGTAATATGCCACAAAGTTATCAGACTCAAACAGACAGCCACACACACACACACACACAGTCCAGGGAACGCTGATCCAGGTAAGCAGATTACAGACACACACAATACCACCTTCTGTTCGTATTCCAGGAACAATCCTGTCCTCTGGAGCATCCAGGAAACACACAAAACAAAACCCCATCCATGGCCAAAAATTCCTAACTCAGCCCAACACCTGCTCCTCTTTCTCTCCTTTTCTTTACTCTATGCAGCTCAACAATAAAAGTCATAATTCATGCTCTCTGTTGATCAAACCGAGACGCTGTTACTTTTACTTACATCATTTGAAAATCACAAAGTTCCAGCTGTAATCAGACGCTCGTTCGGAAGCCTGTTGAGCAGGACCATCATCATCCGTGACGTTACACCAGCTTTCATCATCCCAGCAGACTTTTATATTCAGGGAAATTGGGTGGGCAAAAGGAGCAGAACTTTTGCCATGGGAATTACAGTTGTGAATGTGCTACAGCGTCTTTTATTGCAATGAGAGAGAAAAATGCGTTCTTTGAGAAAAACGCACTTGAGACAGATGAACAAATGTAGTAGCAATGTACTGTAGAGGAAACGTTAATGCGTGCAGCATTTAATGCAGAATGATGGAAACTGCGCTTCCGCCTTCAGCACTGCATTAAAAGTGCCCTCCTACACAAACAGCCAAAATAAAAATCTAGACTAAACCACCTCTTGCCAACATCATGTCAAAACCACCTTCTGTCAGACACTAGCAGGGTGTTTGACAGGGAAATGAGGGTTTGGATTGCACAAGTATTTTAGATGTCACACTGAAATGTGTGAATTACTGCAGTAAATAGAGAACAAGAGAGATGCTGGATTCTAGTCCTCAAATCAGAAATAATAATCCATCCATCCATCCATCCATCCATCCATGTCTACCTTTCTATCTTTCAACCTGTCTGTCCACCTAGTTTTTGTCTATCCATCTATTTGTCTACCTATCCATCTACCCATCCATCCATTCGTCCATCTACTGTTCAACCTGAAATAGAAACGTGTCTGTAGAAGGAGACTGCTTACGCTAATGCCCACTACAGCACCCCTAGTGGACATGCTAAGATAACTGTGTACTTGATACACTGCACTGTGAATTGTGTTCTGAAACATTTTAAAACAACATGCAAAACATGTTTAGGGATTACATTATATTTGACACAATGCAAATATAGATGTCTAAACTTATCAAGACATGTACACCTGCTCACACACCATGCCACAAGTCTCACGATTACTGATAAACGCAACTGAAAAATTATGCTTGAACATTACACCCTGAATGCATTCATATGATAAATGCAACAACTCAACTAAAACACTCATTGTTTCACGATGTGAACGATATATACAATAAAAAAAGAACATGCTATAAAACTTTGGTTTGAATGACGTCATGTTATTGCAAACACAGTGTGTGTTCTGGCAGAGCGAGGGCTGTATGGCCTTTGGGTATTCACTGTAACGGCACACAAACGGCTCACAAAAGCAACCAGCAGAGCCCTGATGAAAATCACACCATTACATCTGTAATTAACAGCATGAAATCCTGCCACAAAACCCCTTCAATGTCTGAATAACATCCCTGATCCATGTGCCCACAGGAGAGCCAATGCACATTCCCACAATGCACTGGGGCAGCAGGACTGATGGAGCTTTGGAGCTCAATTTCCAACACAATCATCCTCATTTCAGACTGAAAATGCCAGAGAGATTCTGCTGCAGTCTCTTTAGTGAAAGGGGGTGTTGTGAGAGAAAAGAATGGAGGCGGACAAAGAGCGTCTTTTAACAGCAGTTTAACAGTCACCTGGAGGGCATGAAGGACACGGGAGAGAAAGGAGACAGTATGTGTGAAAAATGTGTGTGAAGGATATGCGCGCTCACAATCTAAAATCACACACATTTACTGGCTGTTTTATACACATTCACTGTTCATCCAGCTTTTTCAAACACCACACCTTTACCTCTTTGAAATGTTCTGTACTGTACAGATCTCTTTTTTTCAAATAAATACAAATGACAGTATTAATAACAGTATTTGTCATCACGCGTTAGTGCACTGCCAAAATATTTGCAAGGACTGCAAAACTAGAACAAACAGAACTGACAATGAAATATAGACAAACATAATCAATGTAGAGCTCTACATGATGCAAGTGCTATTCGTGTGTCTTTCTTTGTGGATTTATTGACTCAACCACCGTTTTGTGACAGACATCTATGTAACATGATTTATTTTATCTGCTAAGTAATTAAATGAGTTGATAAAGATAATGTATTAGATGAAAACAGGAATGTACAGTACCATTCAGAAGTTTGGGGTTAAGATTTTAAATTGCAATAATTTTTGCAGACTTTTAAAAAACATTAACAAAAAAAAAACCTTTGAATGGAAGTGTGCAAAATAGACCATTAATATTTTTTAAAAAAGTGTCAGTGACTGTCTCTCACACAGCTCTGTGTGTCCTCCACAGCATTAAATTGTTCTATAAAATATATATTTTGCAGTATTACTTAAAGAAGCTTAATGGTCTTACCTCTATGTCTATTTGTAGTTTTATCGAACATTAGCATGGCATCCTCCACCTGAAAAAGTAAACAAACAAACAAACACTCATGAGTCAAAGACCATACATATGATACATGGTATATGGTACTAAAATGTATCATGATAAGAGATGATCATTCTGCTGATTTTGCTACTTGACAAGGATGACAATGTGCTGCTATTCACCGCAGGTCAGAATTTTTTATTCAGGCAAGTTAATGTTGACGTGAGATTCATTCAGTGTTTTTAAAACGTTTCATTCTCTAATATATCTATAAATCAAATCCAGATGGGATGTTTAACAAAAGTAAAGTCATTTGAACTCTTTATATGATGGAAATTAGTTACTGCCCATGCTCATCAAGTAAAAATATCAGAATTTTGTTCAAACATGAATAAGAATACTAGATTCTCGATATATGTCAAAAAAAAAGTTTCTGTAGAGTGGCACTAATGCCTTGCTGCATTATCAGTTTCCTTGCTAACAGGAAAATTGCATGATAAGAAACCTCGGAATGATACAGAAAGATTCTTAAAAGAAAACACACAGAATCCTGCAGAGACACACCAGAGTCTAGAGTAATTTGCCCTTCATGACTCTCTCTCTCACTCACACACACACACACACACACACACACACACACACACACACACACACACACACACCACACATACAAACAAGAGACACAGAGAGAGAGTCAATCTCAGGGGAGACAAAGCGGTCCATGTGTCGTGCACTGCCTGCCTCCTGGATACGGTCGCTAGGTAACATGAGTTGTCTGAGTGTAAGAGACAGACTGTCCAGCACAGTGGGGACCCCAGAATGAGGTCGGTGGGTAGAAACACACACACACACACACGGAGAATGGTGAGTCTTTAATAGAGGAGTATTAAAATATCACAGCAGCTGGAGTCAAACCTGCACCGCCCACACAAGCCCCATAGCTAACCAATACACACATTCAAATGGACCTACATTACAGTGGTTCCACCTGGAGCATTGTGGGGTTAAACACTTTGATCATGGACAAAATGAGAACAGACATATTTCTGAAACTATGGTTTAACAGCTGGAAGAAAACCTGAGTCTGCTGCTCTCAGAAACCAGAACAGACAACAGCAGACCAGACCATACTATACCCATCTAGTCTATTCTACTTCATATCATATCACAGTATATATCAGACCAGATCACCATATCAAACAAGACCAGTTCATACCATACCGTTACATACTATACCAGTTCATAGACTCGCCAATTGTAGTTAATTTCACATAATATTTCAGACCATTCTATATCATATCAGACCATATCATACCAGTGTAGTCTATCAGAAAATCAATCCAGTCCAGACCATATTATATATCGAAACCAGATCAGTAGTCTAATGCAGTATGATAACAGTAGTTCATATCATTTCACATCATATATGAGACCAGACAAGACCACAAAATACCTTAACAGACCAGACCAGTCCATATCATACACTATATTGGCAAAAGTATTGGGACACCCCTCCAAATCATTGAATTCAGGTGTTCCAATCACTTCAATGGCCACAGATGTATAAAATCAAGCACCTAGGCATACAGACTGCTTCCACAAACATTTGTGAAAGAATGGGTCACTCTCAGGAGCTCAGTGAAGTCAAGCGTGATACTGTGATAGGTTGCCACCTCCATTCGTGTCCATTCGTGACATTTCCTCACTAATAAATATTCTACGGTCTAAATATTCTAAACAACTGTACGGTCAACGGAACAACAGCAACTCAGCCACGTAGTGGTAGGCCGCATAAAATCACAGTGTGGGGTCAGTGCATGCTGAGGTGCACAGCGCACAGAAGCGGACAACTTTCTGCACAGCCAATAGCTAGAGGCCTCCCAACTTCATGTGGCCTTCAGATTAGCTCAAGAACAGAGCATAGAGAGCTTCATTGAATGGGATTCCATGGCTGAGCAGCTGCATCCAAACCTTACATCACCAAGTGCACTGCAAAGAGCAGTGAAGACGGGGTCTCTGGAGTGATTATGCTTCTCTGTCTGGTAATCCGACGGACGAGTCTGGTTTTGGCGGTTGCCAGGAGAACGGTACTTGCCTGACTGCAGTGTGCCAATTGTAAAGTTTGGTGGAGGGGGGGTTATGGTCTTGGCTGCTTAGTTCCAATGAACGGAACATGAGAAGATCAGAAATGCGTCACACGCCAGTAACGCACATTGAGCTGGTGAAATCAGTGTAGCACTGTAAGTCTTTTTTAAAAGTGTCTGTCACTGGACTGCTGAAATGCCTCTCTGCCTCTATCTGATGGGAGGTTAAGAACCTCTTCACATACACACACATACACACTTTTCTGTGCTCCTGAAAGGGAAGCTGAAGAGGCAGACAGAGCTCTTATCATTCTTAAAGGAAAAGTGAAACTCTACTGGACTCTCTGGACTTACTTTTGTAGAAATAATGGAGAAAAGTCCACTACTAGCAGATAAATGTTACAGGAGATGCTTCCCTCACACAGGGGTAAAAGCAGCTTATGTTCCTGTCAGAAATGTCAATATGATTTTAAACATCTCTAGAAGGGCAAACACATTCATACAGGTGAGATCACATATAAAACCCCATAAAAACAGGAATTATGAATAATTAATCAGAGAAACTTCAGCATTAATAAAAGAGCAGGGGAGAACGAGATTTTACAGGCCAGGAAACACATCCTGACAGCTGTATGATCAACCACCTTCCGAGTTCCCACACCTTTTGACCAATTAATTTCCATGATTCTACCATGACTTTTCCAGTCATTTGTGATTACTGGAGAAGCATTTTTAAATCATTTTATAAATACTGCACTAGGAAATTAAGAGCTGTGCATAATTAGAAATTCTAGCATAACTACACTTTTTAGGATATTATTAACGACAATTTAAACTAATAATTAGAATTCACTGATATTTCCAGCTTCTCCTTGACTGTGGGAACCTTGAATTACACACACAATCTCACACGAATGTCTTTGAAAAGCGAATGACAGAAAATAACCGTTGAGTCACATGCACCCTGAAAATGTCAACTCTCTTTTCTGTGACCCACAATCTTTCATGAAACTTTCAATTATCAAAAGTGAAGCATGTGTTCAGCATAAATAGCACACAAAGATGATCATTTCTGAATAGGGAAACCACATATTTAGAAGAATTTCAACTCAAATAATCAAAACCTAAAAGACAAATACTAGTGCTAATATATGCACGTGTGTACTAGGTTGTATCAGGAAATCCAATTTGTATCACTGAACCATTTAGGTTATTGACAAACCATTAAAAAACACACACACACACAAAAACAGATTAAATAAGGGGATATATTGATTTCTTCACTCCAAAATGTGCAGGAATGTTTAATGCCAAAATTTAATTACACACTGCTGTTTATTACTGTGTTTTCATTATATATATATATATATATATATATATATATATATATATATATATATATATATATATATATATATATATATATATATATATATATATATATATATATATATATATATATATATATATATATAAAATATTACAGCAATTCCAATTTGTCATGCACCTCATAGTTTTACAATCTCATTTACAGTCAAGGAATATACAAACGAACAGAAACAGAAAAATATAAAAGAATTGGTTCAAAATAAATATATGTTTAATAGTTAAACAGTAGAATTTGTGGCCTTGGGTTTGTCTGGGCACACACTTTCAGACTTGGACCTGATGCCACAGATTTTATCATTAACTAGAGCGCCACAATAAAAAAAAAAAAAAAAAGCTCAATTCAAACACCCACGCGATCTTATTCCTAAATGACAACGATTCGGTTATGTCTGTTAAACCTTTGACAAATATGATGATCACAGCTAACATTCAAATCTGCATCAGCGCTGCTGCGGAGCCACAGCGAGCAGTTGTCATGTAAAAAGTTTACTTTTACCTTTAGAATGTAACTTGACTCTTCATGTATCAATTACATAGTTAAACCAATAAGTGGAGACAAGTGACAGTCAAAAAATGCATTCGTCATTGAATCGATCATTCAAGAGATTTGTTCAAATATGCAGATTCATCTTAGCCTGACGTGGTCATACTCAATTCTAGTCAGAATATGAGTCTGACACTGCTCCATTGGGCTGTGATTATTGGGGCGTGTTTCAACCGAACCAGGAAAGACCTCAATTGGATAGACCTACAAACAATCTGAGCAACGGAGTAAATTAAGTATTTTGAGCGACGCATAGTAGTGGGAAGTTCGGATCATTTTACAGACTCGGATCTTTGAATCTCATTTCGTTCATTTCAGCAGAATATAATTCAAATGTCATGTTAAATTCTCCAACACATCTAGAACTTATGCAAACGTTCATTACATTTGGAATAAAAAATGAATTATAAACTAATGCAGCCAAGGCCAAACTTTAAGAAATTATTCATTAATTGCTTAGTTAGGTCTTCAAGCTATGCAGTCTATTAGTTAACTGAATCCCAAGTCATTCTTCCTTTTGTCAATTCACATTTAATCATGTCTGTTCCCTGGAAAGATTAGTAACGTTACACCTCTTTGGGTTTTAGCCCATAGTTCCATCACCATCACTGATCTGGGCCATGACAGCCCAATAAGCAATGCATGCAGTACCGAAAACAGAATTGATCAGCTCTTGAGTCTTCGAGATGAGTTATTCGTTCTCACAGCTCCATCGGCTGAGTGCAGAAGATCCTGTACAGAACCGATGGCCTGTAGCGCATGCACGGTCAACACAAAATGAACAAAACACTCTCTGAGACAACTCGTTGTTCCCGAGTCATATTTAAGATTAGTTAAAAAAGAACGAATCGTTCATCAACGACAGATCACTAACGCACTGTTGTCAAAAGATCTCAACTGCACGAGTAAAGGTGAATGCATATACAAACAAGTTCTCAGTTTAGGATTAGAACGAATTCAACCCAAGCGCTCTTTGGTGACGTGCATGATTACGTTGCTTTATCTGTACATCATCATATAAAGCCCGCCCTGACAATTTGATTGGTCCGAACAGCTTCTGTTCGGGCATAATTACTCCTCAATGGATCGAGTCCATGTGCAGTATATGTATATGTGCAGAGAGAGAAAACCCTTGCTCTCCTCTTCCTCTAAAACTAATGCGCTCTCTCCAGGGATTGCAGCTCACATACTGTATCAATAATTCACCTTTCTGAAAGAGAAACACACTTTTTGTTTTGTATTTGAAATGGAGGTACGGAAGATGTAATCCAGCCTGACTGAGCTAGATTTCGGAGAGGCACGGGAGATGAGCGCTGAGGAATTCCCATCTTACTGGCTCAGAGTGAGAGTGTAAACGCATAAGCGAATGATCTCTCATCTGATCCGGGATCAGGTCGCATCACAACTCTGCAGAGAGCAAACACCGCAAGCAACTGAGACACACAGAATGCACTTCCTGAGAGTGTTTGTACTAAAGGCTGTACAGGTGGAAACCACAGCTCATTAGAATACCCACACAGAACATTCCCAAGCTTTACAGAATATAAATAAAGAGGAAAAAAGAAAGATGAGTGAATTAATCTGACTGAGAGAACACCAACAGATTCAGTATCTCTTAATGTACTACAACCAAAGGGAGAGATTCCGAGCTCTCTCTTTCATGCTCTTTATTTCCTCTTGTCTATTCAGTATTTCTATTGTTAATTGCTTTCATTTTCTGTCTTTTCGTTAGGGCTGTGCAATATATCGAAATTATCGAAATATCGCAAATGTACATATCGCAATATGCATATCGCATAGTCTGCAAGCTTTTTGAATGAAGTCTCGTATGCTCCTCTGTTCTATGTCAGAATGAAAGCTGTTTTGTATCTCTTGGCATATACACTATATTGCCAAAAGTTTTGGGACGCCTGCCGTTACATGCATATGAAATGTAATGACATCCCATTCTTAATCCGTAGGGTTTAATATGTAGTTGGCCCACCCTTTGCAGCTATAACAGCTTCAACTCTTCTGGGAAGGCTTTCCACAAGGTTTAGGAATTTGATCATTCTTCTTTAAGCACATTTCTGAGGTCAGGCACTGATGTTGGACGAGACGGCCTGGCTCGCAGTCTCCGCTCTAATTCATCCCAAAGGTGTTCTATTGGGTTGAGGTCAGGACTCTGTTCAGGCCAGTCAAGTTCCTCTACACCAAACTCGCTCATCCATGTCTTTATGGACATTGCTTTGTGCACTGGTGTGCAGTCATATTGAAAAAGGAAGGGGCCATCCCCAAACTGTTCCCGCAAAGTTGGGAGCATGAAATTGTCCAAAAAGTCTTGGTATGCTGAAGCATTAAGAGTTCCTTTCACTGGAACTAAGGGGCCAAGCCCAACCCCTGAAAAACAACCCCACACCATAATCCCCCTCCACCAAACTTTACACTTGGCACAATGCAGTCAGGCAAGTACGGTTCTCCTAGCAACTGTCAAACCCAGATATGTCCATCAGATTGCCAGACAGAGAAGCGTGATTCGTCACTCCAGAGAACATCTTCACTACTCTAGAGTCCAGTGGCGACATGCTTTACACCACTGCATCAGACGCATAGCACCTGGTGATGTAAGGCTTGAATGCAGCTGCTCGTCCATGCAAACCCCTTTTCATGAATGGACTTATTGCACAGGGGGCAACCCATCACAGTATCACGCTTGAATTCACTGATCTCCTGAGAGCAAACCATTTTTTCACAAATGTTTATAGAAGCAGTCTGCATGCATAGGTGCTTGTTTTTATATACTATTGGCCATTGAAGTGATTGGAACACCTGAATTCAATGATTTGGAGGGGTGTCCCAATAATTTTAGCAATATAGTGTATGTTGTCTTGTTGTTCGATTCAATTCTGTGCATGCATTTTCAAATACTGTTGATTTTTACCGCTTGCTAGAGAAAGACTCTAATGATGCGTCACAAAATGGGCATTGCAAATGTCTCTTACCTGTAATCAATATAGAGAGACTGGATACTGATTCTCTAAAAAATCTGCTGACCATTTTATCCGCCAAGTCAGATGAGATCGAAATTACACTCCTCTGAACAGACCCCCAAAAACATAGATGAGACAGATTGCATTCAAACTATGGCTGCTGCAATCAGTTATTATGGTTACTATTTTTTATTTCTTAAAACAAATTAATAAAATTACAGAAAAAAAGAGGCTGATTTCAAGTCTGACTCGAATCTACATTTTCTTTCAGTGTTAAGAAACATCTGCGCTTCTGTAACAGTCATGTATATATTCATGAGCCCTTGGCTCCTCAGCCAACCAGGGCAGAGATGAACTGATGCATATTCTATAGGAGACCTTGGCATGTCCATTGTTACCACGGCGCCGAGAGGCTGCGGAAGGGCAGGGATGCTCAGGGCGTGGGGGTGTTTGACAGGGACAGTGGGGGGTTGGGGGACACGCCACTTAGAAAGGACCATAAGGGACAGATCTGTAAGCAAAGAACTACGGCAACATCCATCATTATGCTTTTTTAGAGATAAAGCTGCCATTGAGGACAATTATGGGTGTTTTTATTAAAAGGACTTTAACTCTTTCCAGAAATTGACAGAAATTTTGGGCATTCTGTGTTTTCACTGTTATATGAAAGGGGATGCTATGACATCTTCTGAAAAAGTACTGAATCTCCTGATAAAAAGATGCAGATGCATATGTAAAATAACACAATCACCAACATTAAACAGCATATAAACCAAAGCCTAATGTTACCAAATGCAATTTTGACCCAGGATGAGCTATAGGGGTTAGGGGATGGTGATGGACTCGATCTACTCCATTTATATTTTGATCATCATTCTGAATCCGATCTGGATGTAGCTTTGACAAAAACGCATTTTTTCTCAGGTGTTGATAAAGAATGCATGAAGCTAAAATAAAATGTTTTTTTTTGTTTAAAAGCAGAGGGTCTGTTCTTTCTTTTGATATATTGGACTGTCTGGGTACAAAAACATACTTGAAGAAATACCTTTATCCAGGAGAAAATGTTTTAACGTAGGTGACTGCTTCGTTGTTATGCCTCACTAATCAGGATTTCTTTTTTCCCTTTTATAAATAGCCCCCCGCCACCACCAGCCCTGCCATTCTCTCATTCACTTATCTGCACGCTAATTATATTAATCAACAGAAAAAGCGCTTAATAAACCTGCTAATTGGTATGTAAATAAGATCCTCCTGACATTAGCCGTGCCACAACAACTTTAATTTAAATAAATATAAATATGTCAGTATTCATTTAGCTCAGTGACGACTGCCAGCGAACGGCAGAGCAGCCGATATCTCCCCTCCCCTCTCCTCCTCCCTCTGGCCCCTGCAATCTATTCATCTCATTTTTCTTCATTCCTTTGCGAAAGTGTCTGACAGCATCCAAGAGCCTAAACCGTCTCCACCAGCAGCAGCCAGTAAAAGCACATTTCCATCAGAGCTGACCGATCGATAGCAGAGCGAAGAAACAGGGGGAGACAGACAGACAGAGAGACAAAGACAGAGAGAGAGAGAAGGGGGAATTTAAACCAAAAATGCTAATAATTATTTTAATATAATATTTTAATTGGCATCACTAAAATAAAAATTTGGTTCCAAAAGCTTAATAAAATAGCGTTAAACGTTTTGCAAAAATAATTTTAAAGATCAGATATAAATAATTACTAATTAGATTTGTATAATCAAATAAAACATTAAATATAAAATACTAAATATAAAACACTTAAATATAAGATATTTAAAATATCTAACATTTGTAGAAAAAGTTGGTAATAGCTTCTCTTTAATAAGTACACTGGGAAGACAGAGGGTGGCATGAAGCTTTAATGCACAACTAGGTAACGCAAGTACAAACAAATTTGCAAATGTATTTGAATTTTGACTGCAAAATTAAGCGAGCGCTGTGCTGTTGCGCCTGTCTGTTTGGATTTCTTCATGAGTCTCACCACACATACAGAGAGGGTGCATGTGTCTCTGTTCATTTATCATCCATCATCATTTACATTTAGCTACATTAGATCCAATTAAACCTGGATCGTTCCGCATCGGATGTTTAAGTAATGGCTTCTGGTCTGTTTGTATGTTGATGACAGGCAAACGGGAGAACCAAAATTATTCTGTTTTAAAGCTGCACAAAAGTATGTGTGAATTTTTGAAAATCTGGTTTAAACGCAACAGATGATTGACAGATGGAGTAGGCTTTTTTTTTTTTTTTTAACAGTTGGCCGGTAAATGTTTAAACCAACGATGTGACGTAAATACATACATTAGTACTTTGAAATGTGCTTTGTCAAAAAGGATAATACCGGATGTAAACCGGGTCGAATGGATGAATAGAAGGACAGCGAGAGATCGAGAAAGATATGCAGAGATAGCCAGGTAAATGAGGAATGAGAGAGATCGAGAGAGGATCAGTGGAAAGAGACAGATAGAATGAAAACTAAAGAAAGAGAAACAGAAAGAGAGCGATAGACAGAAAGACTGACATAGAAAGCGGTGAGGAAGAGAGAGAGAGAGAGAGGCTTTCTGTCATTTTCAATGTAATGAGAAAAGTAATGGCATTTTGACTCTTTTCTCTCCAGACTGTGATTGGCGGTGAGGGCCACACAGAAATTCACATCAATCCTCTTTCCCTCTCTGGCTCTGGTCAAAAACCAACAGAGCTGCCTATATAGGAAACATTTTCAGCCAACTTAAGTAAGCACTTGACGAAGACAGCTCAAAATGGTGAGCAGCACAATATGCTGCCCCATGCATTTCAAATAAATACTGTTCTTTTCATCAAAGAATCCTTAAAAAAGATCAGTTTATTAGCCAAGTTTCCATCCACTTTTTCCGTTTTGTTAACAACAAAGTGAATATGCGTTTTAAAAACACTGCGCAATCTGCTGTCTCGGGCCTGTTTCCATTCAATTGGCCTTTTGCCAATAAAATTGTGCACGTAAAAAACATCATCCCTTTAAAAAAAACTGCATACGTTTTGTTCTATCTCTAAAAAAAAATCTGCCCTCAAGTGGTTTCCAAACACAATTTTGCATATATCGCAAATTATATTGTATCTTTCGCATCCCAAATATTTGTAAAATGCAGAGAGTAATGATACAATTGAAATGTACCAGTTTACTGCTTACTATTTTCATGAATAATAAGCCTATTACTAAATTAGGAAATATTAATCTGAATATCAGAAGTGGGACAGCTTGTCTGACAGGACTGCATGTAACTGGCTTTATGACGAAGTCCATAGGCATTTGCGCATTTGTCCTGTATCTTACTCCATTATTTTATCTATTCAAATACAGACGTAACATGTTGTGTATTTGACCTTTATCAAAGTATTAGAAACTCCAACAGCCTTCCTTTGTTTGACACACGGCCCATTCAAATTTTTGACGAGCTGCCGAGATTTTCCTCATCCATTTTGAAACAAAACTTTATTAAATATTATTCAATTGCAGGCTCTATACACAATAAAAGAAGAAGTGTTTATTAACAAGTGTCATGTTTTTTGTACTTCATTATAAAGATTATTTAGATCAATACTTGAGCAAGCAAAATTCAGAAACGGGTACAGTTAGCCATAATTTTTTTGATTAACTTTTATTAGTTTGTAAAAAAAACTGAATTCCAAAAATAAGGATGAATGATAATTGAGCTGTAACATCTTTCCAATAGTAATAAAATAATTGAATTTACATTTAATAATATGAATTTTATAGATTTAACGCACCTTTGAACCACAGAGAAACAGTACTTAAATGGGAGCAATGCCTCGAACGCGGACGCTGTAGGGCAGGCTATAGGCTAATTCTGTCATGTGACACCACATTTATTTGCATTAAAGCCCTTTTGTCCCGACAAAAACGGTTTCCAAACTAGTTTTTCGCAACTTTTGAAGTATCGCCATTCATACACTAAAGTTACACGGAAAAAGATTGTGTCGACATTTGCAAAAAAAAATTTGCAAAAAAAAAAAACGATAACTGCCATTTCCATCAGCCATATCAGTAAACATTTTGATGCGCTAAACCTTTTTCCGCAAAAAAAAAAAATCCTTGGATGGAATCCTGACTATTGATAATAAAATGTTTCTTGAAAATCACTTGATTAACGATGCTGAAAATTCAGCTTTGCCAGACAATAAAATTATAATAATAAATGCAGCCTGGATGAGCATAAAAGACTCTGAAAAACATTACAAAATCTTATTGACGCCAAACATTTGAATGATAAAACATATAAAAACAAGTACTAAAAAGTTTAATCAGAAAACTGTTCCATTCCATCACAAAGTTTTACTTTTACTAATAACTGGAAGTGACAAAAACATTGAGATGCAATGCAGCAGCCAAAGACTTCCATCTGGCACATTCAGTACAACAACACTGTGCTGTACTACATCGCTCACTAGGGTTTAAAACAGAGCTTCTCTGCGTAAAACAGACCTGCGGCGAGTGGAATCCTTCTCCACCTGCCGTCTTAAACAGCTCAGATCCTTCAAGACCTTTAAGAGGATCTCCATTTTATCAGCGAGACCATTGATACAGTACATAATATGGTTCCAGACAAAGCAAAAATAAACTGAATCTCTATTGTGTCAGTCTGATAATCTGCTCTAAAATGGAAATGCATAAAGAGCTTAAGAAGAAAAGAACTGAATCAATTGTATCTGCTTAATTATGTTCATCTCCAGTGTTTTCTTTCAGATTAAGTCCTAATCTTTTTTAAATGCCCTTTCCATAATAATATGACATTCCATCACGATGGGGAAAAAAAAAAGCTAAATGTCAGTCAAATAATTTCTTTGCCGTCTCTCAGAAGTAGGGAAACCGTGCCAGCTGTTTTTTAATAACACGTCCTTTTTTGTCACGGCAGACACGGGAGTTCTTATTTGAATCCGGCACTACATTGCTGTATTTCATCTTAGATTAACATGACAGCTAGTTTTGTCAGGGGGGTCTTTAATACAACGGAGAGGAGCCGTTTGTGCCACTGTAATTCGCATCGCTAATATACGAGAGAGCTGGTGCTCTCTCTCCCTTATAGAGCAGAGCAGCAGAGGATAAACACAGAGGGAAACCTCTTTCTCTCTCTGCCTTTAGTAGAGTTTTTTTTAACTCAGCTCCTGAGGCGGTATGTAGGTTTCAGATCTGTCTGTATGTTAAACTGACAACTTCCTTGTTAAACTCTACTTCTGTGACTACAACATAAATTTATATAGATTCAACGGATCAAACACTCGTATGTTGTTGCGTTTCATAGAATCTGCACATCTTTTCAGATTTTATTAACACCACCACAACCTGCACACACATGCACGCACACTGGGTTTCCCATATCTTATGGAGACATTCTATAAACTTAATGATTTTTATACTATACAAACTGTATATTTTAACCCCTAACCTTGGCTAATCATAGGGGAACTACTTCTGGTGCTATATAGCACCATATCTTTAAAAGAGCTCTACAACACCTTACAATGGTCAAATGGTGCTATGTAGAACCCACAAGAGGTGCCATATCACATTTTATTTCTTATACAAAAGTGGTGATAAACAGCACCAACAGTGGTTCTTTGGCTCGTAAAGAACCTAGGACTTAACGTTCTTTGTATGGCAGGGGTGCTATATAGCACCTTAACTACCCCAAAGAACCACTGAAGAACTGCTGAAGAACCATACTAGTGGCTTAACAGGTTCTGTAAACAGTAGCGGTGCTATATAGCACCTCAGTCATCCCAAAGAACCACTGAAGAATAGCTGAAGAACCATACTGGGGCTTAACAGGTTCTGTATACGGTAGCAATGCTATTTAGCCTCTCAGTCATCCCAAAGAAGCGCTGAAGAACCACTGAAGGACCAAGATTTGGTACTATAGTGTATGGTGATTACATTGACAGTTTTCGAAATTGCTGCCTTGAATTTGTGAATGCAAAAAGAGAAGGACGCATCCATTGTGTGATACCCATCAACATTCACTCTCTACTCTACAGCGCATGCAACAGCCTCCACAGAAGCAGAAGCCTCCAGGTCCTAGTGCCTGACCAGCACTGTTGTTATAGTTATAAAAATGAAAAGTAGAATTAGTAAATGATGTCATAAATCATAAGCATGACACTTGTAAATTAAATAATTGTATATACTGTTTTATTAATTTGTAATAAAATCTTATCAAATGGATGATGAAAATAATTTGAATCCAAGGAGCTCTAAAAAAAAAAAAATGTTCGAATTTCTATTTGAAGCTAAAGACACCATCAACTGAAGTATCAGGCAAAATTAGTTAAAAAATATAGGTAAAAATCCAATACAGTGCATCCCTACAAAAACACAAACATTTTTTTTTGAGGAAATGACAATGCACAATTAAATATCCAGTATCAGCCAACATTTAAACATTCAGATCTTTTTATATCAGAGCACCATTGATAACAGAATCCATCAAATCAGATTCTCACACATACACAGGATGTGAGGTCACGCTCAGAACAGGTGTTGAAGGAAATGCATGACAGTGATGAGTCTCCCTCCACAGGTTTGTGATGTGGTGAGTGTGGGAGTGTGGCATCTCTGTACTGATCCTGATAAGATGTAATTCACACCCACTCTGAGCCCACCATGAGAAGGTTTATCATCCTCTAACACCCCCAATTACCATGACATTACAATTCTCCTTCCAGACAACAACTGTTTTAACCTGTGTCATTCTCTCTTCATTTTACACACCATGTAAGACTGTGTGTGTGTGTGTGTGTGTGTGTGTGTGTGTGTGTGTGTGTGTGTGTGTGTGTGTGTGTGTGTGTGTGTGTGTGTGTGTGTGTGTGTGTGTGTGTGTGTGTGTGTCCTTATTAATATTACATAGTGGGGACCAAATGTCCCCATAAGGATAGTAAAATGTGAGATCACCTACATTGTGGGGACCAGCCAGCGCTCCCCACTTTTCAAAAGGCTTATAAAATCACACAGGATGAGATTTTTTGAGAAAGTAAAAATGCAGAATGTTTCCTGTCATGGGTAGGTTTAGGGGCAGGGGCAGTGTATGGGCGATAGAATGTACAGTTTGTACGGTATAAAAAACATTACGTCTATGGAGAGTCCCCACAAAGATAGTGAACCAGACGTGCGTGTGTGTGTGTGTGTGTGTGCGCGCGCGCTTGTTCAGGCCCACCCACTGCTGGCTGCAACTGAATGGGTTTCAATGTCTTTCATCCAAGATTTATAAAAACACCAACAAAACAAACAGGGTTTACTGGCAGGACAGACATTCAGAAAATGACTGTGGCAATGTGAGGATTATACTGTTCTTTGAAGCCCGGAAGCTTCCACCTCTAGATGCCAGTAAATCATGAATCTGTTTTCATTCAGAAGGTAGAGAGTCTGTAATAATGATGGCAGACTTCTAAGGAAAGTTTGATTTTAAAAAAGAAAGAAAGAAAGAGAAAAAAAAAGAGAGAAAGAAAGATCCTTCAAGACCTTTAAGAGCGAGACCATTGATAGAGTACACGGTCACTCAGGAACTACAATCAGCAGGTGATGTCACTTGGGGGTGGGCACAGCAGGTAGCCAATCATGCATAGCAGGAGAGCTGTCAATCAAAACATCCAACTGTGCACAATACCAGAGGGACTATGAGAACCCCATTGCGTAAGGCTATGCAGACAGTCATAGAGTGCCACAGAAGCTACCTTTTAGAGCTTTCAAAGCTAACTTGCGATCGCTAGCTGCTCCGAAATTGCCTACCCTACCTTTAATAATAAGAAAAGGCAAAGAACCATCCTCATCCTCCAGACAATTCATAATTATTTATATACATTTTAGGGGTGTCGATTTAATATGGTGTGATTAATTATGAAAAAAAGAATTTATTGAACTATAATCCAGAGCGTTTCCACATTTGGCTCCTAAACTCTGGAATAGCCTTCCTGATAATGTTCTGGCCTGAGACTCTAGATTAAAGACGCATCTCTTTAGCCAAGCATTCACATAATGCATCTCATGACCTGGTACTCCAGTTAAATCAGTGCACATGATTGTCTTTGCTTAATGTTTTGAACAGCAGCTACACTAATTATTTTCCTGTTCTGTTTTATCTCTGGACGCCCATACCGAGGTAACTAGAGAGTCCATCAGCTCCAGTTTGGATCCAGCCTCTCAATGAGCCCATTGTTTATGCCTTAAATTATTACATTGTTTATTAATACATTGTTAGCTGTGTGATTGTATGTTTTCTGAAATCCATAACTTAGACACAGTCTCTTCTGATAACCAGTAACTCTAAATTGTAATGCAGACGCATGCATTTCCTGTAAAGCTGCTTTGAGAAGATATGTATTGTGAAAAGCGCAATACAAAAAAATTGAATTGAATTGAATATTAACGCTTTTAATGCACCCCTCCCTGGCCCAGACCTTCATGTCATCTTAATTTGCGTGTAAAATGGACCTTTACGAAATGAAACTCTCCTCCGGATTCACAAACACTTCGTATAACACGGATTCAGTAGTTAAATGTATTAATTAATTAATTCCAAATATTCGTAAATACCAGCAATATTAATTAATCCATTGTTGTTCAGTCGTTGTACAAGAAGGATGATTTGTCTGTGTAGTATTTGTCCCGCCCCTGTGATTGGATAGCTGGGTAAAAAGTGACCGTGAGGAGCGCTGCCTATTATCCAAAGTTGAACAGTCTTTATGAATGAGGTCCTTTGTGCATATTCGGGCAACACACAGCAGTATTTCATTTCTGAATGACTCGAGTGAGCCATTGATTCAGTGACCCATTCATAAAGACTTGCTTCCTTCCTGAATGAATCAGCCATTTGAATGAATCATTTGAATGAATGACTCTCATTAAGATAGTGACCTAGTTTTAGTTTCATATTTAGAGTATCACTTCATTTTTAATTCATATTCATGCCACCTCTGAGCTTCATTAAAGAGTCTGTGTAAATATTGACTTTCAATGATCATTTGGGGGGTCATTTCTCAGCCAAAATTGATGTGTGATTAATTCACAACTGATGAATTAATTGTCACATGTAATTAATTACATTAAAGAAATGTAAATCACTTGACTCATAAAAAAATCCTAGCTGGTTGAGGCATTACTCAGCAGCAGACCCAAAAGTCGGCAGAGCTTTACACAGCGGAGTACAGAGTCTGGTGTCAGATAATAAAGTAGGCAGGCCGTGTACCCACAGCATATCAGGTGAGTGTCCAACCTTTCTTCTTCCATCCACCCTTTTCCTGACCGTATCATGTCGTGCATGACAAACATTAGTCTTGCACCACTAAAACATGATAGACACCTCATGTACCATCTTCAAGATAACACTGAATTTAAAAAAAAACGTTCAATCAGATTTTTGTTATTCATTCACACATTCCTATGTAATTAGATGAAACTGCATGTCTCAGAACATCTAAGCGCAGCAGGTGTGTGAACGCTTTCCAGACATTTAAAGGTGAATTAACGAAGACCAAAGCAGAACATTTTTAAGCTCCATTGCCTCTGTTGGCTTCTTTTCTTCATAAAGAGTAGTCCTCATCTCAAAAGGCACACGCTGAAAGTGTGCGAGTGTACAATTCGCTTACATCTGGCCCACTTCTGTTAACCTGCTATCAGACGGGAGGCTTTCAAAGAGAACGCTCCGTGCTCTGAAGTTCCTCACAGATTAATCTGAACCATTAAGCAAATGCTGCATAAATTGTCAGAGCAAAGCTGAGAGGAAGAACACGAGAAGAGAACGGTGGCCCGGTGACCTGAGACGGAGAAGCACAAACCCCCAGAGGAGCGTTCAGGCTTCAGAAAGCATAACGGCAAAAAAAGGTTTTAATGTCAGAGAGCAAGAAAGAAAATTAAACTCTTCTATCTGTCTCCATGGAGTTCTAGGCAGATCTCAGTGTGAGTTTTAGATGTGTGTGTATTTTGGGAGCATGAAGTTGTGTGTATTTGAGGTTGTGTGTTCAATGTAAGTTCATAATAATAAGGCTCAGTGGAATCCGACAGCAAACATGTTAGCATCACCATTACAGCTGGCGCCAAGAACTTCTGTTTGGATAACCTGCCGAGAAGCAAACGACTCCTTCTGAAAGTAAGAGAGAGAGGCAGGCTGGTTGCCAGCTTCATATTGCATTTGATCAGACATCCACAACACGTTGCCAATATGAATAAAATTCATCCAAGCTCATCCTTTCCTTACAGCATCGGATCAACCCTTCAACACACACTTGTAACAATAACTACACATGATCCCAAGGCAGAAGAAAGGATCACAATATTCCAGCATACTCTTGCATATAAGATTAAAGCTGCTTTTCCTTGAGGAAATCCAAAGTGGTATCACTAAATCACAGGGTTTTCTAGGAATCAAAAATATTCCTTTTTTTTTTTTTATAGGATAGATGACATCAAATTCCAAGAGGCAATCCTGCATCATACCAAACCATGTTTTTCTTCGGCAGAGAAAAATATGCTCCACAGCGTTTCGAAAATGAACCAAGAACTAAACTACCACTCAAACAAAGAGAGAAAGGAGGAGGAAGATTAGCGTGACATGAGATTCTTTAATGAAAAATAAACCGTACAGTCCTGATCGAAGGGACTAATGGCTTTTATTGATCAGCGGCACAGATTTTCTCTCATCTCCATTCGTAACTGACATCAGTTTAATTCAACTCAATTAAAACAACCTGCACTCAGGATTTCTCTAACGCCAGTGAACCGGCTCCACCCACCATCTGGCTGAGCTCCACATCATTACCTCCTCTCCAGTCCAGTGACACCTGTCAACACCCGATGACGCATCCAGAGAGAACACAGGTGAGACACTGACACTCCAGCACCAACTCTGAATTCAAGTAGTGAGTGACCCTCTTCACACAGGTCTGATCTGCTTATCAAATTCTTTTGAAGAATCACTATAAAGGTGAATCTTTAATATCATCTATATGCATTATTTGTAAAAAATAAAATAAAAAGTAGTAATGTTTGCGCATAGTTATAATGCATGTTTTAATATGTTATATTATATTATATACTGTATATTAGGGGTGTGACTAGATCTCACAATATTAAATGTGATTTCTTGTCGAGGTGAAAAGCTGTCTCGAGATATCGTCATGCCGGAACTTGAGGGTGAAAAAAACATAGCGCCTCTACTGTTGTTTTGCTTTATTTAAAGAAATATATAAAAACATTTCATTAATTTGGATTACAGTCGCTTCAATTTTAAAACCCTTGTAACCTCTGCTTATCCAGCACGGACGGTGCAGCAGGAATCACAGTTCACTGATCACCTGATGAGTAATGCGAGATGACTGACAAGACCATGGCGGACATTCGTTGCGCAACAGAGCCCGAGCGTTTGATAAATGTCTTATCTTGAAGAATGCATGCTCAGCACCTCCGAGAGTACATGCAATTGTGAATTTGAAAACTAAGGTAAAACACGAGTATGTATGATTTTACTTTACAATAAGTTTAGTAAATGCTGTAAAATATATTGTACATCATTAGTTTAGGTATAGTTAAGGATACATTAAATAGATACAAAGTGACAGTGATAAATTGAAGGTTCAAAAAAGAAACACATTTTAAAAAAATGTGTACATATTTTGTAATCTAAATGTATTAATAATCAGTAATCTAAATGTAATCTAAATGTATTAATAAATATGTTATCAAATTGTGCTATCGAAGAAAACTGAGTTTTTTTATTACTGTAATATTTCACAATATTACTTTTAAATGGTAGTGTAAAGCATATTGCACAGTATGCACCTCATCTTCATAAAAATAAAAAAAATCTAGTATTCAAATTATGATTCACATTCCTCAAACTAACCAAGAGGTCAAACTGTGACAACAGGGTTTTTCCTACATTGAAAATTTTTTGTCGGCCGCCAAAACCAATTTTTGTCCCGCCAAAGCCTTATTCGATCAGTTATTGTGATTTATGATTGTTGTAGTAGATGACTGCTGCACTTGCGTTAACTGAGTGACAGAGAGAACGAGAAGAGAGCTCCTCCCCCACTCACACTCTCTCTCTGTCTTCAAAATAAGCATTCTTAGCTTTCTAATATTTCACATATGTTAATCAAACGGCGCTATCAGACGATGTGTTCCTTTAATTACCACTGGGTGTGAATTGCGCTCAAAAATGTTGACTCTTCCTTTGACCAGCTGACATAAACCATACTTTCAATAAACAGGAAACAAATCCTATCCAGTTATGAAGTGTTTTCTGTGTGTTGGCAAATCTTTCGCAATGTTCTAACAGACGGGATTCGCACACAACGCGTCTACTAATGTCCGATTCGCGACCTAATGACTCCTTTGAATCATTTTAACGACTGCACTGGTTAGAACAATTGATCTGTCCAACACTGAATACACGAATCAGTGTAAACATTTACTCTGAACACATCTGAAATGAGAACACAAGTGTGCTTACCCAATTTAGCAAGAGTGGATGTAAGAGTTAGTTTTAATTATCCACAGTCTTTCAAATAAATAGCCTATAAATCATTTAGTTGAGACTGGAGTGAGGTGAACCCAGAACAAAGTTTTTATTAGCTAGCTGATAATTTTATGAAATTGTATATGGCAGACAATAAGGCTATTTGTTCTCTTTTTTTAAATGTATATACAACTTTATATATATAAAAAAATTTGCCTAAATAATGGCAAAGATGTTTTCCTCGTGGGGACCACAAGGTTGACCCCTAAAAAGATCACACACTGAGCTTCAATACAGCTGTCACATGAGAACAGCTCTAAAAAGCTTCTTTAGGTCAAGGGGTTGAACTCATATCTCACTCTCTTCCTCCGTCCATCAGGAAGCGCTTCAAGCCCTCTTCTCATTTCCTGCGTCAGTTGAAAAAAGCCCGAGACCTTGGGTGGGTGGCCATCTGTTCTCTCGCACAGACACAGAGGACATATGAAACTCCCACAGCTGTCTGGCCTGATTAAAGTACAGCACAGCATCTGCACACAGAGAACAGATTCATATACACCATTCGTCTGCTCTGCGGCACGTCCCTGACTGTTATACTGTGAAATTTCAGCTCGTCGAGGAGTCGGAGCAGTGAGCTATCAGATTCTGATGGAATCGGGCCTCCGCTGAGAAAGAAAAGACTCTTCGTCACACTTCCTTGTCACCCCAGAGAAGCGGGGCATTGTGGGACTGCTGACATGAACATGCCAAATCCATAATTCATGAGTCATGCTGAACAGCCTGGCAAACATGCTGCTCGCAGCAACGACAACCCACCGATGAACTGTGTTTCCCAGCGAGAACGTCTCCCCCGTCGGAAGCAAAGCGGGAATTGCGGTGTGTGTCGAGAAAATGAATGAATATAAGACCGGTTGTTGTAAGCTTGAGATCTCTTTCTCTGCAGCTGCCGCTGTTGACTTGCGAAAATCACACTGCTAAATGAAAGCGGACAGAGTGCAACTTACGGCTTTTTTTCCTCTGCTCTTCTTTGCGATTGCACTTTTTACAGACCTGTGAATGATCAAGAGCATCAATACAAGGAAAAAGACTTTCATCTCCTGACAGACACAGAGAGAAAGCGCATTGTATCATCAGCGCACGGTAATTCTACAAAGCCTCCCTCTTTTCTCTTTGATTTCCGGCCGCTCTGACCGCTCTAACAATCTCTCTCTCTCATTCTGTGCTGGAGCTCAGAATCTGAGCTGCAGAGCTTTACCTCAGTACACTACAGTTATTACGAGCAAAGTCGGGCGCCTCCATAAAGGATATGACCAACTCCAGTCTCAAACACAGCTGGGGAGACACGAGACGTCAGCTGCAAACCAGCCCAGGATACATCAGAAATAATCCGCTGAGATCAATGACTTGCTTTAATCCAGATCCTCTCCGCTGAGGTCTGATCTTCACCTGACATCTGTAACACTGAGAATGTCAAGAGAGAACCTACAGAAAAGCGTGTATTTTCAGTATCACATTCTCGGTTGCATCATCATGGACCAGATCCCACCTAGTCTCAGCCTCAGACGACATGCCCATAGACCACCAATGCTCACAAACAATTAGATCAATTTTGCACACAATGAGCTAGATGCATTTGCCAGTTTCAGTAAGGGCTGGGCTGTAAAGCTATATAAGAAAATGAAAGCTTGTTTGAAGGTTTGCCTGATCACCCTGTTCCTGTGTGAGAAAAGGGCACTAGAGTGTAAATACACTCAATGATGGGCTAGAGCCCGCCACCACAGCCACTCTGCTACCAAGGCAATTAGGGCTTTTAATAAGATGAGAATATTGCTGATAAGAATCAATTAACGGCCTTTTAACTGAGGAAGAGCGGAGAAAGTCCCACTCAGATTCGATCAACATACTCTCAACTCTCACAGGAATGAATCAGGGACGATCTGTTTTCCTAGTTAAAAATATCAAATCACCTCAGGAGCCAGTACATCAGGACTCTTAAACGAGCGTCCTGCATTTTGGTACTCTGTATTTATGCATTTTGGTATTTATTATCATATCACAGGGATAAAACATGTAAATGTAAATGCACCATTTTCAAAAAGTATATAAAAGAACACAAAGTGCTGATCAGAGACAGATGAAGATGCCAAATCAGATGTTCACTAAAGATGTGTTAAGAGTCTAGACTGGGGTGTATGAGGGTTTTGGTGGCTCTAAAATTAAATAGTACTGAAGCAAGAATATTTGTGTGACTGTGAATCTGCACCTAACCCTGAGAACATTCTAAATCTACATTTCTGCACTTTATTGATCACCACTAACACTCCAGCTGGCAAGACATGAAATATTCATATTTCAATTTTGGCAGCTGTTTTTAGAAGACTTATAAATATCATCCAACAACTTGAATTAAGACCATCATGCACAACGACTCTCTTATAACCACATTCACATCTGAAATTAACATCCGTCTACACTAAATGTTACTGCATAAAAAAACAGAAGGGTGTGAATCCTTGCCCTCGAGGTATGGCTTTATAAAACATGCCCTAGCTCAGTTACGTCTCCTATGATAACCAAGGTTTATCCTTTTGATGCTCTTAAGAAACTTTGATATATGTCTGTCATAAATCAAAGACTGCAATTACAGTTTCCGAAATCTGTTTGGTTGCTCCCTGATTAGAGCAAGACCTGTTTTTATCCAGATCTTCAACTCCATAAAAGGCCCATCTGTATCTTGAGATGGGTTGATTATGAGGTGCAGACACAAAACAGAACAGCCCACCCTAAAAAAAACTGATTATTAATGTTTAGAGGTAACAAAAAGTTTTGCTTTGATGTCACCTAGAAATGCAGAATGTTAAAGATAGGGTATCAGTACATATTTTGAAACAATATGATTCTGCTATCAATTAAATTCAATGATTTAGATTAAATTAGATTTAATTCAGATTCAATTCGATCCAATGATTCAGTTTCGTTTGGAAATATTTCAGTTAAATTTTTCATGCCGTTATCTGAAAATAGATGATCTATGGTAACTAACCTTTTAAGGTATTTATTCATAAAATAAAGAGTAAATCAGGCTAAACTAATCCTGATGTATTTTTTGACTAAAAAGAACCGGATAATAAAAATCATTTGTTCGTTAAATTTCAGAACAAATTTTTATTCGCCATCTATTTTGAAGGCCAACTTATTTATAGGTATTGCACACATTTGCAGCTGCCAATTTCAGTTAAAGCAGTCTGGATACATTTATGGTAATTCTGATGAAGGCTATAATAGCTGCAGGCTGGAAGATGATGCTGTTAACAACTCCGGTTTCTCTTTCCTTTCTGCATGCAAACATTAGACTGATGGAGATAATGCCAGGGTATGCATTGCCTTCGGTAGTTCACCCCGTCTCATCCTCATTCTCTCCCTGGCTCTCATTAAACATACACAAACCAGCTACTTTACTCGGAAAAGTCTCCTTAGAGCTGTCTGACATGGTTTCCGCTTCCTCCTGAGTCCCTCAAACATATGGATTATAGCTATAAAAAAAATTAAAATTACCAAGCATCTGAACATCCTCTGCATCTATGTTGTGGAGTAGAGTGCCATGTGTCTAGCCTCTCCACTAACTGCTCTTGAAGTGACTTGCTAAAGAGAGGGTGAGGGTTCTTCTTCCTGAGAGAGTGAGTGTTAAATCAAACCCTTTGAGGAATCTCACAACACCACCCACACTGCAAACAGCTTAACAGAGCGACTCACGGCTGCCATTATTGACATGACTGTGTTGCATTCTGATTTAACGCTGTTGAGTTATAAGAGTGTACAGGACACAAAGTGAGAAACATTTCTTGCTCACACACTTGTCAAACAGTTTTATACAGTAAGCGATGGCATTCACTCATCTTATGTCTGTTTGTGTGTGTTGAAAGGCAAATGTCGCAATCTCCCATGAGGACGATCTACACTAACACAAATTAATCGTCTATCGCCAGATAGATAGAACGATAGATGACTATTAGACAAATAAACAGATTGATAGAAAGCATCTCTCTGTTCAGTCTGCACGTCTGACCTATGGCAAAGGTGCAGCTAAGGAGACATTATGTCCGTGACCTGTGGATAAAAAAATTAAAAATGGCGTCCTGTCTTACTCTGCCCTGTATGATGGCCGTAAGGAACCTCGTCACCCGCTGAGGTCACAAACAGGCCCAGCTCTCATTCCTGGCCATGTGATGATTTCATCTTCAGGCTGAGATGCATCATTCAGTGCCTCTTGGGGAGCAGATGGCAGGACGAGAGGGGAGGGGCTGTTTTCCCTAGGAACGAGAGGACAGACCTCTCTCTCTCCCTCTCCAGAAAGTGAGACTCTTCATCTCCGCTTGGCTTGATGAGCCTTTAAGGGTCATAAATGGGTTTTTGGCTCTGTGGCTCCACAGGAAGTGGCACACCTCGGTCCCAAACAGCTCTTCTTTTAAACGGCTGCTCTATTATCAGTGCTCAAGTCAAATTTTGATGTGTGGATCCTCTTGGGGTTCTCTTCTCACTTTTCTCATTGGGCAAGTTGAGGGTCTCTGAAGAGGCCAAAGGAAATCTGACAACCTTCCCTTCTAGAACTCATTTTCACCTAATCACACACAAAACAGTGCCTCAGACAGAGAGCTGGGCCTCTGTTAGTCTCACACGGCCAGATTTTTGACAATCTGCATAAAATCTGGTCTAGTTTGCAGCTTCTTCTTGCCAAGAATTGCCTGATTAGACAAGAATCGGGCATCTAACCAACAAAGGACGTGGTTCTAGTATCTAAAATCTACTAAAGATTGCACAAACATTAATAAAAAATGTGTGTGTAGTCTTTGTTGTCAGAATTTACATACATAATTTACATTTACTTGTGGAAATATCATTTGAATGTTTTTTAAAGCCACAAAACCTTGGTAAATCCAACAACCAAATTCTTCAGCCAATCAGATTTGATTTTTTCCATGTGCATCAAAGGGGTCACTGAGTCTTTGAGAAGCTTCAATGAGCAGACAGAACTAAACACATCCATGTCTGAAAGCCAAATTGGGATGCACATACAGTACACAGACAAACAAAAAAAGAATGAGGTCACATGAGAGAGAGAGAGAGAGAGAGAGAGAGAGAGAGAGAGAGAGAGAGAGAAGGTATGTGTAGGGCTGAGTGAGACATCAGGTTTTTCCTCCACAGAACACAAATCTCTTTTCTTACAGGGCGTTTCTGACTGACACTTGGTCCGAACGATTTGGTAATAAGATTTAGGGTTGCTGCGGTTGTCTGTGTTTCACGGTGTTCGGCCATTCACAGATTACATTACTTGGCCACAGTGGCACTGCCGTTTTAAGAAATAAAAAACACGTAGTTCAGCTGGACAACGGACACTACGATTATAAACAGAAAGCATCTGCTCTGCTCCACACAGAAAGAGATGCAGAGTCGCAGCAGGAGTCAGATTTACGTGACGAGAGCAAGGAGAGATGAGATGACAGAGGAAGCTAGCATTTGGTGTGCGACAGAGCCCAAGCGCCATTGACAAATATCTTATCTTGTAAAATGTGACCTTGGACCACAAAACCAATTGTAAGTCAGTATATTTGTAGCCATTCATAGTCAACTAGTGCTGAGTGATTAGCTGATAAATGGGGGAAATTTTTCTTTTTCATAATTTGACTAAAGAGAAATAAGAAGATTTCAAGTGGCATTTTTACTCATAACTTCATGAACCATGCACAGATTGTAGAAAATGGCACTCATTATTAAGCAGATTCTCATGATTAAAGCATACCGACTTTTTGAACGTATCACGGTTATGTATCACGGATCAACTACATTTGACATCACACATCCTGCGACGAGACTAGCATCGCCATATTGATGCTGAAACGATATATCGTGTAGCCCTAGTTGTGACCAAGCCTCCCTTACTAATTCCCGAAAGTGCTGTAATTGCTCAAATTTAAATCAGAGAAACCAATGCTAAAATGTGAAATTGTCATGATCATAAGAACCGTACAGTTGGAGCACCAAGCGGAACATCAGCATCTGGTCTGGCCAGCTCAATCACATGACTTGAATATTATGAGATCACTGTGGGTAGTTTTGGAGAGAAGTGTAAGATCCCCTCCACCACCTTCTCTATAGGCCGCTGTGAGAACAGACTGCAAGCGTTCTACTGAGGAAAGAGAGAGAAGAGCATACTCGATATGTCCTCCCATAACAGGCCAAAGCCCAAATTTAGCCATGGACAAAAAGGACTGTGGAAACAGAAAAGAGCCGGAGCCGAATTTTAATTAGCCACTTAAAGAATAAAAGATCCTGCTCCCAGTTGCCCTTGCCTTCTTAATGACAAGGAACTTTGAGCAGCTTTCCCAGGCACTCCGCCAAAACACGCAGTCTATTCTTTTCTCTCTCTCTCTCTCTATCTATTCTTTAATTAATCTGCTTTTCTCATTTGTAAGGTTTTGTTCCAGCAGCTTCAATGTTTGTGCTTGGTGAAAGAGGGAATGACTCTTCAACACAAGAGAGAAAACTCAAAAACTCTCTCTCTGCTCTATTGCCACTCATGGCATCTTCCCTGTCAAAACCATCTGTTCCTGGAGACAATGGTGTCATGCCTGTGAAAAACAGCCCAATTCAGGCTTTATTTCATTGGTCGTAAAGCTTAATGTGGCTGGAATGCTCTCAGATATCGGAGCAATGCTGCTCCCTAGAAGTATCCATTGAACTATCTAGTACATACTAATGAGTGTGTGTGTGTCTTTGTTTGTTAGGCTTGTCCACACTAATACGGTTTCATTTTGAAAAACGTATTAGTGTGCACTAGCCATTTTTCTCTCCATTTTGGCCTTCCTTCCACATTGAGACAGCGTTTTTGTCAACGAAGATGGAGTTTTTTGAAAATGCTCTGCCAAGTGGATACATTTGAAAACACTGTTTTCAAGTTGTAGTGCCTGCTATATAACTTTCAAAATTGCAGTCCTTTGGCAAAACATTCTGTTTTAGACCATGCGATCTTGAGTGCAACCTGGACAGTGAGAGGTGGGACATTTTACTAATAAAATTATCATGCCAGAAGAGGAGTAGCGTGAGAACTTTATTATGTCTACTCTCTTGGTATCATCTTGTGAACTTTTAGTATTTTTTACACAAGGTGATAACGCATTTTAAGAGCAACTTATGGAAAATGCTTAAAAACGCTAGTGTGGACAGGGAGTGTTTTAAAATAAAATGCCATTTTCAAATATATCCAGATTAATGTAGATCTAACCATTATTTCATACTGGACATGTTGATCAAGGATTCTTCTAACTAATAATGTGCCTAGAATTCCATGAGGCAAAAATGCTCAAAATAGCTCAATGTGTTTACATAAAAACACCAAATCAACCACAGGGCTCAGGAACATATCGGACACAGCAGTTAGATTCACTTTTACTGACAAGCGGCAAAAACGAAACCAGATTCGTTAATATTAACGGATATCAAAAAGTCCTGAACTGTCAGCCTCTCATTATCACTTTAATTAAAGCAGCTTCAAATCTAAAGAATTTCCTGTATCGCTAAAGGTCTCTGGGAATGAGGGGAAGTGTCTCCTGATGTCTGGAAGGAAATGAAGCCAAAATCATTTACACAAGGATTTAACACTTTCTTTAGATTTATGTGTTCATGAGTTTAAATGTCAGAATCCAGAGGGCTCACACACCCCCAAACCCACTTGCATTTTCAAATTTTTATTTTAATATTGCGATCAAATTTATTTCTGCATATTGAAATAAAATTGTGATTTAAAAGCATATTTAAAAGTATTTATCTGAAAACAAGTGTGTGTATGTATATATATATATATATATAAATAAATACTTATAATTTAATTAATTAATTTTAAATAAAATGAAAAATAACATTTAATTTGCATTTAAATTTTTTATATTTTTCAATAACTGTACATCTGAAATTAGATTAAAATAAATGTTAATTAAAATGGGTTGTGTTATTAACCTTTAAGGGCCAGTAGTTCAAAAAGTTTAATCAGAATGATCTGGATTTGGAAATCCTATGTTTTGCTTTCCAGGATCAGGTAATCCATTGTGTGCCGGTTTTTGATAGCAAAATTGGATTGGATTACCCAGATCCAGGTAAACACTTTTTCAGATGACCAAAACTAGATTCCTAGTGCTCTACAAAGCATAGTGATGGGAAAAAATATGAGATTGGGGTGGGAGTTATACTTCAAATGTTCTCTCAGAAAAGTTTCCCGTAGCATTCACCTGAGAAACTTTGCATTCGCTAGAAAAGAACTTTTGACTGGGTCATCTCTTATGATTGTACCAATGTAGTTTACAAACTACATAGGTGATTAAAAACACTTAAAATTAAATAATATTTTGTGTTTGATATTTAAAGTTGTTCAGGGATTATTTTATGATGCCATTCATTTTTTATTTTACTGTATAGGTTATCAATTTTAAATATCTACCAAAACGAGCTGGATGGCGCCTTGCGTGGGCACCATCCAGTGTATGAATGAGTGAATGAATGAATGGGTGAATGTGAGGCAATATGTAAAGTGCTTTGGTGGCCATGGGTCTGTTGAAAGCGCTATATAAATGCAGTCCATTTACCATTTACCAAAAGACTTATGATGTAGCCTAATGTCTACCTCTAATTTATTACTTCAACAGTTAAACTAATCAAAAGCAAAATAAAATAAAAAATGTGTATGTGTATATTACATGATACAAATGTTGTATTTTTTAACAGTTTTAAAGATTTATGTGAAATCCACCCTTTTGCTGGGATCAGTATAATCCTTTTTTGGGGATCAAAGGTATCCCAATCTAAAAAAAAAAATCTGAACACCACAAACTGATGATTTGATCCAGATCAAAGCCAAGATTGGAATTTGTGATCTAATCTGATTTCAGATTTTTTTGTTTTTTTTTTTTGTTTTTTTTTAACAACCCATTTTCAAGATTTTATCCAATCCGATAGCCGAAATCCAACTCTGGCCCTAAATTATTATTACTATTACATTAAATTGCCAGTTAAGGTCAGCTGAAAGTGTTTGTGGCCACTTTGTTCTGTACCTGTCCCTCTGAAGTGACTGCTTAATCCTTCATGCCAACTAGACTGATGATACATCTTTGCCGTCTGTCTTCCGGTCTGTCTCTTTCCCAGCAGCTGTGTTAGCTGTGCCGGTAGTGAGTGCAGGGTTCAAAACTTCCAGTATAAATCAACGTGGCCACTTCAGTCTCTCGTCTCAAAACAGGACACACAGTCCAGTCTCTGAGACGACGAATCACACTAAATTATTGTTTCTGATGTGGGAGACGGATAAATGCAGGTTGCACATGACTCATCTCACTAAGCTGACACAACTGCAGCTCTAGACCTAAATTATATCAATTAAAAATCACCTGACTTCGAATTGGCACTTTTCTCAGACGAGTCTTGTGATATTTGCAGCTTGTGTAACATTCATGTCTGTTTTCATTCAGTGTTTCCTGTGGGAAGAGAGAAGTTATTCTCTCTAGTCTTAAACCCTAAAGTCAGCACTCCATTGTCTAAGACAATACTCTATATTTATTAATTTCATCTACTTATCCAGGTCTATAAATCACACGTTTAAAATAAAAATCTGCACAAAAATCTGAGGTAACAAATTTGCATTGTTTTGTAGCCTAGCCATTTACCTGGAATTGAGCTAAGGCCCCTTGGTTGAAAACCACTAGTCTGCATAGACAGCAACCTAATCAAACTCACACATTCATCACTGACCGCACAAATCCACAACTGACCAATCAGAATAGGGTATTCCAGAGAGCCATGCAATACAAGAATTTAATAATATGCACGACAAAACTGTGTAATTTACTCCCATTTTCATGGTGTGTGTGTGTGTGTGTGGGGTCCAATTAGAGTAGCTCAAACAGCTGTGAATAAACTGACACACAGTTTCACTCTGAAGGCCTTTCAATTACACTGGCTAGTGCTCACACACACACACACGGTCATCTGGGAGCTCAAACCATGAACCATACTAGAGTCTCCAATATTCCTCTCTCAACACACACACACACACACACACAGTGCAAGTGTGGATTGAGGATAATGGATGCTCGTGTCATGAGAGAAGCTGCCAGCATGTATGTGCGCACATTTGTGTGTGGAGACACTAAGGTCAGCCTGGTTAATGAAGCAGTCTGTTAGTGCTAACGATGATTACCTCTCCCCGCCTAAACATTCATTCAGTGTAATCACCCCAAACACACACACACACACACAACTCCAACCTAAAAAAACTTTCGGTAGAAGTTTTAAAAAAAATATTAGACATGCACAAATAATCCCTGTGGAACAGGTCAGTGACTTTCTGAAAGGTTAAAACCCATGGGCTGCTCTAATCTAAGATATGAACAAGGAAGTTTTCCATTATTTGTCTCCTTTAAACATCTGATCCTTCTGTCACAGGAATAAATCTATTGAATCACAGTTGTACGACATCTGTCAACACTTAAAGACATAGCTGTTCTTTCTTGCTCTGTTAGCTGCTTGCCTGTACTCCAGGTTAGTGAATGTAGATCAGTGTCTTTCATCATTCATTGACTCTGGGTACTGCTGGCAGCGATCAGCAAACTTGTCACTGAAGTGTGTGTATGATTGACTCCGGGCGCATTTACTTAGATCAGTAAACGCAGTCGATAGAACAGAACAAAACACAATGCACTCCAAAGACAGACAATTAAAACAACAGCTAATTAATACAGAGCACAGACACAGCTGAAGATAGCATCATCATTATCAGCACACACGATAACGACGAGACAGGACAATGCAATACTATACAATATGCTACCATAGATGCCTCCAAAATGAAGTATGAGAGATTTGGCTAACTTTTAAGTTTTTCACAATGTCATCCCCATATTATGGCTATGTTAAAATCACACACGGTTAAAGTGTGGAGGCTGTTCTTTAAAGGTCACACAAGCACTTAGGCAGCAAAAAGTCAGAAACTATCTTCTTGTTTCTCTCTTGCTACCAAAAGCTCCTTCAGGTCAAAGACAATCTAGAAGTTTCCCACTCTCTTAACACACACACACAAGCCAGTGTGAAAAACTGTATGACTGACGAATTGAAGCAAGGAACAGAAAGCTAAAAATTACTGAAATTATCAGAGAGAGAGAGAGAGAGAGAGAGAGAGAGAGAGAGAGAGAGAGAGAGAGAGCAGAACAGCATAAAGGGGGAAAAAAGAATAATAATAATAATAATAACAATAATAGCAAAAAATGATTTTGAGCATGTCACAGGAGCCTGTAGTTAATCTTTTATCAAATGAACTAAAGACCCAGATTGTGTGAACAGCTGTTATGGCACAAAACCTTGTGAAGAGCTAATTAAAGACGTGTTGAAACTTGCCTTCTCTGTCTAAATAAAGACAGCAATGAGGAAAGTTTTTAGACAGCGAGATTCTAAAAATCACCGATTTTTAAGTGTGACGAGATCTTGTGCCACGAGATCTCGCGAGATTAAAATGTGACAAGATTTCTCGTTGAGGTGAAAAGCTGTCTCGCGATATTGCTAAATTAGGATAGAATATACCACCGCTAATGTTACATTACGCCTTAACAGTCGTTTCGCTTTTCGTAAAAATAAAAAAACATTGAATTCAGTTGGATAACGGTTGCTTCAATTCCAGAGTCATTCGTAGTGCGCAGCCGGAATCACTGATGGCGTGACGAGATGACTGAAAAGACCATTGCACAACAGAGCCTAACAGGGATGTCACAACACCAAAATTCTAGTAGTCGGTACCAATACCGTTGAAAAATTTACAGTTCTCTCTACCAATTACCAATGAATTTATAAACATTTGAAGGCTACATGCTGGTTAAAAGTAAACATTGTTTATAAAAAAGACTACTAATAATATAAGTAGTAGTAGTAATAGTATTATTACATTAAGATGTAGCTAAATCTACTTTACAACAGTAGCCTAATATATTTGTCAATTTCAAGTTAAACCGAACTTTGACACGTTGCTGATATATTTATGATATGGCGATATTTTTTCTCAATGAAATGGTAAAATACTCAAGTTTGTGCATTCAGTGAGAAGGTAGAGGCTAAAAAGACCATGGGCGTTGTGTGTGCGGTAAGTGAAATGTCTGTGACATTCATTCACACAGAGACATGTAGAACATACTAGAACAATATTTAAATAGTTTTTTTTTCCTTTTGTGGTTTAGAATACACTCACCTAAAGGATTATTAGGAACACCTGATCGATTTCTCATTAATGCAATTATCTAAGCAACCAATCACATGCCAATTGCTTAAATGCATTTAGGGGTGTGGTCCTGGTCAAGACAATCTCCTGAACTCCAAACTGAATGCAGAATGGGAAAGAAAGGTGATTTAAGCAATTTTGAGCGTGGCATGGTTGTTGGTGCCAGATGGGCCGGTCTGAGTATTTCACAATCTGCTCAGTTATTGGGATTTTCACGCACAACCATTTCTAGGGTTTACAAAGAAAAGGGGAAAACATCCAGTATGCGGCAGTCCTGTGGGCGAAAATGCCTTGTTGATGCTAGAGGTCAGAGGAGAATGGGCCGACTGATTCAAGCTGATAGAAGAGCAACTTTGACTGAAATAACCACTCGTTACAACCGAGGTATGCAGCAAAGCATTTGTGAAGCCACAACACGCACAACCTAGAGGCGGATGGGCTACAACAGCAGAAGACCCCACCGGGTACTACTCATCTCCAATACAAATAAGAAAAAGAGGCTACAATTTGCACAAGCTCACCAAATTTGGACAGTTGAAGACTGGGAAAATGTTGCCTGGTCTGATGAGTCTCGATTTCTGTTGAGACATTCAGATGGTAGAGTCAGAATTTGGCGTAAACAGAATGAGAACATGGATCCATCATGCCTTGTTACCACTGTGCAGGCTGGTGGTGGCGGTGTAATGGTTTGGGGGATGTTTTCATGGCACACTTTAGGCCCCTTAGTATCAATTGGGCATCGTTTAAATGCCACAGCCTATCTGAGCATTGTTTCTGACCATGTCCATCCCTTTATGACCACCATGTACCCATCCTCTGATGGCTACTTCCAGCAGGATAATGCACCATGTCACAAAGCTCGAATCATTTCAAATTGGTTTCTTGAACATGACAATGAGTTCACTGTACTAAAATGGCCCCCACAGTCACCAGATCTCAACCCAATAGAGCATCTTTGGGATGTGGTGGAACGTGAGCTTCGTGCCCTGGATGTGCATCCCACAAATCTCCATCAACTGCAAGATGCTATCCTATTAATATGCGCCAACATTTCTAAAGAATGCTTTAAGCACCTTGTTCAATCAATGTCACGTAGAATTAAGGCAGTTCTGAAGGCGAAAGGGGGTCAAACACAGTATTATGGTGTTCCTAATAATCCTTTAGGTGAGTGTACGTATATATACACAGACACTAGTATATATCGGCTACAGAGCTCCTAGTAAACATGGAAGCAACTGAAAGCAGCTGCGTATTAGTGGGTACCAAATATACCCGGTACTACAGAAATACTGCTATTGACACATTTTCAAAATGTCAGAACCAACTTGGTGCCGATGTACCGATACTTGTGACATCCCTAGACCCTAAGCGCCAGACAAACGTCTTATCTTGTAGAATGCATGCTCAGCACCGCCACTCAAAGTAGGGGCGATCGCAAATGTGATTTGAATTGAAAGCGCCTCCCTGATGCATACGGATATCTCCCAATATGAAAGCCATCTTAGGCTGGGCTCATACTTGATGAAAACTTTGAATATTTAGAGACTACTTTGATTATTGTTGCACTTATTGTTTGCACTTAAGAATAAGAGAAAACCGTGTTATTTGTATTTATTCTGTTTTATTTATATTATCAATTTGTGGAAAGGAGTTCTATTAGGAAGTCAAAAGTTGTAGAAGCTTTTAAATCATGTGCAGTTCAAAGGTCTGAAGAGACAATCATACATGAAAGAAGCCAGTCAGAGTTTGTGGCAAAACCTTTTACAGTGCTTGAGTATTGTCATCTTTTACTCCATATGATAATTCATACTCAGAAAGTAGAACTGAAGTGACATTCATTAGAAGATGATTAGCTAAAACATTTCAATAGCACCTAGAGACTATTTTTCCAGTCATGCATTTCATTGAGGAAGTGTAAAATCTTGTGAGCTAAAGGTCTCGTCGCAACCTTACCAATTAATTTTTTTTTGTTTTTAACACAAACTAGTGGTCAGGTACACTTATACCAGCTTTCTGCTCTGCTTAAAAAAAAAAAAGAAAAAAAAGAAAAAGATTTTCCCAGAATGCTACTGCTACTCAAAGCTTCAGAAAAGCTTGTCGCAAGGGTCTGGGCGAATGGAAGATAAATGCAGAGGTCAAGTTTGTTGATTAAAGCCAGATTCAGAGTCAAATCCTTCTCTTTTTGTCAGCCTCATTTCATTTGTCTGATCATCAAAATCATTATGATGATAACCACAGAAGTCAGTAGAGAGACAATGAGGATGTGATGACACCAAGGAAATGTCCGACCAAGGAAATGGACATGAGGGGTCAGTAATAAGTGAAATGCTGCAAATATCATAGCTGAGAAAGTCAGTACATGTTTAAAACAGCACAGAAAGGTGATGTGGAGAAAGAATTAATTGTTACTTAAAGCATGTGCAAATACACACCTTACGAATAGCAAATAAAAACATTTTAGTGGGTGTTCATGTCATGAGTAGAAAGAGTTATGAATTCTTTCCTCAGATTGCCTTTAGCTGGGCTGCATTAGAGGGTCAGGGGTCACCGCAGACACAGAAATGAAACCTCATTCGCAAAATTCACTATAATTAAAACCTTTCCAAAGTCACAGGGCCACAGACATATTGAAGCTATCTGAAATGTCTCCTTGGGCAGAGGACCCCATGAGAGCTGCATCTGCAGATTCTCCCTGAATAATTTGATCATAATTAAAGTGAAAGATGTACACTACGGTTTAAACGTTTGGGGTCAGTATCTTTCAGATCTTTTTTTAAATATATATGTTCTATTCAAAAAAAGGATGCATTAAAATAATCAAGAGAGACATTTATAATGTCATAAAAATATATTTCTAATATGCTGTTCTTTTAACTTTCTATTCAAAGAATCCTGAAAAAAATATTAAGCAGGAAAAACGTTTTTAACATTGTTGATGATACATGTTTCTTTAGCACTAAACCAGCATATTAGAAGGATCTCTAAAGAGTTATTTGTGACTCTGAAGACTGGAGTAATGATGCTGAAAATTCAGCTTCGCCATCACGAATAAATGACATTTTAAATTATAATCAAATACAAAACAGTTATTTTAGATTGTAATAATCTTTTTTATATATATTACTGTTTTTTCTGTATTTTTGCCTTCAAGGGCATAAAAGTTCTTTCAAAAACAAACTTTTGAACTGTAGTTTATAATTCACATAAAGATGAAAATCCTGTCATCACATGTAGTTCCAAACATTTTCTTTCATCTCTGACCCACAAAAGGAGATCATCAGTGAATTATGACTTCTATTTTGATCTGGTCTTCTCACAAAGCTATTGTACAATATGGCTTCAGAAGAATATAACGCACAGATCTTATGGGATACTTTTATGGTGATTTTCAGTTCAGCCCCTGGTCACTGTGATATGTCAAAATGTCTTTTTGTTTTCCACATAAGAAAGGAAAATCATTTTCTTTTTTTCCGGAACACCACAAGGGCGAGTAAACAATGGCAGGATTTTCATTTATGGGTGAACTAATCCTTTAATTTCTCCGTTCATCAGAGACATTCAAATAGCAGGAGATACATGAAGCATGAATGAACGGGAACATATGAGGTTACTTAAGGCCAGATACCATTTCTGAGCTG
This sequence comes from Gobiocypris rarus, assembly GCA_023029165.1. Lineage (NCBI taxonomy): Eukaryota > Metazoa > Chordata > Actinopteri > Cypriniformes > Gobionidae > Gobiocypris > Gobiocypris rarus. Next base: position 21,691,325 of record CM040922.1, read on the forward strand.
TGTGTGTGTGTACGTATGTATGTATGTGAGGTCCTTTCTGAATTGTCTGATATTACAAAGAAGAGCTTTGTTTACTCAGGATATTTACGCAAAAAAAAGCTTACACATACAAACACCAAAGCACACACAAGTGTGTTTGTTCAAGTGTGGGAAATAAGAGGCTTTACACAAAAATCCTCCTAATCTGGAGCAAGATGTTAATTCATCCACTCTGGCTTAACACTCTCCTGACGCACACATACACACACACACACACACACACACAGGACAGAGGAAGAGGGAAAAACAAGGACATAACTCTTTGTCTTTTAAGAGGACAGGATGTGGGCGGAAGTCGTCTCAGGAGAGGTTGTGAGTTTATGTACCGAAGTACGTGAGCGATCAAACCGTAAAGGTAGAGAGAGGAAAAATCTGCGCACTCAGCACATACTGAGTCTGAGAGACTCACACTGAACCCAATTAGATTGCAGTACTGTCAGAGTGGTTCAGACTGCCAGAGTTAATATACTAAAGACATAAAAAAAACGCTAAACTTTGCCATTAAATCATAACTTTAAAGCACAAGTGGATTAGAGCAGGTTAAAAAAATATTCTGGGTTAAATACACATTCAAGTCCAACATTTGTGACATTCTACGGTCTACTGGCAAAAATAATAATTGTGACTGAAACTCAAAAAAATAATTATAATCATTATTTATACTAAATGTACAACAATGTAAAGCAGGGGTCTCCAACAAGTAGCTCGCCAGGACATACTTTTTTAATCTAATCAGAGTGAACTAATATAGACCAGTGTCCCACCCAAGTTTAGCCATGAGGCTATTATTTTTATTTACTTATGAACTTGCAAATGTAATTGCAATATAACAAAAACAACCATCAAACATCAGTTTCAATCGGGCAAGATAAGCAAAGTTTGCTGGAGTCTCACGGATAGCATGTAGTGTAGGTTTCTTTCTGTGTGAAAACTTGACGGAAGGCAAATTGCTAAAATAAATAATTTGAAAGAATGTATGAATGAATTAATTATTTTACTGTGTCTCTAAGGGTAAATACCTGTCTTTAGAAAAGTTTTGATGGCATTTGCTTCTCATCTTCCCTGTGTGTAAAAGCGCATTGCTGCCGTGTTTACAGAGGTTACCGGGAAAGCTTCTATTTTTCTGCTGTTCCATAAGCACCACCTACTGACAGAGAGCGGATTTACATTTTCATTTAGTCTGTCCACCTTTATTTTTAAGACAGTGAGAAAATTGGACTGATTTGTATTGTTAATTTAAAAAGACAGATGGAAAATAAGCTAATATGCATTCTAAAAATCTTAACGCTTCGGATAATAAAGTATCCTTGGTTATGGAGCAGATTAAAATGATAGTGATTTATCATTTTGACATCCTTTTCATAAAAATGATTTGAAGCCTGAAAAGTAAAAATAGGTGATTTATCTTTTTATAAAATGTTTTTTTGTCAAAACTTTAATTTTAACTTGTAGTACATATTAGTAGATGACATGTTATGTTGCAAGGCACTCCTTTAATATGGCCATCATTTATAATGTTATTATTTTGTTTATTATATTCAACATAAAACTTGGTGAATTGATTTCACTGCACTGTAAAAAGGATTTGAGGCTTTTGCTACCTCAACTAATTTTCATAAGTCAGTTCAACTAAAATGTTGAGTATACTTAAGATATTAAGTTTTGCCCAACTACTCCGTTTAATCAGAGTAGTTCAGGCAACAAAGATTTCTTAGTTGCATGGCGGCCCCTGCATAAATACGTCGAAACCCCGCCGATCTCTCCTAGAGCCCTCCACAGCACGTGCCAGAAACTGCCATTTTGGATCAAGAGTTTCTGAGGTAAGAATTAACGAACTTCTAACTTTCTTATTTTTATGAAAATGCTTGTTAAATTGAGTGTAAACTAGATAAATATTACACAGGGTTGTTGGTGGCATAATAGATATATTTTTGTCTGCATGTCAGATTTTTGTCGCATGTCATGTGAAAAACACTAAGTTATAGTGGCCACAAATGTATAACTCTTTCTACGATAATTAAATTGTGTCAACATATTAACAAATTAAGAATTAATTAATTTAACTTATTATATTCTCATTTTATTAAATTGTGGCTGCATTGTAATTCGTTCCCTCATTTATAATTCAAACGAGTTAACGAACAATGCGGACACTACTTTACTAAAAAGAGGAATTCATTTTTAATTTGTGACCACAATTGAATTATACGGGGCAACGAATTAATGTCATAGGATTGAATGTAGAATATGTTGCATGACTCATGTAAGCACCTTTTCAACCCTTAGATATAAAACAGCTTGTAAACAGACATAAAATGTTACATATACCTCAGAAAGGCATGAAATGACCATAACCTATAGTGTATGCAATACAAATGTCTTATAGCAACCATGTATTATTTTTATAAAGCATAAAGAAACTAAATTCTACCTCTAATTCTATTTGGGAATAATAATTTTTGGACTATTTGCAAATAACATGTAGTTTTCAGATATAACGTTAATGGGTTTCTATCAAATAATAATATTGTGGGTTGGTCATTTAATAGTGGATTATACAGTAAATAAGTTGCTGTAGACACAAGATAAAAATCCCTGTGACACATCAGCAGCCTCAGTGTTATCAGAAATAAGTATTATAAGCATGCTTGGTCCTGCAGTTGTCAGAGTGTGTTTACTGTTTTTGTTGTGTGTTGAGACTTCAAACCAGAAGAGAAGAGCAGCTGCGTTGCTTGGACTTCCATTTTACCTAAAGGAGGATCCCAACAGTTTCATCCGTGTCTGTGAGGTGCGTGAATTGATTGAGTTGATTATTGTCTTAGTTAAAAAAAACAAAAAAAAACATTTATTAAAGGGTTAGTTCACCAAAAAATTAACATTCTGTTATTAATTACTTACCCTCATGTCATTCCACACCTGTAAGACCTCCGTTCATCTTCAGGACACAAATAAAGATATTTTAGTTGAAATCTGAAGGCTCAGTGAGGCCTCCATTGACACAATGTAATTTGCAATCTCAAGACCCATAAAGGCCAAAGACGTTGTTACAAAGTCCATCTCACTACAGTGGGTCTACAATAACTTTCAAAACACTACATCATGAAGCTTTGAATAATTCATAACAGATCGAAGCTCGTCGCTTCATAAAGTTATTGTAGAACCACTGTAGTGTGATGTACTTTGTAACGTCTTTAGTAGCTTTTATGGGTCTTGTGCGTGTAATGTACATTGTGCCAATGGAGGCCTTTCTGAACCATCGTATTTCAACTAAAATATCTTCATTTGTGTTCTAAAGATGAACGGAGGTCTTACGGGTGTCAGATGTCATGAGGGTAAGTAATTAATGACAGAATTTAAATTTTTGGGTGAGCGGTTTCGGAAAATTTGCTATTAGCTTACTCAGCTACAGGTCATCCAATAAGTAGGTATTTTTTAACAGTGGTCCTTGGTGATACGAGCTACGGTCACTTCAGAGTGGGAAAGAAAAACCCATACAGATAAAACAAAAGTAATACCTGTGATGATGGTAGCCATTGTTTTTAATGATATGAATCACCAAGGACCATGATTTCAAATAAAAATCTTTACTGTTTGTAAACCTGTATGACCTTAGCTCCTCCTCAGAACACAAATTAAGATATTTTGATAAAATTAAAAAAAAAAAAATTCTCGTCACTTCATAACATTAAAGGATTAGTTAGTATATATTTTAAATAAACTTTTGCTGATAATTTACTCACCCCCATGTCATATTTTAATTACTAAATACTTCATTATGTTCTTTAGACTACAGGTTCCGAACAACAGGCTATAAAAGAAGTTGATGTTGGTCTTCTCATCTTCTCGACTGAGGAAGGCGGAAGCAGCCAAGCACTACTGGCAAAGGAGATAGTCGACATTGCAGTTGTGCTGGAAGGGAGCATCGTCATAAATGTTCATGTACATGTTATGTGATGTCAATTTCCAGCTGCTTACTGTTATCAGACCATTTCAAATTAACTACATCTCTTTTAAAGGGATAGTTCACCCAAAAATGAAAATGTGATGTTTATTTGCTTACCCATAGGCCATCCAAGATGTAGGTGTGTTTGTTTCTTCAGTAGAACACAAATTTTAACACCAACCGTTGTAGTATCCAGTTGTATAATGCATGTCACTGGGGCCTGTTTAGATTATGACAGCTATGAGAGTAAAACACATAGACATACGAATCCATATTAAACCCTGCGACTCGTGACGACACATGTCTTAAGACACAAAACCATCGGTTTCTGTAAGAAACCGAGCAGTATTATGCTATTATTTTACCTCTGATGAGATGAATGTCTCCATTAGCGCCATTACTTTCAGCGAATAAGGTCAAAATACTGCGTTGTCATTGATATATACAGTTTCTTCATTCGACCGCTCCAAGCAGGCACAACTGAGGAATCTATATATATCTATGATCACGGCAGTATTTTGACCTTGTTCGCTGCAATTAATGACGGTCTGGAAACCCGATGACATTCGTCTGGTCAGAGGTAAAATAATAACAAATACAATTTGGTTTCTCACAGAAACAGATCGTTTTGTGTCTTAAGATATGTGTCTTAATATGGATTCGGATGTCTGTGTGTTTTTAACTCTCATAGCTCTTATACTCTACTGACACCATTGACATGCATTATACAACTGGAGTTGAAAATCTTAATTTGTGTTCTACTGAAAAACACACCTACATCTTGGATGGGCTGGGGGTAAGCTGAAAAAACAAATCATCACATTTTCATTTTTGTGTGAATTACCCCTTTAAGGCAAGCTGTTCTACTTTAAGGAAGATTTTTTTATTTCTATATTTACAGTTCTTTTGTATACTGAAGCTCATTTGCATACTTTTTTTAGGTAAATGTTCATGTAACATTATGAAATGGCAATTTTCAGCAGTTTAAAAAAAAATTGCAATTTAACTACAGCACTTTAGGCTTTTATATTTCACAACAACAGAAATGTGAATATGAAATGTCATTGTGTAGCAATTTTGTCGATTTTGAAATGAAAATAAAAGTAAAATTGCATTCTGCTATTATTCTGCAAAGTCTTCTATGTCAATTAATCATTTTTTTGTAGTAGTATTAAAAAACAGAAACTTGAGTTGTGTGAGCAAATTACGCAGTTCAGTCTGTTGCATGAACTTAACATTCCAACTACATCTAACTATTCTTGAAAAAGTAACCTGGCTGCCTTAAAAAAACGAGTTGATTCAACAAAATGCATAGTTAAGCCAATTTTTACATTGTTGGCACAACTATTAATTATAAATTGACTCAACAAGATACTTAGTTTAAACAACTCAAGATAGCAGAAAAGGTTTGTTGGTGTAACTAATTTTAAGTTACTTCAACTGGGATTTAAGTTTATTGAACTTTTAATGTCTTGTTGGAGTAACTGAAAAACATTTTCATTAAACTTTTAAATTAATGTTGCTCAGACTATTTTGTCAGCTTCATCTTTGTTATCCCAACGATTAATTTTAAGTTTTAGGAACTCCAATATATGTGCAAACAACTTAAGTTTCTTAGCTAGCTTAACACAAAATTTCAAGGCAGCCAGGTTACAAATTATTTTAAGTTGAATGAACTTGTTAGTTTTTACAGTGTGTATAGTATCAGTACTTTTTGAACATGTCCAGCACATTGTAACGACATCGTGATAACCGTGATCATTTTGGTCACTATAAATCACAAAATTTAATTTTAGTTACAATGCACTATAAAATCAACTATAGTTATGTGTTTTTACAGTATAATATGCAAACTACTACTTTCCATAAACACCTGTTTTCTCTGATTCTTTTCTCTGACAATAAAGGGTGATGGGGTCTACAAAAACTCTTTCAGGTGCAAAAAAGTTTGGATAGTTGTTAATATGAGAGTTATTATAGTTTATTTAAGAGATTTAAGTATTGTTTTAACATGAATAGCTCTCGGCCACTTTCATTTTTTAAAAGCAGCTCTCAAATGAAAAAAGGTCGGAGACCCCTGATGTAAAGTCATCCTCAATAGTACTAAAACACAACACTCATTTACAAAGTTTAAAAATAAAACACTAAAATAATAGTTTGTCAAATGAATGTGTGAATGAAACTAAAAAATTAATAATACTAATTGTTTTTCCAAATCTGTATATTTAAAAAAAAGCTGAGTACCAAATAACACTGGAGCCTTTGTCTTCCATTGTATGACCAAAAATAAATAAATCAAAAAAGGGGGGTAAGTGTGTAAAAATTTGTAAGTTAAAAACTATTGAAAAACAATTAAATATCCAATATCACACAATACAAATTCAATTTCAACCAATACTATTAAAAAAAAAAAAATCAGTTAATAACATTACACTCCTAATACTGTACATCATGCATCCTTAGTTTATATCAACATATTTCAATATTAAATGAAATATTCATAATTATTACTTTAAATTTACATTCTAGTATTGCCTTCTCGGAGACTACCTTAGAATTGAATTAAGTTGCCTACTTTTTGGAGCAGCCCTAAATGTTTTAGAACAGAGTGTTTAAAAACACACCTAAAGCACAAAAGGCAGATGAATCTCTTCTTTTCAGAAGCGCTGTCAAGAGCACATGACAATATGACACTTGAATTTCATTGCTCTTTCGGTTGAAGAGCTGCTGTCAATCACAGGTTGGTCATAATGTTCTGAGATTCAGCTTGTCAGTGATGACTCCACACATGGGCCAGACTGATGCCGTTGGGTATCACGGATGCCTGAGGAGCACTGGCCTGTTTCAGGATCAGTATCAGAGTCAGATGAGATCACCACACAGACACACTTCATTTACAGAGGGATAAAGCCTAAATATCACACTAATGCTGCAGCGTTGGGTGTATTCTTGTAGTCCCTGTGGGCACACAGGCATCCAATTGATCAGCTCCTGTAAATGTCAGAGAGGGGGACGTCGTTTCATGCATGTCTGAAAACCCCATCACATGAAGAGCCAGGAGGATTCAGACTGTGTCCCAGTGACAACAACTAGAAATCCCATCCAATCAGAATCTGTCTATTTAAACATTATTCAACTCGCCTCAAACTGACCTCACTTGGAAATAAGTAATACCTCTATGTGTCTTTTAACTTACAAAAAAAACCCTGCATTTTTAGACTTTACGCTTTTTTTTTGTTTGTTTCACTGACCACTGACCTGTTTTCACTGATGCGTCTCAAATCTTTAAATGGTCTTTGAAATAGGCACTGCAGTCCAAATTCAAAATACTGGAGAAAGTTATTTGAGAGTTGTTCGCTGGCTTCCATGGCTGCAATACAATGTGTTCTCCGCCAAATGGCAACCTGTGGTGTCGAAATACTATTGGGTGAACTGTACTTTAATATATTTTACAATTCTGAATTGTCTTGAGTCTTCGGTGTCACGTGAACCTTCAGAAATCATTCTAATGTGCTGAAATAGAAATATTTTTTAACATAATAAATCGCTTTACTTGAACCATTTAATGCATCCTTGCTGAATAAAAATGTATTTAAAAAAACTTACTGACCAAACTTTTAAATGAGTGTACAGTATCTAATCTTGTATATCATCTCAAAAGACAACACCACACACACCTTACAAAGCCACAAAACGATGAGCAAGACCATGCTCATTTCTAAAACACTTTAATGAAAATAAAAGATTCTTTTCAAGGGAAGATGCTTTTATTTGACCTGTGTACGTGCACTTGCTGTAGGCAAATATATGACTAACATACAAACTGAAAGCAGATGTGGTTTTCTATAGGCCACAAAATTTTAAGTTATTAAAATGTGCACCTGTAACTAAAGCTATCAGAATCATAGCTCACAGACACTAGATTTTCAGTGACATAAAAATGGCAAATACAAAAAAAATCAGCAAAAAAATGAGGACATCCTTGCACACTCTATTTTTTCCTCAGATAGATTTAAGAAAAGAAAAAAACTGAAATAGGCCTACATGACATAGATGCAGGAAGATTCTCAGTGTTTTTAAATGGAGTCTGAGTTGTTTTGCAGTAGCTGGGGCAGTGAACATCTGCTAATGGTCATTAAATCCATTTGGCTGAAGTTATTACGCATTCATGTCACTAAATGAAGCGATACACTCAGACGCCGCACAAACGGAAACAGTCATCTGCCTTTTTTTTTTTAATTACCGACCTGCTATTTAGAAAATCTCAATGCACACTAAACATCTGCCATGATATCAGAAACACATTTCCTGTGTCTGACCCCACCATCATTGTATCCTCTGAAAACAATTCTCTGTTTCCTCTGAGCGGAAGAACACAAGCACCCTGAGGTGGCAGCAGTCTCGCTCTCTCGCTCTCTCACGCTCTCTCTCGCTCTCTCTCGCTCTCTCTCGCTCTCTCTCGCTCTCTCTCGCTCTCTCTCGCTCTCTCTCGCTCTCTCTCGCTCTCTCTCGCTCTCTCTCGCTCTCTCTCGTGTGTGCGGAGGGAGTTGTTCTGAGCGATGGCCAGCTGTGTCTCTGTGTGATGTTCAGAGCTGTACTTGAGTGAACTCTCTAGTACACACTCGTGTATGTTCCCTTCCCTGTATAAGCAAACACCTGCGTGAAGAACATCAGTGTTTGTGCTCAATAACGGCTGCTCCGCTTCTCTCCCTCATCACAGTGGACCACCGGTACTAAACCAAAAAGTGCAGACTAATAAACCAGAACAGACACTAGATTTAATTAGATGTGAATGAAAAAGACACTGGGAGGGGTAGAAGTCAAAACTATGCAATGTTTTTCACATTGGTTTCTTATAGTGAAAGAAACACTGAATACACTGCAGTGTTTTCCCTGAGAGAGGTAAGAAAACTGAAATCACCACCTGTTTCCTCATTTCAGTTCTTAACCAACCGCCACAACTACACAAAAAACACGCTTACACAAAATTAGAAATATACACAAACTCACCCTGATCACAGAAGCACATAAACCTCATCCAAGCAGAGACAACTGAACTTTAACACACACAAACAAAAGTGATGGCATTTAAGCGCACTAAGAAATTCCAAACATGTCCAGTCCAGACATGTGAACGGCCTGACCGCTGTCTCCAAGTCTAAAGGACCGGGTTCCCATTTGCAGAGTCTCAGTGCTGCACAGACACACAGAGATAATGGCAGGGTATAGCGGATGGTCAGTTTATTTAATAAACATACAAATCCACCAGAGAATGAGAGGCTGAATCCTGTCGGTGAGAAAGAAACAGCTGGGAGGAAAGAGTGAGAGTGAGAGAAGGGGGCCTCTGATTTAAGACGACATGTTCAATCACACTGATGATTGCAGCTGTTGTGGTGAATATTTACTCTCCGATTCAATTTTATTTACATAAACATAAACAGGTAATTGTAACAACCTGGAGTCTTTCATTTTGAGTTGAATTTTCCATAACTATGGCAACAATATAAAAATACAATCCAACTCCACCGTAGCCATAACCAACAGTTCAAATCCCCCCCCATCCCATCCCAGCCGAACCAACAAACCCAAATTTAACGCCGCTTATCCCCAGGCATAAGACATGTTGGACTTCAATGTGGCGCTGTGCAGACCAATGGGCATCTTTCTTACAGAAATGTGAATTGAGAAAAGACAGCTTCGTCACAGTGTTTTTTTAACAGTAAAGACTATTTTCGTGTAAACTTAAATGTTATATTGCATAATGTAAATGTTTTTTAAAATAAAACTGATTAAAAAAAATATTTTAAAAAAATGTCTCTATTCAACAAATATTGCATCTACTACATCAGTGATAAGGAAGTGTCTGACTTGACGTCTGTTTTCAACTCCTCCCCGACCTTCAACCCACAAAACTCACCAATCAGTTAAATCCAGGCAAAAGTTGAACACAAAGTTTGCCAACTTTACCCCCACACATTCCAGTCCCACCCTCAACATTAGCCACACACTTAAAGGCACAATATATCATTTTCGCCATTAGAGAGGTCACTTAATCAAAAAGTCTTAGCTTGATGATGCCATGGATTCACGGTTGTCGTCTTCACCTCCACAGTCGATGGAAAGGAATCAGGCAGAAATCATATTCATGGATGAGCTAATGTGTAAATTAAAGCGATGCTGTTGGACCGAATGCTAATGAAACACACCTGCGATGCACACTGGTTTAGAGGCCAGTGGCGATTTTATTAGGCACTGCAGCTTCCGCTCTTTTCATTGCGTATGTGGGATAAGCACGTCACTGTATTACATGGTTAAAATAAAAATAATCATACTAAATACGTTTCAGTCATGTTATAATGTTGCATTCACTCTGTGGCTGCTAAGAGAGATTTGTTGCACTTTGCAGTAATCTAGATCAATTTAATAAAACTGGATAACTTCCATTGCTATATGACATGCAAATCATTTTAAAATATTTTGTATGATGGAGAAAGTTCTCTCTGATTATGCAATGTTAGTCACTTGACAATTGTCACTGAGGCATGGTACACACATGGTACTTGCGGTAAATCAAGAAAGTAAGAGATTCAAGCAATAATACTAACCTTGTTGAGCTATTTAACAATGATTAGTTTTCGGTTGATAAACATACCCAAACAGTTGCTTACTTGTCTAATAAAACACATAATAGATTAAAGTGTCCCTATTATGGATTTTTGAAAATGACCTTTCATGAAGTGTGTAACATGATTCTAAGTGACTGAAAACATCCTGCAAAGTTTTAAATCTGAAAGTGCACTGTATATAAAGTCATTGTCTCTCAAAAGTGAGAATTGACTTTAAGTCAAATAAATAAATAGTTTTTTTAACAAATCATAAGCAGTTTCATTGTGACGTCAAGACTAAACAGAGTGGTTAACATTAGCATTAACATTAGCACTAAACTAGCAAATTAACACTAAAGTATTTAACATTAGCACTAAACATTAGCATATTTCCCATCCACTTATTGCACGCGCACTGCGTTTCATATTGTGTAGGTCTTGTGGAAAAGAGGGACTTAAAGGGACTGATTCATTCATCCAGTCGTTTGAAAATCATTGAACATTGTGGTGATGTGCAATGTTTATTATTAGAACATTAAACCGTTGTTTGACCTTTGATGCAAGTAAACCTGTTGTTGGAGACCGCCAAAACGAAATTAGGAAACTTTAAAATAGCATAATAGGGGCACTTTAAAGTGTCTTCAATGATTCCATGGTTTCCATGAAAGAAAACCTGGAAATCAAGGGAAATGCGGATATGGCGTCATTGACAGGGGACAGTCAGTCAGGTTCGTGGTTAAAATGGCTGATTTCTCTGGACTTAAACATTGTTGGAAACGTGTGGGATAATGCAAGTGCACAATAAATAAGTAACATTGCTCTAGTGATTTTTGGATATTTTAATTTGAAAATCTTAAATATTGTGCCTTTAAACCCCACCAACACACATTCCAGCTCTGCACCCATTCATAAGCCACACTTAAACTCCACCCCCACACATTCCAGCTCCGCTCTCAACCTTGGACACTCACTCAAACTCCACCCAAAGTCATTCTAGCTCCACCCAAAAGGTTAACCACACACTCAAACCCCACACCCAGCCACAGACAGACTTTCAGGTTCTAATCAATGTCAGCTACTTGGCAGTAAATGTTTCTATATAAAAATGCATTCTTCATTCTACAGTCTGTAAGTTTCAACATCACTGAAAACACCAACAACAGTTTCCTGAATCAACCACACCACCTTCATACACCTGTGCCCTCATTTCTAGCCCTGCTCTGTAACGAACACATCCGGAGCAGACATGAGCGAGTCTGTGTATAGGCATTGAAATCTGAAGATGTTTATACTGGAAATTAGTTAGGGAGTGAAATTCTGGTCTTACCTTTCCAAATTGTTCAAAATACTGTTTCACGTCTTCAACGACTGTGCTCGCGGATAATCCACCCACAAATATTTTCTTTGTTCTTGTGACCATCTGGTGAGAAAGTGAGAAACAGAAGAAAGAAAAACATGAGCAAACCAAAACACTTCAGAACCAGTGGACACAGATCACAGACACATATATTCAGATCTCTGCGTTTGTTAGTTTGTTAAAATAGGTGTTATTAAGTCTGCATGAAGTCTTTTTTACTGAACATTGTAATGCTCTCCACAAAACAAAACAAAAATAACACTGAGGAAAAGAGATTAATCAATTTGCCACGGTTTCAGTGGCAAACATTAAGATTCATCAAACACCAAGTAATAGATAAAGTAGAGCAGACATTTTTACCAAACAGATGGTGGGAATGAGATAAATATAGTTAGAAGAAAACTGTATCAGTGTTTCTGTAGTGCCACTACATAAGAGATAAATTAATATTTGCCAAGTTTTGAGCTATGAACTGTATGTGACAAGAGTGAAAGAATGGCAACGGTAACAGTAATAAAAAAAAAAACTATTGCATTGTAGTCAGTGAAGCTCATTTGCAAGTTTACCAAATATTTAAAAGAGAAAATACAAGAAACTTAGTCAATGAATCTTTTTGATGCTTTTCTATCACAATAATGTCTTCAATTAACTTGATTTAGTTTTTCTCAGAAAATATACACCGATCAGGCATAACATTATGAACTAATATTGTGTTGGTCCCCCCTTTGCTGCAAAAACAGCCCTGACCAGTCGAGACATGGACTCTGTGGTATCTGGCACCAAGATGTTAGCAGCAGATCCTTTAAGTCCTGTAAGTTGTGAGGTGGGGCCTCCATGGATCGGTCTTGTTTGTTCAGCACATCCCAGAGATCCTCGATTGGATTGAGATCTGGGGAATTTGGAGGTCAAGTCAACACAAATCGTTGTTGTGCTCATCAAACCATTCCTGAACCATTTTTGCTTTGTGGCAGGGCGCATTATCCTGCTGAAAGAGGCCACAGCCACCAGGGAATACCGTTTCCATCAAAGGATGTACATGGTCTGCAACAATGGTTAGGTAGGTGGTATGTGTCAAAGTATTTAGTAGATTGTGTTTAACTCACAAGAGTGATTATCAGTTCAACACACTGAGGTATAGAAATTATACAGATAATTTTTAAACAAAACTGCATTGGTATCGGATTAATATCGGTTTGATATCGAATTTTTTATATCGGATTGGATCGGTTCTGAAAAAAATGGTATCAGTGCATCCCTACTTTCTATCAGAACCAGCATTCATTTCTTGAGCAATTTGAGCTACAGCAGCTCGTCTGTTTGATCGGACCATACAGGCCAGCCTTCACTCCCGACGTGCATCATTGAGCCTTGGCCGCCCATGACCCCGTCGCCGGTTCACCACTGTTCCTTCCTTGGACCACTTTTGATAGATACTGACCACTGCAGACTGGGAACACCCCACAAGAGATGCAGTTTTGGATATGCTCTGATGATGCTTGTCTACCTATCACAATTTGACCTTTGTCAAAATCATTCAAATCCTTATGCTTGCCCATTGCCCACAAAATGTTCACGTACTGCCTACCCACTAGCAGGTGCTGTGATGAAGAGATAATCAGTGTTATTTACTTCACCTGGTCATAATGTTATGCCTATAAACAACTATATAAACAACTTTATGTCTTAAGCTCATGTTGAGATCAAAGGTCTGACATTAGGATGCCAAATCTTCCTCTAAACAAACTCTTAATGAAAGCTTTAAATGAAGCACACAGTGTTGATCCCAGTCTCTCCATATGCACCTTCTCAAGATTTCACAGCTAATAATGTTGTTACAAATCGCTTTTCACTGATGCCACACACGTGTTTGGCCCCATTAGTGCAGCCTTCCATTCAGTTAAACTCCTGACATGTTTACTTCTGCTCTGACACACGTCCAGATGCTTTTCAGCTCCAGTCACATATAAAAACAATAACAGAGAAAAAAAAAAACCTTCCTTTCCCCATAAAACTCAATTAAGGGAGAGAGGGAAGGGGGGGGTGCATTAAAACATTGATTAATTCCCAGGCCGAGTAAATACAAAAGATTTCTACAGCACACAAGGAGAGGCAACAAGAAGATGAGCAAATGTGCACACACACAGAGAGAGAGAGAGAGAGACAGAGAGAGAGAGAGAGAGAGAGAGAGAGAGAGAGAGAGAGAGAGAGAGAGAGAGAGAGAGACTGCTGCCAGAAAAAAAAGTGCATTCAGCATTCAAATTGTTTCAATTAATCAGTGTTTATCATTTGTTTTTATGTTTTAATATTTCACAATAACTTAACATCTTAATTTTGTATTGTCAGATCTGTACTGTGAATGTCCACTATAGTCCACTCATGTCCACTCATTATGAACTATAGATCAAAAGTATGGAATAATTAAGGTTTTTTAAAAGTCGTTATGTGCTCATAAAGGCTGCATGTATTTGATCAGATGCAGTAAAAAAACATAATATTATGAAATTACAATTTTAATTAACTTTTCTATTTTAATATATTTTAAACTAATTTTTTAAGCTGAATTTTCAGCAACTATTACTTCAGTTTGAAGTGTCCAAAGATCCATGAGAAATAACTTTAATATGCTGGTTTGGTACAATCAGAGTATTCTAGCAAAGGGAAATGCCACACTACACCTTTAAATACTTTTATTTAAATAGGTTTTTCTACTTTTCAGTTTTTAGTTGAAAACGACTGTGTGTACTGTTACTGAATGCGTAAACCACACCCATCAGCCAACGCACCAATCAAGAGTGATGTTGAAAGTTCACTCGTGAAGCAGAGATGTGTTTGTCTATCTACCTGTCTATTTGCATCAGCACCAGGAGCTTGTATGTGACACATATTCAGGATGCAAATCAAGTCAGTGTCCGGAGATTGGTGCCTAAAAACAAGAGCACATCTACCCGGCAGGCTTTCTGGGGTTATCAAGGTCGTTCAGCCTGGATATTTACCAGCATCCATGTTCTTATCAGCAGAGATCTAGCTAATGGAAACAGCAGCTAGCCCTGTTCCTGCACTACCAGCAGTCGTTTCATCTGCTTCCTGTGACACCACGGCTTTCTGCGAGAGGCGTTTCCCTGCCTGCCGCCGCTGCTGCCCTGTCTGTAGATGTTTAAGTTTTTAGCCAGCTCTTTATGCTCTGTGACAGGCCTGCCCACAGGGCTGATGGGATTTCTACAAGAACTGCAACAACGCAATTACTTTCTCCCCTGCTTTCTCGGTGGTGATAACCCGACACAACTGCCTAAATCCTCCAGGAGAAGAGAGACAGACAGCACGGTAAAAGACAGTGATACAGGAATAAAGTAAGCTTGCATGTTATTATTGCAAGCAAAAACGTAAAACACAGGTATCAGAGTTTTGTTTTCTGCCTGAGAGCGGAGTGATGTTTCTATTTGGCACATATAGGGACAGACTTGTGATGATATGAGGTCGCTGCTGATTATTTGCGCAGAATCTGCTTCTGTCACTTATTAAAATGAGATCTGAGTTATGAAGATGTATTCCCAGCTCAGCTCGAACAGGCAGGAACACTGACGACGGGCTCCAGGGAGGAACAGGAGAAATGGAAGAGAAGAGTAACTTTCCCACCAATCTGCTCGCACACCTGCTGGTGTTTTAGAGCAGTAACGCTGAAGGAGAATCCAACAGCATGGACGAGGACACACTCAGACACTGAATGACCTCTCTCTGGTTCCCAGAAGGACACGGTCTCCTCTCTCTCCTTCTCTCTGCAGCAGTTAGTGTGTCTGAGTGTGTGAGATCTGTCGCAGAGTCAGGGCTGTTTCTCAAGGACATCTTTCACTCGTTAGAATCTCTAAACTCGGTAGAATAGAATAAAATGGACCGGAATGGTGTCCTTTTTGCTGGCAGATTTTAAGTCACATTACAGTTAGGGCTGTACCAGAATTTTAAAAAATATTATTTTTTTTAATCTCCCTTCCGAACACCTGGCATCCCCCTCGAAACGTTCTCATTCACGCTTCAATATGTTTGTACTATAAGATCTGATCCAGCAGTGGCTCAGTGGTTCATGTAGATTGTCTACAAACCGGAAAGTTGGTGGTTCGATCCCCAGTTCCACCTGACCAAGTGTCGAGGTGTCCATGAGCAAGACACCTAACCCCAGCTGCTCCTGACGAGCTGGAGGCGCCTTGCATGGCTGACACCGCCGTCGGTGTATGAATGAGAGAGTGAATGGGTGAATGTGAGGCAACATGTAACGCATCCACACTTTGGATGGCCATGGGTCTGTTAAAAGTGCTATATAAATGCAGTCCATATACCATTTAATATTCTAACTAAACTTTGATATTTTATAGTAGTAAAAAATTATTTAATGACAGTGGGTGCGGTGCCACGGTGGACAAGTGATGTAACCTGTGTTATTCCTGAACACCGCTAACACAGACTATCACAGCAAGCCTATTAACCGTTATTTTTAATCTAAATAAATCTACTGCGAAATATAGGAGCTTGTAACTGGGACATAACAGACGTGTGTTTTGTATCACTAGTAGGGCTGTAGCTATCGATTCTTTTAGTAATCGAGTATTCTACAGATCATCCCATCGATTAATCGAGTAATTGGACAACAATTACTTTTTTCTTTATTAAAGAGCAATACTAAATATATAAGAGAAATCTTAAAATTAACATCTAATTTGTTTTCTTTTTAGAAAAATACAGTTTTATTGCTGAAATTGCATACATTAATAACTGAAAATAACCCATTTTAATGCATTCAATTGCCACATAATAAAAATCTATTTCAAATTACTTTAAAAAAGAAAACATAGTTCAGTCTAAAACTAAACCTACAACCAATAAACCAAAATAATATTAATATAAATAGCAATAATGCCTAAACATTGCATGTGTGTTGTGCAACTTAACTTTAAAGTTTCAGCTTCAGTTCAGGCATGACATAAGCCTTTACTGTCTTCTGAAGGCTGTGTAGCTTTTGTAAGAAGCAAAAAATGTTGGACATGAAGGAAACTTGAAATAAGAACAAGAGTAGAGATGCGCGGATCAGCTCCAACGTCACCGAATCCGCTGTTAAAAACAAACCATCCATCCGCACCCGATCGTCACAAATTCAAATCCTCAGTGTAAGCGCGATGCTATTGTTACATATTAGCTACACTGAAGTAGGTTGCTTTAAAACAAATCTTCTTTGGCGAAATTACACGTTTTAAATAACCTAAACGGGTTGACAACCTCTACAATCACACGGAGGAGTAACTGCTGGAACATGAGCAAACGCGAGAGATGAGTTTGTATTTAATTCAGATAAAGTAGCCTACATCGCACATACAGATCTACATTTTGAGCTAATTATATTCATCATTGTAACAGCTTCTCTCATCCACCTGCAATTTTTGGGATGTTTACTAACCTGAACTGCGGATTTAACCGCAATCCGCGCATACTCCGAGTCCTTACAAAAAAAAACATTTTCTGCAACATCCGTGTGTAGTTAAATTAACTAAACGAAGCGTTGAGGATTTTTTCAATTCGAGTAACTCGAGGAATCGTTTCAGCCCTAATCACAAGTGCAGTGTCCGTTCTCGGAGCATATAAGACATGGTTTTTCAGAGACCAAATGTATCAAGAACCTATACTTTTAGAAATATGGAAGACAAAAATGATTGTCATTTACTAAAATAGACATTTGTAAAATTATGCCTGAGGTATTTAGTAACATTTGAATGCTTTTCTTTTTAAATTTATAAAAGTTATACATTTATTGAACCATGCTTGAGACAGTGAGATCATAGGACAATTTTGAGATTAAGCTCAAATAAAAAAAAATTCTAAAAGACAGCAGTTTTTAAATTAGCAGGTCCATGTAAGACAAGTCAATGGGCTCCGATGTTATTTAGTTCCCATTGTTCTATATATTTTGTGTTCTGCAGAAGAAATCCATAAAGGTTTGGAATGACATGAGCGTGAGTAAATGATTTCTGGGTGGACTATAAGAAAGTGGCCCTGAGGTTTTGCTCTTGGATCAATTATGGGTTCCAACCTAAAACCTACCATCTCAAAAACGTATTAAAAGTATTTATTTTACCATTTTTGTTCTGTAAAATTCTGTAACATATCACATTAAAACAAGGGGAAAAGAGAGAGGACCAAATCATAAGCTCTTACATCCAAGTTTTGTAGTAGAGCCAGAGCTGAAAATACACTCTGAAGAGTGTCACACACACACACACACACACACACATGGTTCCTTCATGACAAGAATGAGAGCCTCTCTCTCACACACACACACACACACACAGGCACATACTCTCTTATCCTCCATGGCCCCTGATTTAGTGAATGACAGTATTTGTGGACAGCTGATTACAGTTGTCTGACTTTGGCTTCGGCTCTCGAACAAGGCCACTTGAACCAGAGGGGATCCGTTCAAGCAGACCTCTTTCCTGTGAGGAGCTTTTCTTCATCCTGCTCCCAATCAGAGCACTTTCTCCCTCAGCTTTTCTGCCTTCTGTTCATTTTCAAAAAGGAGTGATTAGAATGTGGCCGTAGCCATCAGCGATCCACAGCGGCTCTCACTTTCCCAACGGTGATTACAGGGTGAGACATCCACCCGCCCCTAACACCAGATCAGCGCACACACACAGAGGACATTTTAAAGCATTCCTGGCAATTCAACACATCTTTCCAGTCTAAAATTAAAGTGTCTATGAGATGCTTCTGCTATACTTTTTTATAAAAACAAGCCAGAGTGGTGTACTTGAGTTATAGCCTCCTTTCTGGCTTTCATACGAACTGTTTTTTATGAATGAATAGATGGGGGAAGTGTCCACACTAACAACTCCGTAAGATTCTCTCAGTTCACACCCTTCAGATCAACACAGAGAGACCTGCTCACATTTATGAACATGGCGCTGACATCTGCTCACAAGGTGAGCTTCCTATGCAAAATTAATATCCACAGGAAATGTGAAAATGCCACATAGAAACAGTAAGTGTGTCACTGGTGTCACAGAGTGATAACTCTTGTGTTATCAGTGGCAGCTTAACTAAAAATACTCACACAGTGAAAAAGAGAGCGTGAGATCTGTCAGGATCATTCCTGCAAAATAAACTTTCTCATAAGAAAGAAAAATCACAAACGAGATCTCTTTTATAGCTCTAATTGCTTCTCCAAGACAGAAATGCCATTCAATTGAGAATTTGTTTTCTCTAGAGCTGTACTAAAAAGTCATAGATTTCAAGTTTAGACCTATAGTTTGCCACTTAAAAGGATAGTTCACCCAAAAATAAAAATTCTATCAACGAAGGTCTTACTGGTTTGGAACGACATGAGGGTAATTGATGACAGAATTTTCATTTTTTGGGTGAACCAACCCTTTAAACGGATAGCTCTGTACCTGTACTATAAGTCAACAATGGCCCTTTTTGCATCTACTTTTATTTCTCTTAAGAAACTTCTGGAGAAACAGCTAAGGAAAAAGTGTATGTGGCAAGCAGCGAGGCGAGGGACCGTGAGAGCAGGACGGTGGTAAATCATCATGAGGATGAGCGCCAGCTGTGCACCACACCGGTCTTGCGTCATATGTAGGAGTGAGGACTGGAGAGACGACAGTCCAAGACGAGAGAGGACCAGGCCAGTGGCCTGTTGCACAAAGCTGGTTTCAGTTGCTACCCAGGTAAGTTTGAGATTAGTTTGAGCAAACTCTGGTTTTTCAGGCTCAAGAAGGTGGATTGGTTTTTAGCAGTGTTAATCACCATGGTAACTTACACTACACAGCTAACCTGCTCTGGAGCAGGTTTTATTCTGGGTTAGAGATCACAAACTCAAACTGGACCAATCAGCTGCAAGTAAAACTCACACCCCCTGTATCTCTCGTAAAACAAATTAAAGCAGTTTATAGTGAAAAAACTTTAGAGACAAAATTGCTCATCTTTTGGTGCAAATTATTTATTATTTATATTATATGAATTATAATTACTTTTAATTCATATAATGAATAATAATTATGAATATATCATAATTCTTAATTATTTTAAACAACATGTATTCATTTGAGCTCTTTGTGAACCTATACTTATTAGGCATATTTCTTTGTTTCATGCATTGATATAGTCAGATATTCTTTCAGCTGCCTTCTTAAATTTAGTGTTTATTCCTGCTTTAAACGCATTTAATTTCATGATAATTTTCAGAACGATCTCTCAATCTTCAGAAGAGAAGAGAATCGAACAGACACTGTGATTGGCTTTTTGCCGCACGTGTCACACTTTCAGGTGCACGCGCTTCAGAGTTAATCGCAAACTCTGGATTAAACCTGAGTTGACGGAGAAAGTTTATACCAAGCTTTGAGAAACAATTGAACTTGATCTAAACCAGGTTGGATTTATCTGGATTTGTCAACTCTAAACCTACTCTGAAACTCAGAGTTTGTTCAGCTAGCTTCATGCAACAGGCCTTTGGACTTTACGTTGAGTTTTGTTTATGTTTTGTTATGTATGTGCGGGCAGTCGTCCGTGAGAGGCTGCCTGCGGTTTATTTTCATTTTGTTTATTCATTTTATTAAAGTTGTTGAACGTTCGCCGGTTCCTGCCTCCTTCCTTCCACGAACAGCGTTACAGTGTAGTTCTTGGTTTTCTTTCCTTTAGGTCTCCCGAGCTACTATCGAGCATTCTCTGATTATGGTTATTTCAAATGTTCCTTTCAGAGCTTTCCCGAACAAAAAATATCCTTAATTACTACTTAGTAATTGATGCCAAGCAAAATGAGAGGTAGAGATACTAAGCTCAAATTGACAGAGAATATCTATTGAGATTGGTTAACCCATACTTCTAGCCTGGATGCCAGCTGAACTTAGCAGCGCCCACAACATTTGAGGTTGGGAAATTCGGTCTGGAATTGCTCCGTTGGGGAGTAACAATCAAATTGTTCGGACCTATCAAATTGTCAGGGTGGGCTTTATACGATGATGGACAGATAACGCAATGTAATCATCCACGTCACCAAAGAGCGCTTGGGTTGAATTCATTCTAATCCTAAACGGACCATTTCTCTCAAAAATTATGACTGTGTTAGTAAATACTCTGTGTATGCTTTAATTCCTTTTACAACACCGGAAAAGTTTGTTTACACATCATCATCTTCCAGCGTGCAGTTAAGTTCTGTTGACAACTTTAGTGATGCGTCGTTAATGAACGTTTTGTTATTTTTGAACTAATCTTAACGGCTCTGTACAGGATCTTCTGCACTTAGCCTATGGGGCTGGGAGTTGGTGAACACGACTCGAACCCTAAGACTCGAGAGGTGAACTAATCAATTCTGTTTTTTCCCAGATCAGACACTGATGACGGAACTAACAGCTCAAACCCAAAGACAGGAGAGGTGTAGCGTTACTAATCTTTCCAGGGATCAGACGTGATTAAATGTGAATTGACAAAAGAAAGAACGACTCAGATTTGGAGGTGAGGTTAACTAATAGACTGCATAGCCTGAAGAACCAGCTAAGCAATTAATGAATCATTTCTTAAAGTTTGGCCTTGGCTGCATTAGCTTATAATTTATTTTTTATTCCAAATGTGATGAACGTTTGCATAAGTACTAGATGCATTGGGGAATTTAATGTGACATTTTAATCATATTCTGCTGAAATGAACGAAATGACTTGAAAAATGATTAATTCTGCCGAACGAGATTCAAAGATCCGAGTTCGTAAAATGATTCGAACTTCCCACTACTGCTACTACGCGTCGCTCAACATTAGTAATTTATGCTGTTGCTCTAATTGGTTGTAGGTCTATCCAGTGGAGTGCAGAGGCATTTTCTTTCCTGGTTCGGTTGAAACATGCCCCATAATCACAGCCCAATGGAGCAGTATCAGACTCATATTCTGACTAGAATTGAGTATGACGACATCGTACTTCAACACTCAACCTTAAAAGCCCATTTAAACTCACACCCCAAAACAAATGTTTTCACTCATCCTTCAACACAAACTTTCAACAGTACCTCAATGAATCAGACTATCACAGTGCATCCCTGAGTTTATTGACTTTCCCTGACAGTTCCGAGTGATCACTGCCTGTAAAGGTTCAAGAAAAAGACATTTTTCGCACATTAAAATAAAATACGACCTCACATCGTGTCAATCACTTTTACACACTGCCTCCGAAGAAAACGTGCTTATTGAGCAATATATCAGTACGTTAGCATGAGTTAGTAGCATAATGTGACACTGAAGAATGGAGTAATGCTGACAATTCTGCTTTACATCACAGGAATAAATTACATAAAATAGAAAGCAGTTATTTTAAACAGTAATAATATTATTTCACAAATGTATTGCTGTTTGTACTGTATTTATGATCAAAAAAAATAAAGCCTTGCCTAGCATACACCATTATTTTTTTTATTTTTTTTTAACATTACAAAGGCAAAAAAAAAAAAATAGCCTGTATTCACTTTCCTTCTGCTCTCTAGGCATCAGTATTGGCCATTAAAAAACCTATAACAGTCAACCACAAATTACATTACAAAACCAACCTCAAAAATATTGACATTATTAAGAATTGTAAAGAAAAAAATGGGCTTTGGCAAAACCCAGAAGGATTTCTCATTGCTATTGAGGAATACTAATTTCATGATTATGAATTGATAGCTTCAGGCTGAATTTAAGCATTTGCGCTTGGGAGATGTTAGAGTTTAACAAAAATGACCTCAAATGTAATACTGCAGTTTTCTCTCGATCTCTCTGCACCCACTGTCCTGCTGAGTCACCATAGAGAGAGAGAGAGAGAGAGAGAGAGACACACACACACAAGTCGCTTCTCTCCCCTCCTGACGCTGGACTCACAGATGACTGGGCACCAAGCTGGCACTGCCATCCTGCAGCTCTGCCCTGCGCTCTGTAGAGCACCTTCACAGCTGCCGGGTTCAGATCAGCTCTCTTCTGTACCGCAACCCTGCACGACTCCCGTAACCTCATCACCGCCAGCTTTTAAACAGGGGCCAATGAGCAGACTCACCGACCCACCGAACCTGCCAGATCACGAGAACTCAAGCGCTGAATCACGTGGAAATTATTCCACAAAGGCAGAGGAACAACCATCTGGGTTCTAAAAAGCCAAACATTTATGAATGTTTATTTTTAAGACAACATGAAATCAACATTGACCCTTTGGACTTAAATAAATATCCCTGGTCTTACTGTGCACAACTGACCTTATGACCGATAAATGACTCACAATCCAAATAAACAATCAAATCAATGTTCTGATAAGCTTTGTTATTTGAAAACTTACTGAACTTCCCAACGTTATGGTAAAAAATGTGTTGTCATGGTAGTGACGTAATTCAGATATCCAGAGAAGGGTACTGAATGGAGTGTTATTCATTCTGATCCCAAAACAGCCAGTAATTTTGAAAAAATGCCAGCGTCAGACCAGACTGCGGTACACCACATGAACACCAAAACTAGCAAATTTGTAATGATCTTCCAAAAGTAAATCCTTTCTGCATTTACTCAAAGGAAAGGAATAGTAGAATATACAATATGGTGGATGTTTATAGAAAGGGGAATAAGGCTATTGATTTAAATATGTTGGAAACTGTTGTGCCTGCTCAATACTTTTTTCTGGATTCTTTGATGAATATAAAGTTAAAAAAGAACAGCATTTATTTAAAATAGAAATCTTTTGTAACAACATACACTACTGTTCAAAAGTTTGGGGTCAATATTTGTTTTTGTTTTTTTGTACTTTTACTTTTAATCAGCAAAGCTGTGTTAAATTGATAAAAAATATAGTAAAGACTTTCATTAATTCAACTTTTTCCATCAAGGAATCCTCAAAAAAGTATCACCGGTTCCAGAAAACATTAAGCAGCAATGTTTCCAACATTGATTACTGAATATCAAATCAGCACATAAAAATGATAAATGTGACACTGAAATAACACATGCATAACAATTACTGCAATAAAAATTAATTTATTGTACATATTGACTAAATTGGAATGAATTGGAAAACATATCAATATGACAAAAAAGCAACAAAAAACAAAACTAACATCTACTTATGACCAAACAAGATGTTTATATTTATGCTTGTATATGATACAGTTTATATAAATTTCCCTAAATTTCCAATTAATTACCATAAATTCCTGTAAATTAATTTTAAGTTTCCCAATTCCAACCCTACTCACAATGTCATTCTATGGGCATGGTTGCATGCTAAATTTAACTAAATTTTAAATATACATGTACAATAACTGGATTAGCCTAAAAATAGTTTTTGCCTGATTAAAAAAAACATGACATTTCACTCTGAAATACGCCACAATACGGAAGTTAAGTGAGCACTAAACCCATCCCACAATAGCCCTTAACCCTCGAAAGCTGTCATTTGCACTGTCTTTGTTCTCTCTTCGGTCCTCAAAAAGAAGCTGTTCATCTAAGCAAGAAACGCAGCATCTGGTCATCCTCTGGGGGGTCCGAACCACTGAGTTACCCTAACACACACACAAACTAACCAAATCTCTTCATCTCATTTTCACTGACTCACTCGTTTCTCCCCCTCATCTCTCCTCCATTTCTGCTCTCCTCTCTCGATCTTCTGTAATTGCTCCCAGATCTCTCATTTCTCAGCCACGCTCCGCTGCTAAGCTCTTAAAGATTTAGGCACCGCACATAAACCTAGTCCTGTCGCACACCTCGACAGAACCGTAGGACCACTCCATCTCTCATTACTACTGTATATTCTCATCCTCGTACCCTATAGGTCCAAAAGGCGATTAAAAACACAGTTCTTGCCAACTGGAAACTGTGGGCTCGTAAAATTGTGGGTCACTTCAAACGAAAAACAGCTCTGTGCACTGTGTGTTCTTTTCAAAAGGAATTATGATGTTTTAAAGCAGTACTATAAAAGAAAATAACCCCTTTAAAACACTCAGAGTCAAGCAGCACTCGAGCGGATGTCAGAAATGGGTAATGGTGAGTGTACCTATCACTGAAATGCCATCATAAGAACAGCTGATTTATGTAACGAACAAGAATGCATCAGGTTTACAGAAATGTATCTATCCATCCATCCATCCCATAGATACAATGCATACAGTGTACACCCTTGAATCAGGCATGAGAGCGTTCCACCAATGATTACTTTATGGCAAACACCATGACAGAGTGTGAAAGCAAAACTATGATTACTCCTGACATGTCTCCTCACAGGGTCTGATGTGTCATATCTGTACTGGTTAGGAGAGTATGTATGCAAGTTTCAAAATTAGAGAACACACAACTGCTCTAATATCCATTATACAACTAAATTAAATCCTGTGATTACAAACCGTCGAATACAAGAATCACATTCATAGTTTAAGAGTGTCACATTAAGCTAAATAACCTGAGTCCAAGGAGACATTCTCTTCTCTGCTACTTTAAAGCCTAAATTTATTCACCAAATGCTTCTTAGTATGAAAATCATAATTAAATTGGACAGCCTATTGGTCAGTCATAAAGTCAGGAGGGAAACTTGGAGACAAAAAATAAGACACCCTACCAATACTGATGTTCCCTTACTCTCCGGTATTTGTGTACCCAAATTGAACATGCATCCACACACCTGGATAGTATTTAAGATATTATGCAACACTGGTCAAAAGTTTGGGGTCAGTACATTTTCTTTTATCTTTCTGAAAGAAACATTTATTAAATGCAAAAATACAGTAAAAACTGTAATATTATGAAATATTTAAAATAGCTGCTTTCTATTGAATACTTTAACATTAGAAATGTCTCACATTTGATCAATTTAATGCGTCTTTGCTGAATAAAAACATGAATCTTACATTAGTGTACATGCACACCTGTACAGGTAAACAGCCATTAGCACATAATGCCATATGTCTACTTCCTGCCAGGCTTATATGGACTTACCAGAAGTACACACAACATCCACATACAAAAGGAGGAATCATGGAATTTTGAAATACATTAAACAGCTTTCACACAAGACTACCCATAATATCTCATTTCATCTTATAACCAACAGCAAGAGACATATTAATCAATATTTAAGGTGGTTTAGCAGACAATGTTGTTATCATATCTGAATGTTTTTCATGGAGAGTGTGTATAATTATCCTGAGAAAACCAGGAAGAGTTTCAAACCCTCAAATCAAAGTCTAAAATAAATGAGAAGAGAAAGAGACAGAGACAGAGACAGAGACAGAGACAGAGACAGAGACAGAGACAGAGACAGAGAGAATGAGAAAGAGGATCGCTTCCCCTCTCTTTCGTTCCTCTCTGTCTCTTCATCTCTCCTTCACCATGCACATCAGAGCAGCTCAGGCCTTCAACAAAACAGGTTCCTGAGTTTATTTACATAAACTTCAAAATGCCGCTCTGTTTAGGAGGAAACAAAGACAGCAGACATCAAAGTTTGTAAGATCTGGCCAGCGCCTCCACGCTGCAGCCACCGCAGGCCTTGAGTAAACCTCTAAAAAGGATGTTTGCTTTATTCCCACCCAAAAAACTCTTTCTTGTGTCATTCTCCACTGAGAATGGGAACATTAACCGAGAACAGTTTGTCAGTGCACAGAGGGTTTCCAGACCTCCACGCTGACAGAAAGAGCAGAACACATCGTCCTCAGCTTTCCACTTGTTTTGACAAATATAAGGAAAGGGGACGTCCACTGGAAAAATTGCAGAAAATTGCTAAATAAAATGTCCTCATACTGATGCAGAGAACAATGGGTGGCTAGGGTTCACAATTGAGTTGATCAAAAGTTACAGAAAGTTTAAGTCAATCAGAGGCTGAAGACTGGGAGTTCATTGGGTTTGACTGACTTTGTAGTGGTTAATTTCAAACATATTTATAAAAATAAATAAATAAATCACAAAGAGGTCTAAAAGACAACATACATTTAACTTATCATTTATCATACACACACACATTCATGTAATTTATAAACACCGTTCAGTGTATTTTTTAAGCAAGAATACTTTTTAATGTATAACGCAAAAAATGCTGTTCTTTTGAACATTATGTTCAAAGAATACTGAAAAAAGATTTGCACAAAAATAAAAAATTATTTCAACATTGATAAAAAGAAATGTTTCTTGACTTAATTTTCTTGACTCAAAATTGCATGAGTAATCAACATTCTACTAAAGAAAAACTAGCTTTCATTATCTCTCATATTGTAAAAATGATACAATAACATGTACTTTCAATAATGTAGCTTAACATATAATTATTAAATTCAATCCCATAGGATAGTATTACCTACTAAATATTGTGTTCCATTATAAAATGTAACATTACAAATGTTAAATGCACTGTAAATGCGCCGGAAATACTAAACTTGGCTGGAGGTTGGCTTCAGGTGGAGGGTGGAGGTTGTGGGTGTTTGGGGTTGGGGGCAGGACACGGCAAGAGGAAACTGAGATCAAGGCCTTTTGTCCCCGTTCATGCATGTCGTCTCTCTCTGAAGACCTCCAGCGTGCAGGCAGCGGGGTGGATGCCAGCAGAGCGAGCTGCATTCGTGCATGCCTGCGGACCGCTGTTTCTGGGCTCTGCTCTAGAGGGATTTCAGCTGACAGCTGTTATTAATAAACGAGTGCTGGAGGTCAGTTCATTCCTCCGCCTCCTCTCCACCTGACTCCAGCACAGTTACACATCCAGCATCTCACCAGCTGCTCTAAGCACCTCTGCAGGAGCCATGGACACAGAAATGGTCTTTAATCAACAGCTACACTGACTGGGCATGCCATTTGGTAAATACATCCAACATAATCAGGCAAGTGCCCAATAAGACATTTGTCAAAACAAAAGCGTGATACCCCTTTATTATAACCTTAATCATGGTAGCTCTTTACTTGAAGTATAACACTTACACCCAAACATATTATATATCCCATTCAGTACGATTTTTTTAAAGGGGTCCATTATGCCCATTTATGAAGTCTTGATTTTGTTTTTGGGGTGTACTAGAATATGCTTTCATAGAGCTGGGCCGATTAACTATATCATATCGAATCGCAATAAAATTCATTTTGATAACGATGATAAGCTGGACATTTTTACTGGATTAATGTAACAACCAATCACACAACAGAAATAAACGCAACAACAGCCAGTCAGCGAGCAGCTTTTAGCTTGCACGTCAAAGTACACTCTACTGGCAAAGAAAACTCAACAGGAGAAGGAGAAAATTTGTGGAAACAGTGACGAATGTTGAAAATTGAAAGTGAAACTAACCTTGCAAAGATGACAAGTTGTCGATAAAAGGTAGCACGAATTACTAATTTGAACCGCGCCACATAGACTATTTATCCGCTCGGGTCAAAGTCCGAATGGCAGCGCACCGCAAGCTCACTGGAGCAGATCCGTTTACTCTGATCGGTCTTGGTCACTGAACAGCGCTAAGAGATCCAATGAGAAGCGTGTGAATTCAGCGAAAAACAAGTATCTCTGTGATTTAAACTACTTTAAAGCCAGACAAACAGCGCTGACAAACACTAAACACTGTGCGCAATGATACAGTCAGAAGGATTTTGACTTTTAAAGGGTAAGGAATTAAAAAACTTGAAATCGATGTCATATTCTGACAATAAAGAATAGCTTAACCACAATTAACAGTCTGGTTTCTACAACTTTTACTTGGGAGCAAAAACCTGCCTTTACAAATATTTATTTCTTTAAAATTTAATTTATCGGAATCTATTATCGATATCGACTGATAAGAGCATTTCTTAATCGAGATCACATGCTTTCAATGCTTGCTCAAAAAACATTTCACATATTTTACATTACAGCATCTCTGGTTCTAAAGCACTATTGTAGTTCCTGTTTTGATGAAACCCCTCCTTCCGAAATATGAACAAGAACGTTAAAGGGTCGAAATTGCGCATATGGGCCCAACATTTCATCTGCGCAATTTCATATTTGGGAGCATTTGTGCAAGTGCAAATATTTGTTGAGGTGCTACCTGTTTTAATTTCTCTACAAAACATTGGCTAATTACTGCACAGAATGAGCCTACTGTGAGCTGATACAGTGACCGGTCCACTGCTCTATCACATAACCAATTAAACTTCCTCTTTACATTCTTAACTTTAAAGCAGACTTTAGGTTGGTTAATATTAGCTGTCAATCATTCCCTTTTCATTGCGCTCCGTTGTCATGTGACAGGGATCTAACTAGTGCGGAACATGTAAAGAGCTGAAGAGAAGAGTTTTTGAAGTGGCAAGTCAAAAAGAATTTTACTTGGCTGACCAGACAAGTAGCCTGATTAAAACGTCAATATCAAAAAATATGTTTGGAACAAATCGGTTAAGTCAAAGATTTAATGACCCATTCATAAACAACTGCCTCATTCTTGAATGAATCAGCCATGTGAATGAATCATTTGAACAAATGACTATATGACTCACTTATTAAGACGGTCACCTGCAGTTTAAAAGTATCATTCTTTCCAACATTTCTTATTTGTGTATTCAAAATATATTTATAACAATATCATAGCATTATTCAGTGCAATTGTAATTTTTGTAAATAATTTGATGATTTGCAAGAGCCCTATAGTGTCTTACTATTCTAATAGAATTTATTGATTTAAGAATTTAAAATGAAAGATGAAGAAGAAGAAGATGAAAAGGGAAATGTCCTTTTTAAATGTAAAAAAATGCCCTCCGATTAAATATCACAAATATGCAGATTTAAATAGAACTGATAGAACACTGGTGAGAATATTGCTTCAGAATAAATTATATTTATAACACAAAAAAATCCTATTTTTTCCAGAAAAGCAACTTTTTATTTTGTCAATTGAATGACCTATTTAGCCTACTTGCACATGACACACACATACAGGCGCGCACACACACACTATATTATATTATATTATATTATATTATATTATTATATATTATATTATATATTAGGGATGCAACAATACAGTTAGTTCACGGTTCAATACTGTACATACCTCGGTTTTTAACCACGGTTTTCGGTTCGGTTCGGTTCGGTTCTGTTCTGATGGCTTGTCACATAAATTTTTTGTTATTCTATTCTTAGGCGATAGGAACAGCAAGAGGTTAAAGAGAAAAACTACTATTTGAATTGACTCTTTAAGATGTGGTGAATTGAAAAACTTTACTTAAACTTAACTAAAAAAAAAACTTGTTTTACACATTCCTAGTGTAATGGATAATATAAAATAAACATATATATAAGATTTACACTGGCAGCTCAGAGCTGTACAGCTGCATTTAAGTATGAAATTGAATGAATAAATGTAAAAATAAAACACTACAGACTTTACTATAAAATATACATTGATTCTTATTAAAGCTACTCGATTAGTTTTTCAGTCAAGAGCAGTGGGTGATTTTCTCTTTGTCTTTTGTTGTTGTATTAACATTAAAGGGATATTTTACTCTAAAAATGAAAATTCTGTCATCGAGAAATGAATACAAGTTTGAAACAACATTAGAGTGAGTAAATAATGACCTCATTTTAGAGGTGAACTGTCCCTTTAAGGACCGCATGTTCACTGCCCTGTTGTCAATTTAAGACCTGCATGCATTTAATATACAGACATGATTGTGATTTAACATTCACTTTAGGCATAACCAACTGTGTTTATGTTAACCTTGTGTGTATTTGACAGTATTAGCGCAGTAAGACGACTTAGTCCAGTAATCACGTGTTTGACAGGCGTTTAGTGCTTGCGCTCTGAAAAGTGCATGTTAAAACAGTGCACGCGAATGAAACCGGCAAGGCTTTAAAACGCTTGCATATGATGAACTTTGGTGATTGTGAAAAACCGTGTGTCCCGTGAGTATAACTCTACCACTAACCTGTGATGTTAATGTATGTTGTGTTGTTCAGTATGTTGGGATGGAGGCAAATTATAGAATGTGTGGAAAAATAATTGATTAAATGTGAAACTGGAAAAAACACAATTCACAAGCGCGTATTGAACCGTGAATGCCGTACCGAACGGTTCAATATTATATTGAGAATTGTGGCATCCCTATTTTATATATTATATATATATATATATATAAACAAATATAATAATCATTTTAGTTGCGGTGCTACAATGTTATTTGTAGGAAAACAATGGTAATACAAACAGTAAAATCAATCATAAAACTTGGTTAATGTTCCTAAGAGGCGTTGAACAGTCTTATAAAAGCGAGAGCTTACAAACGCTACAGTGAACACTGCATCACTAATGTTGGTTAGCAGGCGAGCAGAGGCAACGCTTTTAAATCGTAGCAACAACAAAACTTCTCCATTTCAGAAGAAGCGTGCATTGTACTGTCGGAGGTTCTGGATTCTGGAAGCTGTTCTCCGTCAAATGTGCAGCACACAGATAAACGTTTGGGTTATAATGTTCAGGAGCAGTGTTTAAAATAACTTTTAACCACTCCAAGTTCGTCAGTCTTAGGAAGGAATAAGTTTTGAAAAAGGGGTGATTATTTAAATCTGCAACATTGTGACTTTATAAAGCCCCGAAAAAACGCATTGTAGTCCAAACGAGTCGTTTGTTGTAGTTCTTGGAAAAAGTGACTTGTGTGTATAAAATATCTCCCTTTGGAGTGGACTTTTTATGCTCAAACAATATTAAAATCAATAGATTTATCAGGATTTCCACAAAAATATTAAGCACCTAATTTTAACATTGATAATAATTAGAAATGTTTCTTGAGCACCAGACCAGCATATTTCTGAAGGATTAAATCAAAGGAGTAATGACTGAACTGTTTCCATCACAAAAATAAATTAAATGAATAATAAAAAAATAGTAATTTAAAATTGTAATATTTAATAATATTACTGCTTTTATTGTATTTTTGATCAAATAAATGCAGCCTTGGGCATAGCTACAAGACTTTTCAAAACATAAAAAAAAAAAAAATCTCAACAGATCCCAAACTTTTGAGAGTAGACAAAAATATAAATTTGTAGTTATATAAACATTAAATAAATGTATAGTTAAATATACATTTATATCAAATTTGACTGTTGCTTTACTCCTGTGCTTTTGTGTAACTGGAGTACAATTCCATCATAGTGGGCACGCATTTTCACTTCCTGTTTAAATTAAAGTGATAAACATCAGGGCATGTCCTGCATCAGGGCAACGGCATTAGAACCGCTGGCTTCCTTTCAACTCGTATACCTTACAGTCAAGACTGCTCTGAGAGATATGCTGCATATATCTGTTTCTCTGCTCATCCCTACTAAACACTACTGCGCTCATGCCATTGAGAGTCAGCTGTGGCAAATCTCATCGAGGGAATCCTCAAAACTAAACGAGATTAAAGCAGATGTCCTCTTACTCGAGGCCTCTGTGCTTCTACCTGTAAACCCACTCCACAAAATCCGATTCATCATTAAATGTGAGAAAATATGTATTCAGGACAGTGTCAAACTTTTCCCTGTGGAACTGGGACCAATCTGAACCCTAAACACACAACGTGTGATGAGTCTGGAGGTCTTCCAGAGTTTAAATCCTCTGTAACACGTGCTTGTATCTGTCTGACGATCTTACACACATGCACGTCTTGTCTAAAAAGAGAGTGATTCAGCCTGCAGTGCCTTGAGCTCTGCATTAGACTTGCGTAAAGAGTTTCCACTGGAATAACAGAGTGATTTTACAGCCGTTTTCAAAAGCCAGCACTCATCTCAACAAGACAAACGCTCACTCTTCCCTCTCTAGTGCCCTTTTTCTCCTTCTCTGGTCCTGATGTTTATCACTTTTTGCATTAAAGGGGTCACATCATAAGCAACCACATTGCACCACTGCAACTCTGAGAAGTCAGTACTTTCTCCCTAGGTCAAAAAAGCATTTACTGAAATTAAGCTGCAAAAGTAGCTCTGAACTAACAACTTAGAAGGACAGATGCCTAACAATTTCAGACCAGGTCACAGCATAAACTTCCATTCACCCGTTTCTGTTTTCGGTTAATAGATGACTGGAGGGTGGGTTGTTGTTTTTTTTTTCACATTAACCTTCTCTCTCTCGCTCTCCCGCTCCTAAAGAATGTCAAGAGATGGTTAAA
Source organism: Gobiocypris rarus (assembly GCA_023029165.1). Classification (NCBI taxonomy): domain Eukaryota; kingdom Metazoa; phylum Chordata; class Actinopteri; order Cypriniformes; family Gobionidae; genus Gobiocypris; species Gobiocypris rarus. The sequence continues at coordinate 21,724,373 of CM040922.1, forward strand.
AATAACACAAAACACAAACAGTGGGCAAAGTCGTCATTGCCCTAACCTAACCTGCCCCATGCCACAATTAATCACACTTTCAGGTTTATAAAAAAAAAAGAGCCCCAAGACACACACACAAAGGTCTCCTGAGTTGAGTGTGTCCTGTGCCGTGACACTCAGTATCACCGTCAGCAACTATTGTGCAATCCACCTTCATCTGCTGTCAACCATCTACAGCCCGTCAGACATACATTGAGAGACCAGTCAATCACAACCCCCTCAAGCTTATACGAGGCAGTATTGTGGCAATACAGTGAATAAATAATGATATCATCAAGCAGAGACATAATCAGGACATAAAGGATGGGATTCACACACAATCGGCTAGCATTTACTCATTAACTATGAGTTATGTGTTCCAATTGAAAAAAATATTTTAAAAATGTGGATATCAAGGCTGCATCTGTAGAAGGATAATCTTCTCCACTTCCCTCTTTTTCACACAGACCAAAATGTCATTTTCTATTTAAAATAAAAAGAATTGTAGATGCATTAGTTCTATTCTGATCCAAAAGCTTCCAACCCAGACAGTATTTTAAAGTATCAATTGTAGTTATTTGAAGGTTAATAAAAGTTTCCCGCAAAAGGCTGTACACACGTACACAGTTACAGCAATCATAACACTGGTCACATATTAGAAGACTAAAACAAGAATTTTTAAAGAGAAATGTCAGAGGATTTTTCTATAAGAAAAGAGGAGCTGCTTACACGGACGGACGGATGGATGATCATTCACTTCCATTATAAAGCTTGGAAGAGCCAGGATATTTTTTTATATAACTCTGTTTGCCCAAAAAAAGAATGTCATATACACCTAGGCTGGCTTGAGGGTGAATAAATCAAGGGATAATTTTCATTTTTGGGTGAACTATCCCTTTAAAGAGTTTGAGCATTTATTTCACATTAACCTTCTATCTTTGTCTCTCACACCTAAAGAACATCCAGAGATGGTAAAAAAAAAAAAAAAAAAGCTATAAATAGCATTATAGTTATCGTTGTTAGAATAAATGGACCTTGACATGTTAGTCATAATGCTCCTGACATGAAGACAGGCAGCAAGTTCATGTTAACTGCTAAGATACCATCTGAGGTAGCATATTTTATAGAGAAGGTAATTTTATATGAGTTCGAAAAAGTTCACCACACAGATTTCACTTGTGTTCAAGCTGGTCACACAAATTTGCTGCATTGGCCAAGCTGCTTGGTTTGAAAGTGACTTCTGTATGAGCGGTGCTTCATGTACGCTATTGACAATTGACTTTTTGCCCATGAAATTTTGTGGAAATTCTGCATTTCACCACATCTTAAAAATCTTAACACTAGCAGAGACTCTATAAAAGTCCAAGCTCGCATGCTATTTTCAAAATTCACAACTTTCAATAAGTTTTTTTTTTTTTTTTGTCTAATGAAAGTCTTTTGAAAAGATGTTTTGTCAGCTAAAAAATTTGCTGTATATAATTTTCACTCCTGTCAAAAGCTAAAAAACTGTACAAGTAATCCTCCTTGCACTATTTGTGTAGTTGCTAACTATGAAAAACATTTTAATTTGGTCATTTAACAGGTTCTATTTGAGTTATGATTCTGCTTTAGAAGGCAGCTGTCTATGTAGGCAGCAGACAGCAAGGCAGCTCATTAGGTTGTGGAACAGAGCTATAGTCTAGAATTAGAGAACGATAATGAGGGTTAACTGCTTGTGACCGTGATGCTATGATTTTATTCTGGGACATAGTCACACATCTTCATGTAAAAGAGGAGTGTGGTCCTGGGTTGAGTGGAGACAAATGGTTTCTCTCACACACACACTTACACTCTCAGTTGGTACGTCACACAGTGCAAGAAAAAAGCCATTTAAATAATAATTAACTGGGCCATTTAAAACCACTCTGCCCCACACAGCTAATTACCCCAGCCGACTTCTGCCCTCGCTTTCCCATTGTTCCCCAGAATAGCGGTGGTTACAATGATCTCAGTGGCTGCAACGTGGACCGACGTCACGCTAGAGCTCCTGTGTGCAATTCTCAGTGCTGGCCTGTGAGAACGACAGATTGAACACAGCTACCTGAACAGCTTGAATGCACGCACATTCTCTGCCACTTTATGATCCGACGTCTCGTGGATAAAGTGAATCTGCCATCGCAGGGCGTTCAGCACTAAACAAAGTATTTCTGCTCCTGCTAAAACACACAGTGAGACATGAGTGAGCGAAAAACACCTTGTTCAGTTCACACAGTCTGAACGTAAAATCAAACCATCAGTGACTTTAAATTCAGCCATGGAATGCACAAAAACAAAGCATCTCCTCTAAACAGACCTCAGCGGGGTGAGATTCTAAGTTTCTCCTGCTATGATGGCGGCTGATTCATTCCAGCCCCTCAGAGTCAAATACACACAATGAGTTAAAAATAGAGATCCTCACTTCCTGCTCCCATTAGCTCTGTCTTAGAATAGAAGCCCCACATTTATAGAAACGCCAACACAAAAAGAGAAAGACAGAAATGAAGAAAGTGTTCTGTTCGGGCTGAAACTACAGAGCAGAACACTTTAAATACATGACTAAGATACTGTATGAAAACGTCATACAAAACATCATAACTACTGAACAGTAGACTAGCATGAAATTACAAAAGTCAATTCAGTCATAACAATATTAGACAAGGCTAAAAACAGACTCTCTTGCCTGTAGGTCATGCTGTGGAAAAGGAAACCATGAGTCAGAGCTGCATGAACTGAATGTAAAGGTCAGCGTCAGGTCAACAGGACACAGTCTTCAGTGGAAGGCTGGTAACTGGCTGTAATTAAACTGATTTGGTTACTGATTCATGGCTAAGATACTCTACCCCACCTAAAGAAACAGATCGGGAAAGCTCAAACACATTAAATTGTCTTTTGTCTGGGCCAAGAAAATCCCATGCGAGAAGAATGGACGTGAACAACCCAGGACGAGAGATAGCTAGGTGACCTCTGCCCTCTGCGGTGGGCACTGAAACAACTCACCCCGACCGGCCCGTCAGAACAAGCATCTGGATCACAGTGCCGGTCTAATCAGAACTGATGAATGTGGGTCGGCTTTAATCTTGCTGTGTTGAACTGATTGGAAGGCAGACTCTGCTTTGAAGTGAAGAATTCCATTAGCTTCCGGCGCTCTGATCCGACCAGTCCGGAAAAGCCATCACACACACATACACGCACTTACTCTTTTCCAACATCACACTCCACCCCCCCACCCAAAGGCAACTGTAGAAGCCCATTTCCACAGAAAACAGCAAATATCTTTTTGAAGAGCATCCGTATGAGAGATTCTCAGTCTGTCCTAGCCGTCTGGGCAGCGGTGTGGCATCCTAACCAACTTCAAGGGCTCGCCTCCACTTTGATCCAGTCAAATACGACAACTGGCTGTTAAGGGATCACAGACAGAGAAGAAGAACTTAGCAAAGAGCCAGTGAAAAGAAGAAAGCAAGCCACCATCTGGGCTGACCACCAACTCTTTCTCCTCACACACGGGCAAACTGTCAGAACCGTCTGCTCTGTGCAACAAAACAGACTGTACCTGATGCTATAAGCCACTAGGGATGATGAAATTAATCATTACATCAATGCCTCACGATGCAGACGTGGACGATTCTGCATCGATGCAGTAAGAGACCATAATCGATTATAGAGCCTACTCTCAAGCTAGCATAAAATGGCGGAGAGAGGCAAAACACAAAAGCGAGTAATACAAAAAATTGCACCCACCAATTTAACATTTACAGTGTGTGAGTGTGTGTGTGTGGCTGCACCTGTGTACATGCGAATGTATGACAATTATCGTAACTTAAAGGGATAGTTCACCCAAAAATTAACATTATGTAATTTAGTCCCCCTCAAGTTGTTCCAAACCTGTATGAGTTTCTTACTTCTACTGAACACAAAGGAAGATATGAAAGAATATTTGTAACCAAGCAGATCTCGGCAGCCATCGACTTCCATAGTCGGGAAATTAAATGGTAGTCAATGGCTGTTGAGATCTGCTAGTTGACAGTTTCATGCACTTTTAGCATTTACTTGAGCTTTTTTACTTGGTCATGTTGTCTGCTGTATTCAGACTTAAGTTGTGTTTGATGTTTGCTTCATTCAGGAAGTGTTTTTCATGGAGTAGATCAAATAAAAAGGGAGTTTATATATCTGACTGCTTGTATATATTGATTCATTGTGCAGTTATAATGAAAATTGAGGATGCAACACATTGTGATATTGATAATCGAAATCAAATTGAATCGTGAGACCAGTTACGTTCACACCCCTACAAGTAGCTGATAGACACCTGCATTCAAACGTTACCATGTGTATCTGTGTAAGCGATCGGTGAAAAGAGTCTTACATCATGTTTTTGAAGCCCTGATCATTACGATTTCTCTCAAAGAGTCACATTTTTTACATTTCAGTACAGACCAGGTACTGAAGTTGGTACTTTTGACAACACTACCTACAAGCCAACCATTTTCATTTCTTTACAAAACTAATTTGTCTAAATTTAAGAAAACCACTAATTGCTCTTGATTTCTTTGCTTCTGACTGCATGATCAAATCCTTTAAATCAAATGTTTACATTGACAAATGTTACAGTTCAAAAGCATTTATTTGATCAAAAATACAGTAAAAGCCGAGCAATTTTAATAGACTTCAATTTCTTACAACAAAAAAAAAATCTTACGGAATCCAAACTTTTGAACAGTAGTGTCAGTAATGTCATTGTTTTAATTATTCAAAGGGATAGCTCACCCAAAAATGAGTTTCTTTGTTCTGCTGAACACAAAAGAAGATATTTTGAAGAATGTTTGTAACCAAGCAGATTGACTACCATAGTAGGGGACAAAAAATACATTGGTAGTCAATGGTTGCTCTATCTGCTTTGTTGCAAACATTCTTCAAAATATCTTCTTTTGTGTTCAGCAGAACAAAGAAACTCATATAGGTTTGGATGAACTTCAGGGAGAATAAATGACAATTTTCATTTTGGGGTGAACCATCCCTTTACATTTTAATTAATACAATTCTATTTTAAATTCAGAAGTGTTCAAAAGCATATTCATAATTGTTGTGGTATCAATTTTGGTCTCAGTAATTCACTGGTAATGGTACTGAAATGTTGGCATTGTGGCAACAGGTGCCTAAAACTTGGAACCATCCTCCTAGTCATCTGTTCATAAAAATCAGAGTTTAATGCGATAAAAAAGGAGTCGCAAAAAAGGCACTGCAGTTACAGACCTTTCCATCCTCTGTGAAGAACGAGATTGAGAGAGAAAGAGAAGCATAATCAAACACTGAGATCTTCTCATTTTGTTGCAGCTTGTATTCAAACAGAATGAAGAGCAGCAATCAGACGGCGCAGTCGAGTAAACAAAGCCTGCATCATTTTGTCTTATATTACCACAGGGCAAGTGTTGAAGAGAGAGACGATAAATTAGGACACAAAACTGCAAGGAAAGCAAACCTGAGCGGTCACCTCTGGTGCTACAATCCAGCTGAGAGCCATTTATATTCCCCAACATGATTTTAATTTTAATATAACAGCCAAACAAAACCAAACGGGGTCGGATTATACAGCACTCCATGGAATCTCTCCTCCTTACAGCCCGGAGAGCACTGAAGCTGGCAAACCTCAGGAAAACCGCTTCGGTTTGTTCTTCTTGTTGTTTTAGGGAACTGTCAAGGCTCAAGGGAGAAAGACAGTGCTTAGAGCAGGAGAGAGAGAGAAAGCGCTGAAATAAAGAGAGAGAGAGCGTGTGCTGAAGGGCAGAAGAGAGACAGGACTGAAAGGAGGAGAAAGAGAGAGACAATGACAAGACTGAGATCAGGATAGAGAGACTATTTCCTATTGTACACAGCTATGCTTGTAAATGCTTTGGTGAGACAAATGCACCGTTTTCTGTCATGACACTAAAGCACGGTAAAAAAATGTGAAAGACAAGAGAGACTACCCTGGAGTCAGGACATAGAGCGACAGGACTGAGGAGAGGAGAGAGAAAGACAGTGTTGGGATGAGAAAAAGAATCAGGAAAGGATAGAGCGACAGGACTACGGGCAAGAGAGTGAGGGGGTGGGACAGCTAGAAGCATTGTCCTACACTGTGTATTACGGCTGAAGAGAGAGATAAAGCAAGCGAACACAGAAGAGTGCAGCAGGGAGTCTGGCTGCTTTATTGCAAGATATTGGGTCATGCCTCTGTACACATGCGGGAGCGCGTTTGCGAGAGACAGACACGTGTGTTTCAGCCCCAGCAGTTCCAGTGTCTCCGTCAGCCGTGGGCTCGAACTCCAGGCTGCTTTGAATTAGCGGTCTCATTCTGGTCGGTCTTCTCAATGACAAAAGGACTTGTTAAAAAAACATTTGATCCCAGACCCACAACGAGACAACGCTATTATAATACTGACGACCGCCTTCTCAGGTCACCAAAAGACAGCATGCAGCCATAAATTATTGAAGGCAAATTTCACAACCGTGTTTGCGGAAACGTGCAAAATCAAAGCGCTAGAGTCAGCGCCCCAGGCGGAACCAAACAAAACTAATACTATCAATTAAACCGAACGCATCAAATTAAACAATGACCTTCAAAAATCCCTGATTACACAAATAGCGGTACAACAAATTTCCCAGGATAATTATCTGTTTTTATATATAATTGGCAGGTATAAGCAGTAATTCATTAAATCATTTGATGACATTAAGATTTTAATAGTTTCTTCTCTGTAATCCTAAGGTGAGGCTCATGGATTCTAATCAGAAAGAGTGAATACTGGTTCTAATGTTCTTTTTTTTGTCATCGTTGCTTTTTATTCCACTGTTTAATGATTGAAATAGTGGAAAAGAAGATGGGCTAAATTCGATTTCAGAATGAAATGTACAGCTAGGTGCATAGTGCACAGTATACTGACTACTTGTTAGAATCAGTATGAAATTAAATATACAACAAAAAACATTTAAAACGGTAGTTAACCAATTGATGACCACTATAGTTGTTTAAATGTGTCAGTTATATTTTAGCAATTTGCAAGGCATTTGGTATATAACAAGTGGTATGAACTTAACCACTGTTTTAGTACATTTTAAACAAACATATGGAAAATTAACAGTCCTGTTCTGCAGTTCTATGATTGTTTTGCCTTCCACTGATTTTAAACTCAGATATTTGAAAAAATAAAAATATTTGAAACCGTTCCAATACTCCTCTCATGATTCATGATTGTTTGTCAAACTACCAAACTGCTAAAATCACGTGACATTGGCGATCCGAATCATGAATGAATATGCTGATTCATAACCATTCTAATCTTTGTTCGTGGAATGAAAACAAACAATGTTTGAAGAAGACAATGCTGAATAAAGTCATAGTTTTTGTTATTTTTGGACCAAAATGTATTTTCGATGCTTCAAGAGGTTCTAACTAACCCACTGATGTCACATTTGGACTACTTTGATGATGTTTTCATTACCTTTCTGGAAAGAGACAGTATAATGTGCACACATTCAATGGAGGAACAGACTAAATATACAATATCTTAAACTGTGTTCCGAAGATGAACGGAGGTCATACGGGTGTGGAACGACATTAGGGTTTGTCATTAATTACATAAATTTCATTTTTGGGTGAACTAACACTTTAAAGCCATTTTATTGTTTATTGGTTTTGTTTATTACATTTACTTCCATTTCAGCAGTAAAGCAGTATGAAATTTGTAAAGAGAGAAAGAAACTAAGGACTTTTTTTATCTGAGAGACAGGCAATGACAGTGGAAGCATTTATAATTTATATTTCCACAAGAGCATATCAGAGTCTCTTTGGATGGTGGTGGTGGCATCTCCACCATGATTAACCCCTGAGAGACAGACACAGAGAGAGAGAGAGAGAGATATGGAAGAGTGTGGAGCTGGAGGTTGGACTGACAGGCAGTGACAGCAGCAGTGAGACTGACACCCTAAAGAAAGAGAGAGACAGATAAAAGAGAGAAAAAAATAGAGTGAAAACTCAATCACACAGGAGGAGGCACAACACAACGGCTGATTCTGCCTTCCAACAGAGACGAAAAACATAAATTATCAAAAACCATGAAAACGGACAGAAATGAGTCTGAAAATGAGGAAACAATAAGTGACATTCAAACACTGAAACCACAGACTCTCTCATACACACGCACACACTTCATTCTGTTTACTGCAGCGCTTGTTTAAAAAGTGCTTATATCTCAGGAGTTTTAGCTGTGGAAGACACCGAAAGATCGGGATGAGGCAGTCTTTCTCTCGCTCTCCAGTATATTTGACGTCATGCTGGTGTAATTACTTTTGCAGATGCCTCACCACAAACAGACAGAGACACACAGAGAGAGAGACAGAGAGAGAGACAGAGAGAGAGAGAGACAGAGAGAGAGAGAGAGAGAGAGAGAGAGAGAGTTGACAAGTGCAGATGTAGACTCAATTACTAACAAAACTGTCCTGTTTTTCACTGAGCACAAAAACTGAATTGTACATGTGTGATAGTCACTGAAAGAAGCGTAACGCAGGCTTAACCTAAAAGTGACATCTCAGCATCTGCAAAGTTTCATGCCAGATTAAAAAAAACTAATAAATAAGCGAGCAGCATCCTGATAACAGCACTATTTATCAGAAAGAGACTTTAAGCCATTCGTTTAAAAATTCATACTTTTTTTTTAAACATTATCCCTTACTATTACTTACTTTGAGTAAACTAGAGTAAGTTAGAATTAGAGTAAAGGACACAGTGGATCTGGTTGCATTAAGAAAAGCTAGATGAGTCCCCATCTTTTGCTATAGCCATAATCAAATTTATTCAAACAAAATAATCAGCATTTTGGAGTATGTTAAACTCTTTGTCAATATTGTAATATTGACCAAATATTGTAATATTGTATTTTAATCATGCTAATAAAGCTTTGCTGACTCTTAGAGAGACATACAGAGGGGGAGACAGAAAATGCAAAAACAGACACAGCAGAAACACACAAACCCATTTACACAGAGCACATAAAACAAACAGCGATGGCATCCAGAATCAATTCAAAACACACACGCCTGAACATGACTATCGCTGAACTGGGCAGCAGAATCAATAGATCCCCTCACAGAGGGCTGCGTCTCACATCCGTCCTGAACAGAAAATAAACAGCCCATGCACACACATGAATCAGAGCTCTCCCTGTTTGGTTATTGCTCTTTTAAAATTATATTGTTATCATTGTTACGTCATGTGATTAATAAAAAAAAAAGTATTAATCGGTGTTCACACCCAACCGATTGTCACTGGCGATTCGCAGAGTGAACGTGCAAATTCAGTAGATGGTGCTCCCGGTACACAAGGTGGTGCTGCGCCACTTGCGCTTCTGGCACTCGCTTGTCACAAAGAAGAAGAGAGACCATATTTACGTGCTTGCCAAAACCATTCAAACACTTTTTGCTAATTGATAGGCAGCATTAGCAGCTCATCATCTTCTTCGTCTACTTCCTCTTTGTCGTATCAATGTGTGCTCGGCAAGACCGTTTTGTGCTTGAGGACCACCAAGTTGTGTTTTACTGTAACTTCAGCACAGCAGATCCAGGCACGCGAACAAAAGCGCCAATCTCATTGGTCAGCCCCAAGGCGTTTTTTTAAAATGACGCTTTTACGTCTGCTGTTTTGCACGTCGGTGTGCATGCTCACTTTGGTGCCCCTTGTTTAGTCACAAGGCGTTAAACGTTGGCGATAAACGTGCTGGCGTGAACAGGCCTTTAGAATGATTTCTGAAGATTCATGGTGACACGGAGTAAATTACATTTGAAAATACGTTAAAAATATTTTAAATTGTAATACAGTGCCTGACATTTATTTAGTGGAATTTTAGGCGACTCTTAAGGGGGTATTTTTTTTTATTTATTAGTGTCCCTACACACAATGGTGCAAAGAAGTGTAATTTAAAACTTTAAATTTATCTAATAGTGCTGTCAATCAAAAAAAAAAAAACTTTTCACGCACACCTCATTTTCTCAACTCTTTAAGTTCATTTAAGACTGCTCTTTTGAGAATACTGGATAAGCACAATTCTGTGTGTTTGTTCAAATGCAAAAAGAAAACTGGATTCTGGCATGCATCTTTCTGTGTCGCACGTGCCAGGACATTCACAGACAGCGCATTCTCTTTCGTCTTGTCATGCTTTAACGGTTTAAAAGCATTTGCATGAATAAGAGCGTGATAATAAATATAAATGTAACCATAGCCAAAGGATGACAGAAAAAACAGATGCTACGTTAAATTGCGTTAAATATTTTTAGCACGTTAAACTGAAAATTAAATTGCATGCGTTAACTCGCTAATTTTGACAGCACTAATTTGTTATGTGTCAACTAAACATACTTGTCCTAATTGGCCAATTATTGGGTAGAATAAGCTGCAATATGAACTAAACCGGGCTGCTAGTTCAAACCTTGGCTCTGTGAGACCACAGCGAGGATAAAAAAAAGTGTTATATCCATCCTAACCATGCAGCTGACGCTTGTCTTTTCCGACAGCATGTTTATTCCTGTGCATATACCTTGAGCTAAAGATCAACCTCAGTGCATTAAAGAACACATAAATTCCTGCTCTGTTAGCCAAACTCATAAGGCACCTGTTTGTGTGTTACCCAAGAATACATGTACCTGAGAACACAGCTGTTTCCTGTGACTAAATAAACCCTCTGATCGGCAGCTCTCCTCATTGCTGGAACACAGACCACAGCTTAGCTCTTTTTGCCTTACGGTCTCTCCATGAAACTCTTCATCTCTCGGTCTGCGCATGGGGAGAGGAACTGTTGGGAGCTCATTCAGAAGATTTGTTCACCTGAGGTTCACAGCGGCAGTCCACAGCGAGTCCTCACACCCAGTGTTCTTTTATTTATGTAAAAGGTTAAGCATTAATCCTTTTTATCTGTATTGTACTGTACTAAAAAAAATTATTGTATGTTTTAAGCAATATCACTGTAATACCCAACCTCAAGCGGCTACGCTATATGCAAATGTAACGAGACAAAACTAGAATGCATACAGTCAGGGAAGCTGCCTACACTTTAAACAAGCAACATCGACATGGTGTACTGGTTAAATCTCAATTGAAACCCTGAAAACATCTACACTAACTACAATGGCAGAAAGAAAGTATAAAAAAAATGACAGTTCAGACTTCGAGATTTGCATTGATTTGCAGCCTAAACCTGTTAAACACACAGAGAGAAAGTGTGAGCGAATCACCCCTGTGTTTACAGAGGGCTAGAGACGACCAGATTCCACATCGATCATTCAGCCATAGTTCTCCAATTCTCCCAGGACCGAATGAGCAAATGTCCAGCCAGACTAATTAATCCGTTAGACCAACTGATTTAATTAAGGCAGCTCTTCAGCGAGACAGGAAAACTGAATCTCGTCTTTTGTTGAGAGAGAGAGAGAGAGAGAGAGAGCAGGTAGAGCACAGAAAAGTACAGAAAGTTGCTCATTTTTAAAGGTTTACGCATAGGCACACACAAAAGTTACTCATAAAGCTAGCAGCTTTATGTCAAAGAGGTGGATTTGCGTGTTCAACTTGAACCTGATGTGAAATATGCATGGGAAAATCCTTTGGCTTCAAGCTAAATTCCCAATTGCATGGAATACTACTGAAATGACTTGATTTTTGACCATGAAAATTCACATACACTAAATGTGACACCTGGGAAATTCAGTGATTGACAAAACACCCGCTCATCCATTTTAGGGGTTCACTTCATTGCGACACAGACTTAGTGTGATAGGGCCTTAATTATGGTTAACAGACGCCTGTCCTTTATGTGAAAGCAGAAAGAGTTTATTTCAGAAATGCAGCATCATTTGTTAAAAAACAGAACCATGTTAGAACAGTCGAATGGGGTAAAACTTGTCCTTCTCAACAGGCCTCCTTGAATTTGAGGAGCTGTGATAAGAAATGGGAACACAGCAATGACTTTTCTTTTGATTTGACAGGGGACTTGTCAAAGACAATCACCCTGTGGCTCTGCCCAGAGCAGCCTGCAATCTATTCCTGTCTCTCATAGCACAAATAAAAGCCTCTGAACAACAGAAATCCCCTCAGAAAAGAAAGAAGTCTAAAGTGAGCACAGAACAAAAGAATAAAGAGAGAGAGAGTTTCCAGTTGTTTGTTCAATCCCATGGTCCATCACCTTGATCTGGGCTGATCGAGCAGCTGTGTACTGGACAAAATCTTGGCTTAAACCCCCGTCTCCTTCTAATAAACCCAAATCCAGCAGCCGGATATCAGCCTCTCTCTGTGTACCCTCCTGCTGTTGTGGAAATGTCCTGTTATTGCTGCTCTCTCTCTATTGATCGGGGTTTAATTGCTATAAAACTCTGTTTGGAGGCACTTCCTCTTTCCATGTGGTGTTGGGGGCATACTGGGGTTTCTCAAACATCTCAAACCACAAACCACAGTCTTTCCCAGAGATATTAAAGCCCTAGACTGGTTCTCTGCACGATACCACCTCTTAGATCACAATGACTTCTGAAAAGTGCCTTTGAGCACATGTATCCAGTCAGTGGATCATCAAACACAAACAGTCAGTTTTATGAAATCAGCTCCAAGGTGAATCTTTTTATGGTGTGAAGGCAGTTCCTGTGCCAGCATAGCCTTAAAATGATCGTTCACCCAAAATTGAAAATTTTGTCATCATTTACCCACCCTCATGTCATTACCAACCTGTATGCCTTGCTTTATTCTACAGAAAACACAATAGGATATTTTGAGAAATGTGCTTTCTTTAGTTTTTTGTGCATACAATGCAACTCTTTGGTTACCAACCATCTTCAAAATATCTTCTGCAGAAGAAAGAAAGTCACAGGTTTGGAACAACACGATGGGGAGCAACCCTCTACACACACCTTGGCAATCGAATCGCCATTGGCTAGTAATTTCTGTCTGTCTGTCTGTCTGTCTGTCTGTCTGTCTGTCTGTCTGTCATCATTGGCATACGTTTTTTTTAAATATCGGAATGTACACTCTTAACAGTCAATCAAACATTATATAATATGATAATAAGGCACTAATTAATGATAGAACTTTAGAAATTAGAACTAAAACTTGGTAACTTGTATGAATGCATATTTAATCACTTTAACTGAATAGTAACATGAATATTAAAAATCAAACAAATGATAATAGCGGAGAGCCAGCCAATGAGCCGATTGCACATTAATTCTGCCCACTACTGGAGAAACCGGCATATCGCCTGCTTGTTCTTAAAAACTGAATAATTCCAAAGGAACTTATTTTGAAAAGAAAATACAATAAAGAATATTGTTTACACGTAGATTCTGCATGGTATGTAAGACTCTCTAAAGATAGACATTATTTAGTCGTCCAGAGTGAAGATTTACTCGCATACGCAAGGGACTTTCTTGCATCTTAGAGGGAGTAAATAATGACAATTTATTTTTGGGTGAACTCTCCCTGTAAGATGACTGCATCAGAAGAACTAATTCAAATACAAACACATCACAATGGGAAAGACAGACATAGTCATGTACATCATGAGTCACGTTCAGACAGTTCCAAAATACATCTCCACTAAAATAGCACAACTCACTGACACACACACACACACACACACACACACACACACACAGCAGATGAAAAGGCCCACAGCAAGATCACAGCAGAGGAGATGACTACTGAAATAAAAACGAGAGACAGAGACAGAGAGAGAGAAGAAAATAAGAGAGTAACCATACAGGCAAATCATCTCGGTCTCTCTGGTTTGCTGATTTTACAGTGCATGCAAATGTTTGTACGGCATGATGACAACTATAACTCAACCCAGTTCAAGAGTGGGACAGCACTGTAGTATTATTACATGCCTGAATGAGAGTGAAAAGTCAACTGTCCTTCACTTTTATCTTGTCTAGATTCATTGCATACCTGTTCTCATCTGAACGGCCTTTAGTGTCCTGGTGAAGCAGCAACACTGAACTGTAGCATGATATTACAGCAGAATGTACATTTGAACACAGAGGAAGAACAAAATTGCACAGTCTCATATATGCATCTTATGATATTGATAAGGTATGAAAAAAGCATTACTATATTAGTTCAACATAAGCATTACTAATTAGTTAAACAGCATATCTACATACTAAGGATGTCACAAGTACCTGTTCGGTACCAAGTCGGTACTGAAATTAAAAAAATGTGACAATACCAGCATTTCTGTAGTACCGACTCCCGAGTATATCCGGTAACCGCATCTGCGTTCAGTCGCTTCCGTGTTAATCTAAGCGCAGGGCTCCAGACTGTAGCCAAATATATACTAGTCTCTTTGAATATTAAACTTCAAAATACTATTTAAATATTACTCCACCGTGTTGTGTCTCTGTGTGAATGACGGGCACCAATGCTCGCTATCTTTGTAGTCTCTGTCGTGTATGGGTACGAACACAAACGCATAAATCGTCACTTCATTAACATTTACCGTTTCATTTGAGAAAACTGTCATATCATGCACACAGACACTCAAAAGGTCTTCACGGCAACCCGTCAAAATAAAAGTTCGGTTTAACGTGAAGAAATTGACAGAATATATCTTTTTTTATAAACAATGTTTACTTTTAAACAGCATGCAGCCTTTAATCAATCAATCAATCAATCAACTTTATTTATATAGCGCTTTTACAATGACGATTGTTTCAAAGCAGCTTCACAGTGCCAAACAGGACAACATTGCAACAAAATTTGATTTGGCTAGTTTAATTTGGATAGTTTATAGAATTATATATGACCAAATTAATAAATTCTTTTTGTATATTTAGTTGAGTAACTTGGATCATAATTTGAGTGTCCCCAACTGAGCAAGCCAAGCCAAAGGCGACAGTGGCAAGGAAACAAAACTCCATCAGGGCATGATGGAGAAAAATAAACCTTGGGAGAAACCAGACTCAGTCGGGGTGCCAGTTCTCCTCTGGCCTATTATTAACAGTGTATAATTATTACTCTGGCAACCTTGCAGGTCATAAATCATATTAGATAGGAATATTCGAAATGTTGGGTATCACGCACGAGACGGGTTCATTTAGGATGGCGCGTCGATTACACAAGAATATGAATACTTGAAAGATTTAATACTTTAAATGTTTATGTATTATTTACTTATAATGATTATCATAAATAAAAACTCATTTGAATTAAAAAAAATAATTAAATAAAGTAAAAATAAAAACATTTAGCTGTGGTACCGAAATTGGTACAGAGTACCGTAAAACTTTTATGATATTGGTAACGACTACTGGAATTTTGGTACAGTGACATATGATGTGAAATTTTTGCACTTTATTTTTGCAATTTAGTAAGGATACAATCTGTAACAAATGTTGCTGCTATTAGCTATAACAACTTAAAATGTGTTAAGACAACTTGGATATTTCACTTAACATTCAATTTTAAGTCAAGCATGAACACTTAAGTTGAAACAACACATTACTTATTCGAATGTTGAATTTTTAAGAGCACCCATCATGGAATTTAGACATTTGCCTTTCATGCAGTGTGTAACATAGATCTAAGTGAACAAAAACATCCTGCAAAGTTTGAAATATGACAGTGCACCGTATATAAAGTTATTGTCTTTCAAAAGTAAGAGTTGACTCTGAGTCATTTTTATGAATCGTTAGAAGACCGAAGCTTTTTCGTCAACTTCTCAAGTTATTTGAATACGATACGCCCACTTATTGCGCACGCCAATGAAAACTAAAAAACATCATGGCAACGAGACGCTGTGTTCTGAAGTGCGACTCAAAAGCAAACTTTTTTCATCTGAGCATTTGAAGACTTAAGTGGCTACAATTCATATATACAACTGTCCCACAGGAGTATAGTCCGAGCCTTGTGCTTTGTTCACGCCATTTTGAAGACGATTGCTTTACCAACTTAAATGCAATCAAACTTGGATTCGCGAGCCAGCTGATATTGAAGGAAGGTTCAGTTACAAGTGTATTTGCATCAGCTTCCTCCTCCGTATCACAAACTGTAAGTGTTATTAATAATTGTTGCTTTTATGTTTTATGTAGCATGCTTAATAATTGTTTGGTTTGTTGTGTAAGCACCGTTTAGCTTTTAGGTCTTCAATGACAATTGTATTGAGTAATGTGAATTGTTTGTTGTTGTTTTCGGAGTTTTCTTTAAGAATAGAGTCATGACTCGTAGTAACGTAACGTTACTGCATTTTTATTTATTTTTTTTGGTAAAAACTTTATGTTTATGCATAGAGTTAACGCTCCATTGGCCTGAAGTGACAACTAACGTTACATTGATGCTTACCATTGAGAAATATCCTGCTCCAGTCGTGGTGTTTGCGATTGAGTTTGTTGATCATTCGCATCTCCAGACGTTTCCCCTTCATATTCAGGCTCGAATTGTTAGGGTAAAATTGATGCCATGTTTGTTCATACACTTTATACGCATTTACACTTGTTAAACCGAAAACCATTTATGGTGATGGGTGTTCCGTTTCCGAAAATATCTGCACAGACTATACCAATCACAACTGACTGGGTCATCGGACAAATCACCGCAGATTAGCGTCACGTAAAGGCTGGGTTTTGAAAAGTGAATCACTAAACGAATCATTTGAGAATCGCTGTCAAAACACGTAAAAATAAAGGCATATTATAAGAAAACTAAAGTCTTTTTTGTCATTGCATGCATGCAAAACTGTTGTTGGGGACTTCTAAAACAATATTTGGAACATTTTAAATGCCATAATAGGTGCTCTTTAAGTTATGATAATTGCAGCAATAATTTTTTACAGTATTAAAGTGCCTCCATTATGTTTTTTCTAATATTCCCTTTCATGCAGTGTGTAATATAGCTGTTTGTGAAAGTAAAGCTTCTGCAAAGTTGTTAAGTCTCCCAAAGGAAAGAATCGACTGCTATGTCACTGCATAAGACCCGCGTGTGTTGTACGTTGTCCGCCCGCAAACAACTTGACCAGCCCCTCAACGTAGGATTTTACTGATGACTTCTCAACTTGCTTCTCAAATCTCAGTCATTCCTGTTATTGATGCAGTTCCCGCATGTGCACCTCAGATTAGAAATATACACATGGGTTTCTTGATGGACATTCACGTGTTAATGCTGATGGTCAGGAATTACAGCTGCAACTTCTCAATGTACCTCTAAATGATTAGTGCATTGGTGAGAAACAACCAGCTCAAGTCGTCCTTGGTAATGGAGGTTTGGGTTGAATAGCTAGTTCTTCCAATGTTTCATCATCGGACTTGATATGGTAAAATCGATGTCATTGTTATGGTTTACATTTATAGATTTAGGAAGCTTCCGGAGAACCTCGCAGAAAGAAGGGATTTAGCGAGACCGATTAATCCGAAGGGTCGTTTGAGAATAATTGAAAAATGTAGTTACGTGCAATGTATATTATAAGAAAATAAAAGATTTGACATCTGATGCATGTAAACCTGTTCTAGGAGATCTCAAAAACAAAATTAGGAACCTTTAAAATAGCATAATAGCGGCACTTTAACATTGAGTGTGTTATTAGAAAAAAAAAATTTCAAATTAGCCTAAAAATATATATATTAAAAAAAAATTATAATAATATCTGTGCTACCAGAGAGAACAGAGAAAGAAGTCTGTTGTCTTCCCTTGGCTTACCAGAGTAAAATACCGCCTTAATTTAATAGGAAATACTTCTTCGATTACTTAGTTATTATCAACACGTCTTGACTGCGGGTACAAGAATTCAAAGAGTAAACCTTTAGCGGGAGTGATACTTTTAGTTTCCAGTGAAGGATCCAACGTTTTGTAGGCACTTAAGAAAGCTGTGGTCATAAGCCCTATTCGCACGGGATTAGTATTATCTGGGGACCTTGTGTGATTTCGAAATTACCACCCCACATCTGAATTTCACATGGCGCATTCGCACGGGATAAGCAAAGCCTGTGATTTTACTCAAATTTACTGACTTCTCTTCTGGACATGATGTCAAGACTTGTAAATGTTTTTTCGTTATAGATATAGCTGTATGAAATCATAAACAGTCACATACCGATATTGTTTTGATTGTTTTATAGTACTAAAAATAGTTCAGTTAGAGAACAGACGCTACAACTAAAAACTGAACTGAGCACAGACCAGCGCCAGGAGTCAGAATTAATTTATCACGAGTGAGAAGCTGACAATATACGGCAGAAGATTCAGTTTTAAAATGTAAAAGCGCCCATTTAAGTGAGCTTGCCATTGTACTGTTCTGTTATGTTTTTCATTAAGAATAGTATTGATAATATTAAAACACACGCTCCCAAATTGGTCTCATTCTAAAGTGAAAGTATAATCCTTGCAGCCGCACAGTAACAAAAACCTTGCAAAAATGATATACGATCCGCCTAATCCTGGCCAAATCACAGATGCCGATTCGCACGGGACTACTATTATCATAGTACCTCGATGTTCGGCGAAATATGGTAGGTAATTTGCGGGGGAATTTTTACTTCACAAATTACAGACATGGCCGATTCGCACGGGATTAAGATCACAGATATTCTCTACAATTATTACATATCACCAGAGGTCCCCAGATAATACTAATCCCGTGCGAAGAGGGCTTTAGTGTTTCATTTTTATTATAATGCTGTTTAAAGAATAGACATAGTACAATACAATTTTCAGTAATAAACCTCCTCTTACAATAACTGTTCTTCTAATAGTCCTCTGTTGATCCGACTGTCCGTGGGTGGGGATAATGCGAAAAATGCTGAAAGATAATCTGTAGTTGTCATGTAAATCCACTTTTGTCAAGCAAGGCGGATTTTTACTGACAAATAAAGTGAACTTTTTAGTCCAGGTAATACAGAGAACGAGTTAATTGTTCATTTACATATATTACCAACATTGTAACAATACAATGCAGGTTTTAGAAGTTGTCAAAGTTACACTTTAACTGAAAAAAAATAATCTTTCAATATTTTAGAGTACTGTTGCACAGTAAGTAATGGAGATTTTTTTTAAATATCTTGCCAAGAGAAAAGCGTGCAATTTCACCAGAAGAGTTATGATATTTTCAAATTACAAAGTAAAAAAAAAAAGAAAGAAATGTATGCATGGATGTAAAATTCACAGATGAATGCATTTAGATATTCAACAAATTTTCATTTCAACTTTATGGGTGAACCTTACTTTCAGCATTCATGTCAAAAAATCTCATCAAAAGTGCGGAGTCCACCACAATTGCTTAAAAACTTTAGACATTAAGGTCTGGCTCCCGTTAAAAGTAAGAATTCTTGATATCCTGTTTCCCCTTTTTTACAACGCAGGATGAAAATTGGCTGCAAATTCTCTATCTTGATAATCAAAAAGAAATTGAGGCCAGGGGATATGTGGGACTTTGTTAAAGTCAGCCTCGAATTCTGCTGAACTTTCTGCAGAATTCTGCGACTGTAGAATGTGTGCTGGCCTGAGCATGATTCATCAGCACACAGTCCAGGCAGACTGATCAGCCTGATTAGCAGACATCATGTTCTCTGTGTGTGCTCTGTAGGAATAGTTATAAACAGTAGAGACCCTGAACCCCATCTTAAGCCATTACCAGAAACCCAAAACAGGTGCACCCACAAACTATAGCAAAAGACCCTCAAGATGGGGTAAATGATCACAGATGTGAGAATCACTACAAGAAGAGAGTGACTGGGAACTCTCTTAAACTCTTAAAAGTGTTTGTGGCAAGCAGAGCAGGGATGAAAGCTGTGTGAATGGAGTAAGGCCAGTGGCAAGAGTGTCAGGGTGTATTCACACCAGGAAAGTCTGCTAGTTCACTTGCTTTGGTCAGGATCAAATACAAATGTTGAATGTTTTTTTTCTGTTTTGTGTGGTTCGCTTTCACACTGCCCTTTTTGCAAGTGAACCAAAATTTGTCAACAAAACCAAATGTGTGCTAAGGTCATCCATTCATAGAACAGAAATTATCAAGCAAGGAAAAGCAGGAAGTGCAAAAACAGGCTAAATCATGGAGATCTTCGTGCAATTTTTTATTCTTTACTGATTTGGTGTAATCAGCAAACACAATATGAAGAAACTTATGAGCATCATATGATACAATGTCATCTAGACCAGGGGTTCTCAACTTGGGTGGGTGGGTGTGTGTGACAACTATGAAAAAAAAAAAAGAGAAGGTTTAAACATTCACTGATGCGCCAGAAGGAAACAAGCTGCATTACGAGCTGGGGGTGAAAACTTTTGAAGAGGAAGATGATGTGCAATTTTATTTTATTTTATTTCAATTATTATTATTTTTTTCATTTAGTACTTACCTTCAGAAGCAACGGAAGATACTTACATGTTTCCCGGAAGACAAATACAAGTACAAATTACCTTAATCTTCAAATTCAAAAGGTTTTCACCCCGGCTCTTAATGCGTCTTGTTTCCTTCTGGAGCATCAGTGAATCTTTGAGGGACTCAAACACAACTATTAAAAAGGTTCAGTCATCTTCAGTGTGAAAAGATGGATCTCAAAAATCATTGACACTGCTGGAGAGGGTTCAAATGTGCAAAAGATACTGGAAAACTGAAGAATGTGCAGGACCTGGAGGATTTTTCTGAACAATATTGGGCAGTTTAACTGCTCAGGACAAACAAGGGACTCATGATCAACCATCACTAAGCAAAAAAACAGCCATGGATCATCCACACACACACACACCACGAGTCTCACTTTACTTAACATACACATAAATTATATGAATATGATTAATACTGATGAATAAATAGGCCTATAAAAAGGTACGGCTATTAAATAGCAGTCTTAAACATTTTTTGTTAATACAATAGCCACCACACCAATTAAAAAATATACAAAATAACTAAAGTGGCATTTTGGGGTTATGGAAACAACAGTTACCATGGTGAATACACAATACTAAAATGAACTGTTAATGAAACATGAAAACTGCTCCTTATAAACAGAATGAACGTTATACCTGCATGCAAATCTTACCCAGCTAAAATGTGTCGTAACAGTTACGTGACTTATTGGTACTTTACTTTTATTTCATGACCTTTTTCGTGACAAAATTTACATTTGTTTAGCAAATTTACAAATTTAGCTCGTATTTTCTCTTGCACTTTATATGGAGTGATATACAGCGTGCGCCGCCACATTTGCAAGTGCAATTGAGGAGCACAGTATAACGGCTGACTGCACCCAAGTGCGATTGCTGTATTCACACCTGCCCAAAAGATCTGCACCAAGGGGGGAAACTAACTAGAGTTTTACCTCATTTACCTCAGAAAAACCATTTCCAGTGTCCAGAAACTCATTAGTCAGCTAGAAAAATTTACTCTAGAGAGGAGCATTTTGGATTACAAATGCATTACGTAAGCTATTCATTATCATTTTTTAATGTTCTTCAATATTTAATGCATGTATGAATAAATCTGGCAAGTGTTTATGACTGCCACTATTTAAATGTTTACATTTCAAAAAAACGAATTGGAGTATAAATATGATTATGTAATTGTAAAGTTATAATATTAACTTAATTATTATTTTAAAAAATCTGAGTTTAATTGAAGTGTTTGTATAGAAATATGTAAATTTTTACCTTCAATATTACAGTAGGTTACAACTGACTCCCATAGTTCACAGGCAGCATTAGTTAAGAGATTTGTTTTCTTTGAGAAAATTTGCCATGTATTGTACCTGATATATATATAAATATCCAAAATAATCGATATTGAATCGAAACCGTAACGAATTGCAAGCTTGTGAATCCAATCGAATGGTGAAATTTGTGTCAATACACAGCCCTGGTGAAATCACCCTTAAGCTGGCCATACACGGTGCGATTTTCGTCCGATTTTGAGCCGAATTCTGATTCGTGCGACTCTGTTTTGGGTCAGGCCGATTTTCAGCTTTATCGTGCGTCGTGTGTCGCGAGGTGTTCGTGCAGTGTACAGGGGGAAACGAGAGGCGACAAACCTCTCCTGATCGGCAATCGGATGGTCAGATGAATTTCTGGCGTGTCAGAAATTCTGATCACCCCTCGTGAGGATATCGCACAGCTGAAGCAGAGCTACGAACTGATTGCCCTATTTCCCCTCACTGCGCCTGCAAGAAAGCAGGAGTTTAACCATTTCATCTTTAATGCAGCAAGAAAGAAAACGAAAAGAGGGAGATCTTTAAGTTCTGTAGGCAGCTATCAAACATCAGAAATTTAGCAAACTGTTGCTCCACCAGTTTGTGTTGTAAAATGGATAATCCAAGTCTTCCAAACCACCATAGCAGTCTCTTTTAATCATTCAGCAACTTGATCATTAATTCAGTTGTTTTACTTCCACACTTTATTTATTTATTTACTACCATTATTTAATATTTACTTAATTTTATGATCGCGGGAAATGTGAACCGTCACAAAATGTCATCATGTCACATTAGTTTTTTTTCTTCCCCTTTTAAATCATGAAGGAGTCAGTGGATATCACGCAATGTGAAAACTTAAATGTGCAAACGCAATGTGCGCGAAAGTCAGTGAAGTCGCAAACCAAAATATACACTACAGAAAGTGAAAGTAAAATCTGACGAGCTTTCGGCGCATAGGCCTATTATCACAGAGACAATGAGAGATAATGGCTACTTTAACATATGCTGATTATGTCGTAGCCTAACTGTCTTAATTTATTTTCTTAATATTTATCTTGTGGTAGTTGGAAATTGTTCCTACTTATCATTGAGACTGATATTATCTATAAATAACCCATAATTCCTTGTTTAATTGGACTAAATGTTTTTAAATAATGACGAGTAGGCCTAAAATAATCTATCTACAGTATTATTTTATTATGCAGCGTGTCGGCTATGCATCGATGCATTATGAAATTGTTGCGGGAGCTAATTAAATGTAATATCAATTTAATAATAAAAGTAGGCCTACTTTTATTATTAAATAGATATTGCATTTAATTCATATTTGTATACATGCATTGGAAACGCTAAATCCTCTTGATAGCGTTAGCTGATGCATTTGATAGGCTATCTATAATAGCCCAAGGTCTGTCATTGCAACACGGGGGTTTATCGCGCATATTCACTCGTACAGTGAGAGCAGTCAAGTCGCGCTCGACAATCGGACCGCACAGTGTAAGCACATAAACCGTGAGCTTTGGCTTTAGATCGCATGCGATCTACTTGTACAGTGTGAGTAGGCAACCTTTCTGAAATCGCACAGAAATCGCACAGTGTATGCCCGCCTTTAATGACCGTCACCTACGTGCCACACCCGTCCTGAGCACCACAGAGAAGCTCTGGGAGGACAGGAGGAGGGGGGACAGCAGTAGAAGACAAGAGGACCAGGCCTGGGACTTTGTGTTGTAGTTTTGGTTTAGTTAATGCGGCCGTCCGTGAGAGGCTGCCGCTTGCTTTACTTTCATCTTGGTGTGTTTGTTTATTTGGTCATTAAAGTTTTACAATCATTGTTTGCCAGTTCCAGCCTCTTCCTCTGAGCCTTTAACATCGCTACAGTGATAAGTTAACCCAAAAAAATATATATTTTAATAATATTTATTTATTAGATTTTTTTTGTGGTGGTGGTAAACTATCACTTGAACAGGACATCACCAGACTGTTTTTATTACATGCCTTCTGCCACTTTTAATGACAGAGGACTGATGATCAGGAAGGTAAATGTATCGCACCGCTTGCAGAAGCACCTCAGTCCCACAGGCTAACCACTAGGCCACAGCTCCAACTGAGCTCATCTGCTAAATTTATATTCTCCTATACAATATACAATCTGCGATGCCTCTTCCACAGGCCATTTCACACCAGAACCTACTACACCCTCCCCCACCGCTGGTTTGCAGCAGTTACGATCTTTTTTGCCATGAGGTGAGAGTGAGGTGTCCTGATACCGCGATCCCATCAACTCAGCGCTGATTGATTGACTTTTCCCTCTCGATGATCCTGGCTGCCTTTGCCAGATATCGGATTGTTTCTTGTTGTCTGTGAAAAAGTCGATGGGCGTCCTGTCTGCTTTGCAGGGCCATTTTTAAAGTGCATTTCTTTTCTTAACTAAAACCCACACGAGCCAGACACAAGCACTGCTGGAGGGCTGTGTTTGCACTTCAGGGTGTTTTCTGCCTTTTTAGATGGAAACAGAACTGAGAGTTTCACTTGAAAAACCGTAACATCATGCACGCAACAACTGCAGCTGCAGGAGTCCCGTTCCGTGACAGATCTAACCAAAAAATGACTCAAAGAGAGAAAGAGTAAAGCATTGATGAGAGAAATAGAGGTCAGCAGTCATTCCCTGCTACCTTTATTGGTTATAAAGGAGGGAACTTTTGATTCTGTAAGAATCAAAAGTTCATGAACAACTTTTTACACTATGTCCTAACCAGATGTAATGCCATATGACACAGTGTAAAATGCATCTTCACCATGGTTTTGCCCTAACCAGCTGCAAAATACATACGCAGGATTTTATTTATTTCTGTGGCTGAACCAAGAGCATACAAACTATGGCTATGGCAATTTTAGGTGATGATTATGTGCTTTAAATGTTAAAAAGGTTTAATATGAGTTTGAATATTTTGCATAATCATATTTATACCATCATACTAAAAGCGACAATAGATATTTTAGTTCTTGAAAAAAATTAAGAAAACTAAAAAAAGTTTGTGCTCTCGATTCAAACAACCACGCAATCTTACTCCCAAATGACAAACAACTTGACTGTGTCTATTAAACCTTCGACAAAGTCACCCCGAAACATTCAGATCTGTGTTGGCACTGCCGCTAACCCATAGAGAGCAGTTAACATGTATAGATATGAAACAGCTTCACAAAATCTTTCCAAGTATCCTTATTTCTGTTACTGTACTATTGTCATATTACAGGGCTCCAGACTGCGACCAAATGGTTGCTTTTTTGCGACCTTTTTCCTGCTGGTGTGACTAAATTTTGTTAAAAGGTCAGATACTTACTTGAGCTGCGTGGACCATTTATCAGCAAGAGCTCATACAGGTGCCAATCTCGATCTCGCGACACCATTATTACACAGCGCTGGGAGAATCGTTTGAATTTGCCACAGAAAACCGCGAGATCTGGTGAGAAGCGTTCGGTGCAAAATTCTGTTATAAACCATAGATATCAGATCAAACAGCGCTAACATGGAAACCAGGAGAAACCATTGTGCCATGAACGAAGTTCAGGGGTTTCAGTCCATAAATCACCAGCATTCATCATGGATTTAATGTAGTAACACCACATGGTATTGTGGCAGACATAGTCAAATGTTTATTTTGTTTTTTTTACATTATTCATCTCAGGGTTCATACAACCTTTTGAGACTGAAATTCAATCACTTTTCAAGGGCGTTACACTTTTTCCACACTCCAAAGCTCTAAATATTATCCCATTTTAATGTTATTTATTTTTAATATAATATGTAAACTGGTGTAGGAAAAATTGTGACAAACAAGTACTTTTTTTTTTTTTTTTTTTAATAAATAAGAGACACATGAAATTATATACTAGTAGTTGGTGGCAGAGGAGCACTTATTTCCACTCCCCTTTCCTAATATATGGAAAAAAGTAGGAAGTCAAAGTATTTTACACAACATTATATTATCAATTAATCAATCAACTTTATTTATATAGCGCTTTTACAATGACGATTGTTTCAAAGCAGCTTCACAGTGTTAAACAGGACAACATTGCAACAAAATTTGATTTGGCTAGTTTAATTTGGCTAGTTTATAGAATTATATATGACCAAATTAATAAATTCTATTTGTATATTTAGTTGAGTAACTTGGATCATAATTTGAGTGTCCCCAACTGAGCAAGCCAAGCCAAAGGCGACAGTGGCAAGGAAACAAAACTCCATCAGGGCATGATGGAGAAAAATAAACCTTGGGAGAAACCAGACTCAGTCAGGGTGCCAGTTCTCCTCTGTATAAGTAACTGCGTTCATTAACAAAACAATACAATAGTAATTTTATTATTAAATTAACTTTATGATACATTTTCCTCCAGCACAACCAAATCAGGTGCAAGAGCCACCATCTATAGAACTTAGTGGTGCTGGTGCCACTGCTTTAAAATGTTAGTCTGGACTCTGGAGCCCTGTATTATCACAGAAGTATGCTATAAAATGTTGTAGTGATGTCTATGGAAGCAATCAAAATATAGTAAAATCACCTTTTGAAAGTAACAGGGCGCTTCAAATAATGATTTTATTGATTATGTTGTTAGTAAGGGAGTGTTATGTGTCATTGAATCATTCATTCAAACTGATTAAAAATAATGAATTCAGATTAATAAAGCCTCTATAAATAGACTGCAACAATTAGTGTTTTGTAAGAACCTCCAGTCAATTAAAATGTTATTTTGATTCATTTTCTGCGGAAGAACCGATGAAAATAATCACGATTCTCA
The DNA here is from genome assembly GCA_023029165.1 of Gobiocypris rarus. NCBI lineage: Eukaryota > Metazoa > Chordata > Actinopteri > Cypriniformes > Gobionidae > Gobiocypris > Gobiocypris rarus. Next base: position 21,750,878 of record CM040922.1, read on the forward strand.
TTTTATCCAGAATCGTACAGCTCTAACTCAATGTGAACAAAAAACAAGTGTATTCTGTGACAAAGACAGTATCAGTCACTCAGTATTTATTTTTAATAATAAAAAAATGATTTAATAATTATTATTTTATGTGCTTATCTGCTTAAGTGCATCACACAGACGTGCACTTGCAGCCTGCCCACACACACACTTCTGATTGGGTGTGGGACAGATACATTGGTTGTCGCTGGAATCTTTTTGCATTGCTTCTGGTTAGGACACAATGCAAGAATACAAGATTCAAAATCTGATAAGGGGTAATTAAATGTAACAAATCCTGTACAAATTTGCCATCTTTTATTTTTTTTAAACAACAACAATAACAAAAAACATACAGAACAAAAGCATTTCAGCTCAAGCAGAGCGAATGTGGAAAAAAACACAAAGAGACTGCGCCAATTATCGTACAGAAAGTACATACACTTGAGTCTGCATATGGTTGGTTTATATTGTTTCACATGTTCATGTTGAGGAAAAATAAGAATATCCTCATGCTCTGCTGAAAGATGGCTGCTCAGTCTGATAACAATAAGTTGTGTGTTCTGCTCTTAAAACGGTCTCCCTCAATAAAACTTAAAGGAAGCAATCTCAATATCATTATAAGTCTTTATACGATTTTTTTATATGAATCTCAATGTACAAGTGTACTGCATGTACTAGAATAAAAGTATTTGCTCACTTATAAATCAGATCAAACACACACAGTAAGACAACTACATTCATTTTATTAAGCTGCAAGCACACAACTATGCTAAAATAAATAAAAATGAATGATTGTTTCAATGAATTGGTAAAAAAAAAAAAAAGTTTTAAGTCTCGAAGTTATGTTCATATGTATATGCTAGGGGTGGGACAAAAAAAAAAAATCGATATGCTGATTTATTGCGATATTCCCGGCCGCGAGACGTTACCGATACGCTGTCTACAAGTATCGATATTTTATCAGAATATTTAAATTCATGTCTACATTATGGCGGTTTACCGCTTTGGCTTCCCGGAGTGGCAGTACCCCCAGACTTCCTGTGGTGGTGCTTCACCGAACGCAAATACAGCGTCAACATCACGTCTAGTTTGACACGTGAACATTTTTAATCCATAAGCGCGTAGAAATAGAGCATTTGAAGCGAAATAGACAAGCATTCAAGGTGCTCCAGGAGAAAAATGTCATAAAACACCACTCTGCCTCTTTTCATTTTCATAAAAAAAGCCACATAAATGTGGTTTGGCCAACACACTACCTGGATTATCTTCACAGCAAAAAAATATGTTTAAAGTTATGAAACTTCACTTTGCCCTCAGTCAAAATGATTTGGTTGGTAACAATAGATTTATTAGACCAAAGATGTATCGCCCATTAGATGTACACAAGACAAATTAGGTCATGTTTAACCGCTAGAGAGACATCCGAGCCAGCGGCAAACGCCAGAAGGACTGACCGAGGAAAGGCTGCTCTCGCAGGGGTTAACGAGCGCTGAGCGCCCGGTGATCGCCTGGATCTCACAACTCCAAAAAGGTGCTGTCTTTATAAATAAACCACATATTTTCGCTTTAAACAACAACATTATCAACTGAAAAGCATTAAAACTACATTGAGTGACAAAATATCAGTATTTTTAATTATGCAGGGTTTCTCATCACATCACTTGACCACGTGCCAGCAGCAAGCAGGCTCCTGATTGGTTAACGCGCTTGGTTCTCAGATGTGACCATACTTTATTAAATAAGGTTTTATACTGGGTGTTTTTTCCTTCACATTTTTAGTAATGTGTGCATTTTGCTATTTCCAAATATGAAATGTTGCTGCTAAGAATAAGTTAGAGATAGTGACCTTTATTTATTATAAATCATTTAGTCACAGAAAACTCTTCTCTCATGGTTGTTTGATAGCTTTATATGCACTTACTGTACTTCAATGCTATTTCAAAAAAGATTAAATTATTTAGTTTTAATAATGAAATACATGATCATATGACTTTGATGCTTTTTTCCATTTACAAAATGATATTGTGATATATCGTGAGTGATTTTCTTGCAATATATCGTCTGTCACAGAATCGCTGGTATCGTGATATATCGTTACCGTGGGCAAAATATTGTGATATTATCGTATTGTGTGTTGACCTGTGATTCCCACCCCTAGTATATGCATAGATAATGATACACATTCACAACAGAGTTTGATTGCAACACCTAATATACTGTACATTAAAATGTTTAGCATCTAGTAAGAAACACTGGACTTTTCTGGACCAATTCAATTCTTGTTAAAAAGGCAGGAATGAGCCTAAAATGAAACTTAAAAACTTAGAATAGTCTTGTATGACTATTTCACCCGAATTCTAGTAATCAGGGACAACTTAAAGCTGAGTAGCGGTTCTCAGTGAGCACATGCTAATGAGGCAGACAGGAAAACGTTAATCACGCTGGTCACCCCTTCTGAAGAGACTCGTGACTAGCTGCCATTTCCATAAGCTTTCAAAGCTCTTTTAACGACACAAGAGGCCACAGTCCCAGTGGCAATTAAAATCATGTCGGGACATGCAATAATCTGTTGTGATATCACAGTGTGACACAACGGCAGCAACAAATGTTGGCTGGGAAAAATCTCAGGAGACAACGGTCACTTTGGCTACCAAAGACAAGCTCATTTCTGAGACACTAATGTCTGCAGGAGAAGAGAGAACAGCCAGTCTTCCATGATACGCAGACACTCTAAGACAGCAAGGAAAAACTCATCTGCAAGAGTAAATGACATCACTATGACATCACAAGGGAATTACAACACCAAAGCATAACAGCCCCTCCCCTTGAACAAAGATGAGCCATTGACAGTTGAGTATCAGTTGCACAGGGACCAGAACTCAGACAACTTAAGGTTTCAGCGCCATAGAGAAACATTGGAAGATCCAAGCTCTCATGGGTTTGATGGGGTTTATGTTACAAAAAAGGTAAAACGATGTGCCTAGGGTACTGGAACTGGAACACTGATTCTAAGTATCCTGAGAGAATTGTGGTTGTCACACTCTCATTAACTTACGATTAAAGTTAGTGAGTCCATGCTAATGTACAAACTTTAATAGCTAACTGTTCTCACATCTTAAGCAACTGTTCACACAGAATGTGACATTGCGTTGAAAACGTTGAGGCATTGGAATGGGAAAAAAGCAAAAGATATTAGGAGTTGAACTTTCTCACTTGAGCACAAGAGCCAAACACTTACTTCAAACATAAAAACAATGGGAAAAATAGTTCAATGGAATACAAAAACCTGTAAAGAACTACTGTATATTTGATATTTCATTTTTGCATGATGGTGACAGACTGAAAGGTGCTGTTAATTTCTATTTTTACAAATTATTTGCTGTTAATTATAGCCTATTACTGGTGATATTTATTGCTATTAGTTTTTGGCTAAGACATTTAGATAGAAATTTAGAAAAGAGTATATAGGATATGTTTAAGATACATTTGTACAATATTTGCCTTCATACTTCATGCATATTTTCTGCAAAGATATATAACAAACAAGTATTTGTTTTACATTTATACCATGTTGATCACTTCAGATGTGTGCACTTAGAATATAACTTTAACCAGATAGTTAATAAAGAGAATGTTACTTGAATCATATTGTAGTTAAGTTTAAATTGACTATTTAAACATACATATATATTTAAAAAAATAAATAAAAAGCCTTACGATCATCAATTCCATTGCTTTAAAATCTCACTGACGTCACCACAACCCTACCTAAATCAAATCTGAAGACAGTGCAGATGATAACACAGATGACAACACTTCTCTTAAACCAAAAATACAAACCTCTCAAACTTCAAACTGTAATAACACAGGAAAACTATAAAGGGTGCATAAACAACAGGAGAGCTCCAATCATGTAAAAAAAAAAAAATGTCTCAGTCTCCAGCGTACATGGACCTCACACTGAGAAATAAACACAAGAACTACCGTTCAGGCAGAGTGCAAGCAAGATGTGTGACAAGAACGATTAGCTGCTTGCGGTCTAAAATCAATTTTACATGTACAAAAAAAGCCAGTGCAATGCCAATAGATCAGCCTTAATCCTATTAAGATCCCTTAAAATCGGTGTTCTCTGCTTCACACTAAAATAAATACAGTTCTTTCTGCACTTATGTACTCAGCTTTACATTTACTTAAAAAAACAACAACAACAGCAGTACACTATTCTATATCTATATGTTATAAGAAAAAAGACACAGTAGAAATAATGCTAGGGTACAAGAGACAGAAACCGATCCATGTCTCCCTGAAATTGACAATTCAGTTCTCATAACCTGCCGTCTGCAGGGGAGTTCATATTGTTTAGGGGGTCCAACAAAATAAAAAAATAAATAACAGTGCTGCCTTGGAGCAAAATGTATTTTCTTTGTTTCAACAGGAATCCAGGGATCTGAGGAGGTGGGGGGAGGGGTTGGGGGGGTGTCTAAGCCGTTCTTGATGTTGCAAAAGAAAAGGTTAAGAGACCAAAACTGGCAAATAAAGAAGGGGAAAGAACTGTCTGGAAATTTTGGAAATGCATGCCAACAGACTTCGAAGACATGCCCTAGATCATTTTGAGCATTTTCCTCCTGTCTGAAACCTGAGCCGTTCAGCAAGGAAAAAACTAATCTGTGAGGCACTCAAAACCAAGAAAAGAAGAAAAAAAATCCATGATCGATCAATGTTTGTTGTGGGACAAAAAAAGAAAGAGAGAACCTGCCAGAGTGGACGGCACTTGGGCGGACACTTTGAGCTCCAGACCAATTTACAGAGTAAAGAGGAAGAACTGCATTAGCACAAAAGAGACGGACACACTGACAACTAGGAGCACTACCCACAAATCCCTGCAAATCACTTCAGATGGACACTCGCATCAATGATCAACCACATATTTGATATCCCTCACGATGATACACAGGTCTGCACCAGCAAAAGCAAAAAAGACAATGTCAGCGTCAAGCAAAAGGTATAAAATTCTGACCTTGGGTTGGGCGCGTCGAGGAAAGGCGACCTTAGGATCAATCTGTGCACAAACAGAGAAAGAAAGAGAGAGAAATGATGATTAGAAAAGCAAAGTCATAACCGCATTCAGATATCCAGACCTAAATTTAACACTCTTTCATACTTGAAGAAATCATCAATACCACCAGGTTTTGGAATGAAACATTTGGAGCATGGAGGGGTCACACTGGAACAAAGCCATTAACTCTTTGGCTTGTCATCTTGTTAATTTCAGTTTGTGTTCCATCTGCTGAAGGTGTGCAGACAGAAAGAATTATCACAGAAACTATTTCATGCTCCAATGTCACACCGTCTTGCCTCAGCCTTAATACAGCCTCTTATAAAGAGGAGTTTCAAACAATCTCATACAGGCAGACGTAGTCAAGAGGAAAAACATAAACAGATCGAAATTGGGCTCTTGCAGGAAATTACTTGTCCATGTTCAGCAAGGCAAAGGCTTTAGATTGTAGCAAAACTCCTAGTGTAGATTTGAACGTTTGCCTGAGGGCTCTGCAGCATATAAGTGTATCATTACAGACACAGAGCCTTTCTAAATAAAACATACACACATATCTTGCTGGATAGAATCTTAGGAGTCATTTTTCTTTTTGCCTTGTCTATATGTGTGTGTTGTCTATGTATATGTTTACCATTTTAAATAGATAACTCAATTAACTGTGCTACTCACGGGGGTAATTATTCTCTGAAATGACACACTGGTGTCCACTGAACTAAACCTTTTATTTTCCCAAAATTCCATTTAACTGAGCTATGATTGTTATCTCCCCAAATCAGGTCAATTAGAGAGATGGATTTTGTAACACCTGGGTATGGAAACCTTCTCTGTGATGAATTTCATGTAGCGATTCGTTTTAGCAATTAGCCTGAGGCTTAACCAATTCAACCTCAATTACTCCATAGAAACAAGCCTGTGTGAGCAGAAACAATATTACGCTTTGAATTTCAAATCAGTAGAAATTAGGAGTCTTTTTCCATACAGCCTGAAGAGCAAACATCCCATTCTGATAAATGCACGGATAAATTGAGCAACATTTGTGTGTATACTGGGACTATAAACAAAGGCTCCAAAACAAATCTCATGTAGGCTTTTGAGTTTTCATGCATTTGCAAAAGGGTCCAGTTGTCTAATCAGATATCCATTGAAATCAGTAAGCTGCATCTATAGGGTCTGGACCTTAGAAGCCATTATAGGTCTAAGTGGGCCTATTATTACAAAACATTTTTGCTATCACAACTGGTACTGGAACAGTCAAAACAAGAACAAAACCATTGCAGTTCCAGCCATTCAGTCAGACAAACTAAATCACAGACATTAAAAAAAAAAATTCTTAAAACCTAGTGATAATCTAAATCAAACAGCAGACAGCAGTTATTAAGCCAATATGTAATTTAGACTCGAGCACACATTGTGTAAATAAAGTCCTGTGTATTTCCAGATGAAGCAATTACTGAGCTTCTCCCATCTCAGCAGTAGCAGTTTAATGTGTTAGTAGCCTTTTATAGCTTTCAGATAGTGTTTTACATCTGGTATTAACATCCTTTTTGGCTGATCCAATCACAAGTGGTCAGAGACAAGTATAAAAAGGGCTTCAAGCATTTTGCGATTGGATTACTAAAACCACTTTAGCTGGAAGTCAAAAACTACTACATTGCATTTGTAAAATACTCTGAGCTGGTTACATGCTTAAAATAACCATACAGTCATGAAGATTTCGAAAAGTCAGAACGTATATATGCACAAAATTTCAGTTCACATGAAGCACTGTCAAAGTTCAATTACGAGACCGATTTCTCCCCTTCCGACAGTCCCGATTATTTTAATGGTTCTACAGATTATTTTATCAGATTTTCTGTGGTTTCTGTGTGTTAAGAGTGACCGAATCTGCTCAGAAGAACATCAGAGCCGGATTGCGAAATCTACGATCAGAAATCCTGTTGTGTGGGGGGAACCCCAGACTTCTAAACATTTCCTTTTTTCCCATGGAATTTTCTGTAAAAAGAAGTCCATGTCGTCCGCCATGTTAGTTTACTTTAAAATCAGGTTTGATGCAAGAGATTCTGCAAGATTTCCTGTGTGTTCACAGACAGGACTCAGTTGAATGGAATCTTTTAGTGTGTGTGTGGTGTGCGCTCTTGATCACGTTGCGGCACACCACACACGAGAAGAACAATACGGTTAAATCTATGATTTCTTATGGTCATGTTTGTGGTCGCTCACATTAAAAAAAATCTTTTAGTGTGGCCCCAGCTTTACAAAAACAAAAAACCTAAACCAGCTTTCAACCAAAAACTTCCAAAACTTCTTACTGTATTGTCTACCTAGAGGGCATTTTTAGGAACAGACACAAAAGTTGAGACAGAGCCTACGATTTTTCAAATACGCCTGGTAGATGTATCCTCCACCTAAAGTTCCTCTTTAAAAAGACATCACTCAAAGTGTTTACCGTTCCTTTACACTGTACAAAACTCAGCACTGATTGCAGGAGACGAGATAACAACCCCCCACTGCGATAAAAAGCTCACAGAAATCTGATTTCAGCTGAATACGAGCGACACAGCACTGCCCTGAAACCTCACTGCCAGTCGTAATTATTCATTACTGTCAGATTTACAGACAGCATCAGACACGCAAGTGTTTCTGGAGCATTGAACACTTGGAGAATGAAGACAGCGTGTGGTGTAGTCACTCCAGGTGTTCGGCATGGTTTGTCTGACATTTAAGTTTTTGTTTTTTTTCCCCACAAACTAAACATACTAAAGAAATCAACGATGTGTCATTTTCAGAATGCCAGCACACTGACTGATGTAACTATATATTCCCAATATGAATCTTCACAATTTCAAGACTAGGGGTCATTTGTTGTAGTATCTTCATTGTTCTGTAGTGAACGGATTCAAAACCAAACTGAGTACAGCAATTGAGCAGTGTGAACTAAGTTTTTAATTGAATAATATGAAGACACGCAAAGGGAAACATCCAGTGCATGTGGGTGGGAACTGGGATGTGCATGTCCATGAGTCTCAGGTGACCGTGAAAGGAAAGAAAGGGGAAATCCAGGTGTCCCTTCAGTTCAGAATGAGATCAGATGAGTTTATAACAGTTGAGAGTTATTTCCCAGATAAACAAGGAAAGGGCACATTTCGAGTCCTTGAGTGAATGTAATTCTAAACAACATCTACAGATACCAAATTAAATTAATTAACAACACACAGCATTAACTTTTATGGCTGATGCTACTGCTACTGCATACGCAAGACTAAAAGAAAATGGATGAATTCTGATTGGCTGTCAATGTCTTTATCGTTCCTCAGCTGAATAAAATTGTTCTGAACGTGATTCCAACGTAATCGTTTCTCAGTGCCGTTATCGTTATAGCTGTGGTCTGAGCTCTGCTATTCTTCAGTTCTTCAGGGGAGCGATTTTTAGAACTATATCTATCGTTACAGTTATCATGGTCCTTGGTATGAACGGGCCTTAACTGTAGTATTCAGGTACAGAAATGTAATTCAAATGTAAAACAACACGGTATAGTGTTCACTGTATTTAATGAAATATAGATTCATCTAAAGCTGTTTTGTTGCTTGATTAACATTAAATGATGGCTGCTGGTAACTTTAAGACCCAATACACAAATCCAATAAAATTATACACATCTAATTTAATTCTCAACTGTTTAGACATAACCGACTGTGTTTACGAGACAGGTATTTTGTAGGGATGTGCGCAACGACTAATTTCATAACTGTTTAAACGTCAATTTTGTAACGACTAGTCTAACCCCACCCCAGAGAGACCAATTTGAAAGAACACTTAATCTATAAACACAAGTCAAATCCCATACTGAATGCCGCTAAGAACAGATACATGCGACACGCTTGCCTTGCATTATGATTATTGTATTAAACTTGAGTGTTCACTTAATCAACGTTAACCATTATAGACATATTTATTCAAATCAATAGGCAGCACAGGACCAAAAAGTTCAAAAGTAATAGCCTTTCTTCTAGTTCACATAAGTCAGCGTGTTATGGAATGGTTGTTCGTTACCATGACAAGCACTTGCGTGTCCGGGTTTGAACACAGTTTATGAAAATGATCTATACACATGATGGGCAGCAAAAAAAAAAAAAAAATCGCAAGAAAAGTTTGACCTGTACTGACAACTATATATTATTTAACCATATTTTCTTATCGTTAGGATGCTGATAGCAACTGTTCAAGTGTAAGTTTCATTAATAAAGTTTCATACCATATTGTCCCTCATAACCTGTCGTATAAGCCTAAGCAAGCTTAAAGGGATAGTTCACTTTGAAATTAAATTTTGATATGTTTTAGCTTACCTCATGGGCTTCCAAGATGTTGGAGTATTTGTTTCCCCAGTAGTTTCAATTTTGATCATTTTAGGTCAAACCGTTCTTGTCTGTGCCTCACATAATGCAGGTCTATGGTCACCACCTCAAAGAGCATACACAGAGAAGTCTAAATTAAACAATCCCCCATCATAAGTACACACTGACGGCCTAAGACACGAAACGAGCGGTTTGTGTGAGAAAACGAACAAACTAAAGACAGAACGCGCGAATGTCACAACAGGAAACACACACGCGCGCCCTCGGATCAGTCGGACGTAGTGGTGTACAAGAGGTAAAAACGATATAAATACTGTTCGTTTTCTCACACAAACCGCTCGTTTCGTGTCTTAGGCCATCAGTGTGTACTTACGATGGGGGATTGTTTAATTTGGACTTCTCTGTATATGGTCTTTGAGGTGGTGACCATAGACCTGCATTATGTGAGGCACAGACAAGAACAGTTTGACCTAAAATGATCAAAATTGAAACTACTGGGGAAACAAATACTCCTACATCTCGGATGCCCATGAGGTAAGCTAAAACATATCAAAATTTAATTTCAAAGTGAACTATTCCTTTAATTGTTTCACTAGTTTAACATGACATTGTAGAAAAAAAGCTTTCAAAATACTCCCTAACCTTTGCTGCACATATAGACTTTTCAAAATATATATTAATTTCAAGATGTAATAATAACATGATGGTAATTTAAATGTAGCCTTCGTAAAAATATAAAGTAAAATATTAACTGTGCAAAAAAAACGACAAGTATTTTCCAAGTCAACTAGCAGTAGCAGTATCGTTTAGTCTTGCACATCCCTATTATTTTTACATAATTTTGTGTGTGTGTCCATTCAAGCAAAAGGCGTCAAAAAAGTAATCAATTCGGTGAACTCTGAAACGATATGTATCACGATGTTTTAAGCCAAAATACAGAGGGGTGTTTTTTTTTACTCACAACCTCTCCCGCTATTAATGCACTATACATATAAGAATAAACCATCTAAAATGTTTTGAATATTCATACTACTAAAACTAAATGTGATCTGGTGATTTAAATGATGTATGCGCTTTGACTTTGAGGAGTGTCATTCCGGCAGCGTGTGCGCTTCAGATGATCAATGCAATCAGTCACAGTTCTAAATCACAAGAAAGCTCGTCAAAACGACTATACCCAAACTGTAAATGTTTAGTTCATCCAAAAATATAAATTCTGCATTTCCTTGCTGCATTTACATGTTGTTTTCAAACATCACACAATCATTTAAACGTCTGTGTTTACTACAGTGTGCGTGATGTAAATCTCTTCAGAAGACCTGGATTTGGATTAGACACTTGATTAGTTATTTTTAAGATACCTTTATGACATTTATTGGATCTTTTAAGTTTGAGAGGAATGGACTTTAAATGGAGGGACAGAAATCTCTCAGGTTTAATTAAGAATATCTTCATTTGTGTTAAGGAGTTACACAAAACAACATAAGGGCGAGACCATTAAATTATACCTTATAAATACAGCAAGTTGAGCCTTGGATAAAAAAATTCTATACCGCGAATCATTACGTATACATCAACGATACATTTGGTTGCATTTTTATAATCGCGATATATCAATTTACTGACAACACACAAATTAAAGAACACAGACGCAGCAATCATTTCCATAATGACAAACACAATCTACCAGTTAGCATCAGGTTTAAGATGTGCTTTTTTGGGGCAGTAAATAATGGCACAAACACTAGTAAATTGACATTTACGCGTGATTGCGTGATTCATTTAAATACTCTCCTCCTATAAATTGTGTGTCTGAAAGAGGAAACTCCCAAAAATACATATGCAATAAGTTCAGCTGCAAAATTAACCCTGTCCGTGCCTTTTCATCGCTAATTTTTCACTGTGTGTCTTTAGTAAATCCTGACAGTTGTGTTTTAACGCCAAAAGAGGGTTTGTTCGGAAACAAGCTGTTAGTGAAAATATGGCATATCAGACATACTACTCTTTTGGTGTACTGTTTCTCGCATACTATACAGTAGGAAAGCTTTTGATTTCAGACACAGCGACTGTCTTTATGAATGGGTCATTGAATCATTGAGTTAGCCGATTCGTTCAAAAAGGTAAATTCTTTAAATGAATTTAATTGCGAACCTATTATTTATTTTGTAAATAAAGCATTGTGCTTCACCCCTGTCATAATATTCACATAAAACAGAATTCACATACAAAAAAAAAATTCACCAGCGCAGACCTAGACCACCGCTGTGGTACAAAACTGCCACCACAACACAATCTTTTGTGCTAAAAATAAGCATGTTGAGATGATCTGGGGTCAGACGCGACCGGCCACAACCTGGTGACAGTCAGTCCAGCCGCCGAAAACACCCGCTCTGAGTGGACTGACGTTGCCGAGATGCACAGACCTCCGCGCTAACTTGGCCAGCCCGGGAAACCTTATTCCGTTCACTTTTCACCAGTCTGTAGATGTGCAATTCAGGGGTGGGGAAGTCTCCCTCAGAAAGTTCTGAAGTTCTGCTTCGATACCAGCCTCGCATTGACTGGTATTGCACCCTGGTGGTAAAATGTTTAATTGCTGCCACACAGTCAAATTCATTTAATTGCTGACTCACACTACGCAACGCAACCTGCATTAGATAAAATTTTTAAAAATGCATTAGATTAATCGATAACAAATTAACGTGATCGACGAAATTCTTAACGATCAATTATCGATCGTCGATTAATCATGCCCATCCCTAGCTGTGACTTTGATGAAATAGCGCAAAATCAGAAACTATTGTGCCTAAAATGTAAGTCACTTAATATTAAAATATTGTTTATTAAACTGCTGTATAAAATTAACAGTACATTTGCAAACATGCTGGTAGTTGGGGTACAACAGCAGTTTTGCTTGTGTGATATAGTTTAACTATATCAAATTATAAATTAGGGCTGCACGATAAAAATTAAACCAATTAAACCACACGCGATTTGACAAAGGCTGCGATTATTTAATGCGCAGCTTCTCAGTGAAGCACAGTTGTGATCAGTAGTAAATGCTGCTCAATTTGTAAGGCAGAGGGCGCTCTCGTGCAAGGTACTTCAAATATTTGGCGCAGAAGTACAGTAGCGCACGTCATTCCCAAGCGGCAACCTCCTCCAATTTCTCTAGAAGCCAATACGGAAGTGACTTAAACTGCAGTTCATCGACTGGCCGCTAGGGACAAGCTCCAAAAGGGAGCAGAATCTCATTGAGCCCCATGTTAAAATGCCGACTTTACAGCAGAAAAAAAAAACATGTTTAAAGCCTGGTACAGATTGTGGTTTTGGTCTATATAGCTAATTTTGCCCTTCATGACAACTGTGAGGGGGTGAATTTTTTTATAACTCATTCGTTAACATTATATAAAGCCTTAAAGGACTGCATAATTAAGGGCGTGGCCACTTTAAGTGACAGGTGGATTGTCATTTGTCTGCTGTCTGTTAGTCATCACGTCATGTGTTGCTTTTTCAAGTTATAAGCGACTCAAACTCAGTTATTTCAGATGGAGGAGCATTTACTACTGATCAGAGCCACCCTTCACTGACAAACTGCGCATAAAAAAAGAAATTAACAAAAAAAAGTGCAGCCTTTGCGATTTCATAATCGCGATAAGTCAAATCACGTTAAGCGTGATTTCATGTTAATTGTGATTTATTGTGCAGCCCTAATATAAATATTAAGAACAAGTAAGTGGACGTTTGACCCTCTTAGTAGGACAAAAAACAACTTTTATAAAAATTCTGAATGGATTTTATATAGAACCTAGAAAGTACACAAAAAGCCCTTCCTTTATTATAACAAAGCTGTCACTCATCTCAGTTCGTCGCGATCTCACAAACTTCCAGTATAATCAATGTTGTCGTCTACGGTACACAATGAATCTCTTATTTACATTGCGTCTACAATTTGTTTGTTATAATGAGAGGATTAGAACTCAGCACTGGACAAAAACTCGGGTGCTTTGAGTGGATTCTGATAATTCTCTAAATGACCATTGCATGAATTGCTACATTGCTCAACGCTGCAAAACATGTTGTAAATAGAAACTTTTGACGCTCCCCTGAACGCAAATATGCACTGGCTTGTTTGCCAAATCTGTACGCTAATATGCTATTATTAGTTTCAGTTGAGGGTGCACTTATAGCTCCCCCAATAGAACCGGGTATTAGCTCTCCTAAATATTTTTTCACAGTCGCACCGACTGTCATGAATGAAATGGTCGCACTTTAGAGCCCAATGGCCCTAAAAAGCAAGTGCCGATTCCAATATCTTTCACACTGGCCCTAGGCCATCCATATTGTTAAGCCCTGATATGCAAGTACGTAAAACTCTCAGTCCATTCAAGCTTTAAAAAAAAAAAACTAACTTTTTAATAAAAAAGCAGGAAATAAACTTGATTGGAAAGGAAATGAAAAACTCTGAGGGAAAGAACCATCTGAATGACATCTGTTACAGTGCACACTCTCTATTCTCACAATTACAGAAAGCAAACATTATGAAGTGATACATACCGTCTTGGAGTCTAATTCGTGGTGTGGTTGAGCTAAGACTTTATCTACACTGGAAACATCTGCAAACGTGATGAAGCCAAACCCTCTGTGGAACAAAAACACAAAACACAGTGAAGGTCAGGAGATAACTTCACAGGAGAGGCAGAAAAATTGTGACTGCATACAAAGCGTTTGAGTATACGCTCAGAGACGGCAGGGGTGTAGCAATCATGACACATTTAGAAATTTCCACTTGTGAGATAATCTTAACTACTCGATGGCTTAATATGTCGCTGCTACACTTTTCAAATTTTTCCAATGCCCTTGAATAATGTATACACATATGTGACCCTGCAATCACAAAACCAGTCATAAGTCACAGGTATATTTGTGGCAATTGCCAACAATACATTGTATGGGTCAAAATGATTGATTTTTCCTTTATGGCAAAATTCATTAGGATATTAAGTAAAGATCATGTTCCATGAAGATATTTTGTAAATTTCCTACCATACATATATCAAGAATGTATTATTATTATTCGTAGTAATATGCATTGCTAAAGACATAATTTGGGCAACTTTAAAGGCGATTTTCTAAATATTTAGATTTTTTATATGCACCCTCAGATTTTTTAAAATAGTTGTATCTTGGCCAAATATTCTCATATCCTAACAAACCATACATCAATGGAAAGCTTATTTATTCATATATATGACTGGTTTTGTGGTCCAGGGTCACATATAGTATATATACTGGTGCAAAATTCAATAGATTGTCTGAAAATATTGGCCGGTCTGCGCCGTCATTTATAGCACATTAGGTATATTTATACAGGGGAAGTGACACTTTAAGGCCACCCAAATCTGAATTTAAAGATTATTACACTTATTAAACGTCAGAAACGGACTAAATTAAGTTTACAACATTTTCCAAAACCGATTTATCTTTAACCAAGCATATTTCTTAGCTAAAGCAGCAAGCTTGTGAGGCCTTATAGCTGTATATTTTTTCCTCAGTTGGGTAAAGCTCATGAATTGTGTTCTGAGCACAGTGGAATCAGTTGATGCCTTTTATAGGAGACTTAATGGGTTCTTAGCTTATGCAGGTTTATTAGGAAGAGGTCAATTGCAGCATTCCTAAGGAGTGCGGCTTGACAAAAATAAGTTTCGAAGCTCCTTCAGTGTCAGAAGGAAGCAACGAATCCCAAATAGCATTCAATTGCCACTCCAAACAAAAAGAAAATGACAGTCAAACATTTTTAAATTTGCTATGAAGCAATTTCTCGAATGCTTTGTATTTCAAAATATATTGTATTTAACAAACTTATATGGTTTGTAGCCTTATTAGGGTCACTTCTCCAATATTACGGAGGTCATGATTCCACGCTGCAGAATTATGTAGAAAAAACTGATATACACATCTATAATATAATGTGCACTGCCTGGCTCTGTCCTATATTGCTAATGTACTTTGTCCATTGTAATATAATTTAGAAAACAGGGAATCGCTTTCTCACGGTACAGTCCTAGCTCAATGTCAAATTGCATTATGAATCGGCTTTCTGTCCTGCTATTCTTGATCTGACCTTAACGCATCATTAAAAAAAAAATAGCAGAATATAGAGATATTGAATAGAGAAATTGAAGCACGTGTTTACCTGGAGCGTTTGGTGGTGGGGTCGCGCATCACCATACATTCTCTGATCTCCCCGAATTTACTGAAATAGTCTCTAAGGCTGTCTGAACACAAAACACAAGGACACAAGACGGTTACACCGTATCTACACTTCAAGTGAACGACGCGATTAAGCCTGAACGCTGCCGTTATAATCAACGAAGGTCGCGCGCTTCACACTTCGTTGATTATAATGAGAGCGTTCAAGTTGTCGCGTCACTCGCTTTAGTGTCAGATGATTGAAAAAAACAATAACCTTGTGCGCAGTGACACACATACACACTAACAGCTAGCAGCGCGTGCAATGGATAAATATGAAGCAAAACAACTCCAAAACAGAAGAAATTCTCCTTACCTGGTGAGGTTTGCCAGCTGAGGCCACCGATAAACATTTTACTGTAAGGAGAAAAAATGGAATAAGTGACTCCAGATGTCAAAACGGCCATTTTCCTTGTAAATACCTCATAAAGAGCGCCCTACAAACAGCTTAACCTGTGTACCGGCTGAAATGAGCATTAGAAATGACCTGTCAATCAAAACATCAGCAGAACAGCGCGAGGAAGGACACGCGCTCGCTCGCGCTGAAAACAGAATCAAACTCCAAACACACACAAGGGCGCGCGCGCACTTGTCCTGTCTTCTTACCCCGGGTCGTGTTGCGAATCACTCGGGCTTCCAGAGGTGACTTGACTCGCGTCTGCTTCCATAGCTCAAAGCCCAACCAACTCCAAACACACGCATACACACACACACGGGCACTGCAGCCCCAGCTCAAGGAATATTACCGAACCGGGAGCGCTAGCGTCACACGTGGGATCAGCGCGCGCTCCCGCCCCTCTCAGGAGGGGGCGTGACTGAAAGCGTCAGGCAACCAATCCGTTGGGGATCTGCGCCTACCGATCTAAGAAAACCACGCCCCCTGTTGGTTAGCAGTGTTTGACAGGAGCCACGAGAGTACATTCTTCAGTAGGCTCTTTAAACCCTATAAAGTTTACATTTGCGCCCCTTCTGAATAATAAATACAACTAAGAGGTTTCTGGGAAAGAAAATGTATTTTTAAAACTAAAATGAAGCACAATAGTTCACAAAATGTAACTAAAATCTAGTGTTTTCCTGGTGGCACTAGCATATCATGTCATGTTTGTCATTTTGCTTTGACAACTTAATATTAGCGCCAATGTCATAAATCCCATCACAATTAATAAGTGAATGTACATAGTGCACAGAGATTTATAAATGATGAGGTTTGTTTAAAAAATATTTTTTTCTTTCATTCTATTGGCACCTTTCAGTACTGAACTTGGCTATTATTTTTAATTAAAATAATCCATAAAAAAACATTTTCACAGAAATAAAATAATCATTAACTGAAATAAAATATCAAATAAAAAGACTTCAATTAAGTTTACTTCAGCTAGTTGCCAAGGTGACATTTCTCATTTTCACTTAGTTTAAATAAACTAAATAAACTAAAACCTGATATATATACTATATATATATATATATAGTTATGTGACACAACTATATAAACTAAAATTAACTTAACTAAAATTAAAACAGAAATTATTTTTAAAAAATCGAATTTAAAATATTAACAAATAATACTAAAATAACACTGGAGCTTATAGTCTATATAAAACACTGGGGATATGTGTCTGCTTTTCTATCACGGTGGGGACTTTCCTGTTATTTCTATTGTTTTTATACTGAGCCATTAATATTTATCCCTAAACATAGCCCTTAGACATCATTTGGTATGTATGTTAATTTTCCTCAAGGGTTCTTAAAAACCTGACACCCTCACACATGAAGGCAATGTCTCTCTGAGCCTCTCTCCGCTTTGCTGAGTGAGCATGCAGAATGGATAGATCAGTGTTAGTGTGACATCTGCTGACTTCATTGATATGGAAATGCTCAAATAGGAAGTTTATCAAATGACTGCAGCTCTAGTTTCACAGAGATTACAGTGGCAAACAAGAGCATTGCTTCTCCCACCATGGCCAAATGAGAACTCTTGAACCAGCCAATCGTTTCTTACCTCACTTTAATAAACACACAGGCCATTCATACAGTAGATCATGCTGCTAATATTCTAATAAACTTTCCCAAACCCACGCCAGTCCCAAAACGCAGTCTTAAATTGATGTTCAACTCTGATATGATTTTCTCTGCAAGAGGACATTGTGGAGAGCTTGGAGCATAAGAGTGTTTCCCTATGAAGAAAAGTGAACTGCATCATGTTATACGAGTCCAATCTGTGAGGGAGACCCACAGTCACAGTGGCATCTGTGTTTGATTAATGAGTGGATCTTCTACTTACTGAAAGTCTCATTTTTTAATGCTGTGCATCTGTTAGCTGCCTAACAGATCACTGCGCCTCTTTAGGATAATACACATTGATCAGGCCACTCTGGAAATGAGAGGATTTTCTGCTTAGATAAATAGAAATCTCAAAGTTAAGACTGGAGAATGAGACTATACATGCAACAGAATCAGCTGTGGCATTCAGTTTCCTCAGAGCAAACCAATCAGACCCCCTGCGGCGGGCAGATATGAGAGCAGGGCCAAACACAAGGGCTTTTCTGCATGTTTATTGAAGAATGTCACTACTCACTTTAAATATTCAGCCCATTTCAGCACACTTTCCCATGATATTTCATGCAAATTATTGCAATACAAGTCACCTTTTCCCGACAAAGTGCTTTGCTGTGGGATCTTTTTCACATGGCTGCATTTATTCAAGTCAGCTATATGCATTTCTCTGTTGATCACCACAGGGAGAGTTGGGATAGTGTTCATTTTTGCAGAAGCAAGAATATAAATTGATAATTTTCTAACAAATATTTTATAAAAATATGAATGTATATTTACTGCATATGTATATGCATGTTGATCAACTAGTAACTTGTGTGGTAAATACACTATGCAGCAGAAAGAAATATATAGTACACACACATATACACGTTTTTTCTGCTACATAATAAACATTTATTTACACTAGAGTTACTAGTGGTGATAAACCTGTATACATATGCAGTATAAAAATATGTAAATATACATTTATATATTTTCCACAATATCTGAGGAATATTATCAATTTATAACATTGCTTCTATAGAAATAAACATTATACCGACCACCTACTCATAAGCAGCCATTAAAGGCTTTACATTGAGTGACATCTGTTGGCCAGAAGTAGCAGGTGCACATTATTTGTTCAAAGACAGCCAGAGAGTATGGACTACAACTCTTTTTCACTATTAGGGAGATATTACAACATTTTAAAGAAATCAGACATGGTTTAAAACGGGTGTCCAATCCTGCTCCTGGAAGGCCACTTACACCTGAACCAGCTAACCATTGCTCTGTGGTCCATTTCTGATGCTCACGTGCCCACTGTTGGCTCTTTCGGTGGTGGACGGGGGTCAGCATGGGCACCCTGACTGGTCTGCGGCTATGCAGCCCAATATGCAACAAACTGCGATGCACTGTGTATTCTGACACCTTTCTATCGGAACCAGCATTGACTTCTTGAGCATTTTGAGCTACAGTAGCTCATCTGTCATCTGATCGGACCACACCGGCCAGCCTTTGCTCCACACGTGCATCAATGAGCCTTGGCCGCCCATGACCCTGTCACCGGTTCACAGCTGTTTCTTCCTTGGACCACTTTTGATAGATACTGGCCACTGCAGGCCGGGAACACCCCACAAGAAGTATATTTTTTGGAGATTCTCTGACCCTGTCGTCTAGCTATCACAATTTGGGCCTTGACAAACTCGCTCAAATCCTTACACTTGCCCATTTTTCCTGTTTCTAACACATTAACTTTTGAGGACAACATGTCCACTTGCTGCCTAACATATTCCACCCACTAACAGGTGCCGTGATGAAGAGATAATCAGTGTTATTTACTTCACCTCATAATGTTATGCCTGAACGGTGTATAGTAGGCGAAAAACTGTTTGGGACAAAAGTAGTACAGTTGCAGGTCATATAATTAAATATATTTAAATCAAAAAGTTGATTTATTTCACTAATTCCATTTAAAATGTGAAACTTGTATATAATATTCATTCATTACACACAGACTGATATATTTCAAATGATTATTTATTTCAATTTTGATGATAACTGACAACTAAGGAAATTCAGTATCTCAGAAAATTAGAATATTGTGAAAAGGTTCAATATTAAAAACACCTGGTGCCACACTATAATCAGCTAATTTACTCAAAACACCTGCAAAGGTCTTTAAATGGTCTCTCAGTCTAGTTCTGTAGGCTACACAATCATGGGGAAGACTGCTGACTTGACAGTTGTCCAAAAGATGACCATTGACACCTTGCAAAAGGAGGGCAAGACACAAAAGGTCATTGCAAAAGAGGCTGGCTGTTCATAGAGCTCTGTCTCCAAGCACATTAATAGAGGCGAAGGGAAAGAAAGATGTGGTAGAAAAATAGTCTACAAGAAATAGGGATAACCGCACCCTGGAGAGGATTGTGAAACAAAACCCATTCAAAAATGTGGGGGAAATTCACAAAAGAGTGGACTGCAGCTGAAGTTAGTTCTTCAAGAACCACTACGCACAGACATATGCAAGACATGGGTTTCAGCTGTCGCATTCCTTGTGTCAAGCCACTCTTGAACAACAGAAAGCGTCAGAAGCGTCTCGCCTGGGCTAAAGACAAAAAGGACTGGACTTCTGCTGAGTGGTCCAAAGTTATGTTCTCTGATGAAAGTAAATTTTGCATTTCCTTTGGAAAGCAGGGTCCCAGAGTCTGGAGGTAGAGAAGAGAGGCACACAAAACGTTGCTTGAGGTCCATTGTAAAGTTTCCACAGTCAGTGATGGTTTGGGGTGCCATGTCATCTGCTGGTGTTGGTCCACTGTGTTTTCTGAGATCCAAGGTCAACCCAGCCGTATACCAGGACATTTTAGAGCACTTCATGCTTCCTGCTGCTGACCAACTTTATGGAGATGCAGATTTCATTTTCCAACAGGACTTGGCACCTGCACACAGTGCCAAAGCAACCAGTGCCTGGTTTGGCTTGCTCAGTTTGGGACACTACATTTTTCAAATAAATCAAATTATTAAACTAAATTAACCATATAGACTAAATTGCTGATCTAATTACAGATCTAAGCCCACATTGTCACTGTATGATAATCAAAATATATTCTGTTGCATATTTTCCTGTTTTACACTGTGAAGCTGCTTTGAAACAACCTGCATTGTTAAAAGCGCTTTATAAATAAAGTTGACGTGACTTAAGGACCATGGTAGCCCTGTTCTTAATTGGCCAGTAAACTCGCCTGAGAAAATCCATGGGATATTGTGAAGAGGAAGATGCGATATGCCAGACCCAACAATGCATAAGAGCTGAAGGCCACTATTAAAGCAACCTGGGCTCTCATAACAGCTGAGCAGTACCACAGACTGATCGACTCAATGCCACGCCGCATTGCTGCAGTAATTCAGGCAAAAGGAGCCCTAACTAAGTATGTACATGCTCATACTTTTCATTTGGCCAAGATTTCTAAAAATCCTTTCTTTGTATTGGTCTTCTGATTTTCTGAGATACTGAATTTGGGATTCAGTTGTCAGTTATAGTTGTAGTTATAATCATTCAAATTTAAAGAAATAAACATTTGAAATATATCAGTCTGTGTGTAATGAATGAATACAATATACAAGTTTCACTTTTTGAAAGGAATTAGTGAAAAAAAATCAACTTTTTGATGATATTCTAATTATATGACCAGCACCTGTATGTCCAAATTCACAGTACTCATAAAGAAGTGCCCGGATGACCTACTTCTTCTGGCAAGATTCTGAAGTGTGCATTCGATGGACACTTTACTATTCTATGAGGCCATGGGAGAGGATTCATGAATGGCAGTGAAGTGCCATAACTGACGCTGGTAGGTTACATGATAATGACAATATGGCGAATGTAGTACATCCAGATTACATTATAGAACATTTTTTTTTAGCAAGTAAGTAATTACTTATTAAAATAAGTACCTACTCAAGAGAGTATGCAATTTCGGACGCAGCCTGAGGCACTTTTTTTCTTTTTCTAAGGCACGTTTATAAAAGTTACTTAAATGCAGTAACTGAACTAAGGCCTAATCCTAGTTTAGTCTAAGCCCTGCCTGTGATATGGTTAACTAATATGGTTAACTTTCAAATATACTTCTATATCTGTTATGCAGGTTCTTCAGGGCAGTAATACAATAAAATTAAAAAAAAGATTTTTGGGTTATTTCTTTTAAAAATGCTGAGCAATTTTTATATCCTACAAGTGGTTTGTAAACTTTCCCGCTGTATATTGATTCAACTGCAAGGCTAAGTCAGCATCAGCACAAGGGAGAGAAAAGCACAGCATGTTTATGATATCCACAGATCTTTTACTCCAGCAGCAGTGAGATGTTTGGCAGTGTCACAGAGCAGTGAACCGTACAAGTTCATTTCAGCAGGGGTTCATGATGCTCTTCACTGCCGGAGTTCTCCAAGGCTTTAGTCAAAGAGCACCACACGGTCCCCACCCTTATCTTACAGAAAGAAAACAAAATACAAAGACCAAGAAAAAAACAAATATTTGTAAATTACTACAAAAAAAAAAAAAAATTCTATATCCTTCATTATCAAAATACCTGAGCACAACACAATCTTTCAAACCATCAGCATTCAAGAGACAATCTTAGAAAACAGTACAATATTAGCAACTGTTCACATAAGCAGCTTTGGTTTGCTATATCAAATTTACTCTGCAATGCATTCTGGGAAACAACTTAATTCAATTATCCTTTAAATAACAACAAATAGCATAATATTAACCATTTAAAGAGAATTTTTCAAAAATCCAACAAATCAATCGCCATTCAAAAAGTGAAAAACATTGTACTGTGCGAAAGGATGTTCAGAAGAGGAGAAGTGAAAAGCTGCAACATCACTGTGTCTCAAACCAGGTGCAAAACCCCCGGTCAGCCAGTAATCTGTTCAGCAGAACCACCTGCAGACACACAGAGCACACACACAAGTTAAAGCTGAAATTTTAGGATCTAGTAAAGAAAAATGAGCCATACACACCTCGTCTCCCATTTGTTTCCACATGTGCACCAGAGGAAGGCCGTCTTGACTGCCTGTCACCTGACCATAGATGACAACATCTGTCACATTCAGAATTCTTCTGAATTTCCTCTGAGCTGTTTGATCGCCCAGTACTGAGTTTCTCAAACTGTCAACTGTGACTTGATGAAATATTTTTTTTGTTTACCAGTAATCATGTAACCATAAATTGACAGAAAATGCAAATGTGTGGTTAAATTACTGAAATATTAGCTTAATCTTAGTGGGTATTTCAAGTTAATATTTATCTCCAAGGGGTTCAGCTGACAAAGAATTGTGAGAATCCCCTGCCATGTGAGATGATGCAATACTGTGGAAATATGAATATAAAAGAATAACTGACAGAATTTGTTTGTTTGTTTGTTTGTTATAACCTTGATGATTAAGGCCATATTTGTAGTCATTTCCTCCAGTGCTCCTTTGGCCTCCAGGGAAAACTCCTCCTCTCCTATCAATGCAAATAAATAGCTTTTTATTTTTATCATAATCCAGCATTTATGATTTGATTTGATTCATCTGACATTTTTTTTCCTTCACAGAAAGTAACAGACTTGTGTTTTACCTGGCAAAAGCGTGATATTGTCTAACAAAACCTCTGCTGCCTGGAACGGTAATGCCACAAAGTCCGACCTGTGAAAAAAAAAAAGAAAGTCAAATATCAGATTCAAATCAACAATCACAGACGAAGAATCAAACCAAACTTGAGCCACCTGACCTGATCTGCCTGAGGGTGGCGCTGTTTACAGTCTCATAACCTCCAATATCTACATATCTGATATGAGCCGTGCCAGACTCTCTGTCATACTGGATGACCTGGGCTCTCTGCCAGCCACTTCCTGTTACTGGGGCAGCACAGACCACCCCCACTGACAGAAAAAGACAGAAAAGAGACAGACTTTGAGCGAGAGTAAAGTGAGGACATTTCGGCACCAAAAGTAACCGGTCCTACTCGACTCGCTCCGAGCAGGATTCAAACCGGGGTCTTCGGCCTGGCAAGCGAGCGCACTAACAAGGACGCATCAGTCGCTAGCACGTCTCTTAAAGGGATAGTTCACCCAAAAAATAAAGTTACCCCATGATTTACTCACCCTCAAGTCATCCTAGGTGTATATGACTTTCTTCTTTCATGTGTTTGTGTGAGAAAATTATCCATATTTAAAACTTCGATTTGCGGAGAAAGATTAACCCTTGACCTGACGCACGACGTATTGACGAAAGCAGAAGTGCAGAGGATACAAAGGGGTAATCCAGCCCCCGGAAAGCGTACCATCCATAGGGGCGGCCATTGCTGACCAAGCCATCACCTGCTGTTAGCATTCCATTGACTCCCATTAATTTTGCCGTCACTTTGACAGCGAATAATTTAACATCGGAGGCGTTTAAAGACTCCATTTGTCCATTGTTTATTTCTAAAGAAACACGACAATGTATAAAGGGCTCCATTACCTTGTATCTTACACTATCGCCCCGTAGAAGCTGTTTTGTAAAAAATAGGCTAACAGTTGCATCATAACCACGCGACTCTTGTCGCATAGTAGAGAAATTACCGTATAGACAGGAGGAGTTGCTCGCAGGCAATCTTTTACTGTCTATGAGGCAGTCGGGGGGAAGTGGAGGCATGGAGTCCGATAAAGTCAAGGGAGAAGCATGGGGAGAAGCCCATAGAGAGCCAAAAGCAACGGGACAAAATATTTCAACAGCGTGATTTAGATTTCACTTTGCACAACTACTAGAGGACTTACAACTGTCAGACAGGTTGCGCACGTCACATCTACGTTGTCAAGCTGCGCAGTACGCTCAGCCATCAGGAAGTGAGTGCTTCTAACTGACTTCACTTTCCCCTGTCGAAGCCTATGGGGTTGATGTGTCCATTTCTTTTACTGTCTATGAGAGGATAGAGCAAAACAAAACACCGGTCACAAATTAGAAGTCTAAAACGAGAATTTTTAAAGAGAAAGGCTGGAGAGAAAGATTTCGATATAAAAGAAGAGGGGCTTGAGTTTGTTGCCAAGCCCTATTTGTTTGAACTGTGAGAGGCGTCAAAGTTTGTGATACTCCTACATCCTGCGCCATATATCGCATAAGGGGTTATTCTTTTGCCATAAGTTGACTTGCATAGGCCGTCTGCCGGAAGATAGTTATTTTAGTTATAAAGTTTTAAATATGGATATTTTTCAGGCCTTTATTAATCCCTTGGAGCCATATGGATATCTTTTATGATGGCTAGATGCACTTTTATGGACTTCAAAACAGAAACGTCTATTCACTGCCATTATAAAGCTTGGAAGAGCCACAACATTTTTTAATATAACTCTGATTGTATTCGTCTGAAAGAAGAAAGTCATAGATGACTTGAGGGTGAGTAAATCATGGGCTAATTTTCGTTTTTGGCCGAACTATCCCTTTAAGGCTAGGGGAGTGAGCTTTACACACAAAGCTCTTACTGGCCTAAGTCCGTTGTATACTGTATACTGTACACATACAACAATTCAAAAGTTTGGAGTCAGTGAGATTTTTTTTAAAGAATCTTTAAAACATAACATAGAAAGCAGACATTTTAAATTATAATATTTCACAATATAAATTTTAATACAAATTAATATGAATGGAGCCTTGGTGAGCATAAGAGACTTTCAATATGGTCTAAAAAGCATCCCAGGATAGATGTCATGAAGTTGGTCACTACATAGTTCTCATACTTCTTATACTCAGGCATAACATTATGACATCCTTACTATTGTGTTGGTCCCCCTTTTGCTGCCAAAACAGCCCTGACCTGTCGAGGCATGGACTCCACTAGACCCCTGAAGGTGTCTGTGGTATCTGGCACCAAGATATTAGCAGCAGATTCTTTATGTCCTGGAAGTTGCGAGGCGGGGCCTCAATGGATCGGACTTGTTTGTTCAGCACATCCCACAGATGCTCGATTGGATTGAGATGGCTCCTCAAACCATTCCATTTTTGCTATGTGGCAGGGCGCAGCCACTAAGGAATACGGTTTCCATGAAAGGGTGCACATGGTCTGCAACAATGCTTAGGTAGGTGGTACGTGTCAAAGTAACATCCACATGGATGGCTGGACCCAAGGTTTCCCAGCAGAATATTGCCCAAAGCGTCACACTGCCTCCACCGGCTTCTTCTCATATGTGCATCCTGGTGCCATGTGTTCCCCGGGTAAGCGACACTCATGCACCCGGGCATCCGTGATATAAAAGAAAACGTGATTGATCAGACCAGGCCATCTTCTTCCATTGCCCCGAGGTCCAGTTCTGATGCTCACGTGCCCACTGTTGGCACTTTCAGGGGTGGACAGGGTCAGCATGGGCACCCTGACGCTTGCCCATTTTTCCTACTTCTAACACATCAACTTTGAGGACAAAAATGTTCACTTGCTGCCTAATATATCCCACCCACTAACAGGTGCCGTGATGAGATAATCAGTGTTATTCACTTCACCTGTCAGTGGTCAAAATGTTATGTCTGATCGGTGTAATGTAAATGGTAAAAATAATGAAATTAAAATTAATTTTAAAATTCATGCCAATAAAGCTGTGCTGGTTCTAA
Organism: Gobiocypris rarus; assembly: GCA_023029165.1. Classification (NCBI taxonomy): domain Eukaryota; kingdom Metazoa; phylum Chordata; class Actinopteri; order Cypriniformes; family Gobionidae; genus Gobiocypris; species Gobiocypris rarus. Next base: position 21,777,215 of record CM040922.1, read on the forward strand.
AAGAGAAAAAAAGCAAAAGGAAGACAATGATAGAGAATAAAAGTAAAGCTATAAAGCAAGATTAAAGCAAATCATACTACTCTATGATGAAGAGAGACAGATGTTGCGTTGTTCCTAGCTAAATTAATAAATGTCAATGTAAAACATTTACACTCAACATTGAGATAGGTGTTTAGGTAGGGGTCTATATACCTTCGGCGGGGGTAGGCAGGCTGGGACATCCCGGCTGAGAGTAGCAGAGCTGCATGTGCTGAGTGAGTGTGGGAAGGGCCTGATAAGACGGATGCGTGTGCTGCTGAATGAACAGATGAAGACCCGCCTCCACCTGTGACACGGTCACCTCCACAAACACATCATGAGGCAGCAGCAGCTAAAGAGACAACAGAACAGCACACACACAGTTGTTACTGGTGTCAAACTTGGTGTGATGAGTCTGGGATAGTTACTTACTCACCCTCAAGTTGTTCCAAACCTGTATGAGTAGACATTTTAGACAGAGAAAAAAATATTCAAGAAAAATATACTATGGAAGTCAATGGGTGCCGTCAACTGTCGGGTTATCAACATTCTTTAAAATATATTTTTGTGTTCAACAGAAGAAAGAAACTCATACAGGTTTGGAACAACATGAGGGTGAGTAAATGATGACAACATTTTCATATTTGGGTGAACCATCCCTTAATTTCCCACTTAAATTTCAGTCTGTTCCTTACACAAAGGTGGAAATATACAAAACTGAGCCTCACACAAAAAACTTTGAATATAGCTCATAAATCATATGAACTTTTTATGATGCTCCTCCTGTCATACTTTTATGTTTTTGTGTTCCACAGAAGAAAGTCACATGGATTTGGAATAATGTGGATTTGGAAGAGAGTCCTCACCCAGGATGTGATGGGCAGGCAGGGCAGAGGGACACAATTACTCAGATCCAGATCTTTAAACTTCTTCCTGATGAGTGAGAGAGCATCATCCACCTGCTGCTGTGAGCCTGGATGAACACAAACACACATGAATTCAGAGCTGGGCTTTAGCATTGATAAGTTAGCCATTATCATGGGAAAACTCACCCTGGATGTGGCAGATCTGAATCTCATGAGTGAACGGCAAGGTGGAGACGTAGATCTTTGCTCCAGAGCTCTGCTTCAGGAAGTTCACGAATTTCCCCTGCTTCCCGATCAATCGACCAACCAGATGCTGCAAAGACAGAACTTGTTTTAAATCTAGGACAATTCTTCCTCATACAGAAAACAAGTTTTCCTGTCACCCTCCTTATATCAGTAAAACAATCCTCAATGCACAAACACACAGTATAGAGTTGTTCATATGTCCTGTAACTTGAGCTCTTCTGTAGTGAGTCTAGTACTTCAAGATCACGTATCTTTTCTGCTGTGGTGCATCTCCAAGCACGTTCATAACTTAATACACAAGGGTATTAAATGGGCTAATGTTCCATCAATATCAGTATGTGGGGGTGTCTGTGGGTGTGACTCACCGCTGGCACCTCTATGTCCCAGAGAATAATGGGCTGGGTTGGAGGTGGAGCCAAGCTGCATGCCTGAGTATCGGCACTAACACAGCTTAAACTTTTAACACCCAAACCTGGAGACGAGATCCACATGAATGTCACACACTTAGACATTTTTACTGCTTTGTGATTGAAGCAACTGTCCGACTTATATATATATATATATATTTATTTTATTTTATTTTTTCAGACAGATAGCCGTAACAGGCAAATAATGTTTTGTATATAAAAAAAGATTTTAAAAAAAATGCAAGTATCTTTTGTTGACCATAGCTGCATTAATTTGATGAAAAATACAGTAAAACAGTACTATTGTTACAAATGTGGACAACATAAATGTGTCAGCAGTGTGTGTACACAACCACCCTATGGTATAAATGGTAGAAATCCACCCATTTTTTTTATCCCCATAAATCATAAAAAGTGTCTCAGAATGAGCTGTTTGCAGTTCCTAAGTAATGTGATGTCACATTGCACATGACTGCTGGATTTTGGCCTATTATCATGTTTATCTCCACACCAGAGAATTTAACAGCAGCATTCAAGTAAGAAATGTATTCTTATTAAAGTAATCATGAACTGCGTTGTTTTATGATGTTTCCTGGGGTGCACTTATAATGTTAGAATGCTTTTTACATCATAAATTGTCTTAATTTATAAATAAAAGGCATTTTCCCTATCCTGATTTTAGCCTCTGCTCTAAACACGTGTCTGCGGTGAGACTTCAGTGTAAACCACTGCTGCGATTGGCTAACATCTTTCCATTTGAAATATTACTCTCTCTTTTAGCACATTTTTACAATCACAGCTCTCATGGTTAACTAATCGTGAGAAGTGTTGCATTACATTTAGATCTATGGCATTATATTAAGATCGTGGCATGAAAAGTTTCAGAGATGAACACTGTAGCCGATCACACACGTTGAGCTCATGAAAGAAGTGATCTCGTCATTGCATCTCAGTTTCTGTACACTAACGAATGCTTTCATCTTCACTAACAGTGCAAACGTGGTATAGTTAAGAGATTTGTTGAATAAAACGGGAGTCACTAATAAACTTGTCACTGATAAACTCTCGCTGTTTGATTGAAGGCTCCAACGATTGCAAAGGGAGCTTTCTTTGATCGCTTTCTTTATAGAATTTAATCACTGTTAAATATAAGATTATTTGCATCCTACTAAGAAAAACAATGCAAGTTGAGTCACTGGTTTGATTTACTGACACACAGACAAAGAACATCTGCCTGTACATGAATCATCACATTTCAGATCAGGCATTAGATTGAACAGTTACTTACATGTTGCATTACTGTCGAGCCCGGGCACTGCACAATATTTTGCAATACTCAACGGCATGTTTAATGCTTGGTAGCTTGATCTGGTTTAACGCCACGTAGGCCTATGCTACTTAGGCTACTAGTCTAAATCAAGCAATGTTTTGTTTTTCTTTTGTTGTCTGATTCATATTAACAGCATATTAAGCAGTAGGTACTGTATTTTACACCCCTTTCCCTTTAATACACAGATCTAATGTACACATCCAATTTCTTTTCCTGCTGTTTACAGTCACAGACATAACCAACTATCTGAACTTGGAGTGTTTTTGAAATAACCTTTCATGTATTTGACAGTTTAAGCACAATAAGATGTAAAAGAGAACTTAGTTTAATACTCATGGGACGTGCCATCTGCCATCCAGTGCACGTGTTTCGGATGTTTTACAGATGTTTTAGTTTTATCAGAGGCACAAGCTGTACAGGCTCCTTCCTCTGGAAAGCAGCAACTAATTTGCATTTAAAGATACATGCACGAAAACAGTTTTTCCTTCCACTCAAAATGAGAGGTATTTTGAGCTGAAACTTCACAGACACATTTTGGGGGCAATTGAGAGTTATATTACTTCTTGTAAGAAAGGGCATTATAGGTCCCCTTTAAAATAACTGGATTTGTGGCTGCGGCTACATTCACAGCACATGATCAGTCTGGCGCATTTTCAGCTCATGTCTTTGGAAGCTTAACTTTTATAGGAAGTTGAAACACTCACTCTGCTCTCCACCGTTACGTTTACACGAATCTCCGCAGCACCCGAGCTGAGTGCTGTGAGTGCGATGTTGAAAACATGTGGAAATAGCACCCTCTGCTAGCTGTAGCCTTTTGCCTCCGGCCAAAAAGTCCTCCGATGACGCAAAATGACGATATTTGCGTCATCGGAGGATTTTTTCAAGAAATAAAACACATTATTCTCTCATCTCAGGGGGATATGAGGGGGGAAAGTACGATAATTTGAATATACTCCTGGGTTTCTACTGATACAAAGCTTAATGCTAATCGCTGAAGTAACCCTTAAAGAGATTTACATTATACAATATTAACATTTTAAAAGCCAGTTAATTAATTTCACAATGATCAAACACGAGAGTTCATGAGTGTTCATCTCGCATACCTCTCCAGGGCTCCTCTTCTCCCTCTGCCACTCCGTGGATGTTTGGAATAATTTTGCTCTCAACGCTGACTGTGTCCGCTTCTGTGGGGGTCATCAAAAAGCCTCGGCCCTGCTCAGGCAGCTCTGCACCGGATGCATCCTCTGAGAAGCAAGAACCACATCCAGAATCCTCTCCAACAGAAGCTCCTAAATTGCTGAGCAGTTTTTCCCTGAATGAGACAGCACCCTGAAGAGATACTCTGTTGTTGTCGTCACCGCTGATGCTTTGCTGCTCAAATGGTCCTTGAGCAGCAGACTGAAATTCACCCTCCGGAGGTCTTAAAACATCGGAAAGCTCATATGAATTAATGGGTTCCTGGTTTTTCCAGTCCTCTGCCGCTGCTTCTATGATCTGTTGGACCAGAACAGAACTGATCTTTTCCATGTTCTCAGGGCTCAAGACTCTATCAGTGGAGAAATCAGACAGGCTGCTGCTATCATGACTGTCCAAGTGGACAGAACCTGGCTGTTGCCCCGTTGAAGGGTGAGAGTCATTGGAAAGGCAGTTTGAAGAGAGACAAACCAGATCAGATTCAAGCCCAGAGTCATCTTCACTAACTTCTCTGCAGTCTGGATGACCTTCACCAGCAATGTTGTCCTTTTCTTGCCCTGTTTGGAAACGAACAGATACTTCTCCTTCTGGTTCAGGTCGAACTCCTTTGGTGAGGCCTGTTACGGGAGAGGTGCGGGAAAGGATGCGCATGTCCAGAACTGGTGAAGAATCTGTCAAGTTGCTGATTTCAGAGGATCCTGAGATGCTGTGGTCCATCTTCAGGTCACTGTAAAATAATACAAATAGAAACACTCCAGGGTCTGTCTTCACTCTGGAAAAAATGAATCTGTCCATTCTCTGAAGGTGACTTACTTTGACATGTCAGGATGACTTGGCATAAACCAAGATTTTCCATTCTTTAACAATGTAAACATTAGTCAAACTGCTAAAAGGATCATTTAGACCAGAGGTTTTGAAACGTGCTGGAAAAGTCCCCCAAATACAAATAGCTTGCAAGCCCCTTTTCCACAATAAAAAGGCAGCCCTACATTTTCTTGAATAAAAACAACACTGTGCGAAAACAATATTAAGTGTAATATATTAAAGGATTAGTATACTTTAAAATGAAAATTACCCCTTGATTTACTCACCCTCAAGCCATTCTAGGTGTTTATGACATTCTTCTTTCTGATGAACACAGTCAGAGTTATATTAATAAATATCCTGATGCGCAGTGAACAGGGCCCACGAGTTTGGAGCTCAAAAAAGTGCATCCCTCCATCATAAACGTTAACAAAGGCCTTCTAAAGCAAATCGATGGGTTTTTGTAAGAAAAATATCCATATTTAAAAATGTATAAAGTAAAATATCTAGCATCCAGCAGACCGCTTTCCGTATTCAATTTACGGAAAAAGCGTAAATATCATGACGTAAGATGTCAGACGTAGCATAAGCGATTTGAACTGTGAGAGGCGTTACACTTTCTTTGGGATATTTATTAATATAACATGGGCTAATTTTCATTTTAAAGTGAACTAATCCTTTAAAAGACAACAAAATTATGTATCTGCTTTCAAAATTAAAATACTATATAGATTTTTTTTTAATTAAGTTATCTGAGATGATAATTGTCTAACTAAACATGTAGCTGTTTTGGAATAATGTGTATTGTAAAGAAACAACTGAGAATACACTGAAATTAGAAAAAAAGTAATGAAATAATTACAATAAATCCCATAAGCATTATCTGAAATATACTTAATATCTTAAAATATATTTAAAAAAATATATAATAATCTCATCATTTGCTCACATTGCACCAATTGTGGCCATAGTTTAATTAGGACATTTACGTAGCTTTTATAAACTTGCCTTAGAAAAAACATGACTGGTGTGCATCTTGAGATAAAACAAGTGGCACCTGCATATTTTAAGATATGCAAGTACAAGCTGCTTTTAGTTAAAACAGCTCCAGCATGCCTAGTCTAGGACTAGGCTTAGGCCTGGTCTGTGAAACTAGGGATTAATCACTTAAAACGGTGGCTAACCAACTACACAACCTTCAAAAAAACAGGAAATGACCTACTGACCTTTCCCCTAAAATACTGGAGTCAGCAGGGGAGGAGTTAACAGGTCTGCTTCGGTCCGAAAAACACACCTCCTCTTCAGTCCAGAGAGGAGCTGCCGTCCTCCTCCTCCTCCTAAAGCTGTACCAGCACCAGCCCAGCAGAGTCAACACAGAGACGGATACCAGTGGCCTAAACGACAGCAGCATCCTCTTTCCACTGATCCCACTGAGAGAGAGAGGGAGAGAGAGGTCAGCTACATCTAATAAGACCATCCCTGGTCTTGGGTGGCACTAGTCTGTAAGGAGAGACGTCTGAGCTCAGAGGGGGAGTGAGTCTTGACACCAACACTTCTGCAATAGAAGACTGAACCAGAGCAATCTCATTACCTGCTCAAATTTCCCAGCAACACATAAACATGCGGCCCTCTTAAATACAGCAGTCACCATGACATTCACCACACATATCTTATTTTCTGCTCATCTATGAGTATCAATATATAACATGACAATGTGTTTGCAGTAAAAGGTACCAAAAAAGAAAACCAATCATCACAAATCAAAAAAGCTAATAAATGCAAGAAGACCAATCACAATTTTTTTTTATTTTCCTTATTAAAGTCAACATGTAAATAAGAGAATAAAAACAAAATTAATTGTAGTAGCTCTAACTAGGTGCCACCTTTAAATACAGAAATCACAATATTATGATAAAACTAGAACCTTCTAATCTCTAAATGAACCTTAATCTATCAGTGACATCAGTCATAGAAGCAAAGAGAAGTAGCTAGTTTTAGCGTTGAAAAAATATTAATGTCCATAAGTCTCTCTCTCTCTCTCTCTCTCTCTCTCTCACACACACACACACACACACACACACACACACGTCTGGTTTTCTATCTTTGTAGGGAATCTACATGGACGTAATGGTTTTTATAGCTACACACCGTAGGCTATATTCTATTCCCTTACACTAACTCTACCGCTAAACCTACCCATCATACAAAACTTTCTGCATTTTTACATTTTCAAAAGAACTCATTCTGTATTATTTATAAGGTTTATATGTAACTGCATTTACATATGTAACTGCACTTGGCGTCTCAATCACGCGGCAACTTCAACTTCATGGGGTCAAAACCCTTTTTTTTCCTTTTTTTTGAAAGCATGCTAAAAACCAATGGATACATTTAAATATCGAGCGAATAAATCCACAAGAAAGAGACCTTCATTCCACATTAAAAGAAGCCGGTGTGTGTTGTCTGTCAGCTCACCGTGAAGCTCAGCAGCGCTGGTGTATGACGTCACGGGAGCGCACGTGTGTTCGTGCAGCAATCAATTGTTGATTAATGAATGCAAATTTTAGCGAGAATTTTTTTTTTTATTTCAAGGCAAATACAGCAGTTATTAAATAAATATATATATATATATATATATATATATATATATATATATATATATATATATATATATATATATATATATATATAAGCAATTTAAAAAAACAAAGACATTTATACACTTAACAAAAACCCATCAACGCTAAAAACGATTTTAACCCATTTAATCCCAAATTGTCCCAGACATGACATATACGAATTTGTATGGTATCTTATTTGGATACTAAACAATCAATGTCAATTATGTAAAAAAATATATATATTGAAAAGTCCAAGTCCTCTTCACAGGTGTTGGTCATCTAAAGTCTTCATGAGAGGCTGGATCCAGACGGGAGCTGACGGACTCTTATCTCGGGATGGGCCGTTCCGAGATAAAACATTTAAAATAAAATATTTTCCTGTTCTGTTTTTAGCTGCTGTTCAAAACTTTCAGCAAAGACAAAAAACTGGAGTACAAGGTTATGAGATGTACTATGTGAATGGGATAAAGAGATGCGTCTTTAATCTAGTTAAACTAGAGTCTGACTCTGAGGCCAGAACATTATCAGGAAGGCTATTCCAGAGTTTAGGAGCCAAATGTGAAAACGTTCTCCCTTCTTTAGTGGACTTAGATATCCAGAAGCCCAGAGTTTTGTGATCTTAAAGAACGTGATGGATTGTAGGGCGATAGAAAATCTGTTAAATACACAGAAGCTATACAGCTAGGGCAGGGGTCATCAAGAAAGTTTGGCAACTTAGATGAACTACTAGAGGTCATGAATGCATGAACTAACTTTTCTGCATCATAGACAGACAACATGTTCTGTAGCTTAGCAATGTTTCTGAGGTGGAAGAAGGCGGTTTTTGTAACATATTAAATATTTTTTTGAGAGACAAGTTGCTGTCTAATATAACACCCAGGTCTTTAACTGTAGAGGATGAAGTAACAGTATACCCTTATGCAAATTGTATTCCAAAAGATTTTTTGTGTACAGGTTTGTGATCCAATAAGTAATACCTCAGCCTTGTCTGAATTTAATAGGAGAAAATTACTGTTCATTCAATATTTTATATCTTTAACGCACTCTGTCAGCTTGGATAATTTTGAGATTTCATCTGGTCATGCTGAAATAGTATCATCTGCATAACAGTAGAAACTAATCCCATGTTTTCTTATAATATTACCAAATGGCAGCATATATATTGAGAATAACAGAGGGACTAACAAAGATCCTTGTGGCACTTAATTTTTTACAGATGTTATTGTAGATTTCCCCCGTTTAAACAGACAAAATGGTAATGGTCTGTTAGGTACGATCTAAACCGCTAATTTTGAATATATAATTATTTACTATAAATATCAAAACAACTCTGTCCTGATTAATTTTTTTAAATGTATAGAGATTACAAGTATTGAAATTTGATTATTTTAGTATATTGTTTTACACAACATTTTAATGTGATTAAAATGAATTAAATAGCTCCGCATTCTACTAATTTAGTTCATCGAAACAGGTCAGGAATCTTCAGATGTGATCTGGGAGCTTTTTACCAGCAAAATAAAAACAAGTTTAGCCATATAAAATACACAATGATGGACAGAAATTGACTTTATTAGTGTTACATCTGTAAATATGAAATCAGATGATAACAATCATGTATTATAAAGAGGGTCCAGGACACAAAGATTTCGATCTTCAAGTGCAACCCTCAAAATGTCCTCCATGTTAATTGACATAATGCAGTGAACATGATTGATAGACAACAATTCATATTTTATGTTGCACATATTCAGTAATTAACTGCTTTACAAAAAGCAAAATAATACAATGTCATAGTCACTTGTATTTACAGTGTAGTAAATATACTTTTTCTATTTTTACACAAAAAAATATTTACAGAGGTGAAGCTCTCAGCATAAAAAAAGAAACTAAGGAGAACAATTATGTAAAATTTTGCATAACCTCAAGTGCCAAAAAATGTAGTGTTTGAAACATCCATCAGTCTGCCATTACTTAACCCATTCAACACTTGACCTTTCTGACATTAGGACGTACCGATGTGAAAACTCATGAGTAGAAGAACAGAAAAAATAAAACTGCCCCCGATAGACACATTTCAACATGTCCAAGAGTCAAAATGGCACCATTGTATATGGGGTACGGATAAAAGTTAGATTTCAAGCTTGGATTTAATTTGAGAGAAAAATACAACTAAAACACAAACATCAGCACATATGGCGTAACATTTACACAAACAGAAAAGAAAATCTGTTGCAATCCCGCAAACTCAAAACTGGATGGTACAGTCTTGAGGAACCCACAGACCAAAAGAAAGAAAACTTTAAGAAATAAGGTGAAAGTAAACTTTGAAACGAGCTTGAGAATTGTCCCTATCTGAATCTTCTATTTGTTCAGGTTGTCATAACAGTGTAACCCACTGAGATCTTGGTTGCCTCTTCCGGTTCTTTATATCAGAGCTTTTACAGCTGATTGTTATATTTCCTGTAAAACTGAAATTACATTTGATCTTCAAACCTTCCCCTCTAATCCAAAACCGACAGATTATCACCACCACAAGAGTCGTCATTGAGGCCAATCGGAATTCAGAAATTCACAAATTAATTTGGCAAAGTGTAAAGGCAGTCAACACAGAGAGATCACAGTTTGGATGGATTGGCAACTTAGTGTTTCTATTCTATGTATGTTTTTCTTGTACTATAAAGTCCAATAGGTTACAAAGGGTAAATTCTTGAAATACTACATGAACGATTGTACATTTTTGTTTTAGGGGACAGCTCGCAAATGTTTCCTCATTAGTGCAGACTCTTCAGGAAGCAAAGTCAATACTGTCCTAAAGGAAACAACCAAAAAAGTAAACGGCAAGTAAATAAGATCAAATACAACTGAACAAAGGAATGGCACTTGGTTAATACTTTCTATCTATTACATTTAAGAAGGAAATTAGTGCTTTTAAACATAATATACTTCAGGCCACCTTCAGGTAAAGTCTGTGATTCCATCAATAAAAAAAAAAAGTTAATGTTCTATTATGCATAAACCAAAAAAATATTAGACTTCCTCCCATCCGGTGTCAAACAGTGACTGGTTTAAACAGAGGTGTTCCGTTTATTTTGATCCTGGCAAACACGGCTGGACAGTTTTAGAAGAACCTAAAGATTACCGTAAACGCTGGGTTTAGCAGGAGTGGAGGGAAACTGCATAAAGTGCAGCACAATGTATGTCAGAGGTCCAGCAGGGGCTAAACCCCGCTGTGCTGCAGTTCTCATACAATCTTTTTGATGCTAGGTCTTTTAAAACTGCCAGTGCTGCGTTGTTTCTGGACCTGGCTGGCCGAGCCGTGGCGTGTGCGTCCGCTGGATGCTAGACCCGTGGTAGGGGACAGGTCCACCTTCTCTTTATCGATTCCTGCTCAAAGCAAAAACACACAGGATTAAACAAAGTGTGAATATATATAGCCTATATTTTAACAGTCATTCAAAGCTTCTGTTTTTGAGGTTGTAAGTGTAAAAGTTAAATTGAAGAGGACGAATGGCCCTATCATACACCCGACGCGATGCGATGGCAGGCGCTACGCAGGTGTTTTTTTCCCCGTTAGTTTCAGCCTGACGCAGTCATCATTTTCACGTCCAGCGCCACGTTGTTTAAATAGCAAATACACTCATGCCTATCTGTTCGCCCATGGGCATGCTGGTCTGGAAATGAGGTGTGTTCAGGTGCATTGTTGGTGCGTTCCTATTTTGAGGCAAATTAAATAGACTGAGCAACTGACCAACAAAAAACTGGTCTAAAGTCAATAGCGCAGTATTTTTTGTGTTATTTAAAGGGCGCGTTAGTAATATGCCGCTATAGGCGGGTACACAACGTGCATGCACTCTTATTACACACACAGGGACGCGCAGCAGCACACAAACATTTTGTAAATATTATAAATAAAAGGATTCCTCTTTGGAGAGCGCTCAATATTTCCGCTCGCAAATTTTAAAGTGAATGGGAGATGAGACTCCGATTGGTTCATTCATGGGCGTCGGAACTATTGTGTGTGGGTGGGACAAGACCTACCCACTTTTTACGACCAATTATATTGGACCCACTCACTTTTATTGTTTCTAGTTCAGCACATGTCTGTTTACCTATACTAATAACCGATAAACACTATTAGTAAACACATGTTAGACGCTTTATTTCCACTTTTCTAATATTTTCTTCAGTTTTTTTGAAAATAAATGCCTTTCCGATCTAATATGTGATGGTAAAAGGGAGTAGAGCGAGTTCGGCAAAAGCCGGATTCGAACCTCAGATCGATTTGCGTCAAAACATGATGCCATGCGTCTTACCCCTACACCATGGCCACGGTGAATGAAGTAAGTGATTTCCGTAATCTTGTCTATCCCAATCAATCATTTAGTAAACGGCAGTATATTTGTATTTAATGTAAATGGTCTCTAATATTACTCCTGTAAAAAAAAAAATTCTGCGAGAGGACCCACCCACATTTTATTTGCTTCCGACGCCCATGGGTTCATTGCACGTTATGCCCAAAACACACCCATGATTAAGAGACTAGGTACAAACCTTTTGGACCATGCGTTTGGCGCGTCGTTAAACTAGCAAAAGTGGATTCGGACACGCCCTCCATTGGGCTTTGATTATGGGGCGTGTTTCAACCGAACAAGGAAAGACCTTAATTGGATAGACCTATCAACCAATCAGAGCAACGGAGCGACGCGAAACGTTAGTTGTCAAATGTCAACAGAACTCAACTGCACTGCGTTGCCAATTCCGTGTTTTTCCTGCGGGGTATTTTCCATGTCCACGGGTTGAAGCGACCCCAAATATGCGATATATAGACCCAGGAAAGCGAATTTTAGTAGGCAACTTTGCCAAAATAACACATTTTACCCCCCAAATGCCATTTTTTTTGGAGAACCCCCTTGGGAAAGCTATTGGGCTTGTTTTGGGCTAGTTTTGAGTAGCAATTGGGCGTGTTTTGTTGTAAGAAACTTGGCAACTCTGTCTGCACGCACGCTGGAATAAGTAAAGTGAGAAGAAAACGATGAGTGTCTGAGCTCAAATGTTGTGGGCGGGGCTGAGTTCGGCTGGCTTCACACATTGGGAGTGTGTACTGCCTAATATGGGTCAGACATTATATTTAGAGTATACATACACCATGGCCTGGTTTCACAAGCAGGGCTTAGGTTAAGCCAGGTTTAAGCCTTAGTTCAATTGGGACATTTAAGTTGCTTTCATAAACATGCCTTAGAAAAAAAAAAAACATAACTGGTTTGCATCTTGAGACAAAACAATGGCACTGATATATTTGAAGATTTGTCAGTGCAAGTTGCTTTTAGTTAAAACAGCTCAAACATGCATTTTAGTCTGAGACTAGGCTTAAGCATTGTCTGTGAAACCAGGGCACAAAATAGAAAAAAAGATTGTTGTAACCATACTAACCCTCCATAAAAAAAGAGGTGTAACATTCTGACAGGAAACAACTTGAAACTATTAACAAACTCTTTGATCTATAACTATAAACTTAAAAAAGTAAAAGTAATGTAAGATTTTTTAAATGAGATTCATAATTAAACCATTGCTTCATCTCTTCCAAACCAACCACAACTGACACCAGGTGGACCAGTATATGAAGGCCTGCTTCCAAAGAGAGGAATCGTAGATTAACCCAGGATTACATCTTAGTTCAATTAGGATATTTAAGTTACTATTATTAACATGCTTTAGAAAAAAATATTGCTGGTGTGCGTCTTGAGACAAAACAATGGAACTCTGACATATTTTAAGATATCATCTGCTACAAGTATCAGTATCGATTTATTTATTTACATGTCAGCATCTGTGGCTATCTTCATGGCACAAAACGGAATTACAAAAATACAGAATTACATATATTTTTATCGGCTACAAAGTAAGGGTTTAAATATAAACTACAAAGTATTGAGCAGAGTGCAGACAGTTAGAAAACCGCAGGTTAAAATGAAGCAGGAAGTGTCAGGCAGAGAACTTGATGGATTGAACAGATAATTTTCTTTAGACAGCATGCCAGTTGTGACAGAGACAGATGACATTAAGAGTGATAGACACCTTAAAATAAATAGTCTCATGTACTTCAGTACAGACCTGGTGCATGCTGGGAGGTGGCCAGTGAGGTCATTGAATTCGAGAGGTTGAGGTTGGCAGTGATGGTGAGCTGGCTCTGGACAGGTGGAGGGTATGGAGAGGTGGGTGTTCGCAGACCCTCCTCGTTGGTTTCCTCATCGATGCCGGGCAAATAGGTGTCAATCAATGCATCCAGAAACTTGACAATCAGTTCTGCATAGTCTGGGAACTGAGTTTGCTGAGGGAAACAAAGAGCAGCTCAAGTTTATGCAGATATATAACTAATATACATACACAAACAAACACAAAAGTTTGGAAACATGGAGATGTTTTAATGTTTTTGAAAGTAGTCTCTGCATTTATTTGAGCAAAATATAGTAAAGAGAGTAATACTATGAAATTATATTATTAATATTTAAATTAGCTGGTTTCTGATGTAATACACTTTAAGCAGCCATTACTTCAGTCTTCAGTGTCACATTGTATTTTACGTTGACATATTCCAACGATACCAAACATGCTATGGTTCACCTTATGGTCAGTGCAACATTGACATTTAGCACTTAAACAGCTTTTGTGAATATCTTTGAAATCGTTTGTCCGATCGAGGCGAAACCACCGCAGAAAAATCGGATAATTAGCACGTGTTACCTAGATGTTAGGCCAAATATCAAAATTTTAATAGTAAGTGGCAAAAAAATGCAATCAAAGTCAGGTGTGGGTATATGCTCATCCATGAAAATGTCTATAACCTAAACAAAATTAGATATTTTCAGCAAATTTGACACTCTTGAGGACACAATAAAAAAATGGCGGGGTTGTGTCACTTGGTGGCGCTATAATTAAACAAAACATGAAATTGCCACTAAATTGTAAATTGCTATATTTTACGAATGCATTGGTGTATCATTGCTCAACTTGGTGTCATCGGCACCATACCCTGAAGGTACTCAAAGTTTAAAGACACCGCCACCTTGTGGTAAAAAGTTATAATAAATAAAAAAGATAATAGCTTTTGATTTATTTAGCCTGTTTTCATGAAACCTGCCTTAATAGATTTCCTGGTTCATGACGAGTTTTGTTTGTTTTTCTTTAATAACTCCTCCTAGACCGCTTGTCCGATTTTCACCAAATACGAATCGCATCATCTTCGGACTGTGCCAAAAAAAAAGTATGGATTTCGTGTCGATAGCAGGGGCGTAGCTAAGGGGTGGCCATGGGTGGCCAGTGCCACCCCTGTTTGAAGCTTGGCCACCCCTCTGGCCACCCCTGTTGTGCAAGCTGAAAAGCACTTGACAATGACAAAGAGTTGACGTTTAAATCGCCGCTCTCACACAGTCTGCGCAAAGTGCACTTATTTTCCACAGCTTTTTTGTCTACTGAAACATCTTTGAAAGATATTTTGCAGTGTTTCATAAGCAGAACAATCCAAAAAATATATTAAATAACAGTACATCCCACTGAAGAGATGTATGTCTATCCCCGCAGCCTCACTTTCATGCTAATTTCTTTCATAAAGAAGGCGCTGCTGTGAATAAGGTCTATTAGGTCAATTAGTGCATGTACAGACCTCGTCGCTGGACAAAAACTCAGGTGGTGAGTGGATTCTAACTTCAACACCAGTGATTGGCCATTGCGTTTTAGAAATCAACAAACATGTGTGTGACTGTGATTGGCTTCATTACTCACCAAAGCGAATACCCATATACTCTCTATTAATCATATAAATTAGCTAATGTTAGCTAAAGTTACTGCAAATGTTTGCAATTGAATTAAAAAAAGGTACCACAAATATTGCATATACACTTACATTATGACTATGTCACTGTTGTGTAAGTGGCTGTTTGTGATCTATATTTTCTGTTGAATTTGCTTTGGTATAGCATGTCATAGTCAGTAGTAATTTTTTTGGCCACCCCAATAAAATCACTGGATCTTACCTGGCCACCCCTGAAAAAATGTTCTGGCTACGCCCCTGGTCGATAGACTAAACCGTTTTCGTTTAACAGAGCAATAAATTTGAGGCATGTTGTCACCTCATTCTGACCACACCACCATACATTTTTTAACTGCGCCACCTATTGGTCAAAAGTGATAAACCATAAAATGTATTATTAGTGACTATACAGGTCCTTCTCAAAAAAATTGCATATTGTGATAAAAGTTAATTATTTTCCATAATGTAATGATAAAAATTAAACTTTCATATATTTTAGATTCATTGCACACCAACTGAAATATTTTAGGTCTTTAATTGTTTTAATACTGATGATTTTGTCATACACCTCATGGGTTTCTACTAGGGGTCTCAAAAAATTAGCATATCATGAAAATGTTCTCTAAACGAGCTATTAACCTAATCATCTGAATCAACTAATTAACTCTAAACACCTGCAAAAGATTCCTGAGGCATTTAAAAACTCCCAGCCTGGTTCATTACTCAAAACCGCAATCATGGGTAAGACTGCAAACCTGACTGCTGTCCAGAAGGCCATCATTGACACCCTCAAGCGAGAGGGTAAGACACAGAAAGAAATTTCTGAACGAATAGGCTGTTCCCAGAGTGCCGTATCAAGGCACCTCTGTGGGAAGTCTGTGGGAAGGAAAAGTGTGGCAAAAACGCTGCGAGAAGAGGTGACCGGACCCTGAGGAAGATTGTGGAGAAGGACCGATTCCAGACCTTGGGGACCTGGGAAGCAGTGGACTGAGTCTGGAGTAGAAACATCCAGAGCCACCGTGCACAGGCGTGTGCAGGAAATGGGCTACAGGTGCCGCATTCCCCAGGTCAAGCCACTTTTGAACCAGAAACAGCGGCAGAAGCGCCTGACCTGGGCTACAGAGAAGCAGCACTGGACTGTCGCCAAATTTTGCATGTCATTCGAAATCAAGGTGCCAGAGTCTGGAGGAAGACTAAATGCCTGAAGTCCAGTGTCAAGTACCCACAGTCAGTGATGGTCTGGGGTGCCATGTCAGCTGCTGGTGTTGGTCCACTGTGTTTTATCAAGGGCAGGGTCAATGCAGCTAGCTATCAGGAGATTTTCGAGCACTTCATGCTTCCATCTGCTGAAAAGCTTTATGGAGATGAAGATTTTGTTTTTCAGCACGACCTGGCTCACAGTGCCAAAACCACTGGTAAATGGTTTACTGACCATGGTATTACTGTGCTCAATTGGCCTGCCAACTCTCCTGACCTGAACCCCATAGAGAATCTGTGGGATATTGTGAAGAGAAAGTTGAGAGACGCAAGACCCAACACTCTGGATGAGTTTAAGGCCGCTATCGAAGCATCCTGGGCCTCCATAACACCTCAGCAGTGCCACAGGCTGATTGCCTCCATGCCACGCATTGAAGCAGTCATTTATGCAAAAGGATTCCCACCAAGTATTGAGTGCATAACTGAACATAATTATTTGAAGGTTGACTTTTTTTGTATTAAAAACACTTTTCTTTTATTGGTCGGATGAAATATGCAAATTTTTAGAAATAGGAATTTTGGGTTTTCATGAGCTGTATGCCAAAATCATCAGTATTAAAACAATAAAAGACCTGAAATATTTCAGTTGGTGTGCAATGAATCTAAAATATATGAAAGTTTAATTTTTATCATTACATTATGGAAAATAATGAACTTTTATCACAATATGCTAATTTTTTTAGAAGGACCTGTATTTATGATTTTTCTGCCATTTTACCTAAAATTATCAATAAAATGTAATTTGCAAAATATACTGTATTTTTGTAATTCTGCTAGGTGGCACTATTGTTGCAAGTATAATATAATACATAGTAGTAGCCTATTATAAATAAAACAAAGTAAAATATTGAAATAAATGTAAGTATAATCAAAATATACTACAAAAAAAAAACTGACGACTTTAACAAATGCATAGACTATCGATTAACAGCCTCAGGTAGTTACAGTTCTGCTTACAGTAGGTCTGTCTTACACCGTGTTTACACCGGATGCAACCGTTGATGCAAGAAGCTGTCTATACTGGACGCGACAAAGCAACTGTTGCAAAGCCTTTGTCCTTCATGTCAGTACCTCATAAATAGAACGAGGCATCAGTTTACTGTCGGGATATGTTGTGTCGTGCTGCATCCAGTGTAGACATCATAACTGATTATAATGGGTTATATTGCACTGTTTGCATCTGGTGTAGACACGGTGTTAAACAATTATATGTTTTTGTTAAATAAATTGCCATATTGAGAAAAAAAAAATTTTCACTTGATTTATTCTAGTTAGTTTTGCATCAAACATAAATATAATTTTTGTTTATCGAGATCTGACAGTAACAGTACATTTTTCCTCTTGGGCGAGCGATCCGCTCACAGCCTACCAAGCGCATGTTTATTTGTTTATTTATTTGGAACCCCATTAGCTTCCACGAGTGGTCGCTAATCTTCCTGGGGTCTATTTTACAATATCAAAACATATATACACAATCACATTACACTTTTTACAATATGTTATCAAAAGAATAAATACAATTCAATTTGAGTCATTACACTTAGTTTTCATTACAGATCATACATTTTTTACCACCTTTTTAAAATAAGATCTGTTGCTTATTTGTCTTATACACATTGACAGTTGATTCCAAGCTACTGAGGATCTAAATAGTACAGTTCTCCTCATACAATTTGACTGTGCAAAAGGAACAACTAAATCACTAAATTGAATTTGCCCATTTACCAGCCAATCAATGGTTTTGGGATGTCGGCCTTATTATGCACGTGAAGTTTAATGACATCCCATTCTTAATCAGTAGGGTTCAATATGGAGTTCGCCCACCATTAGCAGCTATAACAGACTCAACTCTTCTGGGAAGGCTTTCTACAAGGTTTAGGAGTGTGTTTATGGAAATTTTTGACCATTCTTCTAGAAGCGCATTTGTAAGGTCAGGCACTGATGTTGGACGAGAAGGCCTGGCTCACAGTCTCCGCTCTAATTCATCCCAAAGGTGTTCTATCAGGTTGAGGTCAGGACTCTGTGCAGGCCAGTCAAGTTCCTCCACACCAAACATGTATTTATGGACCTTGCTTTGGGCACTGGTGCGCAGTCATGTTGGAACAGGAAGGGGCCATCCCCAAACTGTTCTCACAAAGTTAGGAGCATGACATTTTCCAAAATGTCTTGGTATGCTGAAGCATTAAGAGTTCCTTTCACTGAAACTGAAACTGAAGGCCAAGCCCAACCCCTACCCCTGAAAAACAGCCCCACACCATAATCTCCCCTCCACCAAACTTTACACATGGCACAATGCAGTCAGGCAAGTACTCCTGGCAACCGCGTAACCCAGACTCGTCCTACAGATTGCCAGATAGAGAAGCATGATTTGTCACTCCAGAGAACACGTCTCCACTGCTCTAGAGTCCAGTGCCGGCATGCTTTACACCACTGCATCTGACGCCTTGCATTGCACTTGATGATGTAAGGCTTGGATGCAGCTGCTCGCCCATTGAAACCCATTCCATGATGCTCTCTATGGACTGTTCTTGAGCTAATCTGAAGGAAGCACAAAGTTTGGAGGTCTGTAGTTTCTAACTCTGTGCACTGTGCGCCTCAGCATGCACTGACCCTGCTCTGTAATTTTACGTGGCCTACCACTTTGTGGCTGAGTTGCTGTTGTTCCTAATTGCTTCCACTTTGTTATAATACCTAGAATATTTAGAAGTGAGGAAATTTCACAAATGGATTTATTGCACAGTATCACGGTACCACGTTTGAATTCACTGAGCTCCTGAGAGCGACCCATTCTTTCTCAAATGTTTGTAGAAGCAGTCTGCATGCCTAGGTGCTTGTTTTTATATACTATTGGACATATAAGTGATTGAAACACCTGAATTCAATGGTTTGGAGAGTTGTCCCAATACTTTTGGCAATACAGTGTATATATAAAAGACAATTGTTAATGTTTTTCTCTTGCATTTTGAGAACAAATTCAGTGTCACTTACCTTAGAGAAAGGACCAGCAAACCTCCAGAGTCCATTAAACCCAAAAGCTGTGAAGGTAAGTAAAAATGTTATAGAATCAGACTACTCACTCAGACTCAGTGTACCCACTCAGTCACTCATTCATTGATTACAGGATGATTTTCACAGATTCTCATTGGACTCTAGCAATCATAGATCCTTCATCTGCCTATCAGACTCTGACAATTACAGTTCAGACTCTCATATCCGCACATCAGACTCTGTCATTCACGGCTCAGACTCTCACATCCACCTATCAGATTCTCACATTTACGGATCAGACTCACATCCACTGATCCTGCATTGCCCAAACTGAGTATCATCTTAATCCTTAATCAGATTAAACATGAAACAAGTTTTGGATGTGTGCATGTATGTGAGAGATGTGAGATGCTTTACTTTGCAGGTAGGATGTTTGGTATTGAGGTGGCGACTCTTCATGATAAACTACACTCTGCACAATTCCATGAACTGGGTTTAGAAGATTTGGGTCCTGACACAGTGACAACAAAGTATTAATCTTTGAATCCAGGAGGTTGTGACTGAAATAAAGCAAAACACAACTATGAGAGTCTAATTTCATCATTCAATGTCATATGCACTGAAGAGCAGGTACATTTGGACTTACACAACAGGAAAGACCTTTGGGAAGACAACACTGGCTTCAGCTAGAAACTCATACAGGACCCTCTGCTCAAATTCATCCGATGTGTTTTTCACCTGAGTGGCCTGAAAATTCATTCAATAATACAGATAAAAATGTCAAAATTTAGAGGATGAATGCACATTTTAAGGAAATGGCAGAATTGGGGGTGGGGGTGGATGGCAGGAAGTGACACGTAAGACTTTAGAGGAACAGAAAATGATAGAAAAAGTAACAAATATTTAAATTATAAATGCAAATTGATCTGTGCATGAGGAACTGAAAAAACTATTATTCCGAGAAAGAAAGAGATTACCAGCACAGTCAGAAGCAGCGCCTGGATTTTGGGATCTGTGAGAACTTCCTCATTAAGCAGAACATTGGACTCAGACACAGAGACCTTCCGCAAATGGTGATGGGAGATTCTTGGGGTTTCTTTCAACAAGAAAACAAAAAGTTATAAATAGATGCAAACATTGAGAATCATTTCACATCTTTGTGACTCTCACCAATTTCATATTCATTTTCAGCCACTCTCCTCATCTTGGGCGGTGTTGTAATACCCGATTCTATTTCAGGCCTCTTCGGTGCTTTGCTGTCTGATATCAGGTGGTCAAAGCTTTTTCTGGTGCCTAAGGAAAACATTTTAACATTTAACATTAAAACTACTATAACAAACTAATCTAATAGTTAAAAGCATTAAGGTATACACCAATTAGGCATAACATTATGACCACCACCCTGATATTGTGTTGGTCCCCCTTTTGCTGCCAAAACAGCCCTGACCCGTCAAGGCATGGACTCCACTAGACCCCTGAAGGTGTGCTGTGGTATCTGGCACAAAGATGTTAGCAGCAGATCCTTTAAGTCCTGGCAGTTGAGAAGTGGGGCCTCAATGGTACGGACTTGTTTGTTCTGCACATCCCACAGATGAGAATTTGGAGGGAATTTGCACAAATTCAACTCCTCAAACTCGTTGTTGTGCTCCTCAAACCATTCCTGAACCATTTTTGCTTTGTGGCAGTGTGCATTATTCTGCTGAAAGAGGACACAGCCACCAGGGAATACTTTTTCCATGGTCTGCAACAATGCTTAGGTAGGTGGTGATACGTGTCAAAGTAACTTCCACATGGATGGCAAGACCTAAGGTTTCCCAGCAGAACATTGCCCAAAGCATCAGATCGGGAACACCCCACAAGAGCTAGAGTTTTAGAGATGCTCTGACCCAGTCATCTAGCCATCACAATTTGGCCATTGTTAAACTCGCTCGAAACCTTACGGATGCCCATTTTTCCTGCTTCTAACACACAAAATGTTCACTTGCAGCCTAATATATCCCACAAATAACATGTGTCGTGATAAAAAAGATAATCAAATGTTATTCACTTCACCTGACAGTGGTCATAATGTTATGCCTGATTGGTGTATATACATATACTGTATATGACATTGTTTTCTTAATAAATTACCCAGAAGCTTCTTTGTGTTGACCTGGGAGGGTTGCCCCATGTCCAGGCTCATAGATTTGCGTGTTCGTGGGCTGATCTGGCCCACTATGGGGTACTGGGCCATCAAGTACCGCTCTGAGACCTTCGGGGATGCCCACAGCTGGCATTCTCGCAGCATTCTGGATGACAAAGTTCATGATTTATGAACTAGGATGTAAAAAGTTCGCATTTCACAAAAGGTGATGGGTGTGAAGTTACCCTGATCTTCTGTCTAGGTGGTACCTGCAGGTGGGATCCTCATGATGTATAGAGTACATATCCATGGGAACATTCTCCATGGTAACATCAGAGAGTAGCAACAACTTCCTGTGTTTCAGGCTGCAGCGGCTTCGCACTTCTTCTGACACTGGGAGAAGAGCTATACAAGTGCGCAACATTACTCACAATACTGGACCCTAAATAACCAACGTGAAGACAACCCAGAGAAGGAAAGGTGAAATAGCAGTGGTTTCCTTACCTGCCAGATATGCCACGCTCTGTGTGTTCACCTCAAACTTGTCACAGTTCAGGTGCTTTCCTACCAAGGCCAACAGCATGTGCAGGATACGGATGGTTCGTGCCACCGTGGTGGGGGAGGGGTGTCGGAACCCTGCCAAAACAAAACAGAAATGTGATAGTTTCCCAACCAACACACAAAATGTTTGAATATATTTGCATGAAACCCATTTCTACCTTTCAACAGGTGCCCGACCAAAGCAAAATTAAAGTTAGAGTTGAAGTTGAGACCAACAAAATGGTCCATCTGTTTGCAGTGCCATTCCAAAGGCTGACGAATCTCCATAAACACCTCCTCAGGACTCTGAGAGATAGACAGGACAAATCCTTTCTATAGTTCTTTTAGTTGTTTCAATCACAAATCAACAATATGTTGTTTGAAATGGTTTTATATGGTGAATTGCATACTTCAATGTAAACTACAAAATGCCAACTTCCCAAAAATCTTTATTTTCAAGTACCTAAAGGTTTTTGGTTATATCGCCACTATATCGCCAGAACCTACGTTGCAACCGAACTTGGCTAATAAGAGGTGGTTTCCGATATAGTGTCATCCTACATATGTAGGATGACACTATATGTGCTGCAATGTTCTGTATATGTGCTGCAATTTGTCATTTAAAAGTGTTATATTAGAACCTTGTCGTTGAAGACTCGCAGACTATCAAGTGTGTGCAGGTTCTGTTCCAGCAAAGCGGTTCCAGCAGAGTACAGATTCACCTCATCCAACTGCAGCACAGCCACAGCCACCCAGAAGAGCGCTTTGTGCATCGGTGAGTCCTGAACGACACCCGCACAGTTAAACAAGTCACACTGTCTCTCTCTCTCACACACATTTTTAGAAGAGCACTGTAATTTAATACCTTGTTGAGTAGAGGCTGTAGTTTAGTGAGGGCAATGACGGTGGCTTCAATCAGCACCTGGCTATTACAGTTATCAGGACTCTTCAGGCAGCTCTCCAAACCCTGAGAATAAAAAACAACAGTTCTTCTTAAATGACAGAAAACATCAAAGCTAGATGGCAACTGAGGTGATCAGCATAGGATCATCTAATACTTTTCAGAGCAGAGCAAAAACAGTACACAGTACATCTTATGAATTGTAACGACTCATTTTCATGGTTAGCCCATGTTTGCTTTAAAAGAAGACAGACAGTTTAGACAGGTTCTGACCCGGTCGATGCTGAGGAGAGGGCTGGCCTTGCTCAGGATCCGTATGATTTGTTTCATTTGGGTATGTGTGACCCGTTTACTGATGCAGCCAAATACCACAAGAGCCCGTGGCTGCAAGGATGGATTATATTGAAAAGCAAACCTGCACATTAAACACACACGTTCATCATGAATCTGCATTGAAACTTTATAAATGATTTCATAATACATCTGTTTAGATCCATTTGCATACTTCTGTGCCAAATCGGTCCACTGGTCCAGCCATTTACAGCCTGGAATGTCCCTCATACATGCCTAAAACACAAAGGGAAAAACCCAGTCAAACCCTGTGACACACTTTTAACCAGTTATGCTTTACAACAGAAATATATAGAGAAATGAAACATTTGATCTTTATTATGTCTGCCAGTACCTAAATAACCATATCCTGTGAACATGCAAAAGTTACTTCTAAAAGACCTGCAAGCCCTTTGTTGAAAGAACATAGAAAAACTATCTTAACTATGGAATAAAATAATGCCAAATGTTTTTGAAACAAAAAAAGCTTGTTAAACTGCACTAGTTGAAGAAATAGGCATTGCTTTAACCATGCTTGCATTTTAATGCATTGTATTTTTATGGGCTGAAATTCAACATGGTTGTATATTTAAAGCTGCAGTCCGTAGTTTTTCCTCTTTGTCGCCATCTCTGTTCGAAATCTGCAATTGCAGTTATTCACAGAATGATCAAATGAGCAAAACATCCACTTTTGTGCTGACCAACTAGACCTACGGGGAAAAAGCATTGCAATAAATCTAACGATTATCATATCCCGTTAAACCGTGCAAATTATACTTTGTTCTCAAGTTGTTAATGTTAATAACATCAGCATTGCGTGACTACACTTAATGTGTATTAGAACTAACGTTACCTGTAGTACAGTTTCCATTTCTGTGCAGTCTCATTTCTAATCGTCATCAACACATTAATGTGGAGTAGATGTGAATATAGCTCCCTATAGCTAGCACAAAATAATGGATATTTACCCTAATGCATGTAGCAAAAAGAGAAAGGCACAACAAAGGAAACTCCGTAACTTTAACTGTATGAGTTAAGCGAAGTGTGCTACTGTTAAATAATAACCATTGAAATGTCTGACCTGTACAGCAGAAAAAAACGGTCTCTGCATCCGTTTTGAACCCTTTCAAAGCACGGAGTTAATGCCATCTTTCAAAAGCCCTTTTTATCCTTGTTTTGGCTCGGTTGAGGTCTCTTTTTTCTGCAGCCATTCCGAAAGTCCGAAGTCTTTTGTATTTTACAACGGGAGAATCTCCAGATGTCACTGTCACTGAATGACGTTTCAACCTTTCTGGATCCGCTATCAAATTGATAAGTTTAATTATATGAAGCACTGTGAGACAAGACTATAAATCTCCACCTCCATCATCCTCACACGCATTATAGCCTACTAGCCGGGACTTCTTATTGATGTGTGTACAGATGTGATGCAATGACGCATATATATGCTCAAAAAAGCTACGGACTGCAGCTTTAAGATGTGAATATTTCAATTCAAAACATTTTCATTATTAAAAATTCAACAATCCATATTCACCTGGGGCTGTTAACGAAGACCAGAGCGAAGTGTAGAGACACTCATTCATTAAATGTATTTACAGAAATGGAGCAAGCAATACGTATTTGTGATGGCTATCAGGGTCAGTATATATATGGAAAAGCTGATAAAGACACAAAAGCTGTGTCTTTGCTGTTACTTTTGTACATGTAAGAAGCTTTTCTACTGTGAATGAGAATAAAATGTTATTCCCTAATGCTTATGTACAGATCAAATTTTACATCTGAGGTAGACATATATGTCTCTCAGTTGTTTCGTTTCTTTATCGCAGTGCTGTGCTGCAATAGTGGGGGTTCCCTCGATCCGGCATACTTCAGGATTCCCCTGCCGTTGGGCTACGCTTAACGTAGCTTAATACAGTGATATAAAAGACCAAACTCATGCCTTATTGGGGATGTAGGCTATACTATAGGCTACAGGCAAGCAGGTGGATTCAGAATATGAACATAACGCATAAAGTTTCAGGCTAAGCATTTCCCAGTGATATACTGGCATAAAGTTGGCTTGACAATGACATTGGACGATGGTTGCACATTCAGGCACCGTCTCTAAAGTTACATACGACATGTGAATGCATGTTTCTAATTTCTTTCATTTCAAAATTTTTAAAGGTGTGCATCATGCGTGACACCTACATGAACACTTTACAGTTGGTTATACTGGACTTCCAATGCTAGTGAAGTAACAAATGTTCATACACATCATATGTAACTTTAGAGATGGTCCCTAAATCTAAACGTGCGACTATCTATGTGTGCGGTAGAGAAAGCTGCTTACATGTACAAAAGTAGCTGTGAAGACTTAAATGTAAACACTGCTTTATTAGCTTTTACATATATATACTGGTCCTGATAACCATCACAAATACTTAACGTTTGCTCCATTTCTGTAAATCCATTTAATAAATGAATGACTCTCTCTACATGTTGCTCTGGTCTTCGTCAACAGCCGCTTCCACCACCTGCTGGTGAGGTCGACCAACAGCAGATGGAGATTATGCTTGGTAATCTACTGCTATTCCTGCAGTTCCCTAGCCTGGATGCCAGCCAAATTTAGCCCCGCCCACAATTGTTTGAGGTCGGGAAGTTCGGTCTGGGCTTGATCCGTTGTGGAGCAACTATGCTTGAACCAGAGCTGTTTGGACCAATCAAATTGTCAGGGGGGGCTTTATATGATGTTGGACAGATAAAGCAACGTAATCATCCACGACACCAAAAAAGCACTTGGGTTGAATTCGTTCTAATCCTAAACGGAGAATTTGTTCGTAAATACATTCACCTTTACTATTTCTCTCAAAAATGATCGTGTTGGTAAGAAATCTGTGTTTTCTTCAATTCTTTTTACAACACCGGCAAAGATCGTTTACACCACTGATCTCTATATAGATCAGTGGTTTAAACTCATTTTCTTTTTCTACTTCTTCCAGCGTGCATGCAGTTGAGTTCTGCTGACAACTACATGTCGCTCAACATACGTCACTTACTCCGTTGCTCTGATTGGTTGTAGGTCTATCCAATTGAGTGCAGAGGCAATTTCTTTCCTGGTTTGGTTGAAACACGCCTCATAATCACAGCCCAATGGAGCAGTATCAGACTCATATTCTGAGTAGAATCTGAGTATGAAGAAGTCAGGCTATCAGTTCCCGAATGTGAACTGTTGAATTTTCTGTCGAATTTGAACCACCGCATTTGTGGAAGCGAATTTGTAAAGCAAAATAAAATGGACCGAAAAATTGCCTGTCGAATATTATAGGTTGTATTTTTAAACAGAATTAATATTTTGGAAGTGAAATCTGAGAGGTGAATATAGATTATTGCATTTTTTAATAATGAAAATGTGTGTGAAATGTTTTGAATTGAAATATTCACATCTTAACTATACAACCATGTTGAATTTCAGCCCATAAAAATGCAAGCCCTAAAAATACAATGCATTAAAATGCAAGCATGGTAAATGCAATGCATTTTTTTTTTTAAGTAGTGCAATTCAACAAGCTTTTTTGTTTCAATTTTTTTTTTTGTTCACTTCCACACTTAAAGCAACAAGTTTCCACATTAAATACAAAATGCTGTGCAAAGCAACACAAATCTGGTATTCAATAAATAGCTATATAGAGCAGGATTTTGTTTCAATATGATGTTTAAAAGTCTTTCCGTCTTCATTAGTCTACTTAAGAAGGTATGATTTATCGCTTGCTGCTTTACAAGGTATAACGCACCTCCATGATCTCCAGCAATGCTTCGGTAACAGTCTCCAGGGATGACAGAGCAAAGGTCTCTCTCTCATAAGAGCCTGGAGAGAAAGAACGATCCCTGTAGCTGGAACGAAAGGCAATGACCGCAGCCGATTTGACCTTGCTGATGCCGAACAGCAGGTAGAACTTTGGCAGGGAGAACTCTGTCAGACTTAGACGCAACACCTGCTTGGTCTCCTCTGCAAAGCAGAAAAACAAGACATTTCAGTAATCAATAACTCACTGATGCATGAAAACATCTCTCTAGGGCATTGACATCCTCTCACCGCTAAAGCAGAGCTGGGAGCATGTGCAGAGGGAATGGATGATGTTGATAACCAAGCCATGCGTGGATGCCCGCAGCGACAGAGGCCCCGTGGCCACCAGCAGGGTCACAACATGGAAGAGGTAGGGCAAGTGGGTGGCTACATCCAGAGAGTTGTTGAAGGACAGCATGAGCATGTATCTGGCCAGGATGGCGATGTCATCCCACATCAGGTGCTGCTCCAAAGTTGGTGTGGGCGATAGACACGTCTTATCGATAATTTTACACATTCGAATGATCACCTGTGGGTAAGTGCGACGGCGTAATTAATTGATAATAATAATCCCATAAAACTCATGTTAAATTTAGAAGAGAGAACAGTTACTGTACACTAAAACTATTACAAATATGTTTCAGTAAATGGAAAATAAGCTAAAATAAAAAATAAGTTGAAAAACTAAAACTAAACTAAAACGAAGCACTGAAAAAATGACAAAAGCACATAAAATTACTAAAAATAAAATTGAAATAAAATTTTAAAATACAAAAATAAAAGCTCATTCAAATGATTAATAAATACTATAATAGAATATATAAATAATACTAAATAACAACCGACAGCTCAATATATACAAGAACGCTGAAGAAATTACATGAATAAACAAAAACATTATTTCCTTTTTCTCATTAACAGGAAAACCAGCAGTCAGGATATAGTTCTGCTTGAGAATTAAGAAGTTGTTTCAATAAAATATTAATATGCTCACAGAACCCAGCTGAGCTCAATGAACCAATCAAGTCCATGACCTGAGCGCCAAAATATCTCTCATGACAAAGAGAGAGAGAAATAGAGACAGGCAGACCAGAGTGGTTAAAGAGAGCAAGAACAAGGCGTGAGAGAGGAAGAAACCAACCAAACCACATCTGTGAGTCACACTGTGCTCATACAATCATATTTAACATGTTTTGTGTTGCAGTTTTACATGTTCAGAAGCATTCTCAAAATGTGGTCCTTGGCCTGTTTAAGTTTCTCCTGGTCTAAATATAATGTTAAGAAACTTTACACTTCTTAAATAATTTGCACTTATAAAAGCTGAACTTTTCAGCTACCATTTATTTTCACTTTCACCGAGTGTGTGTGTATGAACGTCACCTTGCTAGACACCAGTTTGACATTGCCAGAGGCCAAAGCGACTGCGGTGTCTGCCATTACTTCAGCTTTGACGGATCCAGGACCACCCGTCGCACTGGTTTTTATAAAACTGTCCAGAACTACATCAAGTAGATCTGTTATCTGTAGACACAAGAAGCTGCCATCAGTTCAACATTGACATGAGTAATGCATATTAATTGCAAACACAACAGTGCAAGTAGAAATATTTAAGGAAGTGAGTGCTACATGAATACGACTGGGAAACCACAAATAGCAATGTGCTCATCTTCTAAAAATGTGTTTAATTCACGTGGTTTCACCATGCAGTTCTTTGTAAGCCTTAACACCTTCCCAGCAAAACCCTACATAATATGCCGTCAAACTCTGTACCATTAATATACAACCCCAAATCAGAAAAAGTTAGGACAGTATGGAAAACGCAAAAAAAAAGAAGAAGTGATTTCTAAATTTACTTTGACTTGTATTTCATTGCAGACAATATGAACAAAGAATATTTCATGTTTTGTCTGGTCAACTTCATGTCATTTGTAAATATGCATCCTTTCCTGTCATTCAGACCTGCAACACATTTAAAAAAAAGTTGGGACAGTAAAGCATTTACCACTTTGTAATGTTGCCATTCCTTTTCACAACACTTAAAAGACGTTTAGGGACTTAAGACACCAAGTGATGAAGTGTTTCAGGTGTAATTTTGTCCAATTCTTCCTGCAAACAAGTCTTAAGTTGGGCAACAGTACAGGGTCTTCGTTGTCGCATTTTGCGCTTCAAAATGCGCCACACATTCTCTATTGGAGACAGGTCGGGACTGCAGGCAGGCCAGTCAAGTACCCGTACCCTCTTCCTCCGAAGCCAGGACTTTGTAATGTGTGCAGAATGTGGTTTTGCATTGTCTTGTTGAAATATGCATGGATGTCCTTGGAAAAGATGTCTTCTTGAAGGCAGCATATTATGCTGCAAAATCTCTATGTACTTTTCAGCATTAATGGTGCCTTCACAGAAGTGCAAGTTGCCTTTGCCAAGGGCACTGACACAACCCCATACCATGACAGACCCTGGCTTTTGGACTTGTTGCTGGTAACAGTCTGGATGATTCTTTTCTTCTTTGGTCCGGAGCACCCGGCGTCCATTCCTTCCAAAAAAATAAATGAAATACTGATTCATCTGACCACAGTACACATTTCCACTATGTGATGGTCCATCCCAGATGCCTCCCAGCCCAGAGAAGTCGACGGCGCTTCTGTACACTGTTAACATAGGGCTTCCTTTTGGCACAGTTCCATTTTAACTGGCATTTGTGGATGTAACTACGTATTTTGGTACTTGACAAAGTTTTGCCAAAGTAGTCCTGAGCCCATGAGGTGATATCGCTTATAGATGAATGGCGATTCTTGATGCAGTGCCGCCTGAGGGATCGGAGATCACTGTTGTTCAGCTTAGGCTTGCGCCCTTGTCCTTTACGCACTGAAATTCCTCCAGATTCCTTGAATCTTTTAATTATCTTATACACTGTTGAATGTGAAATATCCAAATCTCTTCCTATCTTTCTTTGAGGATCATTGTTTTTAAACATTTCAATAATTTTCTCGCGTATTTGTTGGCGATCCTCTGCCCATCTTTGCTCCTAAAGTATTACCTTTCTTAGATGCAGCTTTTGTACCAAATCATAATTACAATCACCTGTTGACATCACCAGTTTCAAATCACATCATTATTTAACCATTTTACCTCATTGCTAGCCCTAAATTGCTCCTGTCCCAACTTTTTTTGAAATGTGTTGCAGGTCTGAATGACAGGAATGGATGCATATTTACAAATGACGAAGTTAACCAGACAAAATATGAAATATTTTGTGTTCATATTGTCTGCAATGAAATACAAGTCAAAGTAAATTTAGAAATCACTAATTTCTTTTTTTATTTGCATTTTCCATACTGTCCCAACTTTTTCTGATTTGGGGTTGTATTATTTTAAGATTATTTCTGTTACCTGTCCCAAGCTCCCCCAGATCTTGGCCTGAATAGATGGATACATCTGCTTTTCATTGATCGTCATGTTAATGAGTTGGTCCAGAATTGCAGTAACTCGTTGGCGCTTGGCATCGTCGCTGTGCTTGCAGAAGCGTACCAGGTTCAGCAGCCAGAGTCATGTACTCCAAACACAGGTGCTTTAGTTCTATACCTGCATACATGGAGGAAAGCCCTTGGTTAGCAGAAAACTTCCATAGTTGAGTGTTCTTGGACCCTGTTGTGCTAAATATTACACATCCTTATCTCTAGACAAACCGTTCATTCTTGTATACTTAACTGGAAAAAAAGCAAATACACAATCACTATAAACATTTGTGGACTAATGATGCCTTTAAGTAGCAGTTGAAAGTAGGAACTATTAGGCGAAACAGAATGCGAATAATGATCCGAAACAGCTGGGGGATCACCAGGGTCTTCTGAAAGTTTAATTAAGGGCTTAATGGGGCACTAACTGGACTTGCTGAAACCAGAGATACACTCCTCCAGGAACTCCAGGGTCAGGTGAGGCTCATTAGCTGCTAGAGTCTTGCTAATGGACACGATGAAAAGGGTGTTATTGGCAGGGATGCAAAGGCCAGAGGTCTCCAAAAGCTGGCCTTCAATCTTCAGGTTAAAGGTGCAAGTTAAGGCACACAGGAGGTTATAAGCGGCAGACCTTTTAACAAAACAGAGAGAAATATAAATATTCAGGCATGAAATGCCAGGAATACACTGCTAAATATCTGACCACTGTTGTATCAATTGTATAATTCATCACCTTAAACTGGGGTCAGAGCTGCCCAGGTTGAGAAGGGCAATGTTGAGAAGGGTCCCGGAACATCTTTGGGCCTGATCTTGGTGTGCTGGGGGATGGAGTCGGGCTGGGAGAGCTCCCAGCGCGTACGGATGTGGATAATCGAGTGAACTATGCTCTCACACTCCTGGTGCATGAAGGTCAACGGTGTACCCTGGTTAGCGATGGTTAGCGTGAACTGATTTTCATCCACTAGGCAGATCTCTTCAATCTCTGAGGCATAGTAGATGTCGTTGAGGAAGACAGTCTGACCCAAGACTCGCGTTCGTTCGGCTGAGGTCACCTGCACTGCCGTACTGCCCACCTGGAGAATAGCAATCAAAACTATTGAAATAAAACATAAAAAGTGAAACCGAGCTAAGTATTCATGTATTCATCTTCACACACCTTAATGGACACTTTGGTGTCTTTGTGGGCCAGTTTTAGGGCATTGTGAAAGACCTTCAGGTCTTCTTCTAGTGCAAGAGTAGCTGCCGGAAGCTTCTGTTCCTCTGGTTCCACATGCTCAGCCAGCCGTGCGGGCGAGTCAATGAACAGTAACTTCTTACTGCCCTTGAGGCCAGTCAGCAGTCTCTCATGGTATTTGGTGTATTCTCGTACCCATGTGTTACAGTTATAGATGTAGATGGCGGCCACGTTCTCGTAAGCAAAACCCGGAAAGACAACAAACCATTTGGAGAGGAAATCAGTCTTGAAGCGGTTGCTAGGGCCAGCATGCGTCAAGTCCACCACTAGCTCGTAGGGTTTGGCGTAGTAAGGTTTGAGGGTAAGAAGCACATGGTATATGAGCAAGTCCCCATTTATCTGGCCTGTCTTGAACCTGTGAGGGAGATGAAAACAGACAGTCAACAAAACAGGAATAAACGCCTGCAAACCCAATGAACGCTGTTATTATTAGATGAATAACTAGAAAAAGGAAGACAAATTTTGATGCTTGCTTGATAAAGCCAGAGAGTGTTTTCAATAGTCAAATAAGCTTGCATTCTGAAGGTTATAGAAAACAACAAAACTTCTAGGCAAATCACCCATGACATGCACTGGTTTATGATTTCAATTTTTTTTTTTAAAAAGAAATGCTGTGAAATATCTATGCTAGGGGTGTACACAATATATACAGTTGTGGAAAGAATTATTGTACCCCTTGGTAAATACAAACAAAACCTGTAAAAAAAAATAGTGAAGTAAAATAATTGAAAATGTTGGAGGAATCTCTTTTTGAAATAAATGTTTTTCTCCAAAACATGTTGGTGATAATTATTGGCACCCTTTTCTTAAACACTTTTTCGACCTCCTTTTGCCAAGATAACAGGAGTTTTCTCCTATAATACCTGATGAGTTTGGAGAGCACTTGACAAGAGATCAGAGACTATTCCTTCATACAGTTCAGCCTGCTCATTTTCTATAGGCTTCAGGTTATTGGACTGGGACTGCAATGTCAGAAGCTTCATTTTGTGCTCAATGACCCATTTTTGTGTTGATTCTGATGTTTACACACTGGCCTGATGAAAGATCCAACCACGGTTAGGATTAGATTTGATTAGATTTTTTTTATCTGCTGGTATTTACTGGAATCCATGACACCATGTATCTGAACAAGATCTCCAGCAAAAAAATAGGTCAAAAATTTCACAGATCCAGCAGTTTATCTAACCGTGGGCATGGGGTACTTTTTATCCCTTTTTGCACCTAACTAATATGGTGGGTTTGCTGCCAAAAAGCTCTTTTTAGTTTTATCTGACCATAGAAGCTGGTCCAATTTGAAGTTCCATTCGTGTTTGACACCTGAATATGCTGGAGTTTGTTTTCGGATGAGCGAGGAGGATTTTTCTTGAAACCCTCCCGAACAACTTGTGGTTATGTAGGGGTAGTTTTATAATTTTTTTTGTTGTTTTTCTGACCCCAAAAACTCTAATCTCTGCAATTCTCCATCTGTAATCCTTGGAGAGTCTTTGGCCACTCAAACTTTCCTCTTCCAGGCAGATTTGTACTTCTTAATTACTGCCCTGATGGTGGAAATGGGGATTTTCAATGCTTTAGCTATTTTCTTACAGCCACTTTCTATTTTGTGAAGAAAATTATCAACCATCTTTTGCTGCACATCAGAACTATATTCATTGGTTTTACTCATTGTGATGGATGATTAAGGAAAATCGGCCTTTGTGTTTCCTCATATTTATACTCCAGTGGAACAGGAAGTCATGGCTGGACAATTGCATGTTCCTAGCCCCCCCCCCCATTTATTTCATAATTTGATTTTCCCTCCCACTTTGATTTATTTTACTACAATAAAAAGTTTGCAATGCAATTTATTTTTACAGCCACATCTAGAGAGTGCATGCACTGTGTGATGTAGCCTTTTCAGATTAGGTTGGACTACTGCACGTATCTATTTAGAGTGCATGCACTCACTGTGTGATTTGCTCTATTATGATGCAGTAAAAATGTCTCTGTATGAGTATTTTCCTTCTAGGCTATATACAGGTCCTTCTAAAAAAATTAGCATATTCGTTCAGAAATTTCTTTCTGTGTCTTACCCTTTCGCTTCAGGAATCTTTTGCAGGTGTTTAGAGTTAATTAGTTGATTCAGATGATTAGGTTAATAGTTCGTTTAGGGAACCTTTTCATGATATGCTAATTTTTTGAGATTTTGAGGTTTTCATGAGCTGTATGCCAAAATCATCAGTATTAAAACAATAAAAGACCTTAAATATTTCAGTTGGTGTGCAATGAATCTAAAATATATGAAAGTTTAATTTTTATCATTACATATGCATCTAAATGACACTTCAGATGCACATTTCATGTTTCCTTTATGTAATAATTTGACATAATAAATGGTGCATATACATTTAACTAGGCAAGAAAAAAATATGTAATAGATTTAAACTTATTTGAAAATTTTGTTTCCAATAAAACTTTAGGAGTCAGCGGTCCACGGCAGTCCTAAACCTGCCAAGGTACCAGCGCAATAACACACTCAGCAAAATATTGTCTGATCATTGTTACCGCCAAAATCCCAGAACATATTGAGATATAATTTGTCAATAACGCACACCCCTCATCTTTAAACATATTACTAGCCTTGAATAGATGTGACTAAAGCCACAATGAACCTAGCCACACATTGGTTAATGTGCATGTTTAATATAAGAGCCGAAGCAGAAGTGAAAGAACAGGCAGGAAACGTGTCGCTGGTTAATGAGTGCGTGAGCACCTACAGGCTCAGCTTTAAAATGACCACTTCTCAAAAATAGTGCATACTTCTCTAGTGCTCAAATTTACAGCGCATTTACAACACATTCACACAGAGTTATTGACGCCTCTTCAGATAAAAGAACCTCTGAATAAACCAGTAACAGACCAAAAAGGTAAGAAACCATTTACAGTCATCTGATTAAAAAAGCCTCACAAAAACTAATGAAAATGTGTATATTTAAGTCATAAATTGTATACAAATTTAGATATATAATTTCTTACATACTAAGTTACATACACTTGCTTCTGACTCTGTAGATGTCTCAAAAATAAATGAAAAGGTTTAGATTTAAGACTGATCAATAATATACAATAGTGGCCAAAAGTGATGTCTGGAGCGGATATTTGTTTATAATGACCATCCAAGTTCGATTATCCCATCAAAATATGAGGAAAATGCTTCATTATTATTATTTATTATTATTATTAAATATGAGGGAATAATAACTCAAGGTTGAGGTATTTATCTGACAAAATTATTTGTCAAAAGAGGCAAACCGGTATATAGATATTTATTTTACTATGCAAATAAAAGCAATAATAATAATAATAATAATAATAATAATAATAATAATAATAATAATAAATAGAAAACCAAAAGCTTACCGGAAAAAACATGCATTGACTACAACATAATCATTAATATTTTGTTATTTCTCTTTTTGCACATGTTCATAATGTCTTTGTATGACAGCCTGGCCAAAAAGTATGTCATCACTTTTGGGCACTACTTAATATTATATTTATATATGAGTATTAAAAAAATATATTTTTTATATATTTGTTTATACTTTTTTATATATTAAGATTTACACACATATTTTTGACACGGTATGTTCCATTATGTCCCTAATAATGTTTTAATTGGTAGAAAAAGTGGATTTTAATTTTAAACACGTTCATTTGATTTTGAAAATGAATTTTCTTGCAGTAACTGATTTTGACAGAACAATTCAAGTATATATAAATTATTAATATGGCTTAGAGCTTTAAGACATTTTACGGAAAATAAAAACAACTTCTCCTTTCTCTTATATTTCACAGAACCATGAAAAGCCCCCGAATCACTTGCTTTGTGTACTTTGCATTGCTCTTCGGAACAACACATGCTAACAACACAAATATCACGAACGAAACCGATCCAGTCATACAAAATGACAAAACGGCTATAAAAGAAACCAATAACAACACCCTGCCAGCACCCACCAACGCTTTAGTGAACATGCTACCAACATCTGTTACAACAAAGACTCAACAACCAACAAAGACTCAACAACCAACAAAGACTCAACAATCAGTCTGCACACCAGCCCCTCCCGAACCCGCTAAAGGACACTGTATCCTCTTACTGCCAACTGGAAATAGTCTGCAACTGGTTGTGGTTGCTCTCACAGTGGGCTGCTTGACATTGCTGCTGACCACACTGATATGCGCCTGCCAGGTTTGTCACCTGAGAGGAATCATCTCTAGTCTCAATCTTCGTCACAACAGCGTTGACCTACGTGCCATAAGAGAAAAGAGCGAATTGCCATACAGGAATGATCGCCAAGTGGACGGACAGCCAACTGAGACCTGCATCATGCTATCAGAGGTCACCACAGCACAAGAGGAGAGTAGAGAGGATGAGGAGAGTGTTCTGGGGAACAAGACAGAGGAGAACAAAGACACGGAGCAGCCCAGTACCACGAAGGACCCGAATGGAGACGTCACCCAGGAGAACAGTCATGAGCTGGATGCAAAAGCACCAGAGAGCAACGACACAGGGGTGTGATCACAGTCGGACACTTAAACCGGTGTCACACAACTCCCCCTGCTGGCATTTAATGTCTGCACCAGCTTAAGCTTTAACTTATCTTCAGCATGAGACTCAAAAATGGTCTGAAATCTGAAAGTACGGATCTAAGACGAAAATCCTGCAAATAAGCCATTCTCACTCTCAACATTGTATGACCATGTTTCAACAGCCAAAAGCATTTATGTTGTCTGTATTTTTAAATAAAATCTGTATCTTGTTCATACTGCCAAAAATCTTTTTCTTAATAAGTCTAAAAATTCTTAACCCTAATTCTTAAATTTCAATTCGGTATTCGGTACCACAGCTAAATGTTTTTATTTTTATTTTATTTAACTTTTTTTTTTTTAAATTAAATTCACTGAGTTTTTATTTATGATGATAATCATTATAAGTAAATAAAACATAAACATTTAAAGGCTGCATGCTGTTTAAAAGTAAACATTGTTTATTAAAAAAGATCAAGTGAAAAATAAGCAATGATCTAGGCATAATTATTATTATTAGTAGAGGAGTATTATTATTACTTAGAGGCGTGGCTAAATCTACTGTACAACAGTAGCCTAATATAGTCTATCAATTTCTTCAAGTTAAACCAAACTTTTATTTTGACGGGTTGCCGTGAAGACCTTTGAGTGTCTGTGTTCATGATATGACAGTTTTCTCAAATGAAACGGTAAATGTTAATGAAGTGACGGTTTATGCGTTCATGTCCTCATATATTGACACATGGCAGAGACTACAAAGATAGTAAGCGTCACGCGTGAGTGCGCGCGATAAACGGCGCCCGTCAATCACACAAAGACGCAGAACATGCATATTTAAATAGTACTTTGCAGTTTAATATTCACAGAGACTAGTATATATTCGGCTACAGTCTGGAGCCCTGCGCTTAGATTAACACGGAAGCGACTGAATGCAGATGCGGGTACCGTATATACCTGGGAGTCGGTACTACAGAAATGCTGGTATCGTCACATTTTTTAAAATTCAGTAAAAACCGAAGTACCGGTACTTGTGACATCCCTACCTAGGTTTGGTCTTATTTTAAAGAAGACCCTTGACAGATTATTGTTGAAAAAGTTTAAAAAGTATAGAAAAAAAAAAGTTTATGAAAATAATTTATAAAATATATACATATATTTTATGAAACATGTTGAACTCTAAAACTGCTAGAAAATCAAAGCCATACATCTAAACAAGCTGTGTTCCAAATTTGAGGTTGATATCTTAAAGCTGCAGTAGCAGTCAGGGAGCCAAAGTTTCAAAAGCTCAATAAAATGGGTTGAACCTGACATGGTCTGCCATACTTTTTATTTGTGTTTTTTCTGTTAACTTTGACCCTAAGAACCAATAATTGGAGGGTCTGCTCTGCCGGAAATATTGCGGAAAAAAATTGTGGCCATTTTAGTGTATGCACCCTTTAATTTTATCAGAAAATTATTTAAACATTTTTTTCCCCTCAAATCCTCAGTTTGTTGGGTATGCTTTCAATAAATACATTCCAGATACACAGAACACGTGCTGACAACATCCACTGATAAAATAACTCTTAAAACACATTTCTACATGATTTTGCATCAATTTAATGCAAACAAAAATTGGCGTTTTCTCACTTTTTTCCAATATATTCATCTTTACTTCATTGGCAATCAACTATTTCCCCAAGTTATGACATCAGTCAATATGCCATCTTTTCACCAAACAGTATACTCATTCCACAGAAAAAAAATTATAAAAATCCGACCAAAATCAATGGATCTGTGATGATTTCAGTACTTGGCGATCAACAGGCTCAGAACCTCAATGGAATTTTAGGCTACTCTCAAAATCCTGAAAAAACATGCTGGATATTTAGCATCATGTCACACTTATGAACACACATAGGATCTTAGTCATTTGAAAGAGTTTGAAACAACCAACGGTTACCAACGGACTTAAACATTGGTATCTGTGGTATGTGACAGGTCTGCCCCAGCGTTTTGGGAAAAGAATGGTAATATGGATATTATAATGGTAATTAACTAAAAGGACCACGCCAGTCTTAAAACAAGTATATTTCTGATGATTCCTCATCCCAAACGTATCCCTGTAGCAGCAGCATTCATTCTCTACTAGTTTACTTTAGCTAGCTTTAGCCATTTTAGCTCATTTTAGACACAATGATAACCAAATTCTTACTCGAGTATATGTGTTCTGCACGATAACTGCATGCTCTGCTTTATTAGTTTTTATTTGCTCACGCTGCTTGAGCTTATAATGCTTTTCTTCTTTAGGCCTATATTTTCAGTTTACACATAATGCTTAATGTTTTGAACTGAATGAAAACCTTAATATATAACTTAAGCTTGTTTTGCATATTACCTAATCAAGTTTGTTCAGAAATGGTGACAAAAACTTGATAAATAAAATAAATAACATCTTTCTCATTTTTTCAAAATAACGCCATTTAAAAAAAATGTGTATAAGTAGCTGTGTAGCGACTAAGACAAATCAGACACAATTATTTGTCCAATTTAACAAATAATCCCACCAAAAGACCCATATGAGTCTTTGGTTACAGGACACTTGGGAACTGATAAGGTTTTTATGACTAGGAAGAATTTGAGAGCTGTGACTCCCACTCAATTCTTTTTACAAATAAACCCACTTAAACCCATATAGCCTATATACATAGGCGTTGGAACCATTGTGTGGAACCACTTTTCTAATATTTTCTTCAGTTTTAAATGCCTTTTCGATCTGATATATGATGGGAAAAGGGAGTAGAGCGAGTTCTGCAAAAGGCGGATTTAAACCTATTGCCACAGTAAATGATTCAGTGATTTCCGTAATTTTGTCTAGCCCAATCAATCGTTTAGTAAACGGCAGTATATTTGTATTTAATGTAAATGGCATCTAACATTACTCCCGCCCACATTTTTTTTGCTTCCAACGCCCATGCCTATATATAACCACTTGAGAAATATATATAAACATATCCATCTCATGATTTTGGTCTATGTCTCTGTTGGATTTATGTTTCAGAATTGCATACTATGGTTAACGAAAAATCATGTGCATGTTTGGTGTCAACAAAGTTTTAATTTAAAGATCTGAATGATTGTGTGTATGATAGTTTGATACCTGTGCAACATATTAATATTACAATAACCTTTAATAGTTCCTTCATCAACACCCAAACCTAAAACGATCTGCTTGAGACAAAGGATCGTAAAACTTTCCCTCCAAAAGCCTGAATACGATTGGCTCACTAATCCAAAGAGGTGGTGACTCCTTGCCGACTTTATAGAGAGGCACACAGATCTGCCAACCGACAACCAACACGTCACCTTGGCTGGCCAGGCCGCAAGGCCTACACACACATTAAGCAATGTGTGTGTGAAACAGGTAACCTGATCGTTGCACATGATCGTAGGCCGGCAGGCCCAACACCTCAAGTCATGTGCAACTTCCTCAACGGAGTCAAATAACTGCAAGTTCATCATATCTTCTTAGTAACGTACGATATACAAATCGCTGTGTAGTTAGTAAAAGCTATAAACCCCTTTGTTTGGACAAAGGAGTTTGTAGTCACTGATGGCTCTCCCAGGTGTTTAAATGGTCTCATCCTTCTGTTCTAATCTGGCTTTTCAACCACTTTAACGTTGCCTGTGTTATGGGTATGTATGCAAGTTTAGTTTTGTCTGTGATTTTGTGCGCAATGTAGGTGTGGTTCCGACTCCCTGTCTGCCTTCTTTTCAATCGGCTTTGTGGCTCTGCAGTTACTATTGCTTACTATATTAACTGCTATAATATATCAATTATTATACATCTTGTGTTGTTAAAGGGTGAGCTCACCCAAAAATTTAATTAATTACTCACCCTCATGACGTTCCAAACTCGTAAGAATTAAAAAAATAATGATGGGTATGAGTTTAGGGGTCCGGTTAGTGTAGGGGGATAGAATAGTTTGTACAGTATATAACCATTATGCCTTTGGAGATTCCCTATAAACCACATATTCAGTGCCGTCGCTGGCCGTTGTAATGCCCTAAGCGCGATCACTTTATGATGCCCGTGTTGACAGCGTTAGCAAAGTTGTAGAGCAGAGGGGTGTTGAGAGAATTTTCTTGTGGTGCCCCCTTGAGAACTTGGTGCCCTACGCGCAGCCCGTGATGTGGGTGTGCGTAGCGCCGGCCCTGCACATATTCAAGAGTGTGTGCCACAAGCTAACTAGCTAACATTTTTCTAAACCTGAATGTAAGACATGACCATGTAGCTAATTGCTAATGGCAGCTAACGTTTATTGCAGCCTTTAGTTATCCTTACTAGCCTACTATCTGTCTGACATGAAAAACACTTCAAGGACCACACCAGCCTTCATATAAGTTTATTTCTAAGGATTTTCATGCCAAACGTATCCCTGTAGCAGCATTAATTCTCATATCTATTTCTTTACCTAGCAAGTCCAGTTGAAATTTTCGCAATTTCTCAACTTATGGTCGAAGCAAAATGGACAAATAGGACACATACCTCTCATAGAGCATAAGATTCTGAGAATTAAAAAGTAAATCTCTCTTCCCTATTACTGTGAGAAGTTATGGCTATTTAAAGAAACCACCAAAATTAGCTAAAACGTTAAGCTATTAGCTAAGTATACTAGTAGAGAATGAATGCTGATGCTACAGGGATACGTTTGGGATGAGGAATCACCAGAAATATACTTGTTTGAAGACTGGTGTGATCCTTTTAGTTAATTACCATTATAATATCCATATTACCATTCTTTTCCCAAAACGCTGGGGCAGACCTGTCACATACCACAGATACCAATGTCCGTTGGTAACCGTTGGTTACCATTTGTTGGTTGTTTCATACTATTTCAAATGACTAAGATCCTATGTGTGTTCGTAACTGTGCCATGATGCTAAATATCCAGCATGTTTTTTCAGGATTTTGAGAGTAGCCTAAAATTCCATTGAGGTTCAGAGCCTGTTGATCGCCAACTACTGAAATCATCACAGATCCATTGATTTTGGTCGGATTTTTATATTTTTTTTCCTTGGAATGAGTATACTGTTTGGTGAAAAGAATGGCATTTTGACTGATGTCATAACTTGGGGAAACAGTTGATTGCCAATGAAGTAAAGATGAATATATTGGAAAAAAGTGAGAAAACGCCTTTTTTTTGCATTAAATTGATGCAAAATCATGTAGAAATGTGTTTTAAGAGTTATTTTATCAGTGGATGTTGTCAGCACATGTGTTCTGTGTATCTGGAATGCATTTATTGAAAGCATACCCAACAAACTGAGGATTTGAAGAAAAAACTTTTTTCCCCACAATTTTCTGATGAAAAATAAAGGATGCATACACTAAAATGGCAACAAACTTTTTTCGCGATATTTTCGGCAGAGCAGACCCTCCAATTATTGGATCTTAGGGTCAAAGTTAACTGAAAAAAAAAACAAATAAAAAGTATGGCAGACCATGTCAGGTTCAACCCATTTTTGAGACTTGACTTGGCTCCCTGACTATAGGAAGTTTATAGAAACCGTTGAATATTTGAACAAGCACAACTCACAAGTCACTCTCCCTTGCTCTCTGCTGCGCTACAGCCCTCCCTCCACAGCTCCGCCCCATCACAACGCGAACGCGTGAACGCACAGGCTAGAAGCAAGCAGGGCCACCGATGACGGCGGATAAACAGTTCACTAAGCACATTCACTGGTACGGACATCAACAATATGATTTACATTGACTATGGCCTGCCTTTGGCCTGTTTGACTACAAACTTGGTCCTCAAAACATTACGTATTTTGCAATACATGTAATGTAACTATATGAAGTTGCACTAATTCTATAAGTAATAAATAGCTAGTAAGATATAACGGTAACTAACGTTACAGAATGCAAGTAATCATTCTATCGATATGTACTGCTAAATAAGGTTTACTAGTACATTATTTCAGCAACATGATAACCCAGTGAATTAGTAGGTTTCAATAGTTGCTTTACACAGTGTGTGACATTTCATCTGTATGTTATGCGGCTGGAGTTTTGACACTGAGTCAATAGGCTCCAACGAGGAATTTACAACCACAGCGACTTCGGGGAGAGTCAACGGGCGGGGAGAAGAGGAAGCCGTGGTGTGCGCAGAGCATCAGGCAGGGAATGTGACTAACTCTGCATCGGTTTTTAATCCTTTCAGGACACGTAGCTCCCTCCACCTCGGAAAAGCCACTCAGATATTTACCCTCATTTTACTTCGGGCTCTATCTAACTCTTTCTTTTTGTCTTCGTTTTATCATCGTCATCTGTCTTTTTCCGTTTACCCGTCTTTATTTATTAGCAGGTGCCACCATAGACTGTATAAAAATATGGACGTAGTGTCCGTGACGTCACCCATAGGATTCTGCAAGCAGTTTTGAAGCCTAAAGTAGAGACGAGCTGGCCGTTGCCATCTTAGCAGCACGTCATCAACCGCCACTCCTGGATAACAGAAAATGGGTAAAGAGGCGGGACGTGGGCGGAGCTGAGGTGTAGCGATGACTAACAAACAACAGATAAATGGATACCCACCTGCCACTCAAAGTGGCCACGCCCTTAATTATGCAGAACTTTAAGGCTTTATATAATGTAAACGAATGAGTTTTAAAAAAATTCACCCCCTCACAGTTGTCATGAAGGGCAAAACTAGCCGTTTAGACCAAACCTAGAATTTGTACCAGGCTGTAAACATGTTTTATTCTGTTTATTCTGTAAAGTTGGGCATTTTAACATGGGGCTCAATGAGATTCTGCTCCCTTCTGGAGCCTGGGGCCCTAGAGACCAGTCTATGAACTGCAGTTTAAGTCACTTCCGTATTGGCTTCAAGAGAGACAGCGGGAGGTTGCCGCTTGGGTGCCACGCGAGGAATTGGCAGTTAGGGTTGTTTGTCCGACATAAGCAAAGCTGCGGCACACCGGTGATCTTGAGTTTGAATGCCTGTACGCCCTCGCGCTGTGCATGAGAGGGGTGTGATCAGCGCACACGAGCTTGGTTGACACTGCTAAGACACTCCTCCTGGCTCTGATTGGTTGTTTCTTACCGGGAGCGGTGTGTTTCTGCAAATGGCAATAGGACCACTGGGAGGAGCCAGAGGAGCTTGATTTTTTCACAGATTATCTGTCTCATATTCTGCTGTCAGGACATAATGACAGGTTTAACAAATATGTAAAAAATACATTTTTACAAAAGTTACCAACTGCAGCTTTAAAAAATGAGCTCTCAGTAAGATTTTGTTTGGGCGCAGTGCCAACTTTTGCACATTAAATGCCAGCAAAACTTCACTGGGACACACAGCGGTTGGATTTGTGATTTGCAGTTGAGTTTTTCTCTCTCAAATATAACAAGCGCACATATGCACAATTTTTTTTTTATTACATACATACACACCACACTCTCACACCCACACAGTTACAGCTGCATAATTTATCCAATTGGCTTTATAATATGCATAAACAGAAAACAGGAATAAAGTGAGTATTTGCTTTTTATGCCAAACCTGAAAAAAAATGGCACCATCTGGTAAAAATAAAATAGTAAAAATTAAAATGTTGAAGCCTTGGCAACAGAATAAAAGCCTATTAACAAAGATTGCATCATTTTATAGTTAAATGGCAATGGGATTAAAAATG
This sequence comes from Gobiocypris rarus, assembly GCA_023029165.1. Taxonomy (NCBI): domain Eukaryota; kingdom Metazoa; phylum Chordata; class Actinopteri; order Cypriniformes; family Gobionidae; genus Gobiocypris; species Gobiocypris rarus. Next base: position 21,821,407 of record CM040922.1, read on the forward strand.
ACAGTTTTAATGGGTTCCAAAGGGGACATTTTTGTCCAAAAGGTGCTGAGAGGTGTGTACCTTGTGCAAAATAGTTTTTTTTTAAAGGAAATGGGGTGAAATATTAAAATTACAATAAAAACAAACACATGTGGCAAATGTTATGCAGTTAGCATTAACACAGACAAAGTTATCAACAAAAAAAATGTCCATAAGGATGCACAAGGGTTAAATGATATAACAAAAACATGTAAGATAAAGCTAGTTTTTGGAGAATTTATCCATTTATTTAGTATTTATTATTATTCTTAAGGGGTACATAACACACACTGTTTCTGCCAGTCTCATGCTAATCTTGAGTACCTATAGAGTAGTATTGAATTCTTCATATGTCCGAAGTCTTTAGTTTGATCATTTTTATAAAAGAAAGATATGCTGTACTGATTCTTTCCGAAAACGGAATTCATTTTTGCCGAACTCTTGAAGGCGTGCAGTGGGCAGAGCTAAAGAATCTTGAGTGCACACATACACACACACACACACACACACACACACACACACACACACACACACACACACACACACACACGCACGCACGCACGCACGCACAGAGATACACACACAGGATAACTTTCGTAACTTCAGAAAGTTGTTCGAATCCTGAAGGAGTGTATTTGGCACAGAAATACGGGGGATAGACAGTCATACGTCCAAATTTTTTTTGTTGCAATTTTGGGCATGTTTACCATGAGAATCCAACTCTTTAACAGTGTAAATAAGTCAGAATCATATACTGTAAAAAAAAATATGGACGTAGAGTGCGTGACGTCACCCGTTCGTTTCCGAAGAGCATTTTTGAAACCTAAAAGCTGGCCGTTGCCACCACGGCAGTGTATCACTGCCTGCACTCCCGGATAACTGACAATGGCTAAAGAGGTGGGACGTGGGGGGAGAACTTTAAGGCTTAATATAATTTAAATGGATGAGTTCAAAAAAATCACCCCCCTCACAGTTGTCATGAAGGGAAAAATTTGCTATATAGACCAAAACCACTTTTTGTACCAGGATGTAAACATGTTTTTTTTCTGCTGTAAAGTTGGGAATTTTTACATAGGGCTCAATGAGATTCTGCTCCCTTTTGGAGCCAGTCTCTAGCGGCCCGTCGATGAATTGCAGTTTAAGTCACTTCCATGATGGGTTTCAAGAGAAACTGCTGGAGGTTGCGGCTTGGTCAGAATTATAGACTAAAAAAATATGGACATAGTGTCCGTGACATGACCCAAAGACTTCTGAAGAGCAGTTTTGAAGCGTAAAATAGGGACGAGCTGGCCGTTGCCATCTAAGCAGCGTGTCATCGTGTGTCACTCCCGGATAACAGAAAAGAGGCTGGATGTGGCGGAGCTGAGGTGACACGATGACTAACAGACAACACCTACTAACATCTGCTGGGATCAGGAAATGGCATATTTTACACTGTGATTAACTCCTCATTGAGATTTAACCAGATCAACATCATATTTGGTTAGTCTAATCTAAAGGTCTTAGTGATGTTAAAATGCAAAGATCTTGAGTTTTTGCTGAAGGGTGTGTCCGAGGCGGCCTGACAAAGAAGCTGTGGTAAATCAGGCGTACAATGTCCAATCTGACCCAAACTTCACATGTTTGATAAGAGTCCTGACCTGAAGACATCTACATGCCAATATTCAGTTAGTCATAGCACCACCTACTGGAAACAGGAAATGGCATGCTTTACACTGTAATTAATTCCCTGAAACACATTAAAATATGCTATGAAGTACCAAACATATTAGAAACAATTAAATCATGCAACACTTGGCTAAGTGCTAATGTATGCGATTAAAGGGATAGTTCACCCAAAAATGAAAATTTGTCTATAGCCCTATTCGGACGGTAATTGTTTATTGTGGGGTCGTAAGGTATTTTCATCATTCACAGGGGCTAGTCTGTGATTTTATTGCCGTCCGAATCCAGAATGTCAATGTTTTTCTCCAACCACCCGCGTAAAAATGCCTGGACGAATGACCTACTGTTTTTTAACAAACACCAAAGTCGTGTGGTAATTGAATTGCCGTCTGAATCCACATCTCTGAGTTTTCAAGAAGAGATCGCTTCAAAATGAACAGTTTATATCCTTTTTGACCACTGCGGAGCACCGTATCGTTGCTCTTCGCTGTAATTTTAATGTATTTTAACAATCTATAGCCTATACTTTTATTACTGAAATGCTGGAAAGTATTTACAAGAATAATCTTTCATCACCGCTCAAAAAAGAAAGAAAAGAAAAACACGTAAACATTTGAAATGAGCCGTTATTAAGGCAGAAATTAACGTTATGTAGGTTAAATTTGCAGCATTGTATTAACTTATTTCTGTTCATTTCCACATTTTTAAAATGACCTATTTTTAAATTAAATATTATTAAACATTTTTACAGACAATCATTCGACTGACCACGTGAGCAGTGTTCCCAGGTACGCAGGATCACAAAATTCGCTCCTCCACCGCGAATAAATCACCATCCGAATGCACAAGTTTTATCACTGAGGTGGCATGCTAATTAATTTTTACGGACGTCCACATGAGAAACAATTACCGTCCGAATAGGGCTTATGATTTACTCGCCCTCAAGTCATTCTAGGTGTATATGACATTCATCTTTCAGACAAACACAGTCAGAGTTATATTAAAAAATGTCCTGGCTTTCCCAAGCTCTCGGAGTTTAAAATGCTTACACCAGGTCTGACGTCACTGCACACCAGTTACACTTGTCAGACGTAGCATAAGCATTTTGAACTGTGAGAGGCGTTACACTTTTTCCGTAATTTGAATACCGAAAACGGTCAGCCGGAAGTTAGAAATTTCACTCTATAAAGTTTTAAATATGGATATTTTACTTACACAAAAGCATCGCTTCGCTTCAGAAGGCCTTTATTAACCCCCCGGAGCCATGTGGAGCAGGTATGATGGACTTCAAAAACAAAGCAACATTAACTGCCATTATAATGCTTGGAAGAGCCAGGACTTTTTTTTATAGAACTCTGATCGTGTTCGTCTGAAAGAAGAATGTCATATACACTTAGGATGACTTGAGGGTGAGTAAATCATGGGGTATTTTTCACTTTTGGGTGAACTAACCCTTTAATCCCACGAAACAGGAAGTTGTTATAACTCAGCCATACAATGTCCGATCTGCCCCAGACTTCACATGTTCGATAATAGTCCTGCCCTGAACATATCTACATGACAATATTCAGTTATAGTAATAGCACCACCTACTGGCAACAGGAAGTGACACTACTAGCAACCATGCTAAAATATGCAATTGAGTACTAAATATGCTAGCAACACTTAGCTGTGTGCAAAAGCATGCTGTTATCATCATGAAATAGAAACAGAAAGTTGTTGTAACTCAAGAATACAATGTCCAATCTGCCTCAAACTTCACATGTTTGATGAGTGCCCTGGCCAGAAGACATCTACATGCCAAAATTGTGTTAGTCATTGTGCCACCAGCTGGTAGCAGAAATTGTGGCAAATACAAATGACTTTGATGTAGTCCTCCTAATTACATACTTATGCATATTTCCCACTGTGCTATGTTTTCCTAAAGCCACCGGGTGGGGGTGGCACGGGTGCGAAGGCCCTTTCATCGCTGCTTGCAGCTTTAATTCAAGTTATATTCTCTGAAATCAATCAGATTCATCTAGTTTTGCTTCTCGAGTAAACTCAATTTGTTTTAAGACAAAAACTGATTTAGAAATGAACTATGACAGTGTAGTTTTGTTTTTGAATAAAACATTTTTTTGTCTTTATACCTGTGCAAGACTTGGTGTTTCTCCTCTGAATCAACTCTGGTAACAATAAAATAAATTAAATCCACTCATTTTCATTTTGCAGCATCACAACACCATGATAAAATACATCATTTTACAGCCACACCCAATATTTCTGCTTTTCATTCACACTTAGCACGTGATCATGTGATCTAGCGGAATATATTCTCAGCCTGTTATAAATAGAAAAACAGCAACCCATCGAGGACAGTTGATGAATGGATTGCCTACTCTGTAGACACAGGAACAGCCTTGAAATGGTAAGAAAAATAAAAAATTCTGTCAGAAAAAAAAAAATATTTAAGACTTTGTACGCAGCACTGAAGTCAACACATCATTCGGTAGTATTTAAAAATATATATATACTTTTTTTAATGACAAGAAAAATAAATTTAACCATTATACTACATAAATATAATGCTGGGAGCTTAACAGTGCTTCACTGAAGTATTTGCGACACTGATGAAAAGAATGACAATAATAAATTATTATAATGGTAGCACTTTATTTTACAGACCTGCTCCCCATGTACTATGCATACTATGAACTTATTATAGTAATTGCAATAACTGAGTAATAACTAGGCACTAACCCTGAACCTACTCCTAAACCTAACCAAAACCCATGTAGTTACCTTATATTACCCAGTACTTTTTTAGACGTAAGTGCAGGTACTGTAAAATCAAATGCAACCATTGTATACATACATGCACAGTAGTAATTAAACTAACAGTAGTTTAAACTTATGTAAATGGACAAAGTTATTGTATACGTACTGTATTACAGGGATAATCTCCCAGATAAACAACATTTTATTTGAAATATAAACTCTTTCAAACATCTAACAATATGATGCAAACTTTTGCAACTTTTTTCCCTCTCTTTAAAGTAATAAAATGTCAAATATTAAACATGGAGCTACTAAGAATTTATCTGTTGGCCATTTTGCTGTCACTGAGTTTACACACACACATACAGTAGTAATTAAGCTAAAGCAAAGTTGTACAAGTTTAATGGTTATGTGAATGGACAAAGCTGTTCTACACTGTAAACCTGAACGGTCATTTTAATTAAATAGATTAAGTAGTATATACTCAATGTTTTACAAAAAGTTCTACTAACTTAATTATTTCAAGTTGGTGTAACATGGTCTTCTTTTTGAGTAATTTCAACTAATATGTTTTAATTAAATGGAACTTTTTTTGTGAATAAGTAAGCATAACTCAAAAACATAAATTAAGTACAACTTAATAGAACTAAGTAATTACATACTAAGAATGATGAAGTCCTGTTATTTCTGTTGTTTCAAATTGAGATGATTTAAAAATAAACTTGATTTATATAGCACATGCTAAAATACAATAAAATCTTAAAGCGCTTAACCAAATAAGTAAAATCCATCATAACAAATAAATTACAACCATAGCCTATGAAAAAAATGTAATTGGGGCAAACTGAAATGTGTTAGTGGAAGACAAAATGTATTTATTTTATTTATTTATTGTATTTTTATTGTCATCAGTTTAATGTAGCCTACAAATGAAACGATTTTTAAAACGTGTACATAAGTTTTGTTCTCCGGTTTAACACATCACACAATAAGCACTTCTAACTCCTGCGAGACTTACTCACACACAGATATCAAGAATCAGCACATGAATCTCAACAATGGTGACACGATTCATGCCGCAATGCATTCTGGGTGCATCATGCAAAACTCATCCATGGCTCCCATAATGCATTGCGGCATAAAACGTGTCACCATGGTTGAGGTTCATAGGCTGATTCTTGATGTTTGTGTGTGAATAAATCTCTCAAAAAAAGTACTTAACATACAGTCTATTTTAAAACTTATTCAGCTTTTCTGATTAAAACCGTGCTGGATCTCTATTGCCTCAAAATGTTAAGTTTGAGTCATATGTTTTTAAGGAAACAAACTCAACATATTTGACTAACATGTACTTAAAGCAATGACAAGACAAAGCAATAAAAATTGAGTTTTGTTAACATAAAATGGTGTGGTTGTGTACTTATTTTTTAAAGTTCTGTAAAAACGCAAAACTTTGTTATAATAACTGAAAATAATTGAGTTGCCTTAACAGAAAATTGTAAGTCATATAACTGCAAATATTTGAATTGAGCTAAATGAGCACTTTAATTTAACTGTTATCAAAAGGTACAAGTAGCAGGTAATCCAACCTTTTAAGTTCTGGAAAATTGTGACTTTTAAGTTATTCAACTTAAAAAATTTGAGGCAACGAGTTACATCAAATTTTTTGAGTTCTGCTTACTAATTTGGGTTTACAGTGTATATGTACTGTATTACCGGGACAATCTCCTGGAGAAACAATGCTTTATATGAAATATATCCATTTAAAATATCTAAGTATATCTGTATGTAACTACATTACAACTTGCAATTGTTTTTCTCTCCTTACAGTGATAAAATATATATTTAACATGAAGCTCTACAGACCTTATTTGTTTATTGTGCTGTCATTAAGCATCACTTCGACCACAAACACTGACCCCACCAACGCAGAAGTACTTGAGTGGAAGGGTGGAGATGGTGTGAAAAGGTCACGAGTGAGAAGACAGAACATACACCTACCAAATGCATTACGTTTACAAGAAAAGGCTTATGCATTATATGTTTTATGGAGACTTTTGAATGAAGTTTCCAACAATACAAACACCATCAGAACATCAACAATGAGACCAGACAAACTAGAATCTATGACATCAGAAAGGCCAAAGAACACAGAGATTGTCTTCAAAGCAAAGGACAAACCATCTTCAGCTCCAACACAGGAACAGAGCACACAGTCCACTGGCATTACTGGTACAAATAACTCTACAGCTATGGGGTCTTTCCCCACTGACCCATCATCACCAGATTCAAAGAAAACAACTCAATCAGGAGATTTACAACTAGTCAAACAATCAACTCAACGATTCGAGACTACAATACAGCAAATACCAGAAGCCAGTCAAGTTACAGATCAACACAAGCCTGATTCTACAACATTCAAAAACGTTGAGGAACCCTCTTTAGATATCATGCATGAAGAAAGCACTCCTTCTACAGGTACAAATGATTCTACAGCAATAACTTCTTTCCCCACTGAACTGCCACCACAAGCGTCACAAAAAAACACTCAATCAGGAGCACCACGATTCACACAACAATCAACTCAACATATCCAGAGCTCCAAGCAGAAAATATCAGAACCTAGTCAGGTCACAGATCAACACATTCCTGATTCCACAACATTGACATTCAAAATCTCCTCCAAAGCAGCAGAGGAACTTTCTTCAACCATCATTCATGAACGAATTGACCATTTTACTAGAATTACTGATACAAGTGTCTCTACAGCTATGGCATACTTCCCAACACACTCACCAGACTCACAGAAGACAACTCAATCAGGAGATTCTCTCCTAGTTGAACAATCAACCATGGCAAAAGGGAAAATGACTGAACCCATTCGAGTTACAGAGCCCACATCTCTCATTCGAAGCATTCAAAATTTCATCTCAAAGCAGTTGAGGAACCCTCATCAGATATCATGCATAAAGAAAGCACTCGTTCTAAAGGTACAAATGATTCTACAGCAATAACGTCTTTCCCCACTGAACTGCCACCACAAGAGTCACAAAAAAACACTCAGCCAGGAGCACCACTATTCACACAACAATCAACACAACATATCCAGCGCCCAAGGAGGACATTTAGAACCTAGTCAAGTCACATATCAACACATCTCTGATTCCACAACATTGACATTCAAAATCTCCTCCAAAGCAGCAGAGGAACTTTCTTCAACCATCATTCATGAGCAATTGACCATTTCACTGGAATTACTGATACAAGTGTCTGTACAGCTATGGCATACTTCCCAACACACTCACCAGACTCACAGAAGACAACTCAATCAGGAGATTCTCTCCTAGTTGAACAATCAACCATGGCAAAAGGGAAAATGACTGAACCCATTCAAGTTACAGAGCCACACATCTCTCATTCCGAAACATTACAAATTTCATCTAAAGCAGTTGAGGAACCCTCCTCAGATATCATGCATAAAGAAAGCACTCGTTCTAAAGGTACAAATGATTCTACAGCAATAACGTCTTTCCCCACTGAACTGCCACCACAAGAGTCACAAAAAAACACTCAGCCAGGAGCACCACTATTCACACAACAATCAACTCAACATATCCAGCGCTCCAAGGAGGACATATTAGAACCTAGTCAAGTCACAGAGAAACACATCCCTGATTCCACAACATTGATAATCAAAATCTCCTCCAAAGCAGTGAATGAACCTTCTTCAACTCTCATTCATGAGCGAATTGACCATTTCACTGGAATTACTAATACAAAAGGCTCTACAGCTATGGCATACTTCCCAACACACTCACTAGACTTACAGAAGACAACTCAATCAGGAGATTCTCTCCTAGTTGAACAATCAACCATGGCAAATCAGAAAATGACTGAACCCAGTCAAGTTACAAAGCAACACATCTCTCATTCCAAAACATCCACATTTTCACTTGAAGCAGTTGAGGAACCCTCCTCAGATATCATGCATGAAGAAAGCACTCGTTCTACAGGTACAAATTATTCTACAGCAATAACGTCTTTCCCAGCTGAATTGCCACCACAAGAGTCACAAAAAAACACTCAATCAGGAGCACCACTATTCATACAACAATCAACTCGACATATCCAGCGCTCCAAGGAGGACATTTCAGAACCTAGTCAAGTCACAGATCAACACATCTCTGATTCCACAACATTGACAATCAAAACCTCCTCCAATGCAGCAGAGGAACTTTCTTCAACCATCATTCATGAACGAATTGACCATTTCACTGGTATTACTGATACAAGTGTCTCTACAGCTATGGCATACTTCCCAACACACTCACCAGACTTACAGAAGACAACTCAATCAGGAGATTCTCTCCTAGTTGAACAATCAACCATGGCAAAAGGGAAAATGACTGAACCCATTCAAGTTACAGAGCCACACATCTCTCATTCCGAAACATTACAAATTTCATCTAAAGCAGTTGAGGAACACTCCTCAGATATCATGCATGAAGAAAGCACTCGTTCTACAGGTACAAATTATTCTACAGCAATAACGTCTTTCCCCACTGAACTGCCACCACAAGAGTCACAAAAAAACACTCAGCCAGGAGCACCACTATTCACACAACAATCAACTCAACATATCCAGCGCTCCAAGGAGGACATTTCAGAACCTAGTCAGGTCACAGATCAACACATCTCTGATTCCACAACATTGATAATCAAAATCTCCTCCAAAGCAGTGAATGAACCTTCTTCAACTCTCATTCATGAGCGAATTGACCATTTCACTGGAATTACTGATACAAAAGTCTCTAGAGCTATAAAATACTTCCCAACACACTCACTAGACTTACAGAAGACAACTCAATCAGGAGATTCTCTCCTAGTTGAACAATCAACCATGGCAAAACAGAAAATGACTGAACCCAGTCAAGTTAGAGAGCAACACATCTCTCATTCCAAAACATCCAAAATGTCACTTGAAGCAGTTGAGGAACCCTCCTCAGATATCATGCATGAAGAAAGAACTTCTAATAATTCTACAGCTATAACGTCTTTCCCAGCTGAACTGCCACCACAAGAGTCACAAAAAAACACTCAATCAGGAGCACCACTATTCACACAACAATCAACTCGACATATCCAGCGGTCCAAGGAGGACATTTCAGAACCTAGTCAAGTCACAGATCAACACATCTCTGATTCCACAACATTGACAATCAAAATCACTCATGAACGATTTGATAATTTCACTGGTATTACTGATACAAGTGTCTCTACAGCTATGGCATACTTCCCAACACACTCACCAGACTCACAGAAGACAACTCAATCAGGAGATTCTCTCCTAGTTGAACAATCAACCATGGCAAAAGGGAAAATGACTGAACCCATTCAAGTTACAGAGCCACACATCTCTCATTCCGAAACATTACAAATTTCATCTAAAGCAGTTGAGGAACCCTCCTCAGATATCATGCATAAAGAAAGCACTCGTTCTAAAGGTACAAATGATTCTACAGCAATAACGTCTTTCCCCACTGAACTGCCACCACAAGAACGATTTGATAATTTCACTGGTATTACAGCTATGGCATCTTTTCCAACACACTCACATAAAACAACTCAATCAGGAGAATCCCAACTAGTTGAACAATCTAAACAGAAAATCACCGAACCCAGTCAAGTTACAGAGCAACACATCCCTCATTCCAAAACATTCACAATCAAAATTCCCTTCAAAGCAGTGGAGAAACACTCTTTAACTACAACACATGACCAAATGGCACATTTTACTGGTATGACTGGTACAACAGATTCTACAAGTCAAGAAATTCTTCAATCCACTGCACTTACATCCATCCCAGTCATAGCCACAGCATACAGAAATGAAAAGGAAACTGTTCTACAGACTGCCAAAAACTCACATATTTCAAACCATGGCATACCTGCATCAACAAGGGGAAACAACAGCCTGCAACCCACTTCACTTCCACAAACAATGACGCATGAACATCCAAGGACAGACATCACTGGGATGGTGAAAGGCATTTCAAAATCCACCCTACCTGCAAGGACAAAAAACCCAACTTTAAGTTCATCAGCAGTCAAGCTTGAAATTCTAGAAACTGCTACATACACACATTCTGTAACTTGGCACAATGGGAACCCCAACCAGTTTGTGATGGCTACAGATCTGAGAGATCCTAAATCTATGCCACCTGCAATCACAATGAAACAACAAATCCAAGACTCCGATTCACTTCTGCCAACAGAAGAGAGCCCTATTTCACATCTCAATGGGTTCACGTTAGATTCAGAACGCCACAAACCCATACCACCAGAAGAGCCTACAAATCAACACACTGAACAAAATACAAATAATACAGCAAAATCTTCTAGAGACAGTTTAATGCAACACTTTATGTCAACAAAAACGCACGTATTAACAAATGCTTCATCAGTAAGCAGAAAAACAGCTTCCACATCACCTCTTCCTAGCCTGACTGAGGCCCGTTCAGACTCAAAAGGACCGGGGGGCACTTCTGTGCTGACGGGCATTAGTCTACATGTTTCCACATCATCTGCTGCACCATTCAGAACCTATCAGATGAATCCAAAAACACAATCACGGAGCACAACAAACAAATATCCAATCCATGGCACAATAATGCCCCATACAAGTGCCCTGTTAGTAAAGGACACATCAACTCAAGCTCTCACAGATAGAGTGCAATTGTCTCAAACTATTCCAGTCTCCACAGAAAAGCTCACAGTGACATTTGCTTCAAATCAAAAACCTTCAGAAAAAGATACTCATACAACATCAGTCGCGAGACATGGACCTCTAACATTAAGAACACAGGAAATTCCATTCTGGATATCAACAAAACGGTCCAATTTAAACCCCATTGAAACAACAGAGCCTCAATCCCACTTGACAAATCAAGAACCAACAGCAGATACAGTGGTAAAGGAAAATGACACCAATAATGATCTGTTAACTGAGATAGACAAACCAACGCAAAGCACGATTGGGCGCATACTGAGTAAGACAACTCGTACAGCTACAACAAGATTGTCAAAAACACAAAAGGTCTCACAAAATCCTAAGAAATTACACAAATCATCTGATACTGCAATAAAAGATGACATGCAAACAGGCAGAGGAATTTTTGGATTACTCTTTAGTCTTGGGTGCCTAATTTTGCTGATAATAATAATCTTGTTTTGGGTAGTATGGAGAAGATGGCAGTCCTGGCACTGGAGTAACGACATTTGGGTGGCAGGTCCCCCTCTCATGTGTGGAACATATCATTCAGTCTTGCAGAGCAGCAGTCCACACACTGCAATAGCGATGACAAAATGGAACACCCAAAAGAATAAGCAGGAAAATCATGATGTTGATGAGAGTATCGCCCTCAAGCAACAACAAAAAGACCTTCATTAAACACAAGGATGCCAGCGCACAGTGTTGAATACTTACCCTCAACTTTTTTAACTAAACAAATTCTGAATGAACAAATTCTACAGACTCCTCAGTGAGTCACAAATGTACAGACAACACCATCATCTCTTTCATATGCAAACACTTAACTTTACATGACTTTAATGAACAAATGAGAGACAATATTACATTATATAGAGATTGTGTGATTGTACTTTTAAATGTCACTTTAGTGCTTTTATTAAATGATTTCAATAAAAAGTTTTTTTTTTCACCTGTATTTTAAGTAACAATAACCTGATTCATTAAAACAAACAAAAACATTTGTTGAAAATGCTAACAGATTTTATTTATATACAATGGAAAGTTGATTATTAACTTTGCTGTTTGATACAGCAAGTTGAAAAGATTAAACTTCATGTGGCAATACCAATCTTCTTTCACCTCCGGCTGGCTTTCTTTTCACATCCAAATCTGCCTGGCTAACATACAAAACAGCAACAACACTAAAACAGTGTTAGACAAACATATCATTGAACTAAGGGAAGAATCTAGACAGCACATGTAAAATTAGAGCTGAGCGCAGATGGATCGAGCTAAACGTCTGAGTATGCCATTTCTGCATTATACACACAAACACATATCCAACAAAATTCACTCACACACCGAGCAAAGCTACATTAGTAGGCAGAGGATGTGGCATTACTGGGAAGCATTAGCAGGCTCGGAAAGAATGAAGCGATTGAGGAAGAAAGAGGGATAGAAAAGGAGAGAACGATGGAGAGTGGCACTGAAAAGGTTCTGTACCAGCGCCCTTTTGTTCAAAATGCACATGCACACACACTTGCCCAGGCAAAAACATGATGGTGAGGAACTTTTAAATCAATTACCGAAAAGCGTGCTAAGAATCGCACAATACTTAACTAAGAACTGTTACCTGATATCAGGGCTTTAAATTATGAAGAAGCTCAAACGTGATGTGTAACACTAGATTGAAAGTCATTGGTTGTTGCGAAAGCTCAACCGTGATGCGTAACATGAGAATGAACCTCATTGATAATTGTGCAAGCTAAAACGTGATGCGTAACACACGAGAATGAACCTCATTGGTTCTTGCAGAAGCTCAAACGTGATGCGTAACACACAAGAATGAACCTCACTGGTTCAGGCGGAAGCTCAAATGTGATGCGTAACACACAAGAATGAACCTCATTGGTTCTTGCGGAAGTTCAAACTTGAAGCGTAACACATGAGAATGAACCTCACTGGTTCTTGCGGAAGTTCAAACTTGAAGCGTAACACATGAGAATGAACCTCACTGGTTCTCGCACATCAAGCGAACATTCTTGAGCTTCCATTTACCACAACTGAGGTGTGAGTTGATTAAAGTTTATATGTTTTATATTATATAAAAGCAATCAAGTCTCTTCAGAAAATTTGGACTAAACCGCTCAAAACCGCTTTTTATGATTTCTTTTATGAACTTTTGAAGCGTCAAAATGTCAGTTGCCTAGCTGTCAATGGAGGAACAGGAAGACCTCAAATTTCATCCAAATCATCATTTGTGTTCTGAAGATGAATAAAAGTCTTACAGGTTTGGAACAACATACGGGTGAGTAATTAATGACAGAATTAAATTTTTTGGGTAAACTAACCCTTTAAATGGAAATGATAGTTAAAGCACTTTCAGTGATAGCTGACAGTATAATCAGATTAACCTAATATAATATCAGATTTCATGAAGGCAAAACTGTGGAGATCGCAATAAATTGTTGCGTTCATGTTGAAGTTCAGTAGAATTTATTCTAGTTGGAATTAGTATTTTTCATCAGACTCCATCCCAGAAGTGGAACTCAAACAAAAACATCTTCAGATCCGAATTACAGGATAAGTGTTGCTTAATGGCTCAAAAAAAGAAAGAAAGCAGGAAGGAGGAGAGAGGGGGGAGGTTAGGGGGTGCAGAAAAGAGAAAGCAGAGGAAATGGATGCTGAATGAGGGAATCCTAAAGAGGAAACAGAGATGTCAGCACTTCCTCGCTCTCTCTCTCTCACTCACTCTTTCTTTCTTTCTCTCTCTCTCTCTCTCTCTCTCTCTCTCTCTGTACCAGAGCAGACTCTACTACAGTCTCCCCTCCACTATTTTAGTAATCCCAGAAAGGGACCTGCACAGAGAAAGACGTGATTTGGACTTTACTGCAGCACAAAGAACAGAAACAATAGAAAATAAGAAATCAGAATCATGCTGATCTAACGACCAAGCAGAAAAAAAGAGCTGAGGGATGGAGAGAAACTGAAAGACAGAAAGAGGACAGGAGAAAGGAGCAGAGTGATGACAAGGAGAAGGTATGTAATTCACAATACAGCACTGTTTACCTGAAGAAACATTATACTCACAATCAGTTATTTACAGGTTCTGTGGCATGACATGAACAAGCTTGCAAGCACATTATACATAAATGCTGTTTTTTGTCTAAGCACGTGCTTAGAGAGTCGTGCAGCGCTAGGTGCAGGCAGATCTGCAGAGACACTGCATGAAGACCTTCAACATCTCTGCTGCATGTTTATTAGAATGCATGCAATGACTAGCCTCACAACTGCAAACAAAAAAGGCAGAACATATGCATAAAATACAGATTAAAAATTATAATTATAATGAATTAGACTCACAGCCATCACTAACGATAATCAGATAAATTATCATCACTAACAATAATCAGAGGCACTGCTCTCACTCACATTGTTCTGATTAAACATTAATCACTTAATATATTCAGATTCACTTAAGTTCAGATTCGCCATCATTACATGGCATCAGACACATTGTCATCAGACTCACTAAGGTCACTAACTTATCTATAAAATAACCAGGCACAAAATCACTGCCATCACTTATTGACCAGTATTACTTAAATCACCCAGTATTAATCACTTCAGACTGTGTTATGGAACTGCAATCTGACACAATTCAATTTTACTACTCAATATAGTCAGACTCGTTGTCATCACTTACATTAATCATACTTTCTGTCATCAGACCCAATTTCTCACTCCATATTCAATAGACTTGCTGAAGTTTGGACTCGGTGTCATTACACAGCATCAGACACACAGTCAATCAGACTCACTAAAGTCACTTACTCTCATCTGCATATAATGAGACTCATTACAGATTGCATTAGTCACAATAGTCAAACTATCATTCATTTATCATATTTCTGTAATTCAATCAGTATTATCAGATGTCACATACTCATCCTCATTAACATTAATCTGAATTACTGTCATAAGACAAAATCAGTCACTCAATATAATCAGATTCAAACTATAATCATTACACACTCAATGTCATTCACAGTGTCATCAGATTGCCATCACTTGCTATAATCAGACACAAATGACTCAGTATAGTCCGATTCACTAAAGCTAAGACTAATAATCATTATTATTTAGACTCAGTCATTGGTAGTGTTTCCACAATACTTGAATTTCTAACTTCTAATACCTTGAAAAATATCGATATTCGATACCATTTTCGATACCATGGGGAAACTACCCTATATACACTTGCATACAGATATCTCAGAATTATTATGATAATTTTGGTAGTTTTATTGCAATAGCTTTCATACAGCAAAGGGAGGCTTATTTGAAACTGAACTTAATTCACACAAAAAAAAAAGAGACAAACAGTGAGTAATAAAATAAAAACAAATAAACATTGCAAAAGATAACACAAATAAATAGATTGGAATAAAGAGACAAATTAAATAAACATTACATTTTTCAGTCTTTATGTTTTTCGGTTGGGTCTAACAGTAGGCTAGTATTCAGGTAAGAAAACTCTACATACATTAAATAAAATAATTAAATGTAAAAAATAACACTGGATAGTCTTCATTGTAAAAATTAAATACAGATTAATGCTTATAAGAGCAGCGAGTGAGTGATTTTCTTTTTGTCTTGTTTTTTTTATTAACATGCAAGGCAGCAGCAGGTTTATTAAGCTACTGTCACTTTAAGAGCTTATGCACGGATCCAATATACAGTTATACAACTTGCGCTATTTACATTCCCAAACGGACTGTGTTTACCTGAATACTCACCAAGAAGGGCATTTTGACACAAATTTGTGTGTATTTTGATTTAAGCGAAATAAGCCACAAAAAGAAGTCAATTAGGTACTCGCGAGCTGTGTGAGAGATGGCTTTTGGAGTGGCCACTGATCAGTGTGTGCGTTGTGAGCACAGAACCTGCAGGAATGAGTCAAATTATGCGCAATACGAGCACTATACAACCGGAGCGATTGAGACGAGTTAGTGACATGATGCAGGTGTGTGTCAAACTGTAAATTCGCCGTTGGAGAGAAGAAAGAGCAAGAACACGCAGCTGGTGTCGTTGTATCGAAACTGCAGAAAATAAGTATTAGAATCGTTTCAGGTATTCCAGTATCGATACATATGGAAATATCGATATTTTTGACAACACTAGTCATTGGTTTCTATTATCAGATCCTATCAATTTTAGGCACACACACACACACACACACACACACACACACACACACACACACACACACACACACGTCATGGACATGGACACTAGTACAATACTATAAAACACAAATAGATGCATTCTGGACGCATGTAACAAACAAACATGCATTCATCAAACAAACCTCTTGCCGTTGTCCACAGGAACAACACCATGAAGATGCTCGTGTGTTCTGTGATGTCCTCCCATTACCGTAGGATTACCAGTCCACACACACACACACACACACACACACACACACACACACACACACACACACACACACACACACACACACACACACACACACACACACACACACACACACACACACACACACACACACACACACACACACACACACACACACACCTGCCAGTCACATCTCCTATAACCGTCTACTTCATTTCCCAGTCTCACTGCCAAGGGCACTGTGGGAAATCAACATCTCAGGAAACCGCCTACACGTACTTAACAAGGATGACACAGCATACCAGTGGAACCTCCGAGTTCTGGACCTGTCCGTCAATAAGCTGGAGCGTGTGGTCTTCATCAACAACACACTCCCTAACCTAAAGGCTCTCAACCTCAGTCACAACAAGTTCTGGACGGTACCTACCAACATGCCCCATAACCTGGAGGTGGTGGATCTATCCCACAACTCTCTGGTCCAGATTCTGCCGGGGTCCCTAATCCGGCTACACAGGCTGGCTCAGTTCTACCTGCATGCAAACCGCTTTACAATGGTCAGTGAAGGGGCATTCGAGCATCTGCAAGGTCTGAAGCTCATCACTCTAGGGGACAATCCGTGGGCTTGTGAAGAAACTGCCAACATCAGCCACCTGTTAGTGTGGACCAAACACACCTCCGCCCGAGTGTTGGGTTGCCCCTGCCACACCTGGCACACCTGTGGAGAGGCTCACCTGTCCAGGACAGGGAGCTGGCACTTTGGCACCTACACGCTGTCCCCATATGTGTTTGGAACAGAGGAGCCAAGTCATCCATACGTACAAGCGGTCACCACACACTCCTGGACAGTGACGTCACTCCTAAACACCAGGGATGACCAAACAGGATCTAAAAGCACCAAGGAACAGGAGTCTTTCAGAAAGGGCCTTCTCTTTACCTCGACTTCAGAGGTTTCCGATTCAAATATTCATTCAACCACAGAAGGCCCAATCACGGCAATCGACTTCTTCACCACCATCTCCACCACCCGCAGGACCACCACTCTCCGCACAAGGAGCGTGAAGAGACCCAATCAGAACCTCAGCAGAAACACAAGCTCAGGACGCAGTGCCAGCTCACTCTACACATCAGTCGGCTGTCTGCTCCTCCTGGTGGCCATGACACAACGGCTCTGAGGGTCACTTGAGTCACATGGTCCTCCTTCTAAACTGGATCGTACTAAAAATCAGGTTAACAAATAGATATCATGCTTTGCATTTTCATTTCACTTTTACGTTCAACATATCATGAAAACTTGAAAATGACTTTCAAAACAGAACAGTATCATAATATAACCTCCATCTGCTGATGTAAAGCAGCAACAAGCAGGATCAGTGGACATACAAGTTTACATCCATGGATGCAGAAGCATTTCATAGGTTAATCAGATTAATGTTCCTCAGATGAACTGACAATCCAAAATTTTAATGCATGAGTGTTATTACTGAAATAAAACTAAAATAATAAACATGAACAAAAAGCATCTTGTTCGTTGTGGGTTATATTATGTTTGCAAAGTTTCAAACAAATAAGTCAGTCACTGAAATGTCCAGAAAGCTACCAATCATGTTCCAGCTACTGACAACCAGCAGGGACTCTTGATTAAGATAGTCTTCACATTAAACCAGTTTGGAGAAGCTAGAAACCATCTGTCATGTTCTAAAAACACAGCTTAAGCTGATGTTAACAGGATTTTCCAACTGGGAAAGCAAGTTTCTATCATGGCAGACAACATTTTTAAAGGTTACCCAGCTATAGGAATCTAAACGTAAAAAAAGTCGAAATTATATTTGTATATACAACAAAAGTATATTTGGATTCTTCTGTGTTTATCTTTTGCAATAAACACAGAAAACTCCAGCCAGTCTTCCGTGATGTTACCATGATACCTCATGAAAAACAAACTATTTGTTAAACAAAAGGAAATCTTGTCAACATGATCTTTCCATCACTGACCCTCCTTTCTGAAGAATCATGTGACTTCTAGCACAGGTGTCATTATTAAAAGCATCCGCATCTGTCTAGGGACACTGCACATCATCACCACTTGCAGAGAGAAAACATTGATGCGGAACACTGCTGGTGAGTATGCGGGAAAAGATTTCAGCTTTAGATGATTTCTCAGGACTAATGCAAAGTGTTCAAATATTAAATTATGATTGTAGGTAAAATAACATTCTTTTTTGTTTATCTGAAAAAATGACATTTAATGATATTTGTGTTAAACACAAATGCGGAGCTAGTAAAAGAAAAGTGACATGATTTTTGTGCTTTGGTATGTTGTTTTCAGATCTGAAAAAATGGCTTTAAGAGTGGACACCTGTGTGGCGCTGCTGGTTTTGATGTCTGGCTGTATGCTGGTCCAAATGCAGAATTCCAGTCAAAACACAAACAGTACAACTTCATTTAACTACACCAACAGCACAAGCCAAAACAAGACTACTTCACCTTCTTCATCCATTTCCACCACTTTCACGTCAGTCACCATCAAGAATGGCACTAACCAGAACGTGAACGGCGGCAGTTCAGCCGGCAGCACAAACCAGAATGCTAAAGACGCAACAGTCAGCACCTCTGTTAGCAGTTCCTCCTCTTCCTCCATGACTAGCTGCTTCAAACTTCTGCTGCTTGTGTTCATGGCTCTGCGCTTTCTACAAATGATACAGTGACCATCAACCTCCCATGTGCTTTGAAGGTAGACAATCATGTAAGATTCTTCAGGGACTTAATAGAGTCTGTTTCTGAAATGCTACAAAACTTTTGTAGATGTTTGGCAACTTCGTAACAAACTGCTTTTTGCTTAACATTATGGAAGAATATTTCAAATATGAGAAATATTGTTACTATTCACAACCATTATTTAGCAGGCAGTCAGGGTATTTTTTATTTATTGTTGTAAAACGCTTTAATATCTTCGTAGATTTCCCTTTGTTGATCAAATGATCTATATGTTATTAGTTAATTGGTTGTTCTCAGAAGCAATAAAACTTTGAACAAAAGAACGTGTGCTTATCTAATTCTTTTGCACCAGTTTGCACCATGTGGGTATAATTGAAGGCTTACCTGCGAGTCACATAGTAAAACACAGGGTTTCCGTTCTTTGAGGTTCCCGCCTGGTAAAAGATGTTAAGAGTCTTCAACGCTTTAAACTCTTCTTTCTCATGCACCTGGTGTCTAAAGATATAAAAAAAAGAGTTCTGAACTGTATCCTTTACCCACAAGAAATTGTACACTTTAAGGGAATTGTATATCAAATGTGCTATAATGGGCAACACAATCTGACTGTTCAACCAACTTCGGTTTTGAGAAAAACAGCTCAGTGCAAAAAAATAGTTTTTTGGGTCTCATTTACCAATAAAAAAAAAAAATCGAATCATCCTTATATCAAGATACATAGCAAAATATTATTTAATTTTTTTCAGAAAATGTGTGTGTACTTTTTCTTACTAATGCCAAATATGGGGTTCAAGTATAAATGTAAATATAAATACATAAATACATTTTTTAATCTGTTTTAAAAAACTTTTTAGAGGGCATTTTTTCACTGTAGAGCAATTTTTACCTTGTCATAAACTCCTCAAATTTGGAGCTTGTGAGATTCAGGCTTGACCAATGAGTATCTGCCACAGGTTTGTGTTCTGGGGGACCCAGGTAAGCAAGCAGGGTGGCCATCTTATCGAAGGGCCTCCTTCCAACAGCTTTGTGATCCCTGAGGATTAAGGAAAATGATTAGCTGAAACTTCATTGAGAATCATCAGTAATTGTATTGCTTACATTAGAATATTTTACTGATGGATAAATATAAAGCATGACAAAAAACGTACAACCCAGTCAGTCAATATAATGGATGATGATTATTTTGTCAACAAAACAGCCGTCCTTTAAAGACAGCCTCTTGCTAAAACAATCAGATCAGAGAGAAACAAGCTGAGGGGGAAATTAAAAATCAATAAATCAAATCAGTAGCTGCGTTTCCATTACCCTTCAAATTTTTGCAAATTGAAGCTAATAATTGAAAATATGCCCGATGAAAATTGTGCAAAATTCCAATTTAACGCAAAAAAGTTACGCCCGCGTGAGGTTGTTCAGGTAATTCGAAAATTTATTATTTCTAGGGATTTCAAACAATTAATTGCGATTAATCGCATCCAAGATAAAAGTTTGTTTACATAATATGTGTGTGTATTTATTTAAGGGGGACATCATTATATCATTTGACAACATTAGGGAAAAATTTAATCTGGATGGACATGGTCAATTTTGGAAGTATTTACAAATTAGAGATTGTTTAAAAGAAAAAGTGATGGAGCAAGGTGTTTGAGTATAAGGAGGGCTGGTTACCATGTGAACTACCCAAATCACCCAGATTATGTCTAGTAGGGGACAGAGGAGAGGTTCCACTGCTAAATAAGTGGATTGTGGAACACTCAAAATGTGGAAAGAATGAATCACTGAAAATGCTGCTTGTGAAAAGATGCTGGGGAAACTAGATTGTAAGAATGAAGCTGCGACTGAATATTGGGACAGTTTTTGCTTTTATATGTCTACGACATCCTAAATGTGAAATCAAGTTTATCAATGCATTGTGTTTGTGCAAATGTCTATTTTCAGCCCTCACTGTTTTATGTTATGTTTTGTGGTATGTTTGTAAATTGTACAATTGTTAAAATCCAATTACAAAAAAGAAATATGTGTGTACAGTGTATAATTATGATGTATATTTGAATACACACATATATACGTGTATATATTTAAGAAATATTTGCATGTATATATTTTATTTATATTTATATAATTTGAATATAAAATGTTTCTAAAATATGCATACATATTTATATATATAAAATTATACACAGTACACATGCATATGTAAACAAACGTTTATTTTGGATTCAGATTAAATAGAAATTAATTGGTGATTAATCGTTTGACGGCACTAATTATTTTGCAAAACTGCAATGGAAAAAGTTTTTCGCATTTACAGGTCACCTCTAGTATGTAAAAGTCGATCCTTCTTTAAAGAAGTATGCTTGGACAGAAGACGAGACCGGGTTCTATATTAAACTCATAAAAGACAGGAATTATGGGAATACTGGATTCTAAACAACAAAGAAATGGCACAATTTATCAAGACCTTGATGCCGATAGGTAGGAGAAACAGCCAGAAACACCTCATGATAGTTTTGCGCAAATCTGTAATGTACTCCAAGAGTTAATCCTAAGAAATGCCCAAACTGCATTTGCAGTTCCAATACCAGTCTCTTGGATATTGGCCCCATGAGCTGAATGACAACACGGATCAAACAACGCCCTGCTCACCTGTTACTAGACAAATACTGGCCGATTTTCTCTTGGTTGTTCCACAGCAGCCTGTGCAGGGCCAAAACGTTCCCATCACTAATAAAAGACAGGCTGTGGTTGAGCGAGTCACTCGCTGGGCAGTCAGAGGCGATGTCGAGGAAAAATCTAGAAGAAAATCCAAAGGTTAACCTAAGTGGTGGCAGGAATCAAACCCTGCTTCACTGATTGCTTTCTTACTTTCTGGCTGCATCAAAATTACTCTTCACAAAGTCGTTAAAAGGCCTCATGTGCTCCTCTTTCGTGAACAAAACGTGGTTGGCAATACTTTGGAGGATCTGCAGACAGGTGAAAAATGAAATAAGATCAACTTTAACTTAATGATTCTTTATTAAACAATACAAATCGTTCTGTTTTGTCTACAACTTTATTGTACACTGATGTCTTTCATCATGCTTCTGTAAAAGCAAAATACAGTTAAGGCTGTGCATTACAGTGATTTTACAACGATTGAGTGGGTTTTAGGCTAAATTTAAGTGGCTTAATCAAACCCTGCTAGATGGTTGATCAGTTGGCTTTCCCAATTATGGACATGGTATTAACCTGGGTAGAAACTTTTGGACCAACATCAACGCAGCAAAGACCAGCTTAGCCCAAAAAAAGCTGGTAAAACCTGTTTAGAATTATCTCATCTCTACGCCAAAAACACTTACCTTTGACATGAGTTTGAGGCCTCTTTCTATCCTGGGCAGAGGCTTCTTGTCAAGAATTCCAGCCTCATATGGAGAGACTATAGCCGGGTTCACGAATCGCAGGAACATGGCACTACCTACAGCTCCAATACTGTTTTGTGGGAAACGCTGACTCACCACCTGAAACCAAGACACACAAACACACATAGGGACATATAAAGCGGGTATTAGGGCTGGGGTAACATGGCACTATTTCACGAAGATAGTTAAAAACCAGAACCAAAACCTCTTACATTCATATAATTGAACTTAATTTAAAGTCAAATCACACTAAACTCTGGTTTAGCGGAAGCCTAGTTGATCATATGATGATATCTGTTGAGTAAGTTGATAACTTGAGGTTCTGTGAGGGAACTATCTGAATGAAATGGCACCAGAGGCTTTAGAGTTAAAGTGTAGAAAGCAGATTGAAGCCGTTAAACAGTTTAACGATGGCGGGGGTCTTCACCAGTGACCTTTAAGAGTGTTAGATAAGAAAAAAGGCAAAAGCAAAGCATTTAAAATGGCACTACAGAGAAATGCCTTATACACAGAATTAATGTTTCAGGTCGAACGATCAAGCATAAAATCATGTTGGCATTCAAGAAGGGGTGGAGTTTGTTACCAAATTGGATTACCCACAACGTACCACTGCATTCAACGGCCCGATAATTTCCAACCCTCAACCCTGAGAGTGACGGCCCATGCAAAGATGATGCCCGGAGCTACAGAGTTTGTTGTTTTTTCTTGGTGTTCGTGCTAAGTGGTACATTCAGTGAAACCTCAGCTTGCCAAAAATCAGGAAATTAGTAGATATGATTTGATGTAATGACAGTAATGCAGGCCAGAGGTGCACAAAAGTCTTAGATTAATGAAGTGAATCGCGACAGGAAGCAGATACATCCGCCATTCACACTTACTGCTTTCCTCACTTCCTTTCTGTCTTTGACAGATGCTTTAGACAGGAGAGAGTGACAAGTAGCCTACAGGACAGAAATGAGCACAAACAAGTCACGGCACAAGCTAACACACACACACAAACACACACATACACTTTCCCTTACTACCAGGCCCGCATGGAATGGCCGTCTCCAACTTGAACCGCTGGCAAAAAATTTGTTTTTTTTTTTAATCATAATTGGAATTTCAAATAAACTATGTTTAAATAAATAGAATATTGTAAATAGTTTTAATAATACTGTCAGCTATAAATTAGTATATGCACCATCATTCAAACATTTGGGGTTGATCTGGAGTAAAAAAATAAAAACTATATATATATATATATATATATATATATATATATATATATATATATATATATATATATATATATATATATATATATATATATATATATATATATATATATATATATATATATATATATATATATATATATATATATATATATATATTTTTCTTTGATATAATTTTTTTATTATATATTTTTATATTTATATCTTTTTTATTATATATTTAACAATTTTGTTTTATTATAAATGTTTTAAGGTCACTTTTGATTCATTTAACACATCTTTGCTGAATAAAAGTATTTATTACCTTTATTCAGGCCCTAAACATTTGTGTATTTAACCATGTAACCATTTTTTTTTTTTTTACTAAGAATTCCACTGATTTTTCCTGCACAATTGGCTTAAAAAATGTATCTAAGAATGGATTTACAAACTACACAAATTCCTCACATATACTGGAAACTTATGTCAAATATGTATTTGAAATAAACTAATTCTACAGTAATGGCACAAATCAGATTTCAAGATTCAAGATCTGATTTCAAGTCAACATGATTTGCCATTCACATGCCATTTTAAATAAGTTACACTTGTTAATAAGCTTTGCTAAAACCATTTTTGGTCTTATTTGTGATAAATTGTGATACTTTTTATATATAACTATTTTGGCTGAAAAAAGATATACACCTAGGATGAGGCTTGAGGGTGAGTAAATTATGGGATAATTTTCATTTTTGGGTGAAATAACCCTTTAAGAAAGCAAATTTTGATTTAATATTGTCTTTAAATTGTTCAATTTAACAATCAGTCTTCACAGCAAAATTGGAGCATATTTGACATTAGTGATATCATTATACACATTGTGGATACAGAAGGTAATTCCACACTGGTTTAATATCCTTCAGGCCTCTCTGCAAACAGAAGAAACTCCTCATAGGTTTCTTTAGTCTCACCTGAAAGAGACAGTGACAGACGCTGCGGAGCTGAGGAGGGAACTCGCCAGATGAGTTGATTATGGCCTGAAAGAAGCGATCGGTCATCCGTAGCAGATTACGCTGGTTCTCCTCCAGATTCTCACCGGTCTCGAGTCTGAGGGAAGAGCACAACCGTATCATCTCCAACCAGAAGCTGAACATCTCATTTTCAAATCTGCTGTATTTACTGCCGTATAAACTATGTACATTTAAAGGGATAGTTAAAGTTGTTGGAACTTAAGGGTGAGTAAATGATGAATTTTCATTTTTGTATGAACTATCCCTTTAAGTGGCGACAACAGTGTTGGGCACGTTACTTTAAAAAAGTAATTAGTTATAGTTACTAGTTACTTCTTACAAATTACATTATAAAAGTAACTAATTACCAGGGAAAGTAAATACTGAGTTACTTTTTTTTTTCAAAACTTGGATGCCCCCAATATTAAATATGTTAAATAAATGAGTTGGACATAAAATAGAATATGAAATAGAATAAATTATTATTATAAAACATCCACTATTGACATTAATGTACACTACTGTATTGTAATGTTGCTGTGGGACAATGTGAGAGACAACTATCAAATTCAATACATTATTGTAAATGTTAGGCTATCAGTAGGCCTATATTGTTAATATTATCAGAAGGCCTACTATAGTGTAAATATTATCAGTATTATACTGCTCCTTTGGTAGTGGAGCGTTATCAACTGGGTTTTTAGCCACTAATTTTGTGACGGCATGTGATGATGTGAGGTGCTTCATTAGATTAAAATTACTTTCCACCGACGTGGAGATTCTGGGCATATGTTGCACGTTACATAAACATTCTTACCTTTCACCTCAACGACGGAAAAGTTGCGCTTATACTTCCAGTTTGCGAAAGCTACCTTTGAAGTCATTAGACTTACCATCGCTGACTGTGCATATGCGTATGCGTCATAGGTGTGTGTGTGTGTGTGTGTGTGTGTGTGTGTGTGTGTGTGTGTGAACTCAACCTCAACCTTGTCTCCCACCCACCAATCGGTTATGTGTTACTACCCCACCCACTCCCCAACAAGCATGCACGCCCGCCCGCCGGCCCGCCCGCACGCACGCACGCACGCCCGCACGCACGCATTCCATGAAGCTCTCTACGCTCTGTTCTTACACTCTAATCTGAAGGCCACACAAATTTTGGAGGTCTGTCGCTTTTGACTCCGCAGAAAGTTGGCAACTTCTGTGCACTGTGCACCTCAGCATGCGCTGACCCCGCTCTGTGATTTTACGTGGCCTCCCACTTTGTGGCTGAGTTGCTGTTGTTCCCAATTTCTTTCACTTTACTATAATACTACTAAAAGTTGACCGTGGAATATTTAGTAGTGAGGAAATTTCACAAATGGACATATTATACAGGTGGCAACCTATCACGGTACAATGCTTAAATTCACTGAGCTCCTGAGAGCAACCCATTCTTTCACAAATGTTTTTAGGAGCAGTCTGCATGCCTAGGTACTTGATTGTATACACCTTTGGCCATGGAAGTGATTGGAACAACTGAATTCAATGATTTGGAAGGTTGTCCCAATACTTTTGGCAATATAGTGTAGTTTATCATATAAAAGTACAAAACGTTTCCTTAAAAATCAAACGTTAAAATATATTGATAATATGAATAATTATCATGCTGACACAGGCAGAATAGGAAAATATGTAGATTTCTAAATCAATGAATTTCAAGGATTTCTTGCCCTCGCAAGCCATTTATTAACCACATGAAACACACTTTGGTCGGCACAAACCATCCTCGTCACAAGTAAACAGTAAACTTCTAATAAAATTAGTCTGGCTAGTTTTGTTCATGTTTTGAGGATGACACCATGTTATGCAACCTGTCCATGATACCTCTGCCTAATTTGGCTAGCTTCTCTCAAGTGACAGGTACATTTGCACAAACACACCAGTTGAGAAGCACTAATGTAAAGGGTCAGTCGGACAGATACCTGGAGGGATCCACCTCAAAGCTCAGCATCTGCCACTCAGCACCAGTGATCACTCCCCTGAGCAATGGCTCCAATAACTTCTGCAGATACGTGGCCCCATACACCTGAAAAAAGGAATTACACAGAGGGAAGTTCACAGCTAAACTTAATCTGGATCATTTGCCTCTGTGAATGATCATTTGACTTCAGTGCATGCCATGGAAAGCGTAGAGGCACCTTAAAGCAGAACGTCATGATTTTACTAGCCAGGCTGTTGCCGCGGAACAACGTTTGCATGGAATCTGCCAACTCCACCTCCTTGGAGAACATATTCCACAGTAGCTGATACAATAGATGTCTCGAATCGAAGAGAGACACCAGAACACGCGCCAGTTCATCCTGAAAAGAGTTTACAGTAAAATCATACACAGATTTTGACATACTTTCATTTTGATGGTCCATATTAGACAATCTACTAACTATAAGTAACTGCAACTCATTCATTCATACTAAGTCATTAAAGTATTACCAGACTGTCTGATTAATATCTGATAACACTATGTTGATGGTTCCCCAACAGACATTTAACTTTGCAAGTACAACTTATTCTAATAACCCTACACCAAACACCTAATCCTACTAATATTGTAATAAGAGTTAGTTGACATGTAGTTACTTACAGTTAGTAGAATGTCTAAAGTTGACCATCAAAATAAAGTGTAAACTTATTCCCCAGTTTCACAGAAAAAGCTTAATCCTTGTACCAGACTAAAATGCATGTTTGAACTGTTTAAAAGTTACTTGCACAGACATCTCTTAAAATATATCAATGTCATTGTTTTGTCTTAAGATGCACACCATGAATGTTTTTTTTCTAAGGCATGCTTTAAAAAAATCTACTTACACATCCTAATCGAAATAAGGCCTAATCCAGGCTTAATATTTAAACAATAATAAAGAAACAAAGAAAAAAGAAAAAAATCATTTTATTAGGGATGTCCCGAGTTGATCTCAAAGATCGGTATCAGGACCAAATAAGCTTTTTTTAACTGATCAGTACTGGCTATCCTAAGCCCGATCCTTTATTTTATGTCAGCGAGCTGTCACACAGGTGTTGTGCAGTAGATGGCTGTATGTATGCACCTTCAAGTAGGTTTGCCAATCGGCAATAAAAGAAAAAGATATACCGGTATGGTATATATTTATATATATATACACTTATATTTATTTATATACATTACCAGTCAAAAGTTTGGACACACTTTCCCATTCTATCTCTGTGAGCAAAAGGGCTGGACTCTATCACAGCTTTCATTGGTCAAGGACTGCCCAAGAAGTGTCACATGCCTGTGTAGCACTTGTGGTGTTTTGTTATTTTGGGCATGTGCTCCTGTCTTTTGTCTAGATCCCACCCCCCTTGTTATCTCATTATTGGTTTCATTTACCCCATCTGTGTTCCCTTATTCCCTGCTTGATTTGTCCCCTTTTATAAGCTCCTTGTGTTTGTTAGTCCTTGTCGGACCGTTGTACAGTCTACGTCTCCCGTTTCCCCGTGTTGGTATGTTTTCAGTTTTATGTATTTCTAGCTTATGTTTTTTCCCCCTCTTGGGTTTTGTTTTGTGTTTATGTTTATTTAAAAGGTGGCCACAGGGTGACTTAAAAGCCATTCAATTAATAAACAACAATATAATCTAAATTAAAAGGCTGAAAAACACATAAAATCAAGATGTTAACGGAAATTAATATTTCTTCCCTCCCACCCAAAGTAAGTATTGTTTATATTAAAGAACTCACATTTCTTGAAACTTTTGGAATCAAAATGAATCATGGTTTTATCATTTATTATTTTTATAATAAATAAATAAATAAATAATAAAAACTTAAACCCAAACACTGATATATAGAGAAAGAGAACGACAATAATATAGATGGATACATAGATGAAAGTGAAAAAAAGCTATTTAATATGTAAATAAATCTAAGAAAGAAAAGACCATTGCCAAATCAGTATGCAAATAATCATTGTTTGATTTTGACTAGCAAACATTCTATAAGTGTAAGTCACGGGGAGATTTTCTAGCTTTAACGATACAATTCTTAGTTGTTTTTAAAGATGTTTATAAAAAAAAAAATCATAGTGAATTGTGAAGAACAAACAATGGGGCAAAAAGGTATTTAGTCAGCCACCAATTGTGCAAGTTCTATCACAAAGAAGATGAGAGAGGCCTGTAATTTTCATTATAGGTACACTTCAACTATGAGAGACAGAATGAGAAAAAAAAATCCAGCAAATCACTGTCTGACTTTTAAAGAATTTATTAGCAAATTATGGTGGAAAATAAGTATTTGGTCACATACAAAAAAGCATTTTTTGATTTCTGGCTCTCACAGACCTGTAACTTCTTCTTTAAGAGGCTCCTCTGTCCTCCACTTGTTACCTGTATTAATGAAACCTGTTTAAACTCGTTATCAGTATAAAAGACACCTCAACCTCAAACAGTCAGACTCCAAACTCCACTATGACCAATACCAAAGAGCAGTCAAAGGACATCAGAAACAAAATTGTAGAACTGCACCAGGCTGGGAAGACTGAATCTGCAATAGGTAACCAGCTTGGTGTGAAGAAATCAACTGTGGGAGCAATTATTAGAAAATGGAAGACATACAAGACCACTGATAATCTCCCTTGATCTGGGGCTCCACGCAAGATCTCACCCCGTGGGGTCAAAATGATCACAAGAACAGTGAGCAAAAATCCCAGAACCACATGGGGGATCTAGTGAATGACCTGCAGAGAGCTGGGACCAAAGTAACAAAGGCTACCATCAGTAACTCACTATGCCGCCAGGGACTCAAATCCTGCAGTGCCAGACGCGTCCCCCTGCTTAAGCCAGTACATGTCCGGGCCTGTCTGAAATTTGCTAGAGAGCATTTGAATGATCCAGAAGAGGATTGGGAGAATGTCATATGGTCAGATGAAACCAAAATATAACTTTTTGTTAAAAACTCAACTTGTCGTGTTTGGAGAAGAAGGAATGCTGAGTTGCAACCAAAGAACACCATACCTACTGTGAAGCATGGGGGTGGAAACATCATGTTTTGGGGCTTTTTTTCTGCAAAGGGACCAGAACGACTGATCCGTGTAAAGGAAAGAATGAATCGGGGCCATGTAACGTGAGATTAAGTAAAAACCTCCTTCCATCAACAAGGGCATTGAAGATGAAACGTGGCTGGGTATTTCAGCATGACGATGATCCCAAACACACCGCCCAGGTAACAAAGGAGTGGCTTTGTAAGAAACATTTCAAGGTCCTGGAGTGGCCTAGCCAGTCTCCAGATCTCAACCCCATAGAAAATCTTTGGAGGGAGTTGAAAATCTGTGTTGCCCAGCAACAGCCCCAAAACATCACTGCTCTAGAGGAGATCTCCATGGAGGAATGGGCCAAACTACCAGCAACAGTGTGTAAAAACCTTGTGGAGAATTACAGAAAACGCTTGACCTCTGTCATTGCCAACAAAGGGTATATAACAAAGTATTGAGATGCACTTTTGTTATTGACCAAATACTTATTTTCCACCATAATTTGCAAATAAATTCTTTAAAAATTTAAAAATTTTCTGGATTTTTTCTCATTCTGTCTCTCATAGTTAAAGTCTCCCTTTGATGAAAATTACAGGCCTCTCTCATCTTTTTAAGTGGGAGAACTTGCACAATTGGTGGCTGACTAAATACTTTTTTGCCCCACTGTAGTTTAAATTACTCATCTTGCACTGTCCAAAAAAATAATAATAATAATAATATACCCACCCACTGGGAACAAGGCACCACACTGGCCAGCGCCATGGCGATAGGTAACTCCCCCTGGTCGCCCATCATTGTGACAAGTTCCACAAGTCTCTCAAAGCGATCGGCCAGAGCAGTCTCAGCCAGCGTGTCAAACTCTGTGCCCTGCTGCAGGATCTTAGTGAGGACCTCCATGAAAGTAGCCCTGGTCTGAAGGTCCTTATGATAGCCCAGTCCTGCAAGACAGCAGCAGACGCATAAAGTTTGATCATATTTGTGAGAGAGTGCATACTATATGTTTTTAGAGATTTGTCTCAAAAAGCCATTTTATGACAGGTAGATTATAAGTGACATGATGTAAAGGCCATGTATGGTAACCCAGACTCAGAATTTGCAAGTTTCAAAGATCATTCAGAATAGTACAAACTAGAACAGGGAGGAGTTAAGAAATAGTGAAAGATTTATTTCAGGACAGTTTTAAAGGGTTTAATGAGTAAAATGAAAAGAAAAAAAAATTAATAAAACATTTATAAAATAAAACCATATAAAGAATAAAAAAAAAAAAAGACAAATTCAAATAAAAGGAAAGGAAAATATTTAATTATGTGGGAATTGTGTGTGGTTATTAGAGCTTGATATATATGTGAATGCTAACTGTACTTTTCTAATTATGCGGATAAAAAAATGAACAACTATTGGGAAAAAATATGTCTAAAGGAAATGTTTATTTGTACAATTGTGTTAAATGATTTTGAATGGAAAGACATCATAAAGTATAAAAAGGAAAAATAAAATAAGGTTGGTATAATGTTTTATGAATTTAAAGTGTTAGTTGAGATATTTGTAGCTCAATTGTCCCACCAATAGAGTGCATGAGGCCGCTGTCCACATTGGCATTGAGCAGGTTGGACATGGCCAAGACGGTGCAGTGCCGTAAAGACGCCAACCGCCTGGACATCCCCCGCTTGCGTCCAGCCACCTGCTGACCCTCGTCCTCCACCTCACTGCAGTCGTTTAGCAGGTTCATGAACAGAGTAAAGTACCTGCGGAGGACAGCAGGGGGCAGGGTGAAGTAAAAACTCCATGGAGGGACAATATAGGGCGAAGGGTTTGATATGGCTTGAGAGTCTTACTTTAGAAAAAGCTGAGATTTGGCCTCCATCAATTCCACACCGTCCCCCTCCTCTGGCTGGAGAGGCAGCCCGGCCAGAAGAGACACCACTGCTTCCATACTCGCCTGATCCAGATCCCTGTCAATCAAAACCACAGGGCTCAGAGAAAAAAAAAATCCAACCACTAAAGGTCAGTTTCGATTTGTGCTACACTCATTTTAAATTGAAGTCCAATGGAAGTTGGTTTTTGCTGGGTAAACAAACTCAAACTATGTCATCTGAATAAGAATCCTGTTACCTGGTGAGGCATTTGACATCATCATCAGTGGCCTGGTTGGATGTTCCCATCACCCAGTCTGTTAGATACTCCACCATCTTATTCCTTAGACAAACACAAATCTGATGCGTCTCCAGAACAGGAATACAACATGCCAGATGATCTGACAATCAAATAAATTTGTACCTGAACTTCATCTCTTGGCAGAAAGAGAGGTCATCTCTGCGCTCCATCATGACCTCGACCAGCTGACACAGTTTGGTTTTAATCTGGATGGCATGAACCATGTTGCCAAGAATACGTACATACCTGCCAACATACAAACGGGCACACAAATACTTACAGTTTAAACACACAGGAATCAACAATAAGAATAACATAAAAGAGGTTGTGTCAAAATTGCAAGAATTACTTTTTATTCTTTTTAATTTTGGTAGCATCTGTAAAAATTGGTTCTTTTATATTGTAATAGTATTTCACAATATTATTGTTTTCTGTATTTTGGATCAAATAAATGCAGCCTTGGTAAGCATAAGATACTTTCCTTAAATGAAATAATTATATAAATATAATCAAATTAATCAAGGCAGAGGGACCGTGGGAACAGGGCGAGTGGTGAGTGATAATGAGTGGCACCTGTGTGCCACACCGGTCTTGTGTCTCATGGAGGAGCTTGGGCGCATAAAAGGACACGCTCATTATCACTCACCACCGGCCTCGCCCCGTTCCCACGGTTCCCAGCTTCGTCCTGCTTGCTACAGTAAACAAATGGAATGATTGTGCAAGCTCTGGGACAATTTCTAAATGTCCTCTTTACTCGGTGAAGACAGACAAATATATCTGAAAACATTTATCAAGAGAATGATAAATCACAATAAAACAAGCAAATGACTTAC
This sequence comes from Gobiocypris rarus, assembly GCA_023029165.1. Classification (NCBI taxonomy): domain Eukaryota; kingdom Metazoa; phylum Chordata; class Actinopteri; order Cypriniformes; family Gobionidae; genus Gobiocypris; species Gobiocypris rarus. Next base: position 21,854,344 of record CM040922.1, read on the forward strand.
CTGACCAGGTTGAGCATCATAGTCTCAATGCTGGCTTGACCTAGATGCTCCGAGCTTCCTTCCGTATGGTTGTCCAGAAGATTCTTCATGATGGCGATCGTCTGCTCCACAAACTGCGTGTTGGTCTCATTAATTGGCACCTAAACATTTTAGCACAGAGACATGAGTACCAATGACGTTTGATGTTGGTGACGTCCAACTTGCTCATAAATTATTACCACATTAACTGTGGCTACTAGCGGTCTCACCGGCCCCTGGGCATCAAAAAACCTGCTGATGCTGTTCTTGAGTTTGTTGAACAGCATGGGGTAAAGCGCTGGACTGAGCTCCAGCCCCACCAGGTCTTTGACGTTAGTGCGGATCTGATGGCCCTTCTCATGACTGCACACCATCAGCGACAGAAGGCGGTCTAGGAACCTACTCAGGGGCGTCTCTGGGCTTCCCTCACATGAGGCCATGGACACCATGGAGCTCTTGCGATCGTTCAACGTGCCCATGGGAGGACTGTAGGTGGCCAGAGCAGGTGTGTTCCTCTGCTGCAAACACACGCCACCCAACGCACACAGGAAGCCAGTCATATTGATCCATTCCTAAGGGATGAGACACAGGATTTAGGAGCGTATAAATGTAAACAGCCAACATTTTGTCATGTCATGTTTTTAAGTAAAAAATTATTTGACCTTTTTAAATATCTTTTCTTAATTTGTAGTGTTGACAAGTTTTAGGGGACAGTTGTTTTTCCAAAAATTTTTATTGTTTTTTTTAATTATTTGAGAAATGTAATTTAGAATTTTAATTCAGTTTAATTCAATAGTTTTTATATAATTTAAGTTAAATACATTATTTATACATATAATTTTAGCTAGTTTTTATTTAGTTTATAAAAATGTATTAAAGGTGGAATGTGTAAATTTTAGCGTTATCTAGCGGTGAGGTTGCGAATTGCAACGCCCCTCCGCTCACCCCTCCCTTTTGAAGCACATCAAGAAGCTACGGTGGCTGACACAGGACAAAGATGTCGTCGTCTGAGACAGCAGAGAGTAGCTAGCACTCTACTGAGTTTGTCCGTTTAAGGCTACTGTAGAAAAATGGTGGCGCAAAATGACGAATTCACTGTAAGGGGACTGCGGTGTAGATAGAAATGGCTCATTCTAAGGTAATGAAAACACAACGGTTCATTATGCAAGGTCTTTATACACCACAGAAAACATAGTTATTAGGGATGTGACGGTGGGGAAACTTTCCCACCGGTTAATCGACATGTGACAACACCGGTAATACCAGTATCACCGAATGGAGCTTTTAAATCACTAATTCTATCTAAACCGAAGGTAAAACACACACAGCCGCTCGGGCATTCATACTGGAGCGGAGCAAAGCGATTGGTTTCAATTAATTCCTATGAAAGTTAAGCTTCCATAGCAATGAACTGGAAACGCCTGTGCACACACACACACCGTGAATGACAGTTTGGCCGTAAATGCGCGCTCTGAGCAGCCGTGAATGAATGACAGTTTTGCCGTGCATATTTTAGTCTCGGTTTTGGATTAGCGGCAATTCGGGGGCGGGTTGCTTGAATTATGGGTTCATTAGCCTATTATTCTTAACAAAAAACAAAACAATGACAAACTCACTTAAATAGGCGCTTTTACATTTTGCTTTGAAACCAAATCTTCCGCGATCATCTCAGTCAGCTCCTCGCTCTCGTGATAAATCTAAAATCTGACTCCTGCTGCTGGTCTGTGCTGCGGATCATGATTTATATTAAGCAGACACGTTCAGTTTTTATCTGTATTGTCTGTTTTATAACTGAACTACATTTTTTTTATTACTATTAAAAAAATCTAAACAACGGTGGAGGCGATGCCACGGTGGGCAAGTGATGTAACCGGTGTTGAGTCTGAACACCGGCAACACCAGCTATTGTAGCAAACGGCTAACAGTATTGTATGTTATATAGCATTTCTGTCAATAGTTCCGCATAAAAACTACACACTGCACTTTTTTACGTTTTTATTTAATATATATTACTTATAATCAGTGTTGGGGGTAAGGCATTACAAGTAACTTGAGTTAAGCAATTAGATTACTTTTTCATGTACCTAGTAAAGTAACGCATTACTTTTAAAATTGACATGTTACTTTTTAAAATAATTAACACAAGTTACTTTGTGTGTGAACATTATGGTTATTTTAGTTCTAAATGTGAGCATGCATTTACTTATCTCACTTGCACAAAAAAGATTCAGTATTCCTCAAAATTAAAGCAAACCTCCAATAAATAAATATGTTAAATAAAAAAAATGTGTATGCATTTAATCTCACTTTATTAACCAATGTACTTGCTGCTGACCTTCGTTAATTCAGTTAAACCATAAGCAAAAACTAGTTTCTCACTTAAGGTGAGAAAAGTAACGCAAAAGTAACGCAAAAGTAACGTATCGCATTACCCTTCTTAAAGTAACACAATTAGTTTGCTTTTTAAAGGAGTAACTCAATATTGTAATGCATTACTTTTCAAAGTAACTTTCCCCAACACTGCTTATAATTATTATATAACTTATATATAATCAACTGAATAAAAATTCTGCATAAAAATTCTCAAATAACTGATTTGATAATGACAAAAAACCTTAGTCTCACACTTTTTTAGAAGAACACCTATTCCCTAACATTTTGCAACACTACAAATTAGGAAAAGGTATTTTAAGAGATCAAATAAATGACATACTCTATATTTTATAATTAAAACAGAAATACTTTTTTCTTTACAAATTAACCTAATAGACAGAAACGTCCCCTTAATTGAAGAATCAAGAATGTAGACTAAACTTTATTTTCTACAACTATAGGCCCTTTATTGGTGGTGAGTGTTTGTGCGTCTGACCTGACCGTCTTCCAGTTTCGTTTTTGGGTGGCTTAAGATTAATTTGGTTGCATGTTCCCATTTAGCATGTGTGTCTTCCCAGGCCTGAAATGACCAAACGGAGAGCTGTTAAATTCTGTCTTTCATGTTATCTTAGACCACAAAATAAAGTTGAATTTTTACACGCACATACAAAAAAAACAAGTACTGAACAGTGGAAAAATAACGTTTACATATGCTAAAAGAATCTGATTCAAAACAATGACGTTAAATAATATACAAATTTGCTCGCCAACAACCAGAATGACTCTACTACTGTCCAGTGGCACTAAAAATTTTAATTGTGACCTCTGTGTTTCCTGGGGTGGGCAGCTCAATCCTCCGAAGCAAAGCCATTACTCTCTTCTGTAGAGCGGAACGGCCTAGAAAAAATCAGAAAGATAACATATGCTGTGCTGCCTCCTTGTGGCACCCACACCTAAGGTGCATGTCTGAATCTGAGCAGCCAATCAAGTTTAACAGACAGACCTGTAATCATCATATTACTGACAGATGCGAACTCCATAAATGTGTTGTAATTTGGCAGAAGTGACTGCACAGGGATGTCTTCTGCACTGCAGCGGATGTCTGCCTCTTCACACAGGTAGCGGAAACAGGACATGGACACTAGAACTGCCTCCATGTCTGGACTCCAAAGGAACATGTAGAGACAGACCTCCAGCTTGGTCTGGGCCTGCCGCCAGATGGCGATGTTGCTGCCTGCTGTGGCCCGATCCTGTAGGAGAAAAACAACGAAGTAGTAAACCATTGTTGCAGTAAACTTGCACAACATTCTTGAATGAATAATTTATAGACGCACGCCGGTCTGTTATTGCAGGGACATCGACTTTACATTTTCTCGCCCCTAGACATGATGCGGAACAAAACTAACTGTGATTGGTTGTGTTACATGTCAGTCAAACGTCTTCTTGGGCGGTCCTTGACCAATAAAAGCTGCGATAGAGTCCAGACCTTCTGCCGTCAGTCTGAAGGTCTGGCTATGCGATGTCCATACTAGAATAATGCTTACTATTATCTATAATAATTTTACATACATGCCAGTTTTATAACCTTGCTAACACAAGTTAGCATTTAGTCAATTAACAAAAAATATATATATAATAATATACATAGAATTAAAGTGATTTTAATCTTAAATAAAAAAACTAAAAAAAAAAAAAACTAAAATTGTTACTATTAGCTACAATGCATACGTTTAGATACTATGCTATTAAAAATACTATGTCAAATAGTATGAATTATATAATAAATATTTTTATAGTAAATATCTTGGCCATTTCGCTTATATTATCAATTGAGTGGCATTAATTGTATCATATAACAAATAAATACAGTTATTTCACATTTTAATCTAATTAGATTTCCTGGTTGATATCCTGGTTCTTTTGCTACATGGGTAGGTCAGGTTGAGCACATTGAATTGTGGGATAAAGTACTCCATGCAGTTTAGTTTGGTTGTATACTTCACATTTTAGCAGATAAAATAATAATATAATAATAAAATTGAGCAAATAAAATAAATAATCATTTATATTTATTTCCATATTTAAATTGTATTTGTATTGCACAAGTGCAAACCATTTCAGAATATAAAAACAAGACTAAATAAAAGTGGAAGATTAAATAAAGGAAAATGGAAATGAATGTTTCTTAGAAATATCCAGATAATGTAGTCGAGGGTATACACATATTTTACCCATGATGCCCTGTGTGCAGGTGAGAGAGCCGACTCACCTTGTTCCTAAGGAGAAATTTATTTCTGCAGATGAGAATCTCTCGCAGCCACTTCAGAATCTCAGTGCTGTTGATCAACTGATGACCAAAAAGCTTCTTACAGATGAAGTACAGCACCTGAGAACTGGATCAAAAACAAATACACAATCAGACGGGCAGAGTTTCATTTCTGTCAGCACCAATTAACTGGAGTCAAGTCCACTGAGGAGCTACCTGATGTCCCAGAAAGTTTCCATAGGTGCGTCTGGGTTCCACAGCTCGATGCTTTCAGGCTGATGCAGAACTAAAAGAGCCTAATATAGAGATAGATTATGACCAATAACTCACAAAGGCTAACTAAACTCACACTTGTGACACTAGATAAACAAAGAGATACAATCATCTCACCTCCATGGCTTCCAGGGAAATATCTCCCATGTTGGCAAGAGGCACAAGCTGCACCAGGCCTGTGATGAGTTCTGCCGTGCTGCTGTGGACCTCCAGACCCTGTTTACCTGGATTCTAATTCACAAACACACAAAAGTGACATTAAATGTACAGCAGCACATCTTTATAAGTATCACACTGAAGCCAGAGAGAGGTAAATGCCCTCACTCACATGTAGCATCAATTTGGGATCTGCATGGATGAGTTTCACCAAAGCCAAGAGCAGATACTTGTGAATCCTGGTGTCTAGATCAGTGGTTTTCTCTTTAAACTTCAGACTGCTCATTTTCTCCTTAAACGTCAAACTCTGAGAGGAAGACGGAGAGAAAGAAGTAGAAACAAGCACAAAAAGCTACGGACAAAAAGTTTGGATCAGCACAATTGGGGGGGCTGGGGTATCAAGAAATTGATAGTTTAATTAAAAAAGGATGCATTAAAGTTAATTAAAATGATCATTTATATTTTTACAAAAGACATAATTCATTGTAATAATACTTCACAATATTCACTAAATTTAAGGTACTTATTTTACATCATTTAGCATTTACGACATAAATTACATGATTTATGTATGACATACATATACATACATATGTCATAAATCCTAAATTATGTAAAATAAATATTTTCATAAATTTTATTTAATTTATACTGGTCGCCACTATGAATGACTTATATATAAATAAAGTTGATATATATATATATATATATATATAAACAATATATATATATATATATATATATATATATATAAAAACAATATATATATATATATATATATATATATATATATATATATATATACACACACACACACAGTATATATAAATGTTTTTACGTTTTTAGATATTACACATACATTGCATCTGGAGAGTATTCACAGTGCTTCCCTTTTTCCATATTTTGTTACAGCCTTATTCCGAAATGGATTCAATTAATTAATTTCCTCAAAATTCTACAAACAATACCCCATAATGACAAATGAAAGAAGTTTGTTTGAAATATGCACAAATGTATTAAAAATAAAAAACTATTTCACAAAAGACGTTAAATAAATAAAGGTGACTTGACTAATTATACAACTTAAACGGATAGTACACCCTGAAATGAAATTAAAGCCATCTTTTACTCACCCTGCTGTTGATTCAATGCCCTATGTCTTTCTATCCCTTTCGGACCTCAAAAGCAGAAATTTTAAAAATAGTCCTGCACGTTTCTAGGATTATAGAAACGTGGGAAGGAGCTGTATCCTTCCTACATTATAGGAAGGATACAGCTCCTTCCTATAATGACCAGATTAAAACATTACAAAAAATATACAAAAGTATGACGCAATGATACAGCGAGACGCGCGCCATATATGGAAAGTGTCCAGGAGGCATACTGTAAGGTTTTGCGAGAAATTAACTATTATTCAGACAAAACACTGAGCTTGGCTGTTACTACGTGCAATGTTACTATGTGTTGCTTTGAAATAAGTATATATATGGCTATAAGATGTTACGTGCAAGATTATAAATTTCATATAAGAGGTCCATTTATGTTTTATAATTGTATTGTCTTGGACTCCTGTAATGACTAGTACGAGCTGTCAGCACTGACTCAGCAACCCCTCAGGCAATGTTGTCATGACAACCTGTACACAATATTCACTTCAGGATGTTTTATTATTAGTATTGTATTATTTCTTTTCATATACCTTAAAGAAAAGACGAGTAGCGTTTGTTTCTATTGAGCCTGATTTCTCAAAATGTTGCGTGTGTGTGCTTATCTTGGGTGCCATGACAACAGTGCAAGTTATAGTAAGCATGAGCGCCGCACAGAGTAAGGGCCGAGCTCAGTGTTTTGACTGAACAGTTTATTTCTCGTAAAGGTATTCAATAGATACCTTATTACTGTAAGGTATCTATTGAAACCTTACAGTATGCCTCCTGAACACTTTCCATATATGGCACGCGTCCCGCTGTAACTTTTGTACAATTTTTGTAATGTTTTAGCCTGGTCGCTATCCACTGCCATTATAGGAAGGAGCGTGTGCAGGACTTTCTGCTTTAAATTTCTGCTTTTGAGGTCCCCGAAAGCGATAGAAAGACATAGGGCATTGAATCAACAGCAGGGTGAGTAAAAGATGGCTTTAATTTCATTTCAGGGTGAACTATCCCTTTAACTATTTTCAATTCAAATGGATAAAAAAATTAAAAAAACAAAACTTAAGTATTAATTTCTAAAATGCCTGGTCACCACTCTGAATTAACTATATATAAATAAAGGTGATATCTATTGAAATAAAAAGGCGCTCTATAAATAAAGGTGACTAATTATACAACATACAGTAGTGATTATGTCATGGACTGTCTGGAACATTTATTATAGCATACTGTATGCTGTTTCACATACTGTCTAAAAATAGTTGGCTGTATGAAATAAACTGCAGTATGCAACTATTCTATTCCAAACATCGGCCTAAGACATCTAGCAGGACACCAGAGGCCGCATATCTAAGAAGTTTTGCAGGCGTCTTACCGGGGTCATACGGAGGGGGGCGTGACTGCTGCAGCCCTGCACAACTCTCCCAAGAGTCTCTGCAAACATGAGCCGCAGCTCTCCCGAGTAACCATACACGGTATCGATCTTCGGCCACCAGTCCAGCGGGGACTAGATCATGACAGAAGACACACAGAGGACATTTGGACACCCTGAGAGTGAAACAGACATCCTATCTCTCTGAATTGAACTAAGGACACCAGGAGCACTTACATTAGTGATGATTCGGTGGAGAGAATTCACCAGCACAAAATGAAAGGTAGGAGGTGAGGACGGGGCCAGACACACCTTACAAAATAAGAAAGAGATTTGGTTTATGTTCTTGGGACAGTGTATAAATTTAACAAAATCTTACAGCTTGCATAATTCTTAATATCACCAGATAACTTATAACTTAAATGAATTAATGAATAAATAGCAAATTATACAACTACACTAAGTATATCATACTATATCACTTTACTTCACAGCACTGACTTTAGTCAGCCACCAATTGTGAAAGTTCTCCCACTCAAAAAGATGACAGATGCCTGTAATTTTCATCATAGGTACACTTCAACTATGAGAGACAGAATGAGAAAAAAAAATCCAGAAAATCACATTGTCTGATTTTTTAAAGATTTTATTTGCAAATTATGGTGGAAAATAAGTATTTGGTCACCTACAAAAAAGCAAGATTTCTGGCTCTCACAGACCTGTAACTTCTTCAGACTTAACTTCCTGTATTACTGGCACCTGTTTGAACTTGTTATCAGTATAAAAGACACCTGTCCACAACCTCAAACAGTCAGACTCCAAACTCCACTATGACCAATACCAAAGAGCTGACAAAGGACACCAGAAAGAAAATTGTAGACCTGCACCAGGCTGGGAAGACTGAATCTGCAATAGGTAAGCAGCTTGGTGTGAAGAAATCAACTGTCGGAGCAATTATTAGAAAATGGAAGACATACAAGATCACTGATAATCTCCCCCAGTCTGGGGCTCCACGCAAGATCTCACCCCGTGGGGTCAAAAATGATCAAAGAACAGTGAGCAAAAATCCCAGATCCACACGGAATTTAAACCTAGTGAATGACCTGCAGAGAGCTGGGACCAAAATAGCAAAGGCTACCATCAGTAACACACTATGCCGCCAGGGACTCAAATCCTGCAGTGCCATACGTGTCCCCCTGCTTAAGCCAGTACATGGCCGGGCCTGTCTGAAATTTGCTAGAGAGCATTTGGATGATCCAGAAGAGGATTGGGAGAATGTCATATGGTCAGATGAAACCAAAATAGAACTTTTTGGTAAAAACTCAACTTGTCGTGTTTGGAGGAGAAAGAATGCTGAGTTGCATCCAAAAACTACCATACCTACTGTGAAGCATGGGGGTGGAAACATCATGCTTTGGGGCTGTTTTTCTGCAAATGGACCAGGAAGACTGATCCGTGTAAAGGAAAGAATGAATCGGGGCCATGTAACGTGAGATTAAGTAAAAACCTCCTTCCATCAACAAGGGCATTGAAACACACCGCCCAGGTAACGAAGAAGTGGCTTCGTAAAAAGCATTTCAAGGTCCTGGAGTGGCCTAGCCAGTCTCCAGAGCTCAACCCCAAAGAAAATCTTTGGAGGGAGTTGAAAATCTGTGTTGCCCAGCGACAGCCCCAAAACATCACTGCTCTAGAGGAGATCTCCATGGATGAATGGGCCAAACTACCAGCAACAGTGTGTAAAAACCTTGTGGAGACTTACAGAAAACGCTTGACCTCTGTCATTGCCAACAAAGGGTATATAACAAAGTATTGAGATTAACTTTTGTTATTGACCAAATACTTATTTTCCTCCATACTGTAATTTGCAAATAAATTCTTTAAAAATCAGACAATGTGATTTTCTGGATTTTTTCATAGTTGAAGTGTACCTATAATGAAAATTACAGGCCTGTCAAATCTTTTTAAGTGGGAGAACTTGCACAATTGGTGGCTGACTAAATACTTTTTTGCCCCACTGTATATTAAATAACTTAATCCGCATACATAAACTACACTAATGTAAAGCAATATATACTGTATATAACATCTTAATTGCCTGATTTTTTATTTCAGCGCAAAATTGTATCTTTATCCGTAGTATTCCTGTGTAGGGCGATATATACTATATAGCATATCTCTGCTTGATGGTTTATATCCCACCTCTAATCTGCTAAATGTAACTATAAGGCAATATGGTTTAAGGAATTAAAAACATTAACACCACGATTTTCTGTAAGGCTGCTTTGAAACAATGTTTATTGTGAAAAGTCCTGTATAAATTCATTTGAATTTGCCCTGACTTGTCCACACACCTTAAACTGCTGATTGTTGTGCGGGTTTATTCTGAAACAGGAGACAAAACAGTCAATCATTAAGTCCACGTCTGCACTCTGGCTCCCTGTGCCTCTGGAAAACGGCTTAGTTGGATTAAACAGCAACCCCTGGAGACAAAGAGACAACCATCAATGAAGGGGACGGAATCAACAAGAAACATTCAGACACACTTGAGCCGCTGTGAGTCACCACACTTGAGTACTGTGTTCGTCCCTTCTGTAATCTGACAAATTGAGCTGTAGTGTTTATGTGGGTGATGCAGGTTTAAATCCTGCCTGCAATATTTCCCAAACTCCATTCTCCTTCTTATTGCTTAAGCCTACTGTATCATATTTAGGGCCAGATTTACTAACAGCTTGCACCAGTGCAAACCATCTTTTGACGCAAATTTATAGGAGGAGAGTATTTAAATGAATCGTGCAAGGTGATTTACTAAGGTTTGCACTCATCATTTTACTGGTATTTGCGTCATTATGTACAGCCCCAAAAAAGCATTTCTCTAATTCGCACTGCTCTTCGTATATTCCGCTGGTCATTATGCAAATGATCTCGCTGTGTCTGTGTTCTTTAATTTGTGCGTTGTCAGCATAGACTGTAAAAAAAATATGGACATAATGTCCGTGACGTCATCCATAGGATTCTAAAGAGCAGTTTTGAAGCGTAAAGTAGGGTCGAGCTGGCCATCAGTGCTTTTGTTGTAAATGTGCTGTCATGCAAATTTGCCCTGTTTAGTAAATCTGGCCCATGATAAACAAATTTCTAAGCCTCTAAATTATCAACATGACTAAAACTTTGCTGAAAAACCTTTTGTACACCTTACAATCTACTACATGCCTTCTGTCATCTGATTGATAATTTATACTTTTTTAACAAGTAAAAGGCCTTAGCTTAATCATAAAAATATATATATCTTACATTTTTTAATAAAGTAAATATAATACATTTTAGTAACACTTAAATTTAGGGTCAAATTCTCACTTTTAACTACTAGCTTATTATTAGGATTTTGGCTGTTTATTAATACTTATAAAGCACATATTAATGCCTTATTCTGCATGACCATATCCCTTAAAGGTGCACTATGCAACTTTTCCATCTGCGCAGTCAAAACAAAGGCGTCTTTGATGACGTTTCAGTGCAGAATCTTGGGACATGTGGTCTTCACCTCACAGTCGGTGGAAAAGAATCAGGACAGGACTCGGGCAGAAACCATGTTCATGGATGCGCTTATTAACGTTACTGTGTGAAGCAGAGAAGTATGAAGCAGAACAGGGACGAGTGTTGTGGGAGCAGAGCAAGGCCGCTGGAGCGATTGTTACGCAATACACGACACGCGAGCAGCGGTACTTTTTTATTATGACGGGACACAGTCGACGGCGCCATTTCTGCTTTTCCGGTCATAAGTATGAGGTAACGCAGCTCTGCTTATCATATTAGATACATTTGAGAGTAGTGTTGTCACGGTACCAAAAATATGACTTTTGATACGATACCAGACTAAAATACCTCGATACCGATACTAAATCGATACCACGGTCAAAATACCACCAAGTAAAAGTAATTTAATAATATGACAACAGAACTTATTAATCATAGTCTTATTTAATTTTTTAACTAAAAACTCACTTGGCCAGCATGTTCCTGCCCTGGTTTTTGACCATTTCTTCTAATTGCAATTTTTTAATTTTATCTTTGTTTTTAAAAATAAGCTAAAAATGCAAATTACAAACAATATGACAAAAACAGTGCTTTATTTTTCAGCTATAGTTCTATTTAACAGTATAACTGCTTAGTCTTCTGTCAATAAATTAACTATACACTGATTCTTAATGAATATTTTAAAATTATTTAGCCAGTCATGGGGTGGTTTTCTTTTTTTCATTGTTGTTTGATTAATCACACAGAATATTAGATCCGGCTTAACACCGATCCAATTACCTCAACTGTACACGTTCACTAAAGACACCCCCACTGTGTTTACCTGAATACTCACAGGATGTGCATTTTTACATATTTTTGACCATTGAAATCCATAATCGCGATCGCATGTTGTCTGAAAGGCGTGTGCTCGCGCTTCAGATCAAAGTCCGGCAGCGCGAGCACATCCCGCGCTGCGCTATATTTTCTCATGCGCGCATGTTTCTGTTGCTTTCTTTGTCATGCGCTGCACGTTTATATTTAACTCTTCTGCTTCCAATGTTTAGTGAACGGCAGAATCAGAGCTCTGCACACACATCCTGACTCCTGCTGTCACTCATCGACACAAATAAATACAGCTCTTATTAACGCGCGGTCCTTCTTAAAGTACCGGTACTAATTAAATTCCATATCGTACCGTTTGTAATAGCAGGGTATCGCAATACTTTTCTAATACCAGTATATCGTGCAACACTATTTGAGAGTGTTGAAAATTATGTTATGACGTTACTGTGTGCATTCGCTCGGCGGCTGCTGTGACACTTGTTGCACACTGCAGTGAGAGTAAAGCGTTTCTGCTAAATAAAACCAGAAACCAAGGGTAACGCAGATATGACGCAACTGACAGGCGACTCCCTCACACGTCCCGGTTCATTGGTTAAAATAGCAATTTTCTCACGACTTACAAATAGTTGGAAACATTTGGGATACTGTAAGAACTCAACAGAACAAAATATATAACACTGATATATAGCAAAATATATAGCGGTTTTTGGATCTTTTACTGCAAAAATGTTACATAGTGCACCTTTAATCCTACCCAATTCCTAAACTTAAAAACTATACCATACTAACTATTAATAAACAGTAATTAGAAGTTTATTGAGGAAAAAGTTATAGTAAATAGTTCGTTAATAAAGAGAATTGGACCTTAATCTAAAGTGTGACTCAACTTTTACATTGTTAGTAATATTTCAAGATAAACTCTTACTGGACTAAAACAACGTAGGTTTACTTGATATAATTTTTTTTTTAATTGTCTTAAAATGAGAGTATCAAATATGATACATCAGACTTTTGTCTATCTATCATCAATCATCATTGCAAAACATTATAACATTATATGTTTTGCTACACCATAATAAAAACTACTGAGCTTTGATCATAAATCTAAGCATTTAAATATTATCTTACTAAGACAGTCTTCTGATTTACAAGCTATTAGAATTTCGTCTTACTTTTTAGCCATATAAATATCAGCAACTGCAGCAAATTGAATATTTTTGCTCAGTTTGGACATCTGAATCTAATTAATGTGTTTTTTGTTTTCCTCCTTGAGTATGAGCTCCATATTCTCCTATATCTTACTATATGGGCCATAAATACCTGATGTATCAAATACGATACTTAACAAAAACACACATGATTTTTCTGACTTTATTTCATATGTCAAGCTTAGAGAGTTATTTATTCCCTGACAGTATTAAAAAGTTGTAAACTCTGACTGAGAGACATATTTGTCCATACCTTCAGATCCATGACAATGGACTGCACCAGCAGGAAGATGACGGAGTGATCCTCCCAGTTGATATAGGTGGACGCTTTGCACAGTTTAACGCAGGCAATGGCTGCGCTCTCCGTCAGCTGTTTGCTTCCGCTGTGACCAGTCAAGGCTTTCCGTAGATTCTCCAAAAACAATTTCTACAAGGAGAAAAACACCACCACATGAATACACTTATCTAAAAAAAAAAATCTAATTATGGTTACTGGTCTAATATTAATTTTACAAAAAGTATGGCCATCAAACTATTAACTATGTGATGTAGTTGATGTCTAGGTTGAGCATGTGTGTGAGGGAGTGTCTGTGTACAATATTAGTGAGGCTCAAATTCCTAATATGGGTTTTGTCAGTGGCTGATATAATGCCATATTTAATATTCTTTTTTTTTTTTTATTAAATTCATTTATAAATTCATTTATTTCTATAGCATAAAATGAGCCATGGAAATAAACATAAATAAATAAATAAAAAATATTTAAAGGTGATGAAATTTACACAATATTACAATATTAAAAATGTAATTGCCTATTTAATCTTTGGGTGTTTTAATTTAAGAACAATAAAAAAATTGAGTACATGTGCACAAGTTTGTTTATTCTTGCCTTGTTGTCTTTAGAGTCATCTGACGTGTCTCTGGACATGTCTTGCGTGATGTCAGGACAAAGGATGAGGAGGATGATCTGCAGAGGCCAAACGGCTGCCTTCCTCTTTGTACTCTCAGCAAAACTATCCACCAGATCAAACAGCTTCTCAGCACAGTCTAAAAGGCACACACATCAGATTCACATATCCTCTCCAAAGCATACTGATATGAAGTTACAGTGAGGTTTTCAGTGGACGCACCAGCCATGTCCGCCTGAGGCCTCTGGTACAGCCTGGTGAATTCATCAGGATAATTCTCCACCCAGTTCCAGAACGCCTATAAATACAATTGCATTAAAAAAAACAAAACAGACACACTGCAGATGTTTGCTGCATTGAGGCAGGACAACACTAGGTGGCAGCAGAGTGAATTTCATACAAAACAACACCAAACAATAAAAACCACAAAACATAAAAGTATGTTAAATAAAACCTTTAAAGGAGCAAAAAGTGATTTCTGAAAAACAATGTTTACATCTGAAATCAACCCAAACAAATACACCACATTGCTTCGCCCCAAAATGCACAAACACGCAATACAAGTGGTTCTGAACTATATACTACCCTTACTACCTTTATCATATCTTTCTATGGCAGAAATAGTAAGAGTAGTATGCAAGTTTGTGGTTCTGAACTAAGCAAGGGTGGCTCTTTATCATAGCTGAAGCAAAGCAAAATAATGATTTGAGAAAAATATGATGGACAACCGACAAGGAAAAGCAAAAAATTAACGTACACAAAAGAATATGCAAGCAAGAGTTGCCAGTAGCAAACATCGAGAGCTCTCCACAAGACATGTTTGATTATGCCATCTGGATGCTTATTTTAATCGGGTAAATGCACGTTTTAAACAACTTATTGTACAGGTAAGTTAATCACCGTTCTAAACTAATGCGCTGCTGCATTGTAACGCTCACACATAGCGGGGAGATCGCCGCACACAGAATCATTCAGTAGTGCAGAATTGTATTATCGACGCTGTTCTGTGATTTATCAATAAAATAGCTTAGAAACAGAAAAGTTCTAGCGTTTATTTCTTAGAAACTAAAACCCACAGCTTCATTATTAGTATAGAGATGCTGCCAGGTAGAATTCACACGCAATCTCGCTCTCACTAATGCATTCATAAGAGTGTCATTTTTATTGTTCTACTTTATCTGTATCTCATTCAGAACAAGCAGTGAGAAATATAACGACCCAAAGACAAAAGAACTGATTAAAAAAACTGTTATGCATGAGCAGTAATCTTTTGGGCAGCGCTGTCATATATGCCATAGCTGTCCTGTGCACAAGAAAACCTGCTTTCGTGTCTCAGCTCAAGCTTCAGGCTTATTTGTTCATTCGTGACATCATCATTGACTAGTCAACGTCGACTTGAAAAAATCTGAAGTCATTCAACCCCTATTTGCTACGCCACGCCCATCAAGCAAGGGTACTATTGGCGGTGGAAACACAAACCGGTTCAGGGTTTACTTTTGTAATGTCTCTCTTTCTATAGTCTTTCTTCAAATCTCCCTCTTGCTCACTGTCTCTCCTCCCCCATAATGAATGGACACAACCCTACTGCTGATTGGATACACCTGTGTTGGGGCGCATGGTCAAATCCACTTTCAATAGCGTTTCTCAGAAATCGCTTACTGTACCTTTAAATCTACAAACGTGAGAAATGTATTAATGGTGAGGAGTAGCATTTTTTGGACTATTATATTAATAATACCCATAATGGTAACACTTTACAATAAGGTTGTATTAGTTAACGCATTAGTTAACATGAACTAACCATAGACATAGCTAACCATAGACATCTGTTCAGCATTACTTAATCTTTGTTAAAGTTAACTCACACATATATTAATGCATCTATTCACATTAACAGCACAATTAGTTAATGCATTAGTTAATTTATTAGTTAACATGATCTAACCATGAACAACACCTCTGTTCAGCATTAATCTTGACTTACACATATATTAATGCAGCTATTCACGTTAACAGCGCAATAAGTTAACTTTAGTTAATGCATTAGTTAACATGAACTAACCATGAACAATGCCTGTAGCTTTACTGTTTTTGTTAGGTTATCTTACTGTACATATTTACATTAGTTTATATAGCATTTGATACACACTATGGACTTTTCTAACTCACCATCTTACTCTAAAGGTAAAACTGCTAGTGTGTACTTTATTAAGATATATAATAATAATGAATATTTAATACTAAGGCATTGATTTTGGCTGTTGGTAAACATAATTCTAAAGGGGAAACCATCTGAACATCAGCAGATACTTTGTTCATCTTTATACACACTTTACTTTCATTACTTACATTTAACAAAGCATTTATTTATGGAATGTGTGAACCTTATAGTAAAGTGTACATTATTTCAACCTTAACTGATGTGTTACTAACATTGGTAGACTTTTATTAATATGACTTATCATAAAGCATTTATTAATGGTTTTTCAGAACCTTATTAGAAAGTGTCCACTATTTCAACATTAAGTTATGTGTTAACATTTGTAGGTTCATTGCAAAGCAGTAAATGCTTTGTTAATGGCGAGTCAAAAGTTTTCAAATGTTAGTAACACATCAGTTAATGTTGACATAGTGTACACTTTACAATAAGGTCACAAAACCATTAATAAATTCTTTGTTAAGCTGAGTACACGCTGTGCGATTTTGGTCACGATTTGGCCATCTGAGACAAATTTTCCTCTGATCCTAGGCTAAAATCTGAAGTCTTTGATCGTTAGTTTGACATGTTCAGCCGATTAATGACCACTGCGATCAAATTTTACCTCAGACGAAATTCTGGCAGTGTCAGAAGATTTGGCGCACAATCCTGCAGTGTGACTTCTCCTACGACGACCGTCAAATTATCTTCGTTTTTCAAGACAAACCATGACCAAAATGAGCACTAGAGATTTCTTTGTAGCCACCATTTAAATCCCGCATGTAATGCATCTCACTGGCACCAAACGCCTCATTCATTGATGATATTAAACTCTGGACGATTACAGTCGTACTCAACTATCGTACAGTCTGACATTTATGACAACTTAGATCTTACAGTGTGACATGGCTTACATCGGGGATCATGTTCATACAGTCTGACAGGCAACATTCGCAAAGGATTTTGAAAAATCGCACAGTGTGCAGGACCCTTTAATGGCAAGTCATGTTAGTAAAAGTCTACAAATGTTAGTAACAACATCAGTTAATGTTGAAAATGAAAAGAAAAGATGGTGAATTAGAAATGTTCATCCTTAGTTTGTGTCAACTGCTATATAAACTAATTTGAATATGTACAGTAAGATAACCTTACAAAAACAGTAAAGCTACAGGCATTGTTCATGGTTAGTTCATGTTAACTAATGCATTAACTAATGTTAACTAATTGTGCAGTTAATGTGACAAATGTGACAGTTAACGTTAACAAATATTAACTAATGCTGAACAGAGGTGTTGTCCATGGTTAGTTCATGTTAACTAATGCATTAACTAATGTTAACTAATACAAGCTTATTGTAAAGTGTTCACATAATGGGGTAGTAATAGTAATAATAATGCATGAATTATAATAATACTCTTGTTTTAATATTTATAGTGTTATTAAGGGTGCTTTCACACTAGCTCTTTTGGTGCGCGCCCGGGTTTGATTGACGTCAGAGTTCGGTTTGTTTGGATGACGTGAACGTTGTCTTCCGAACTCGGGTCCGCACCTGTGAGTCTGCTTAAAAGGGTGGTCTGGGGTTCTGTTCATGTGAACTCCAGTACGGTTCGCTGCTGATGTGAATGCAATCGTACTAAATAGCAGACGTGAACCAAAACTAATGACATGATTTGATAAAAATGTGTTTTGTATGTGTTTCATTCATTTGCAGTACATTCGCGGCAGATGGACGCAAGTGCCATTACGTACTGAAGCTTTGGTAACAAAACCAATGGTTCAAGAACAAAAATATACAACGCTATTCATTTTGCCACCTTCTCACTTGCCATCGTCACCAAGCAATGGGGAAAGCAGCTGCTGCTTTGACACAAACGCACCCTGGTTCGGAGCCAAATAATATAATATGAACACAGTCCAGTGGCGGCGAGGGGAGGGGGGAGCAATCGAACTAATGCTGTTTCGGTCCAGGGCAATCAAACCAAGTGTGAAACCACCCTAAGGCAATAAAATGTAATTCTTTATAATAAAATAAGTGAAGTGACACGGAGGCCAAATACGGTAACCCATATTTGCCCAAGGGCACCTCAGTCGTTTCCTGCTGGTATTGAGAATAGAACCCATGACCTTCAGGTTACAAGTCCGACTCTCTAACCATTAGGCCACAACTGTTATTAATAATAATAATAATAATAAAAATAGTAACAATAATTCCACCTACCTTCTCTAAATTATAAATGACACTCAACTGGGCTGGCTTCTTCAAGGTTTTAAATTTAAACCCAGTTTCTGCAAGGAGAAAACATTTGCTCTTTAACTCTTTGACATATAAAAGGATGGGGGGGGGGGGTTAACTTTTTTTTCCCCTGTTCCCTTTAACATATTGTAGTATTAGAGCTTGAGTTTGAGTCTATCAAACCTTGCAGTAGGCGTTTGAGTTTACAGCAGTCCACGTTGATGTACTGGATGAGCTCGATGTCATGCACGTCTACGTTATCCTCAGAGCAGACGGTCAGCTCCTGCAACCTGCAGAGAAGCAGACAGACAGAGCAAGTGAAATCAGAGAGATCAACTGCATTATGGATACATTCATTCCTTCGTCTAGTCACAAGTATGCACCTGGTGGAGATGCGGCTGAAGACAGCATTGAAATTACTGCAGCTCAGAGAGAACAGAACCCCACAGGCTGAGTTCCTCAGCTCGGCTGCGTGCTGGTTTCCCTCACGGAACGTGTGGATGAAATGACAAATCTCGGGTAACAACTGCTTCACGAGCATCGTCTCGTCCAGACGCATGCTGTCCTTTGGTTGCTGATAGAGAAAGAGAGATTATAGAACTCCTTTGTGAGATTTATCAACTTCTAGATGTGCTTCTCAGAATTTCAAAATGAAGTTGAAAAAGCAGTAATGGACAACGGTGACAGTTCATGGAGATGTGACACAGTGAAGGGTCTGCAGCTGTCTCTCACCCCTGCCAGGCATTTCTCTAGCGTGTCCATGATGATAAGCTGGGACAGGTAAAGGTTCTTCTCCGCAGTATCCCCAAATATTCGCTGTAAGAGAGCAAGAGAGATGACAAACAAACTAAGCAAGAGAGAGATCCCAACACTCTCTGCCATAAAACATCAGCTCACAGAACCACCTTCGACAGTCTAACAAATGCTTACAGTATTAATATATTAAGCAGCAAAACTGTCTACAACATTGATAATAATAAGAAGAAATGCTTCTCAAGCAGCAAATCAGCATATTAGAATGATTTCTGAAAAATCAAGTGACACCGAAGACTGAAGTAATAGTGATGCTAAAAATTCAGCTTTAAGGCACAATATGTAAGATTTTCACTGCAAGTCACAAGAAAATCACTGAAACAATGTTATTTGTTTACTTGTGTACAATGTACATACATTATCCCAATGTCTCCAAGAATGTTTAAATCCTGAGAAATAAGCAATTTTAACCAGGACACGGATTGTGTCCATGCTTCGTCTATCAATGACATCATACTTGCGTTACCCGCGATTTCCATGGAAACACCCAAAGACGCTTTATTATGTGTTTCATTAGACAGGTGATTAACTGTTTGGATACATTCATCGGCAGAAAACGAATCATTGTTATATAGATCAATACAGTTAGTTTTATGTTTAAACCTCGTTTTCTTGATTTACTGTGAGTACCATGTTTTACCATGCCTAATATCGTTTTAGCTCACTGCAGTGTGCAAAAAGCGAACACACAGAGTAGCATTATGACATAAATTTCAACATACTCAAATAATGACAAAACAGCACTGCATTACCCCACATACGCATGAGCGGAAGAAGGGGAAGCGGTCGTCTGCAGAATAATAAAAGCTCTGCGAAGTCAAGGCGTCATCAAGCTACACCTATGTTTTGAATAAGCGACCTCTAGCGACGAAAAATTACATATTGTGGCTTTAAAATCACAGGAATAAATTACATTTTAAAATAAATCAAAACAGTTCCTTTAAGCTTATTTTTTAATAATATTTTTCAATATTAATGTTTTACTGTATGTTTGACATAAAAATATTATAAGTACACACTTAGTATGTTATTGTGTCTATGTACTCACCATGTTATTGACATTCTTCAGTATGTTGGTGAGTCCACTGATGACCAGAGAGAATTTGTACCTGGAGATGTTGATCAGACATTCCTTATTGTGTTCTGTGCTGATTTTAGTGTGTGTGTTCTGCAAGCCGACTTTCACAGGAAGCTAAAAACAAACAAACATGCACAGTTAGGCTGTGTTCAGGAACAAACACATGCATTAAGAATTGTGTTCTGAAGCGGTTTCTGATATTTGAGAGATATCAGAGTGAATAGTGACTTTAATTTATGGTCTTTTAAATTACACAAACCTATCAAATGGCCTCAGAAAATTTGAAATACACTACATGCGTCATATGAACCACTTTTAATGGTCGTCTTTTGTCATTTTGGATCTTGACAGTACAGTCACCATTTATTTTCATTATACACCGGCAGTCAAAAGTTTGGAATAATTACGATTTTTTTAATGTTTTTGAAAGAAGTGTCTTCTGTTCACCAAGTCTGCATTTATTTAATAAAAAATACAGTAAAAACAGTAATACTGTGAATTATTATAATTTAAAATAACTGTTTTCTATTTTAATATATTTTGAAATGTAATTTATTCCTGTGAAGGCAAAATAGACATTAATACTTTTATTTAACAAGGATCCATTCATTTGATTTAAGTAAAAGTAAAGACATTAATAATCTTACAAAAGATTATATTTCAAATAAATGCTGTTCTTTTGAACTTTCTATTCATCAAAGAATCCTGAAAAGTTTCCACAAAAAGATGTTTTCAATACTGATCATAGTAAGACCCATTATTAATAATTGAGCAGCAATAATAACTGGAAATAGTTGAGCACTAAATCTGCATATTAGAATGTTTTCTGAAGGATTATGTGACTAAAGACTGGAGTAATGATGCTGAAAATTCAGCTTTGCCATCACAAGAATAATTTAACAAAATAATATAAGAAATTAAAATATATTAAAATAAAAAAAGTTATTTTAAATAGCAATAATATTTCACAATGTTACTGTTTTTATCTGTATATATCTGTATACCTGTATATTTGATCAAATAAATGCAACCTTTGTGAGTAGAAGGAACTTCTTTTAAAACATAATTATTCCAAACTTTTGACCTCTAGTCTGGTGTATGTAAAAAAGTAGCCAAGATATTCTTCAAACATTCACATGAGAGTGAGCGAATGATGACAGAATCATTTAGAAGGTGAACTATTTCTTTAAACAACATGAAACAAATTAACAAAGGTTGCAAACACCTCGATTTCAAAGAGCAAGTCGGAAAATTGCTAAAACCAATAAGTGGCACAGAATCTCATTTTGGGATTATCCAGAGTTTAGTTTCTTGAAACACCCCTAATCTCCGCTGAACTCCAATCAAACTGCAATGATCCCAACACAGCCCACAAGCCATCCTTGACCCCTTCAACAAGACCCCTCCGTCTCCACATGTTGGCTGGACGCCCTCTAAAACCCTCTGAACTGTGTATATAAACTGTACACCACTAAATCTGGTATTTAGCACCAATGGAAATAAGGCTAATTTGGCTAAAGTCTAAGAATCTGGCGTTTGTTGTTGCAGTACCTTTAGCAACCATTGAGGGGCAGAAACAGCAGCTTGTACCTTCTAAACTGAAATATTCTTCATGTGTTGCCAGTTTAACCTGCTCAAAACATCTGATACTCACAGACTTATGCTCTCAAAGTCACTTCACCCCAAAATGTAAATTCTGTCAACATTTCCGAACAAGTTTTTGACAAAAATCCTGTCAGAAACTCACCTTTTGTGATCCACAGAAGAAAGTAAGCCATATGGATTTGCAATAGTAAATAATGACACGATTTCTTTTCAAAATGACATTCTGTTTCAAAGATGGCGGTCCTTTAATTCTGTCAATGTTCATTTGGTGTCTGGTCGAATTTTTGTCAAAAACTACTTCAGTTAAACCATTGTACACACAGAGGCCAAACTACTCAAATAAGATGAAATGAACACAGACATAGTTTAACCATTGACAGGCTTTCACCAGGCAGTCTGTGGTAAACAATGGGTTATATTTCTAGCTTATAACATGTTTCATAAGTACAATTGCAGGTTTAAACCAGTAGAATCCTCACTAAAGAGGGAGAGTCATCATTGCACAAGATACTTATATCATACTGAACACCACACAACATACCTCACTCCGAAGCCATCGGAAGTAACCCAATAACTCTGAAGAGATATTAAACTGATGATGCAGCTCTTAAATAAAAAAAGTGAAGCTGTGTGGCTCAATCAAGGGTCAGCTATGAGGTTGCTTCACACAAAATAAGTAGTATGAACGCTAAACTTAATCGCACAGGATTATGTTCCTGGAGCAACAAAACAGGGCATGTTCAAACCATTTTAGCTGTAATTTTACCCTCTATAGACAATATTATGTAGACAAGACTTCTGTTCCATACATGCAATTTTATCTGGAAGATTCTGTAATGTTTGTGCAAAATTAAATGGTCTCTGACTTATGAATTAACCTTATTCACATGACATTTATTATTTAGTATGCATGTGAACACTGTTTTTAAGATGTTTGGAAAAAAAATTTAACACAATATTTTCTAGGTTTAAAAACTATCAAAAGTTTAAAGATACCAAAGACAACTATCAAAATGTACCTCCTGTTCTTTTTATGAAGCAATAATTTTTATGAAGCAACCATTACTAATATTTTTTAGTCTATGGCTAAAAAATATTAGTAATGCTTCTCTTAAGCAAAAATTGAATTTGTATTTAGGTACAATCTCAATGTCTATTAATTAGAAAGCAATCAAAACATCTAGAAACTTCTTGTCTTGCTCTCTTTCTCTTCTTTTCTTTCCTTTATTAAAGTCACCATGAAATCAAAATTCTTATTTTTTATGGAATACTGCAGTATTCATGTATTCTCGTAATCTTTAATCGAAATAACTTCCCCTCCTTTTTTTGCAGTGATATCTCTTTTCTGATGACGTGTTTACTGTCGAGAGGGCGGGGCAAGCTGTCACTCGTATGACATCACAGCAATAGCAAACCACAATGATCAAATCAGTTTTTGCTTTCGCCATCGCAACTTCCGTTTCATTCTTCTCATGTATGAGGACCGTTTACAAGTCATCATTTTCAACTAAAATTTTTACATTAAAGCGTTTTGGCCGTGTTTTCAGTCTACAGTCTATCGTACACTCGACGCAGAAGTATAAATCAGCCTTTAGAGTTTATTAACAAAGTGACATCCCCAGCCTGTCATGAACAATACATAATTTTTAGTCATTTTCGTGAATCCATGTGAACGTTTTTGACAACGTTGTTGTCTGTACACGAACAACACAAAGGAAAACTTTTTCTCTGTTCTTTAGTATTGTTATCGTGTAAACATACCCTTAGATGCTACAATAAACTTGCTAAAGATATATTATGATGGTCAAATTTTGGCTTGGGGGACACATATTCCAAAGCTAATGATTGGACATTGGACAATAATAATGTTCTTTCAATCATTGCTCTCTGATTTTATTTTTTTTATAGATATATAATTGGTTGACAAGCACACAACTCTAACCCTAAAATCAATGGTCAGTGATTGGTTGAAAGGAATGATTTCCAAGATGAACCCTTGCCCTCTGATTTAGGTAAGTTGGTGTTGTTTAGGTTTAGGGTTGACAAGAATGTAGTTCCAGGTTAAGTAAAGGATGCTGAGCAACATGTCCTACTAGATTAGTCGCGTCCCGTGCCTTTAACGTTGTTATGGGACAATAACATGACAGCATCAGAATGAGCTGCTGCACGGATGCGCTGCGGCGGCTGCGTAACTGCGCATCCGTGCAGACGAAGCGTTCAGAGATGTTTAGATGAGCTCTGACCTGCTCGTCGAATCGGGTGATGACGGCCTGGACCCACTCCACGGGCTTTTGCGCCGCCATGGCCGCTCACGCCTGCACCTCCGCCACTGATGATGATGAAGATGATGGTGAGGATGATGAAGTGGAGGAGGAGAGGACGCCTTTTCCGCGGTGCGCGACCCCTGCGCTCCTCGATCCGTGCCGCGCTGAGGGCCGAACGAGGGGCGGCTCGGTATTCGGTCTGGTCGGTGTCAGAAACAGCAGCATGCCGCCATGACAGTGCCGGAAGTTTGAATCCTCCGATCCAGCGAAGCAGCAGCAGCACAGCAGCGGTGCAGATGAGAGATGAGAACACGAGTGCGCATGCGCCAGAAGAGAGCGAGCGAGCGAGAGAGA
This sequence comes from Gobiocypris rarus, assembly GCA_023029165.1. Taxonomy (NCBI): domain Eukaryota; kingdom Metazoa; phylum Chordata; class Actinopteri; order Cypriniformes; family Gobionidae; genus Gobiocypris; species Gobiocypris rarus. The sequence goes on from CM040922.1 coordinate 21,878,966, forward strand.
GAGAGAGACTTTGTATTCATGTTTGTCTCACACACACACACACACACACACACACACACACACACACACACAACACAGAAGAGAGTGAGTGAGCGAGAGAGAGAGAGAGAGATCTTTATCATGAGAGAGACTCACACACACACACACACACACACACACACACACACACAACATGCTGCATTTTTACTTTTTCAAAAAACATCACTTAGTGTGATTTATAAGATGTTTTCCTCATGGGGACCAAAAAAATGTCCCCACAAGGACAAAAATTTGGATATTGCCATCTTTGTGGGGACATTTTGTCCCCATACCGTAGGGGAATACCAGTCCACACACACACACACACACACACACACACACACACACACACACACACACACACATATATATATTATAAATAATTCTGTATTTTATATAAAACTATAGTATTACTATAATACAGTATCATTCTTATTATAAACAGTATTCATGGTATTGCCATGACTATTATAATATTGGACGTGAAATTAATTAAGAGACAAAAATATATACTATAACATTTTTTATAAAATGTAAACTTTATTACAAGAGATTGTATTATATTTATGTTATATTTATGTTAGTTTCTATTTTTATTTAAATTGTATTTTGTATTGAAACTAAATTATATACTGTTCATATAAAACTATTCTATTAATATTATACAATATTATTGTTTAATGCTTTACTAATGTTGAAAACAATAGTCTTTCTAATAAAGCTTCTTGGACATGAAATTAATTAGAGAAAGAAAATATGTATATATATATATATATATATATATATATATATATATATATATATATATATATATTAAATTCATTAAAACTGAAACTAATATTTGAGAGAGAGAGAGAGAGAGAGAGAGAGAGAGAGAGAGAGAGAGAGAGAGAGAGAGAGAGTGAGAGAAAACAGTCACAAACCAGAAATTGACTATTATTTTTAAATAATTATTTAAATACATATTCCTTTTTTTAACTCTAAATGTAACAACACCTCATGTTACACCTAACCCAACATATACAAAATAAGTAAACAATAATAATGTACCTCATAATAATGTAAGTTGTGTGTGTAATTTCTTTATGTTAACAATCAAGTAGGTCTAAATGTTAAATAAAATCAATTTATAGGTCTAAACTAGGAAACTACAAGATATTTTAGTTTGTGTAAAAGCGTATAATTCAAGTCTCTATTCTATAGCCACTTTCCAGTCACATGCTGTAAAGAAAACAGATTCATGAATCTAGGGAAATGCTGAGAAAGAGAGAGAGCACACAGAAGAAAGAGCAGCTTGTTGCAGGCAGTGCAAGGCGCTGTGTGAGTAAAACTCAAAGAGATGCCGGAAACAGCATGGTCGATGCAGAACAGTGAACGCTCTCAGACACAGAGAAATTAGAAGCTGCCTCGAGACACAAAGCAAACCTTTGTAAAGAGCCCTGGAGCTCAAACCTCCACAGTGGAAACAGTGAATGGACAGTTTCTCAAGAGTCTCCAGACCTAGTCATGGTATTCACAAGAATATGGACTGCTGACAGCAAGCTGCTTGATTCAGTGTTATTAACAGTTCATTTACTCACTGACAGTTCAATGCCCTGATATTAACACGCACATTTCACTGTTCTTTAATGATAGGCCATATTAATTATTGAATAAAAACAAAATGGTCTTTTATTTATTAATCAGTATATAAAACGGCAGGGTAATATCTTTTATTGACACTCATTGAGTTCTGTCACACTAGTATTCAGGTATCAATAGCAGAACTGTCTTAAATTCACACAAACTGTGAATATATGCTTAGTTACAGTCTTGAATAATGTTCTTTTAAATAATTATTTAATTAAATGTTTTAAAGAATATGCTATAAGAGCTTCACTGTGCTAGTTAAGTTGTGTGAACTTGACACCGTTTCCAGTTATGGAATGGACTCCCTGAAGTGAGACAGTATAACACTGACCCCTAGAGGTCATTACTGACATAAACACTGAGAAAAACAAAATTATGAACTCGTGTTTTCCCCCCGCAAATAACGTCTAAAATCTCCAAAGACACGAGTTATTTTCATAAATGTGCAACTGTGCTCCACGAGAAGGATTTTTGTCCTAATTATGCTTATGTACTTAATGACCCTGCCAGTCTGTGAGGCAATTGTTGAATTTGTCCACCATTCCCGCTAAAAGTTCAGATTAGTGGTTTCATACACAATTCAAAGTGCTTTATAATAATAATAATAATAATAATAATAATAATAATAATATATTTTATTTATAAAGCACTTTTCGTTCGGAAGAATCTTAAAGTGCTACAGTGGGAAAAAAAATAACAATAAAATTCAGTTCACGTTTTTGTCCTTCAAAATACTTATATAATAGTTAAAAATATGTATCGTGATGCTGTATTATTCGACGAGGTAGGCTAACTTTCAATATTTCTCTGTGCGCGTGGACTGATTCATGCACATTGTCAGTCAGCAGGCATCGCACAAGTTCGTAGAGATTTATTCACAGTAAATTCAAATTGTGATTTTGTCTGCATCTGAAATTGTTCAAACCAGATATTACCTAAGAAGTTCAAGTAAATACGCTAGCCGCGCTCATTCAAGGATGTGCATTTATGGCCGCCTGCATTTCATCCGAAGTAGTCTATAAAGTTAAATGTAAGCATATTATTATAGCCTACCTTTCGGAGCATCAGTGAGCAGCATAGCTACTCTATCTCTAGACATTTTAAACGTTTTTTAAATCGGAAAACAGCAACAACAACAAACACCAACGAAATTGTCAGACATCCATTAGCGCAGACGAAAACAACTGAAAAACAGCGTTGGTTCTCTCAATACTGTCTGCTTATTTTACTGACTGAGAAATCGCTTCAGATGATTAAGGGAGAGAGCAGTCAACTAACGCTAATTCAAGTGGATTCAGGCCGTTTTGCAAACGCGTCTGACCCATTCAGTAGAACATAATTTAAGCGTCAAAATGCAGTTCAGTAATATGGGAGGCCGAGTGGGACTAAACACATTGAAACACTTGCGCGCTCACATTGAAACACGCGCGCACACACACTGAAACACTCGCATACACACTGAAACACTCGCTCACACATTGAAACACTCGCGCGCACACACACTGAAACACTCGCACACACACTGAAACACTTGCGCACACACACTGAAACACTCGCGCGCACACACTGAAAGACTACACACATTGAAACACTTGCACACACTGAAAAACTTGTGCACACACACTGAAACACTCGCGCACACACGCTGAAACACTTGCGCACACACGCTGAAACACTTGCGCACACACACTGAAACACTTGCACATACACTGCGCAGTCTAACATATATTTGGGCACATATGAAACACACGCGGTTACAGAAAGTCCTTGCATATAACCTGTATTTGCCCACGTACTGTTGTGCTGCACCTTCAAACACTCACGCGTGAGAGAGTAAAAAACATTTTAGTGTGACCGGAAGTCATTTCATTGCAACCGGAAGTATAGTTAATTTGGAAATTGAAGCGCGGTTTATTGGAATCTAGCAGTCATGGCAGATAGCAAGGCTGCTGCAGAATTAAGTTGAGATTATTATATAATGACTCTAGAACAATAATGCATTCTTCAGACCCCTGGCCTCCCGCACGAGTAACTACATTCGTAATTGAACGAACAGTAAAGTATGGGATTACAGGGTCAGTTTGTAAACGTTCTAGGCACTGAAGGACACGCGAAAGAAAATTAAAAATTTTGTCAGAGTTTGCAATAACACATGAGAGGTCACATACGAAAAAGCCTATTGTAAAGAATAACAACAAATACTAACAACAACAAAAAAAGTTTGGAAGGAGCCACAAATGGAGACTATTTAAGCTAAAACTTCCGGTTGCAAAGAAACGACTTCCGGTTGCAATGAAACAACTTCCGGTCACGCTAAAATGTTTTTTGCTCTCTCACGCGTGAGTGTTTTAAGGTGCAGCACAGCAGTACGTGGGCAATTACAGGTTATATGCAAGGACTTTCTGTAACTGCGTGTGTTTCATATGTGCCCAAATATATGTTAGACTGCGCAGTGTATGTGCAAGTCATGTGTGCAAGTGCAGTGTGTGTTTCAGTGTGTGTGCGCGCGAGTGTTTCAATGTGTGAGCGAGTGTTTAATTGTGTGTGCGAGCGAGTGTTTCAATGTGTGAGCGAGTGTTTCAGTGTGTGTGCGCGAGTGTTTCAATGTGTGAGCGAGTGTTTCATTGTGTGTGCGCGAGTGTTTCAATGTGTGAGCGAGTGTTTCATTGTGTGTGCGCGCGAGTGTTTCAATGTGTGAGCGAGTGTTTCAATGTGTGAGCGAGTGTTGAGTGTTTCAATGTGTGAGCGAGTGTTTCAGTGTGTGTGCGCGCGAGTGTTTCAATGTGTGAGCGAGTGTTTCAATGTGTGTGCGAGTGTTTCAATGTGTGAGCGAGTGTTTCATTGTGTGTGTGTGCGCGTGAGTGTTTCAATGTGTGAGCGAGTGTTTCATTGTGTGTGTGTGCGCGTGAGTGTTTCAATGAGTGAGCGAGTGTTTCAGTGTGTGTGCGCGCGAGTGTTTCAATGTGTGAGCGAGTGTTTCAATGTGTGAGCGAGTGTTTCAGTGTGTGCGCGCAAGTGTTTCAATGTGTGAGCGAGTGTTTCAATGTGTGTGCGCGAGTGTTTCAATGTGTGTGTGCGAGTGTTTCAATGTGTGTGCGAGTGTTTCAGTGTGTGCGCGAGTGTTTCAGTGTGTGTGTGCAAGTGTTTCAATGTGTGTGCGAGTGTTTCAGTGTGTGTGTGCGAGTATTTCAGTGTGTGTGCGAGTGTTTCAATGTGTTTAGTCCCATTCGGCCTCCCATACAGTTACATAGTTTAACTTCTTGAACCTAATGCTGTTAAACTGGATACATTTTTTTCTCTTAAAATAGGCCTATCCACATAAACAACAAACTGTTCGTCACTATAGCAACAGCGGACCCCAGTTAATATACTTGCCTGGGCCTCGCACACATGCTCGCACATCACGTTCGCACAGGGCCTCGCACAACCCGGGTCTGCATGTAGGCCTAAATCTCGGAGACTCGTAGTCTATTTGATGTGCGTGTTTACATCTGGAAGACGTATCTTCTAGTCTAGAGTGTTTGCTCATCTGCAATAGGTTCTATAGGACATTTCCTGTCAGATGTCAAATAGACATTTAATGTCTTTAAGAAGTATGATTTTGGATGTATGTAAAACTGACATCTTAAAAGACGTCTATTGATGCTTTCCAGACGAAGTGATCTTTAACAGACTTTTTGCTGACGTATACACCCCTAAACCTCCCCATCAAACAAACTTTTATGCATTTTTTAAAATGGTCTAAAAGCATAATTTAGTATGTTTATTAATCTAGGTGATTTCAGGTTTTACTATTCTTGTACATTTGGTCCCTGTGTGTGTGTGTGTGTACACTGCCAGTGTAATATAAACCTGTACACACACACACATACACTTGTGTAGCCTACTTCAGGCTTACGCATATTCTGTCTAATGCGATATGAGAAACAATTTTGACTTTTCATGTTTCTTCCCCTGTGCGACACTTCACAAGACTCTGCAAATCCCCAGGATCTTTAAAAAAAAGTTTCCAACGTGTATAGATCTGAACACAGTCACGTGACAAGCTTGATTTTATTGTCTTTCAAGGATGAGAACAGACACTGTGTACATGCAATACAAAAATATGACTGTACATGACATGTATCGACCCATTCTAAAAAAGGTTTCCATGTTTTTTGTTTTGTTTTGTTGTTTTTTTACATGAAAAAATATAAAGAATATTTACATCTGGGATAGCACAGCAGTACCTATTCAAAATGTCATGATGTACAGTATATATATATATATATTTATTTATATAAAATGTCCATATAAATATTAAAAGAATTCTGTTCATTGACTGTACAATAAATAAACCATATTTATACATAAATATTTTACATTGTCATTGATATTTCCAAACCACAAAGTCCAGTCTTTCACAAAACAAACAAACACACACCCTTCCACATACACAACGTTACAAACACGCACGTTACACACAAACACACATGAGAGTTCATGTTTACACAACTTATGGAACACTGTTCTGCTGGGTTCATCGAAATCTCTCTTTAATGCAAGCGTTTAGCATCTTCGCTGTGGAAAAACAGGACCTATAGTCAGGTGACCATGAGAAGATGCTCATGCTTCTCTTTGGCTCTTTTTTGCAATCTGTTGCAATAACCCACACCACAGCGCAACAACTTTCCATCAAGATCTTTATCATTTGCGAAAACAAAATGTCTATTATCGGACACCATGGAGGAAGAGTGACAACTAAAGGTGTGTTAGCATGAACCAGACGAGCCAATCAGAGACAGAATCAGCGCATGTCACACAGGACTAAGAGGCACCAAGACCACGAGAGAGGGAGGGGGAGGGAGAGAGAGAGAGAAAGAGTGAGAGAGAAGGAGAACTTCTTCATTGCAGTGTCATGGAATCCTGCCAATACAACAGGAAATGTGTCACACGATGTCACAAACCGGAGCAGGAGGGGAAGAGAGAACCAGTCGCACACTCCGAAAATAATAGTAGGAATCAGAATTTAAAAAAGGCAAAGCGTTTAATTTTACGCATCGCCACGGCAGTCCCCCATCCCACCACCCACAGAACCAAGAGAGATAGAGACGGAACAGCAGGCGATGTTAGTTTGTAAGTCCAGAAGAGGTCAGGCTTTCAGCAGGCATGCAAGGCAGGGCCAGGAATTGTGTTTTGCATTGCTCATGTTTCAGGCACGCGGCTACAACCTACGACAACAAGAAATAAATGATAGACAAAAAAGAAAGAGAAGCAGATTAGAGAGACAAGGTGATAGTTCTAGGGATTACTTGATTTTACAGTAGGAGAGGAAATTAGCAGTAAGACAGAATTTGATAAAGGTGCACTAAGTATGCTGGTCGGTACCAGGGGGGTTTGGCTTCATGGGAGGGATTTACAAAAATAAACTACACAGTATTTGGCAAGTCATCTGCTTTCAAGATGGCAGCTACATTGATGGACCACCTTTACAACAGATTACAGATATGACTGGAGTCTCCATATCAAGCAAGCTTCATTTTAGGTGGAAATAAATTACTTAATGCACCTTTAGTATTAATAAGGAACATACTGAAAGGTTGGAAAGACTGCAAACATCTTCATAAACTTGACCAAACTGAAGAAATAATTCTATATGTAGTAGCTATACAGAGCTGCCAACTTTTCAGCTTGGAGTGATATTGACACAAATTTCACGATTGGATTCATAAGCTTTTCAATTTGATTTCGATCATGCTTCAATAATTCATTTGCACATGGAAATATAGAAGGCTACATGTAAATTTTTCTCGGAGAAAATATTGCAACTAATGTTGTAAACTATGCAGGACACCCTATCAACTTGTATTGTTAAAGGTATCTTGACAAATGATTTGTATACAGTTGCGTAACAGACGTAGGCCAGAGTTGCGCGTTTAAACCTCACTCCCATGGCCTCAAGAGGCGTAATAACAACTGGCGCTAACTGCTAACGCTAATGGCTGAGGTCTTTAGCGTACTTATTAGCACGCCCGCCTCAGAGAACCCGGTTTGAACCCCAGCGAGTCGAGTAGGACCAATTACAATTGCATCAAAGGCTGTTTTTATAATATAAAAATATTGTTATAATAATAACTTTTTAATAGTAGGCTAATAGTATAACAATATAATGAATGTGTATTTTTTGTTCAAGATTTCTCTCCTTTCCAGAGTACAATTATCTCGCTAACTAGTTTACAGGCATTTTATGGCTTTTCTGAGGTAAATGTAATGTTACGTATTATTTACGAGCTGTTTAATCCATGGTTGAAACATGAGACATAATACATGTCTGTAAGTTCAACATACCCTATGATGTTCATTTATGATTATTTTGTGCTGCAACTTGTAAAATGGAAGAGATGATCATTTCACATGTGCTCGTTCACTTGTTCTGTCAGTTTGCTTGAACTAAGGCACTATAGCAATCTGTCACGCCACATTAAGAGCGCCAAAACTATATTTATTGTTTGAATTTCGTAATAAAATGTACAAAATACAATAATATAATAGAGACTCATATAAAACAGTCTACATAACCTACTCTGTCTTGTCTGTCAGCACACTGTCCATGTCCTCCGTAATGTTTTCTCACTGTTTGTGCGTGAGAGTATGAACGTGTGGCATGAGAGTGAGAAAATGGTCAATTGTGTGACTCTCAGGCTGAATGCATGAGAGTTGGCAGCCCTGGTAGTGCAAATGGATCATTATTAGCAAACATAACTAGCAAAAATAAATAATAATAATTATTATTATTATTATTGACTGGCCATCCGTCCAGGGTGTTTCACTGCTTTCGGCCCAACAGGTTTCAGTATTCCTGCGACACTACATTGGACAAGCAGGATGGATGGATAGATGGATTAATATTATTGTTGCAATTCATTATTATGAATAATAATAATAATTAATATTGTTGTTTAAATCATTAAATAATACTATTTTATTAGACATCCCATCCTGAAAAAACAAATTTCCGGGAGATGGCACAACATCACCCATAATAAAAAATAAATAAAATAAAAATGATATATATAATATTTATAATAAAGCTATTATATTAATTTGCATAAGAAATCTAACACAGGTTCAACACAGGATATTTGTGCGCCGAAATTGCAAGTGATGTAGTTGAGTGTGATGAAAAAAGAGGCGAGGGTCTCCACAAAATCCGAACACAAGTGGTCACAGAAGATGCATTTGAAACGTGTGATAGGTGTAGCGGTAACGCGTTTTGGCTGACCACTTGTGATCGGTTCACTGAAAACGCATCTTAATACCAGGTGGAAACAGCTTTCTCTCTAGCTCGCTCTATTTCCGGGATATTGCATCTAATTTGCGGGTGTCAGGGATCCGCTATCAATATGTGGGAGACTCACTCCCTCCGGGAGAGCTGGGATGTCTGTTTTATGATTATGGATAGATTTTTCCATTTGAAAAGTTACCAGTGCTAATCATCCGAACAGAGACAACTGAGACATTTGCTGCCTGCTGATCAAGATAAAAAATACTCCTAGTGAAGAGAAGACCAGGCAGGAAGTAACCAAACAAACAACACTAATAAAGTGTGTCATCATTTCTGCAGACTGTGCAGGTTTCACCTGTTTGTCCTCTTTTTACAGTGTGCCACATTCTAGGATACATACTCTGCAGACTTCCAGAAGTGCCCAGGGTGAGAAAGACGGCGGTTGAGTTTGGGCAGTTTCTCCAGCATGTCGGCCAGCTGTGTGAATGTGGGCCGATTACGGGGGTCATATGACCAGCAGGCAGACAGAATCTCCTGTGGGACAGAAAGGAATCCAGCAGTCAGCACTAACATCTGAAGTGTGGTTGGTTTTTACAAGGATACCTCATTTTGTATCCTTCGTGGCTCACAGAGCACTGATGTAACATGAAATTAAATGAAAATAATTTATGAAACAGAGAACTATTCTCACAAGGGGCGAGCAAGAAACAAGATTATGAATGTTAAACTAAATGTGACTCGTTCTGTTTTGTGTTTCAACGTTATTTCTGATGCAATTTACTAATCGCTGTCAGAATAATGGGAGGACTGAAGGGTGATATGTAAAATATTATAGATTATTTATATAAACCTAACATAATGTCAAATAATTGTTATCCTTCATTTAGAATAAACTATGAAAGAGTGATAAATTAACCTCAGTGATATTTTGCATTTATTGACACATTCAGTAAAAAAATAATATTTTTGATATCATTCTGTAATATATACTATTCATTAATTTGTATCACCAGCCATTTTTTCTCCATATTAATCTGATTAATTGTATTAATCTGACTGATCAAGTTTCTTACTTTTTTACTTTACATAAATAACTAATTAAATAAATCAAATTAATTATAAAAATAATAATTAATAATTTCTAATAATAACAATAATATTTCATTTATCTATTTATTTATTTAACGCCATATCAGCAGCACTGGCTATATTCATAGCAGTATTTAAATTTTTAATTATGATTACAATCACTTCAATACCTTTTACAATAATTTAACAATTTTGTCTTAAAAACAATCAATATACAAAATCAGACCACCAACAGTAATAATAACAATTACATTGAATCTTTCAATTTATCACTTGATAGAAATTATTCTAAAATTATTCCAGGAGAAACCTTTAAATAAAAATGTCCATGAATATATTTTCTGAATTGTCTAATGAAAAGGATTTCTATTAAAATATATGTTTTACACTTTTACTTCATCTATTATAATATATTATTAATTATAATTATTATAATATATTATTATTAGTCCATATGGTCTAGCTGTTATGTTACCTTATTTTCACCCAGGCAGCCTGGGTTCGAGTCTTGGCGTGAGAAATGAAGTGGAGTAGCGTAATTTCATTGCTATCCCACTGAGCAGGTGTCAGATAATAAATAAACTTGAAATGTGGCACTCACCGTGACCTCTTTTCCTAAGTTGATCTCTGCCAGGAGCCTCCTGATGCCCTCTCCGCTGCCCACCTGCCAGATGGTGGCCTCTACGGGCTGACAGGTGATGGGCCAGTCTCTCGCCTGCAGCTCGTACCAGATGGTGCTGAAAGAGTGCAGATAAAGGCGTTGTGTCAACGCTGCTCTGTTTGGGAGCCATTTATGTCTAAAGTCAAGTATACTTCTCACCCGAAGGCATAAACATCAGCAGCATTAGAAAACGGAAGTCTGTCCTCGTTGTTCCCGGGGCTCATTTTACGCACAATCTCCGGAGCCAAGTAACAGATCCACCCGTGAGGAAGCTTCAACTCATTTTCACGTCTAAAAACACAACAGATCCGTTAATCAACTGATTTATGGTAACAATCCATGTGATCATGAGGGAAGGTGCAGCCACGTTAGCACACAATGAGCAATGAGCATAGCTCACACAGAAGTCACTTTCAAACCAAGCAGATTTCTGTTAGTCAGTGTTGCGTGACCAACATCAGTGAAATCTGCATGGTGAAATTTTTCACCCTTACATGAAATGCTGGAGCACCGGGTTCCTCTGAAATGACTGTATTTCGCCCGTGAAACTCCACTAAGCAACAGTAAATGTGAATGCATCAATAATACGGTGACTTACCGCCCCTCCTGAACCACTCCAGAGATCCCAAAAAGGCCAAAGTCAGTAATGACAACTTTATTTGTGTCATGAAAGACATTTTTCGATTTAAGGTCTTTGTGAACGATGCCCTTAGCATGAAGGTAGCCCATCCCCTAAAATACAGGAAACACAAGCGAGAGTTTAATAGTACAAAGCCATACAGATATACTACACATCCACCAATAAACACACAAACGCCACCTTCACAATCTCCTGCGCAATCTGCCGAGTTTTATTGATGTCCAGTGTGTTTTTCGTGTCCCTCACGACGGAATACAACGTCCGGCCTTTGCAGAAGCTGTAGGGAAATTAAAGACATGCTTGTCAGAATTCATTTGTCTACCGGTTTGCCACCTGTATAGAATGAGACTAGGGCTGTGTGATTAATCAAATAGACGTTACACCCGTTTTTATAGCATCAAATAACTAACTAAAACCAAACTCACTGGACAAATTAACACTTGAACATACTTCTGCATTATAAGAACTACCTAAAATGACAGAGACGATCTTTGGAAAAAAAATATTTAAAGTGGATTTTTTTTGTTTGGCTCCCATCCCATTCGATTATATGGAGAGGGTGGGTTTTATGACCTATACTGCAGACAACCACCAGGGGGCGATCAAAGTGCTTTTTGCGTCACTTTTCAGGAATCTTGGGAACACTTGATCACTAAATTATTAATATTAGGTTTTGGTCATATTATCCACTCATAGGGACAGATTGACTAAATGCTTGCGCCAGTGCAAATGATGTTTAACAACCACTGTCAGTATTTACTAAAGACGCGCAGTGGAAAGATAACGATGAAAAGGCGTGGATGGTTATTTTTGCTTAACGTGTTTTTCATTTTTGGGCTATCTCTTTAATGTGTACTTAACATGGCTGCATCTGGCCTTTATTTTGCACATTGTGAGTAGATTACCCACAGAACTTTCCACTCCCATCTGCGCTTTTATGGGATTGCAGGTGCGGAGCGGTCGGAGCAACGCGAGCGTTACAACTATTCAATGAATTCCTATGAAAGTTAAGCTAGCATTTTCTAGCTTTTCTCAGTCTAGAAGGCACCAACTTCTAAAATAATTTCACATTTCTACTACATATATGACCCAATTTAAATACACATTCATCTTCTCAGCGGTGAAGTACCCCTTTAAATAATCATGATTACAATATTGATCAAAATAATAGTGATTATGATTTTATCATGATCTAGCACCCCCAAATGAGACGTTACCTGGTAATGATGGCAAGATGAGGCGGGGCCATGCAAGCTCCCATAAAGAGGACGACGTTCTCGTGGCGCGTCTGTCTGTAGTTCATCACCTCCTTTTTGAAAAGCTTCAAGTGGTCCTGGTTGTTCCCGTCAATCTCCAGGAGTCGGATGGCCACCTCTCCGTGCCAGCGGCCGCGATGAACCCTACCCCAGCGGCCCTTCCCGATGAGCTCGCCGAGATCCAGCTGCTCGAAGGGAATGTCCCACTCCTGCAGGTAGACGCTGGTCTGGCTGGCCTTACGGGAGATGGGACCCTTCCAGTGGGTTCCTCCTCGCGTGCTGGGCAGGTCGTCCAACTCGTCTCCTTCATAATCTCCTTCTGAGCCTGGGTTCAGATCTTCCATATCCTCCTCCTCTTCATCATCTAGCTCTTCATCTTCCTCTTCTACCGCTACATCATCTTCCTCCTCTGCTTCTATTTCGTCTTCTTCCTCTTCCTCCAGTTCCTAGACAAGAGGAACCAGCCACTATGAGTTTTTTCAGCAGTGATGGGAACATTACCAAATCAGTAGCACACGCGTCTCACCTCTCTGTCGTCTTCCTCGTCTTGTTCCGCATGCATCTCCTCCACTGACGGATCGATTTCATTACTGTGCACAAAATTAAACACTATGACTGAATGCAGAACATGCAGCAGTGTATTTAAGCTTCTGAGCAGAACATTTCAGTTGCTTACACTGTGTCAGGGAGTCCATCTGAATGAAGGAGGCTGGAATTGCACACGTCTGTGAAAATCATGAAAATATTGATAAACTGACAGAATATATCTGTATGTATGTATACACGGTCACTGTAAACGAATCATTTCTATTTGAACGGATACAGAACTACTGATATTATTATTGCTCAATGTAACCGTAATGTAATGTGCAGTGTCATAAATCGCCAGCAGGGTGCAGCTCATCTCACAAGCACAAACTACTCTTGAGCAAAAAACAAATCAATCCCCAGCATGCAAAACATGCAAAACACATTACTTTAGACACTGCTCAGATTTGTAAAAGTCAGTTTAGTGCAGACTGGATGAAAAGACGATGCTAGCCATTTTGGAGCTGAAAATGTGCTGAAATTCTTTGTTTCTCACTGGGAATTCACAAATTTATGGAAATAAGTATGAGGTACTTTATTTAGGCCTTATACCCGCAAATGTGGTGTCACCAGTAACTTTTCAGTATATTTTTTAGCAGCATGCAGTGTTCAGTGTTAAGTATTATTTATAAAATATTAAAGTATTTATAAATATTTTGAATTAGCTTTTATTTGTATATTTTCAGTTAAGCACTTTTCTTATTTTTATCTAAGTTTGATTTAAGTTTTATGTTTTATATAGCTTAAATTGTTTTATTTTAGTTTTTAACATTTTACTTGAGTTACTTGCTAATTTATCCAATATGCATTTTATTTTATTTCAGCTTCATTTCAATTAACAAAAATGACTAATAGTTTTAGTCAACAATAACACTAACTTTAAAATTGTAGCTAAATAATTTGTACAATACTGGGCAAAATATTTATTTATAGTCCTTTTTGTATAATTGTATTTATTTAATGTTATAGGAATATGCTTTTACTAATAGACACTTTATTTAAAATGAAAAGAAGACATTGGGGAAATTCACTAAGGATACATTTTATCCTCTGATAGTAAAATTACACTGCAAGAATAGAAATATACGATACTGGATAGGTGAAAAATTGGATATTATAGTGCTTCATATACACTGATCAGGCATAACATTATGACCACCAAGTGAATGACACTGATTTTCTCTTCATCATGGCACCTGTTAGTGGGTGGGATATATTAGGCAGAAAGTGAACATTTTATGCTCAAAGTTGTTGTGTTAAAAGCAAGCTTAAGGATTTGAGCTAGTTTGAGAGGGGCCAAATTGTGATGGCTAGACGACTGGGTAAGAGCTTCTCCAAAATTGCAACTCTTGTGGGGTGTTTTTTTTCTATTCTGACCACAGTCTGCAGTGGTCAGTATCTATCAAAAGTGGTCCAAGGAAGAAACAGTGGTGAACCGGCGACAGGGTCATGGGCGATCAAGGCTCATTGATCCACATGGGGAGCTGGCCCGTGTGGTCCAATCAAACAGTCGAGCTACAGTAGCTCAAATTGCTCAAGAAGTTAATGCTGGTTCTGATAGAAAGGTGTGAGAATACACAGTGCATTGCGGTTTGTTGCGTATGGGGTTGCATAGCCGCAGACCAGTCAGGGTGCCCATGCTGACCCCTGTCCACCGCCGAAAGCACCAGAACATGAGCATCAGAACTGGAACACGGAGCAATGGAAGAAGGTGGCCTGGTCTGATGAATCATGTTTTCTTTTACATCACATGGATGGCCGGGTGCGTGTGCATCGCTTACCTGGTACACAAAAGGAACCAGAATGCACTATGGGAAGAAGGCAAGTCAGCAGAGGCAGTGTGATGCTTTGGGCAATGTTCTGCTGGGAAACCTTGGGACCTGCCATTCATGTGGATGTTACTTTGACACGTACCACCTACCTAAGCATTTTTGCAGACCATGTGCACCCTTTCATGGAAACAGTATTCTCTGGTGGCTGTGGCCTCTTTCAGCAGGATAATGTGCCCTGCCACAAAGCAAAAATGATTCAGGAATGGTTTGAGGAGCACAACAATGAGTTTGAGGTGTTGGCCTGCCCTCCAAAGTCCTCAGATCTCAATCCAATCGAGCATCTGTGGGATGTGCTGAACAAACAAGTCCAATCCATGGAGGCCCCACCTCGCAACTTCCAGGATTTAAAGGATCTGCTGCTAACATCTTGGTGCCAGATACTACAGCACACCTTCGGTGGTCTAGTGGAGTCCATGCCTTGACGGGTCAGGGCTGTTTTGGCAGCAAAAGGGGGACCAACACAATATTAGGTCATAATGTTACGCATGATCAGTGTATGATACTAAATAACGACGCATTTTTATATTACAATATAGCAATCATTGATCACCATTTAAAGGGTAACTGCGCTGAAATATTTAACAACTGTTTATTGAATTTGCACGACTGAATCCTGGATGTCATTATGAGCGCTGAAGAATTTTACAGACTTTGTGTTTGTTAACTCACCAGGGAAGATAAACTGCTGTCGGTGCTGAAAATAACAGGCAGCTTTGCCACAGAGAAGGAAGAGAGGAAGACAGGCAGGAAGCAGACAGAGAGACAGTCTGAGGTTAGAGTTGAAGTCCCATTAAGCTTTATGTTGAGTTATAATGTTACATGCAGATACAGAGTCCTGAATATCAGCTTTCTTTTACCCAGGATTAATGCAGATTTCTATTATGTATTAATCAATGTAGTATTTGTTAATGTATTAGTTTAATGCAGTTTCAATGTTTACAGCTGCTCACCTGGAAAGTGGAAGCGGTTGTCACGGTGACCCTTTGGGGAAGGGTTTGGGGGCGGGGTTACACTGGGAGGGTTGCTCTGCTGGAAGGGGGCGGGAGAGGAAGGCGTAGAGGAAGTGGTGGAGGACGGATTACTGCTGGAGTCCAGTTGATTCAGCACCGGTGGTTGATCCTGCCAGAAAGAAACCAACTGCTTTTAAAGGGGTGATGAATTGAGAATCCAACTTTCCCTTGAACCTTTGATATATCAAAAGTTCATCATGATATAAGAATATTCTGTAAGTTTCAGAGCTGAAAATGTCCTTGTTAGTCAAAGAAAAGCTTTTATAGACACCAGGCCCAGAAAACGAGAGCTGGAATCCAATGACGTCATGGGAAGAAGAAATGCAACTCAACTGATGAATATGTATGCGTGCTTCTGAAGCCCCGCCCACAGAGTCGAGGAGCTACAGGTTTACTGAGCAGTGATCATGGCGAGCAAAGTAATATATTGCTCTGTGCCAGGTTGTGGAAGAACACAGTCGCTGCATAAGCTTCCTTTGGATGCTACTATTAGGAATGAGAACTTCATTTTGAATGAAGTTCCAGCTCACGTGGGGAAGACATATACGTGTGTTCTTCATTTCACTGCGGAATCGTTTGTAAACAAGTCTCAGGTGCTGGATTTGCAGACACAGTGTTGTGCCTTCTATATTGGATTCGACAGGAATGGTGCAACAAACTTATGTGAGTAAAACGTCTTTTTTATATGTAATGGTCGGCAGGCCTATGAATCTCAAATAGTGAAATAATACTCCTTTCTTGATCTGAGCGCGCATACACATGTGTGTGTGCAGTTCGTGCTTATCGACTGATCGGGCAGGCCGTGTAATACAGAAATAATATTCCAATCAATCTCGGGTGGATGAGAAATAAATCTTTGTGTTTGTTTGATAAAGACGTTTACGAGCCCTGTGATCGAGAGAATCATTCCGGTTGCCGCTTTCAAAACGATCCCTCCCTAATGTGAACTGAACTGACAGGGAAGCTGAAGCTCATTAAATATGCAAATCTTATCCAATCCCAGCCGTGGCCGTTTACTTCCAAGTCTCCAGTGCGGCACGCCCATCAAAACCCAGCGTTCAGGAGAAAGCCTCAAAACCAGTCTAGAAAAGAGCCTATTACTTATTCATTATGATGTTTTTGAATGTAAAAACCACACAAACGTGATTAGTTGACCTCAGACAACTGTATAAAAAATAAAAAAGCCAGTTCATGACACCTTTAATGCTCTATTACAAGAATAACTGATGAAGACTCTGGCTAAGTTCAGTATGGAATACTGGCATACTGCACACTGTGAAGTTTACAGTATACTGCATGCCTTTTAAAATAAGTATGCTATGTTGTTTGTTGGTATGTCATTCTGTCACACAGGAATCAGTACCTTCTTTGTTAATGCCTTCGGTAGGGTCCCGAACTGAGGCGCTTCAGGTGGACGGTCCACGGGGTTGTTGATGTCTGAAGGTACAGACTCAGTCCTACGAATCTTTGTGACTGAGAGACGCACATGAAATTGTTAGAAAAACATGTCTGTCATGACCGATATTCTTGTATATCTGAGCATCAAATAGACTTACTGGGCAGGAAAGAGATTCTGCATGATGGAGCTTCTTTAGTGCATTTGTTGTGACACTTTAACCTACAAGTAGAAAAGATGACAAGAGTGTGTGATATTTACATTTACATTCGATTCATGAGTGTGGATTCCTTAGGAGAATCTCACAAAAAGAACATATCTGGGTTATACTATATATACGAAACTTGATGTTAAAGTTAAATGTTGAAATTAAAGGTGCACTATGTAACTTTTCCGTCCGCCTGTTTAAAACAAAAGCGTAGCTTGATGACGCCAAGTTTGAGCGCAGCACCTTGGGACATGTGGTCTTCACCTCACAGCCGGTGGAAAATAATCGGGATAGGACTCATGGATGCGGTTATTAACGTTACTGTAGTATGAAGCAGAGCAGGGCCGAGTGTTGCGGAGCTGAGTAAGGCAGCTGGAGAGATTGTTAACGAGATGAACAACACAAGCCTTTTATTATGACAGGACACAATCGCCGGGCGCCGGCGCTATTTCCGTTTTACCGGTCATGAGTATAAGGTAACGTAGCTCTGTTTATCATATTAGATACATTTGAGTGTAACCAAGGGTAACGCAGATATGACGCAATGACAGGCGACTCCCTCACGCTATGCTCAGACATCCCGGTTCCTTGGTTAAAATATCAATTTTCTCATAATTTACAAATAGTTGGAAACATTTGGGATATTGTAAGTACTCAAATGAACAAAATATGTAACACTGGCCTAGTGGTTTTTGGATATTTTACTGCAAAAATACTACATAGTTCACCTTTAACATCTACTAAGATTAATAAATGCTGTAGAAGTATAGTTCATTCTTAGTTCTAGTTAATTACTATTTTTATTACTATTACTATTTTATTACTATTACTTTTTACTATACTGAATTTGATTTATGCTGATTTTAATAAAAACAAATCAGGCAGGATGATTTTCATTACTGTCCAGTCAATACAATTATATTTATTGCAATACTTTTTAAAATTGTCATTAAAATCACCATTTATGGAATATTGCAGTATTTATTATAAATTATTTATCTGGGCGCATCATTAGTCCCGCCCCAACATTTTTTGTTGTTTGAGAAGCCATTTCACTTTCTTATAAATCACAATAAGAAAGAAAAGACTATCGCTTCATGGTGACATAAAAAAAATGGTCCTTAAATTTTAAAACGTTTTATTTTTAATGCAAAATAAAGTAATCCCTTTTTTCTTTTGAAATATGAAATATAACATACTTGTTTTTACTCACCTGCAGTGTTTACATTTCACCCCAAAGATCATGTTTTTCTGGCACACTTGACATGTCTGGGAGAGCCAAGACTTTGTGGAGAACCTATAAAAAAACATAAAAACACATGTCTGTAGGACATAATTCTATAATAATTTTCAATCTGAGCGTTTTTGATTTGTAAAGTAAGCCAACAGGGGTGTGGTTACCTGTGAGTGACAGCCAGACCGATGTCCCTCCGCAGGGCCTGAGGTGAATTGCGGTGGACAGTAACATTATCTAGAGAAAAACAGAACAGAGACAGTTTGAATGAGAGACTTTAATTTGATTAAGTATTTCTAAACAATATGGTTTAAGGCCCTATTTACACCTGGTATTAAGATGCCTTCTGGGCGATCGTGGACGAGGGAGACATACCCGTTTACAAATGGTGTTTTAATTTGTCTCTTATGTCCACTTTCAAACACATCTGTCCTGATTTCTTCTAGGGGAGGGTCTATGGGTGGGTAGATGTATGGGTTTTTCAGATCTTTCGATCTAATGGAGAAAATAAGCTCCTGCAATTTACACATGAGCTTTCGTTTCTGCTCTGACAGCCGCAAGACCATGCTGAACGGCTGAGTGTGTGTTAGAAATCAGGAATGTTGGAGAGAGAACATTGTGTTTGGCATTGTGTCAGCCAACAAAGTCTAAATCCTTTCTGACTAATGCATTTCCCATAATGTTAGGCGGAGAGTCTTTTGCAGCTGTTTGAACACATTCGACAACATGAGCATTTACACTACAAAAGCAATCCAGTTGAATGCGTTATAGACCTCCTCAGGAAGTGGACAAGCTCAGAATGTTTAGCCCCCATTTACACCTGTATTTAGTGTCGTCCACTTGTGATCCGATCGACCAAAACACATCTAAAATATCAGGTGTAAACAGGGCTTTAGACATAACAGAACCGTCAGATATACTAGACTTCAAACACAACAAAACACTTGTCTAGACTCAGCGGCAAACGCTCAGTATACAGTTGTGCTTTTACAAAGTGCTGCTGGTGAATCATTTACTCCGCTCCCTGAAAACCGCCAGTGATCGCAGGAGTATTTGAGTGTGTAGAGCAGGTGAGAGCTTCCTCTTCACTCTGAGAGGTTGAACTGTGACCTCAGTCTGATCAGCATTCAGCAGGCACTTCACTGCAGTCTGGTCTATTTGAATTGAAGATCTTCTCCACAGTCAAGAACTATGCATGTGTCTGAAATGCTGTAATTGTGCTGTTGAACTCACTCCTCAGACCGATGTGCTCTTCCTGTAGTGTGGGAGTACCAGGCAAGGTGTACGGGGCCGTGGCGGGTGCCGTCCCAGGGGTCCGTACAGAGAGAGTGGGCGAGCGTGATGGAGAGTCCTCACAACTGTTTCCATTAATTTGGACATTCAGAAACAGCTTGTTCTTCTTCACACACCTAAGAACAACAAAAGTCAGTGTGACGAAGTGACCCTGCAATATATAAGCCAGACCGATTAATCGGCTGATATCTGGCAATTTTGGGATGTATATGACAGGTATATATATTATAATATATTATATTTTTAGCATATGTAGTTTTGAAATTGTTGTTTTTCGTGTATGTTGGAAACTAGCTGGCTGATTTCCATTACTATGCAGGGTAACACTATATTTTACAGTATCCTTGTTATATATGTTACATGTATTTACCATAGTAATAACAGTAAATTATGCATAATTACATGCAACTAACCCTCAACCAAACCCTAATCCTACCCTAACCCTATAGTAAGGACATATTGTTAATTAATATTACTCAGTACTTAAATATATTATTACACTGTAGCAATGACACGTAAAATAAAGTGTAACTCTATGTAGTAACTGAACCATTTATTAAAATGTGTATAATAATTAATTCATTAATGAAATTAATATAAAAATTCATTAATGTAATAGTTTATAAAGAAATTCATATGTAAGCATTATTTTAATTAATTTAAATTGGTCTAATACTAATTACTTATTTTCAGCTTTAAGCATAAGCATTCAGATTAAAAGGTTTTTAATATAATTTAAGACATTTTAGTCAAGTGTGTCAAAAATGTTGACTAATATATTGAACTCTAAATATCAGAATCATCTGTTGAAACACCCATATTGGGTAAATACTAACAAAAATTTGTGAAACATTTGTGAAAAAGATTGTCTTTATTCTATGGTCATATTGTTGGCGGTCAAGTGGTCATGACATCATCACAGATTGCCATTAGTCACTGCACAGAAACATGCATGACTCATGAAAAATAATAATAACAGTAAAATAATTCTAGTGATTTAACCCTGTATTTGATGCATTTTTTTGTATACAGCACAATATAGGAGAATATGGAGCTCAACACCTCAATTTTATCCAGAGGCCCCAAATGGAGCAAAAATATTTTTGATGATTTTTATATGGCCAAAAAGATGAAAATCTGATAGCTTGTAATGTAAACCAGTGAGATCTTTATATTGGAGACTACGTACATAAAATGCATATAAATATAAGTACTCAATCTATATCTCCCAATAATATGTCTTATGAAAATGATATTTAAATCTGTAGTTTTATGATTAAGGCTCTGTAGTTTTTATTGTGGGGGCAAAACTTTTCATGCAATGTGATTTGATGATGATGTACAAACAAACATTCCTTAAAAGCCTGATGTATCATATTTGATGCTCACATTTTAACATGATTTTTCTGAAAATGATGTATGATAATCAAGTAAACCAAAGTTTAGATCATGTTGATATTTTAAAGAAATGTGAACATCAAATATATGATGCAGTAGGCTTTATAGTGTTAAATACTTTTACAAAGTACATTTGATGTCCCTATTTGTAGTATGTCAGTGCTTGTACTCTGTGGTTCAACTCATGACCTACTTGTTTGTGGGCGTGTCTTCGATGCGGTGGCCGAGCTGACTCTCGTGGCTCTTGCTGCGGGTCATCGAGATGTTGGGGAGGAGGTGCAGAACTTTGCGGGAGGGAGGAGGAGGCGTGCAAGGAGGCTTGAGGCGGTGTCTTCTCCGTGAGGGGGGAGTTATGGGCGGGGTCGAAGTGTGTCCGGTGAGTCTGACAGGCCGGGAGGTGTAATACGGGCTGGGATCGGTCAGACTCTCTGCGTAACCGTGGTAGATGTGAGCCTCGCCGGCTGACAGGATGTAACGGGGGTATGGGCAGGTGGTGAGGGGCGTGGAGGGTGTGTTCGGGGGTCGGGCCAGAGGGGAAGGGCTGTGGGGTCGAAGGGAACCTCCTAGTAATGGAATCTGGTCTGCTGTAGTCAAGCCGCCACTGTCCCGCCTCATGGGGTCAGAAAACCAACAGCCGCTGTCCTCTTTAAAATCCCCTAAAGGTAATCAAATTACAGTCAATTCAGAGGATTAGGGCTGCACGATATGTCGAAATAAAATCAATATTTCAACATGGCTCAGAGCATTTTTGAAATCTTGCAGACTTCGATTTAATTAAATAAATATATAAGTTACTGACTCATCCACACACATACAGCCCATGATACAGTGCCAGAACACAAGCTTTCACTCTGAAACTGTGCATGCATCCATTGACTGGTAACCCATTAAAATAAAAGCTCAAAGGTTTTAAGATTTAAAAAATTAAGATATTATTCATATTAGTATTGCCATTTTACAGTTTACTGAATTGGTCAAAAACTGTGGGAATGTCCCCTGTGCAAACTCAAATTGAGATGATTAATTATTTCCAAATATAGCTATTCAAGTAATTTAGTAAACATTCCTGTATTTGTCATATATTCGAATTTAGTATATTAATATATAGTTTACTCGGATAAACGTCACAATCCGGTTGTTAAGTCTGAAGTCACGCGACAGCGCTTCCGGGTGCAAACGCTCATACCACAAGAAAAACAACAAACGGAGCTAATATACACACACAATGTGGTGTAATACTACAAAAAAAATAATCATAAACTTGATCTCCATACCAAAATTCCAGATAGCCAGACAGTGATTCATCTTTTAAAAATCGTCTTTGATGCTGTGAGACACAGAGACTGTCGTGTAGACTGTAAGTATTTAAAATGTTTGATGTTTAAAATGAATAAATAGGGCTCATAAACGGCCGTTGATGGCATTCTCAAGTGAAACGGCGTTCCTTAGGTCACGACTTAAAAAGCATATGGGGGAAGGAGCCAATGATTTTGTCTGCGCTATCAATACATAAAAAATATAATAATAATAGAATATATATTATTCATATTTTCTTATTTTATTTGTCTTGTCTTATCATTTTAGTGTAGAATGAGAAAAGCTGTTTGTTGTTAGGATGACAAAAAGTTTTAAAAGTTAAATTGTTAGGCTGTTCTGCCTAAGCAGAATGATCGAGATGGCCGATCAAATCAAAGAAGGTGGGTCTTACTGTCACAGTCACAACAAGAGTTTGTGGAAAGATGTAAGAAAATGTAAGTATTAGACAACTGTTTCACGATAGAAATGTTCAGCGTCCAACAGTAATAGCCTATAATGCAAACCACTTGTCCTTTTTATTACATTTTGCCGTTTTGAATCTGTATATTTAGAAGGATATTTATTAATATAACTCCAATTGTTCATCAGAAAGAAGAGAGTCACCTAGGATGGCTTTAGGGTGAGTAAATCATGGGGTCATTTTCATTTTAAAGTGAACTAATCCTTTAAATGCGTGAATCTCAGGAAAGAGCACCCACCTGACTCAGAGGCACTCTTTAAACAGTTGAGGGCCGCACACAGCCTGGTGCACTCCTCTGAACTGGAGCCCAGCCGTCTCATGGTTTCCTTCACCTGACTGCCGGGCATCTGCAGCAGAGCATCCAATGACAGCTTCACGTTCACTGCCTGAAGAGAGCGTGAGGGAGAGAATGACAGTGAGTCCTGTCTGCAATATGAAGAAAAACACTCTTAAAGTAATCAGCAAGATGCTGACATGATCCTAACAGACAGATGGTTTTTCAACAGGTGATTCAGGGTCACATACACCACGCACTCGCAGTTTATTCTCTTGTGAATAAAGCTCTCCGCCTCTTCAATCTCCCAGGACACATGACCGCTTAGACTAATTAATCTGAGTGCCTAATTACAAACCTGTACGATTGATTTGAAGTCAGAGACTCCTGAGACTTGACTGATATTAATATTATATTAGCCCAGAATTACTCACACAATCATACTGTAAATGTGTGATGAATCTCACAAACTGATTTTTTGCCATGTTTAATGCCATTCATAATGGAGTGAGCACAGGATATGATGTTGTGGAGAAGTGTCAGAAGGGTGATTATGAAAAGACACAAGCCAAAATGCAATACTGCTAAATGTGTCAGATCATGTATGCTTTTTTGTTTTGTTTATAGTGATGTGAAAAAAAAACAAGAAACTTAGGAAAAGAGTTCACTGTTGTCAGTGTTACTGGATGTAATGTAGGAGTAGAGCAGTGTCAGAGAGAGAGAGAGAGAGAGAGAGAGAGAGAGAGGGAGAGAGAGAGAGAGAGAAAGAGAGAGAGAGAGAGAGAGGGAGAGGCTGACTCAGCATGTTGGGTAATTAGAGTTGGTGTATATTGGGTCTGCTGTGAAAGTGGCTGTGGCCAAACTGCCAAAACACAGCACATTTTCTAATTCCTCAGCTTTACTCAAAGATATTGAACCTAAAAAATTTAAAACACACACACGTCTGGTTCACTATCTTTGTGGGGACTCTCCATAGACGTTATGGTTTTTATACCGTACAAACTGTACATTCTTTCCCCCTACACTGCCCCTGCCCCTAAACCTACCCATCACAGGAAACATTCTGCATTTTTTCTTTCTCAAAAAAACTTATCCTGTGTGATTTTATAAGCCTTTTGAAAAGTGGGGACCACTGGCTGGTCCCCACAATGTAGGTGATCTCAGGTTTTACTATCCTTATGGGGACATTTGGTCCCCACAATGTAATATAAACAAGGACACACACACACACACACACACACACACACAATATTCTCGCTCACATATTTTATCAGTGCACTGATTAAGTTTTAAAGTCGCTTATTCAAAACAAAAGTGAAGCTTGATGACGCCTTGATTGAGCTTATATTTTGCCGCAGACGACCGCTTCCGCTTCTCCAGGTCATGCATATGTGGGGTAACGAGTGCTATTTTATTATATTAGTTACATTTGAGTGTATTGAAAGTTGTTATAGTGCTTTTGCTCAGCTGCTACTATGAGACACTTGTTGCACACTGCAGTGAGCTAGAACGATATTAGGCATGGTAAAACATGGTACTCGCTGTAAATCAAGAAAACAAGATTCAAACAATAAGACTAACTGTGTTGAGCTATATAACAGTGATTAGTTTTCTGCCGATGAATGTATCCAAACAGTTAATCACCTGTCTAATAAAACACATAATAAAAGCATCTTTGGTGTTTCCATGGAAATTGAGGGTAACGCGGGTATGATGTCATTGATAGACGATGCACAGACATGGTCCGTGTCCTGGTTAAAAATACTTATTTCTCTGGATTTAAACATTCTTGGAAACATGTGGGATAATGCAAGTACACTAGTAAAAAATATATAACAGTTCTAGTGTTTTTTGGATATTATAAATCCAAAAATCTTACATATTGTGCCTTTAATGAAAATATAAAAAGACAGATATAAAGTAACTTTATACAGTCATAAAACATATAAACTGTTGTTGTTTTTTTAAATATCAAAATGTATTATTTGATTTTGGTGTAAAACTTTATCCAGAATATATGACCATTGACTGGCTTTCTGAGAGTCATCTTGTTCCATTCATAATTTGACTTTCTGGTTATCAGAAACATACATGATAGGTCACATTATATAAAACACACAATATATATTATCAAAGTACCTAATAGCACCTGATATGGATTTAGCTTCTTTTTTCTTTTTCTTAAACATGTTATAATAAGGTGTCATTAGTTAACATTAGTTACTGCATCAACAAACATGAACTAACAATGAGCAATACATTTGTTACAGTATTTATTAATCTTTGTTAATGTTAGTTACATTAATTGTTTGTTCATGTTAGTTCACAGTGCATTAACTAATGTTAAAGAAATACAACCTTTGAATAATGTATTAGTAAATGTTGAAATTAACATTAACTAAGATTAATAAAAGATCTAGAAGTATTGTTCATTCTTAGTTCATATTAGCTAAAGTAGTTGCCTAATGTTAACTAAATAAAACCTTATTGTAAAGTGCTACCGTTTTTTCTTTATACAAAATATAATTTAAATTTTTTTTTAGTGTGAAATATTATCCGGACAAATATGACCATTGATTGGCTTTGTGAGAGTTACCTTGTTACATTCTTAAATTGTATTGTTAGGTGTCACATTACCAAAGTCCTGAATATTTACATGCAAACCATTAAAATGAATGGTTATGAATTTAGCTGAAAAGATAAATAATTATTCCACCCTCTTCAAAACACACAAACACACACACACACGCACACACACATACACACACAAGTTACCTCTATGAGCTCAGCTCTGACGTTGATGGTGCGTAACCAGTCCTCCAGCCGTGGGTAGCTGTTCAGGGCCAGCGGCCTTTCTGTGTCTGGCACCTTCTGCTTACACTGCAGCTGTTTACAGGTGTACTTCATGAGCTTGACCTGCAGGGGGCAGCAGAGCACAAAGCAGATGAGGGAGGGGCCGGTCAGCAAAGGGGCGGGGCCAAAGGGAGGCCTTTATTGCCTCTGCGGGTTTCACATTCAACCAAAGGACAATTTCACATACAGCTGTGTGAACTCAGAATTTTGAAGACAGACAAATGTTACATGAGCATGATGGATATCACATAGGACACCAAGACGAGCAATCAAATCATTTTAAATGTAATGACAGGTCCTAATGACATGGGTGTGAAATCTCAAAGAATGCATGTTCTGTCAGGATGGAAGGTATGTCAATTAAAGTTACAGATAAGTCGAAATCAGCACTAATCCACAGCTTTGCATCACTGCAGTGTCTCTCGTCAGCCAGATTTCAGCATCAGTCGCACCTGCAAGTCTGATAAATAACGGCATCAGAGCGCATGCAGTTTAAAATCTGGATTTTCTCTCCCTCTCTCTTTTTTGTGCTCCCCTTCAGCAAACAGGGCTGTCAGCTATAAATAACTGTTATTATATGGAAGGGAGCTGCAGCCCTCCTCATGGGGGCGACTGCACTGCTGGCATGGCAACCGAGTGTCATCGGAACACTGCGCTGACGGTGGGAGCGTTCTGACATCACAGCTCCACGAGACGCAGAGTTCACACGGAGGCTAAGACGGCAGTCCGTCTCGTCGAACGCGGCCGTCGCCGTCTGCTCCCAGTTGCACATGCCGCAGAACGCACCGATATAGGGCTGCAGGATTTTTCCCCATTCCAGCCTGTAAGGATTATAGGGATGTGTGAGACTAGTCCACTAAGCGATACTGCTGCTACTAGGTAGGTCTTTATGGACCTTGCTTTGTTCACTGGTTTGCAGTTATGTTGGAACAGGAAGGGGCCATCCTTAAACTATTCCCACAAATTTGGGAGCATGAAATTGCCTAAAATGCCTTGGTGTGCTGAAGCATTAAGAGTTCCTTTCACTGAAACGAAGGGGCCAAGCCCAACCCCTGAAAAACAACCCCACACCATGATCCCCCTTCAATGCAGTCAGACAAGTACCGTTCTCCTGGTACCCGCCAAACCCATCGGATTGCCAGACAGCGAAGCGTGATTCGTCACTCCAGAGAACATGTCTCCACTGCTCTAGAGTCCAGTGACGGTGTGCTTTACACCACTGCATCCGACGCTTTGCATTGCACTTGGTGAGGTAAGGCTTGGATGCAGCTGCTCGGTCATGGAAACCCGTTCCATGAAGCTCTCTACGCTCTGTTCTTGAGCTAATCTGAAGGTCACACAAAGTTTAGAGGTCTGTAGCTATTGACTCTGCAGAAAGTTGGCGACAATGGATATATATATATATATATACAGATCACTAATTAAAATACAAAATCAAGTCCCACCCTAAATTTTTTCCTGTTTGAGAATTCAAATAAATATGACTAATTTTTTAGGAGCATTCAGAGTGGGATTTGACTCATAGATTAAGTATACTATTTCATATGTATTGCTTATACAGACAGGTATTTTTTTACTTCTTCTAGGGGTTTCTAAAATTTCTGTTTAAGCGTTATGGAAATTTTTCTAGGCGCACATTCCTAGTAAGGATCGTTCTGGATAATAAACGCAGTGGGGAACGCTCCAAAATCTTGCACAAACAAACTGCACTGGCTAACGCAGGAGGAATTTTCCAGCTCGGTGCAGAATGCTGACCCACCTCAAATTCACCGATGCACTCAAAAAACACCACACCTATTCCCTCAATCTGCCTGTATACAGCTTCCTGGATGGGCCGCACAGACACCTCAGCAGAACAGAAGCGCTGATGACGCAGTGAGACAGAAAGAAGGGAAGGGGGGAAAATAGTGGGAGATTGAGAGAGAGAGAGAGAACGAGAGGGTAGGGTGAGAGGAGGGCTCACCTGCTGTGACAGTTCAGGTCAGCGGCTCACTGACGCACAGAGGCCCGTTACCATGAGGCCGACGGCCATAAAACGAGTCATCCTTTCACACTTCCCCCTCCACCGCCCCCCATCCCACTGCTGCCGCCTGCAATCACTGCTTTAATGAGAACAGCACGCTTATGCATGCATTAAACAGACACACTTAATCCCTCTATAATCATTACCATATACACCAACAAATGCAAATAGAATATATAAATTGATCACTGCATAATAAAACGGATTACTTGCCTATATGTTCAAACTGACCTCTGCATACTAATATACTCCACTGATCTCAAAATCATATTCAGATTGTTATACATTTAATTTGCTCCCTCACACACTATATGTGCAAACTGATCTATATATTATACTTAAAATGATCCCCGGTGATCCCTGTACTCAAACTTATCCTTTCACTTAATCACTGTATACTCAAACTGATCAGTATATATGTGCTGGTCCACAAAACCAGTCATAAGGGTACATTGTTTTATTTAGAGAATTTTATTTTTGAGAGAGAGATGAATATCCATTGTTAGGATAGGACAATATTTGGCCGAGATACAACTATTTGAAAAACTGGAATCTGAGGGTGAAAAAAAACAAATCTAAATATTGCGAAAAATATTGAAATGCAGTCCTTAGCAATGCATATTACTACTATTAATACTTTTTATATATATTTACAGTAGGAAATTAACAAACTATGTTTATGGAACATGATCTTTACTTAAAGGGCACCTATTATGCAAAATTCACTTTTATAAGGTGTTTGAACATAAATGCGTGTTGGCAGTGTGTGTACACAACCACCCTCTATAATGGTAAAAATCCACCCACTCCTTTTTTTTAAAATCCCCATAAATCATAAGCAGTGTCTCAGAACAAGCCGTTTTTAAAATCCTGCAGTGTGACATCGCACTGCAGAGGCCCCGCCCACACATGTTGATGGCGGTGACATACTAGCACAGACCCCTCCCTCAGAGAGCTGAGCTGTTCATACAGTCCTCCATGTTTATCTCCTCGCCAGAGCATTAACAGCAGCATTCAAGTAAGAAATGTGTTCTTATTAAAGCTACTAAAGTTCAGTCAGTCAAGAGCAGTGAGTGAATTTCTGTTTATCTTCTGTTGTTTGATAGAGAACTAGTCTAGTTTAATAGACTACTCACGGATGTGCTAACATCCAGCTCGTGTGCGCATCCAGGAGCATGTGTGTGTGTTTAAATTGAGAGCGATATGGCTTTAAAACGCATGCAGAAGATAATATTTCATGATGATGAAGAACTGCAATGTCACATTTAGTGTCTGCGATAGAGATGATCATTAAAACAAACATATATCATGTTTCAGTTTTCATTCACGTGTTCACTGCTGTGAATGAGATGTGAAGGCTCCGCCCTCTCGGGTGGGGAGCAGCAGCTCATTTGCATTAAAGGAGCCACGCACAGAACAGCTCATTTTTCTTCAACCCAAAAATTGCCATTTTCAAAATGGTATATTAAATGATCTCTTAGGAATTTTGATCTGAAACATCACAGGCACACTCTGGGGACACCTGAGACTTATATTACATCTTGTAAAAAGGGGCATAATAGGTGGCCTTTAATATCCTAATGATTTTTGGCATAAAAGAAAAATAAAAGAATTTTGACCCATACAATGTATTGTTGGCTATTGCCACAAATATACCCATGGGACTTATGACTGAATTTGTGGTCCAGGGTCACATCACATATACTTAAAATGATGCCCACATACTTAAATGGATGCCTGCATACTCTATACTGATCACTATACTGGGGCCAGTTATTCACAAAGGAATCTGATTAGATTTCGGCTATCGGATTGGATCAAAAACTTGATTTTGTCCATCTGGAATTGATTGGATGGTTATGGCTTGCTATTGGTTGATCTCATGTGAGTGACAGGTTGTCCCCGCCCTCGCACCAGTAAACACGTCATGAGAGGAGAGGAGACAAGAGAATGGTGACCCACATACTTAACATGATCACTATTATACTCAACTCAAACTGATCCTTATATACTTTAAATGACGCCCAACTAGTCAAATTGATTCCAAAAACTCATACATATTTAATTCCTCAAATTCATCCCATAATTATACTCAAGCGGAAGCCAAATACTCATGATCCCTGCATACTCAAAATGATCCCCACAGACTGACAACTATCTACTCAAACTGACATTCATATACTTTATAATACCCACAAAGTCAAACTGATCTTGGCATAATCGCACTAATGTCAAAAACTCTTATACGTTTAACTTGATCCCAGAATACTACTATGTAAGCTATATATCCAAATGGATTCCCACAAACTTGAACTGATCTCCACATCTTCAAATTATTCATACATACTCAAACCTTCAAATCACTATTTGTTTTTCTAAATGATCCCTACATTTTCAAACTGTTCCTTACATAACCGTTCCTTTGAAGCCTTTTGCATTATGATCAGGTCTTTGTACTGGGGAATTTCTGTCTGAAAGTTCTTGGTCTTTATCTCCATTACGCACCCGCACACTCGTCCCTGAGAGAAACCACTACCTCAACAGGTGAATCAGAGCTTCAATGACAACCTCTCAAGAGCAACAGTCTCTCTTTTGTACAAATACTCGCTCACATGCTTCAGCAAAAAAGAAAAAGACCTTGAGTACTATCGTGGCTGAAGCCAACAAAAGGCCCGCGCACTGCAAGCGAGCATCTCGTAGCAGACGGCAGAACAAACACCAGTTGGGGTCAGGGGTCAGACGCGTAGGAGGACAGGGAACCAAAAGCACCTTGTGGGAGGTCAGAGGCGAGAAACAAGCAATTAAAGCTCTATTGCTAACAGCTAAATGCTAATTACACCGAGGACAGTGAGCACTCCACTCAATAAAGCTCAACTGCCATTCAAAAGCTTTTAGCCATTGCAGTCAATATGAAAATTTGTGTCAAGTGCTTGAGGTCTGAGAGTTTTCCACAGCGCTATACAACAAAAAAAGGCTCACAACGCAACTGTTTAAAAGTACAAGGTCTCATCCGATGCTCAAATTCAGCACACTTCACAGGAAGAACTAAGCTAAAGAGCTTCTGAATATGGGTATTGAGCCTACACTGTTCTGGTTTCCTTTTCTTCCTGCAGATAAGTAAGCTGTAGCATCTATGGTATTTTGGTGCAGATTCTCATATGCTAACATTAGGGAAACATAAAACATTCCCCTAACTTTTGCACTAGGGTTCCTGTTTGGTTTATTTTTGGAAACCAACATTCTGACAACCAAATAACTGATACAGAAAATAATAAGTAATATGTCTTTAAAATATTCACCGATCAAAATTTTTTTGAGCAAATAAATGCAGCCCTGGTTAGCATAAGAGACAAACTGACCCCAAACCTTTGTTTTGAACAGTAGTGTATATGGAAATTGATGGATGTATTACTTATTTAGCCTCTTTTTTTCCATAACAAATACCATAGATAGCTGCTTAATAGAAATCATAGTTATACTGATCTAACCATGGTAATGTGGAGCCATCCACCTACTAGAATATTCAGGTCAAACCTTCAAACTTCTGACGGTTTTCGCGTGGTCTCTAGCTGGCCACCTTGGTTAAGGTGGTTAGAACTGGTAAATCACAGCAACAAAACAACCACCACATCCTACAAAACCACCTAATCACCTTAAGCTGTAATGTAGTTTGTCAGGCAGAGTTACCTGTCACTAAACTATAGTTAAAAGGTTAATCAGGTACAATAAGAGAAGGCTATGACCATTTTCTGTTCAGATCTTCACAATGCTGGGACTAATCGTGATGTCCACCATAACGGCCACAGCACTGGCATGATTTCTGGTTTTCTAGTCTCACAGCTCTGAGGAAAGCAGAGAAACACCCACTTTCATGTTCTTTTGTTAGTTTGTCTCTGTGAACATTGATTTTGGGGCTTGGCCAAAGCTAGACGGAGATGAACAGGACAAGTCTCTGCTGTTGGTGTGAAAGTTAAGGCCGCAGTGGTTTAAAGCCTGCAGAGACATACCAACAGCCCATTTTTCTCTGACCAAACAACAAAGCCCACCATCTCAACTGCTCTCATCTTAACACAGGAGATCATAACAGTGCTAAACTATTCAATGTTGCAGGTTATGCAAATGTCTGATAACTGATTTGAAATTGTGTGCTGCACTTACAGTGCAACTTTGACCTACTCGACATGCTCAGAGCGGGATTCGAACTGAGGTCTCCGAAATGGGAGGGGGACTCAGGGGAGTGAGGTTTACACACACAGCTCTTACTGGATTACCTTATCCCCCTAAATCTCACTCCCATCCAGGTCATGGCACCAAACGTAACTGGTCCAACTCAACTCACTCCGAGCGGGATTCGAATTGGGGTCTCTGGCATGGGATGCAGGTGTGCTAACAAGGATGCTAAAGACCACAGCCTCTAGTGTCAGTCGCCAACGCGCCTCTTATGATCAGGGGAGTGAGGTTTACATGCACAGCTTTTACTGGCCTATGTAACACTCACCCCACTAAACCTCACTCGCATCCAGGTCACGGCACCAAACGTAACTGGTCCTACTTGACTCACTCCAAGCGGGATTCAAACTGGAGTCTCTTGCGTGGGAGGCAGGTGAGCTAACAAGGATGCTGAAGACCACATCCTCTAGTGTCAGTCGCTAACGTGCCTCTTGAGATCAGGGGAGTGAGGTTTACACAGCTCTTACTGGCCTATGTTACACTCACCCCCCTAAACCTCCCTCCTATCTGGGTCACGGCACCAAACATAACCGGTCCTACTCGACCCACTCAGAGGCGGGATTTGAACTAGGGTCTCTGGCAGGCGCGTTAACAAGGACACTAAAGACCGCAGCCTCTAGCGTCAGGTTCTAGCACGCCTCTTGAAGCCAGTGGAGTGAGGTTTACATGCACAGCTCTTACTGGCCTACGTCCATTACACAACTGCCATTGAGATGAGTGGGAATGCTAACAGCTAGCTTTCTCCAGGTATTACAATTAAGATCCAAATGTATTTGTACCAAATCTTCTTTATTACAATTGTCTAGCAGGATAAAATCTCTCTATTTCAGTCTCTTCAATTAAATTCCTCAGAATCATAGCACATACGTGCATGACCCAGATTGAACATATTGGTTCTGTTTGATGACTGGACCAGGACCTGAGCCTGGACTGCTGTCTCTGCGCACACACAAACACACATCACTGACAACAATACACTGGTGAAAGTGTGACGTCAGGTTTCCTAGCAACTACACTCCTGGGTCGTCAGTAACGTTTTTTCAGAGTGGGATTTTCCCATAGACAGAAAACATGGTGAAACTAGACATCTTTACACAGCATGGTCATCTGTCTGTAGTCATAATCTACAAATCTGTGTTCACAACATTCTCAGAAATTTGTTGCATCATCAACTTGTTGTATCATCACGTATAAACTGATCATATTTTTACCTTATTAAAGAATAGGCAATCTGTTCCTTCTTTTTGGACATCCCTGAAGAAAATGTTCTTGCTCAGATGTTGCACTTTCATGGTTTAGGAGACTTAAAGGGCGAATAATTTCATTTTTTGTTGAAATATCCCTTTATGTCATATCAAACCTGTATGACTTTCTTCAGTGGAACACAAAAATAGATCTTTTGAAGAAGTGTTTTTGTCCATATAATGAAAGTCAATGGGGTCCAAAACAACACTGAACCTCACTGACTTTCATTGTACGGACAAAACAAACTTTGACATTTTTCAAAACATCTTCTATATTCATGTATCAATTTTCTATAAGAAAAGGTATAGATATAGGTAACTAAGTATCAAAAATATTCTCAGATATTTTACAATTATTTTGTAGAACAAACAAGAGCAACAATTGAGATATTAAAGAGACTGAGTTATATATGTTAACAATATAATTCAAATATAGTTCTATTTTTTTAAATACCTTGGTATCATGTGAATATATTAATTCATTAATATATATTAAATTACTAGTAGCAATAATTTCAAAGTACCATGGTAATACTTATAGCATCTGCACCATGATACCAGACTTTTTATTGGATAGTTGCTAAAAATATTAGGTTTTTTAATCTTACTGAGAAATATCTGGGGCAACCTGTTCTCAGACAGCAACACAACACTAGGGAAAAACTAAAATGGAGCCATACTTGAATGTGTCATTCATGTAAAATAAACCAAAACACTACAATTTAATGATTTAAATGTTATGGTAAGCAACACTGGTGGTATTTGGGGGTGGCGTCACACCTGCTTGACTGCAGATGAGGGTAAACACAGGGACGAGGCTGCCATGACAACTGCTCAGTGAGGTCAGCAGGTGTGATTGACAGCCAAAGGGCAGGAACACAGCCAGCTGCTCAGAGAACACAGACAGATCTGCAGAAAAACGTCAAACAATGTGTCCACAGATCCAACCACCCGATCCACATTGATTAGCATGTCTCGATGCAATTTCACCTGTCACCCTGGTGTAATGTGCTTAACGCCAATCCCTTCATCTCTGCTTACGAGATGCCCACCAGCCTCAACTACCTGCAAGACACACAGGAATTTAATGCCGACCTCAGACAATCCCCAACACTACACATACGAGAGATTTACTAAAACCTACAGCTAATCCCAGCATTGCTTCACAGACGTTTACTCATGTAAAGTGTCATGTCACGTGTGGGTCATGTGTCTGTGTACATGCTGACACTGCCTGACCGATAATCTCATTTGATAAAGGAGTATTAATGAAAGTGTATGAGGGATTCATTCTAGAAGATATAAACATAAATAGATTACCCATTCCCAGCTGCTAAATAAATAGGAATAATAATAGTGATTATAAATCCATATAATTATAAAACAAGTAAAAATATTATTATATATATAAAATATATTCTGTAACTATTACATACTTATTCCAATATATATATATATATATATATATATATATATATAAAAAACGTACAATGTTGATTGCGATACTCCAAGACAAATGGTAAAAGGTTATCAAAAATGTACTGTTGATTAAAAAATGCTAAATCTGGTATAACATTGGGGGTAGAAATTAATAGGCTTGGACTTGGTGCTGGTAACCCAATGCACAGGATAATGGTAATTGTGTATAATGGTACAACCAGGATAAAAATACTCATGATTCTGAAGCTGAAAATACAGAATTATTTTAGACGAATATGCTTGGACTCTGACTAGGCTTGTCACTGACTAGATATATTTAAAATAATGTAGGCCAGTTTCTACTGGTTACATTTGGCATTATCAGGACCCACAAATATCTCCCCATTGCATTAGTATACCCTGTATTCAACATTATATATTGTAATTTAATGTAGTACTGACATTAAAACTTTATTTTTTCCTCACACAGTAATTTTGATTTTGGGTGAACTATACAAAATACAGATCACTTTCCACAATATATATTGTAGCATTTTTTTATTGCAATATATTGTGACAAAATATTGTTACACCCCTAACATGCACGCACACGCACACGCACACACACACGTCTGGCTCACTATCTTTGTGGGTACTCTCCATAGACGTTATGGTTTTTATACCGTACAAACTGTACATTCTATTCCCATACACTGCCCCTGCCCCTAAACCTACCCATCACAGGGAACATTCTGCATTTTTACTTTCTCAAAAAAAATTAATCCTGTGTGATTTATAAGCCTTTTGAAAAGTGGGGACCACTGGCAATGTAGGTGATCTCAGGTTTTACTATCCTTATGGGGACATCTGGTCCCCACAATGTAATATAAACAAGGACAAACACACACACACACAATATATATATATATATATATATATATATATATATATATATATATATATATATATATATATATATATATATATATATATATATATATATATATATATATATATATATATATATATATATATATATATATATATATATATATATAAGGTACACCTGTTCAATAGCTTATTAATGCAAATGTCTCATCAGCCAATGACAGCAACTCAATGCATTTAGGCATGTAGACATGGGCTGTGTCAGAAATTGCCCCTAAACCCTTAAATAGGGCCCTATTTAAGCCATTTGTAGTGGTGTCTGAAACAGTAGTGGACGTTATCAAGTGCACTCATTCCATCCCACAATGCACCACAATAAGGAGTGTACAACCGATGTACGGCTAGAATTCTTGTTTTCATTCAGTCCTTCTAGCGGGCTATATTAGCGGAGTGATGTAGGGAATAGTGAGCGAGTGTACGGGGTGATTCTGAACAAAGCCATGGTCAAGATGATCTGCTGAAGTTTAAACTGATCATCAGAATGGGGAAAATAAAGGTAATTTTAGTGACTTTGAACGTGGCATGGTTGTTGGTGCCAGACAGGCTGGTCTGGGTATTTCAGAAACTGATGACATACTGGGATTTTCACACACAACCATGTCTAGGGTTCAAAGAGAATGGTCCAATATCCAGTTCTTTAAGCGAAAATGCCTTGTTGAAGCCAGAGGTCAGAGGAGAATGGTCAGACTGGTTTGTGCTGATAGAAAGGCAACAGTAACTCAAATAACCACTCTTTACAACCGAGGTATACAGTAGACAGAGCATCTCAAAAACGCAAAACGTGTTGAACCTTGAAGCAGATGGACTACAGCAGCAGAAGACACACCGGGTGTCAGCTAAGAACAGGAAACTGAGGCTACAATTCACATGGGCTCACTAAAATTAGACAATAGAAGATTAGAAAAGCATTGCCTGGTCTGATGAGTTTCAATTTCTGCTGCAACATTCAGATGGTACGGTCAGATTTTGACAAACAACATGTAAGCATGGATGCATCCTGCCTTGTATCAACGGTTCAGGCTGAAGGGTGATAGTATAATGATGTGGGGGATATTTTCTTGCCACACTTTGGGCCCCTTAGTACCACCTGGGCATCGTTTAAACGCCACAACCTACCTAAGTATTGTTGCTGACCATGTCCATCACTTTATAGCCACAGTGTACATATCTTCTGATGGCTACTTCAATCTCAATCTGTGTGATGCTACCATGTCAATATGGACCAAAATAAGGAATGGTTTCAGCACCTTGTTGAATCTTTGCATGAAGAATTAAGGCAAAAGGTAGTCCAACCCAATACAAGTAAAGTGTATCCAATAGAGTGGCTGGTGAGTGTATATGATAGAGTTGACCAGAGTTCATGACTTTTCTTGATTTGTTGAACAGACACTCATGCAAGAGCTCAGATCTACACATCTGACCCATTCAAAACTAGAGGAAATTAGGATGTTTTTTTTTTGTTTGTAAATGTGCCTCAGTACATTCTGATTGGAAAAATTGTGATCTGACAATCTGGCCATGAAAGAACGTTATTTAGACTGAACAATCTGATCATCGACATCATATTACTTGATTGCTGCCAGCCACGATGACAGCTCCTCATCAGGCCTTAGTGACGCAGCTCGGATGCGCTGGAGAATATCTAGGGAAGAGCTCAGCACCAAGACAGCCACGAGTAATGATGGAACATCTCTTACCTGCTCTGCTTGGCTGAATCTGTCACCCCCCTCCCCATTCCCAGTCTATTGGGAGCCCTCAAACAGGCGCAAGCTGATTGGCTCTCCCTCTCCCCTCCCCCCCTCTCATCCTCTTCACGTCATTATTTTCTTATTTAACAACCAACCCTGAAAACGCGTAGGGAGGAAGAAATCTAAATATAGCCGCAGCCACGACAGCAAACGACACGAATGCACTGCAAAACTCTCTCAAACATCACTGCGTGGGGGGGGGCCCAGACTGATGAGGGCTTCAACAGCTGACCGCTTGAGTCCGCAGACCAGAAACCCTCTGGAGCAAAGCTGGCTCCCCTTTTTTACCATCAACAAACGTCTTTTTCCACATAAAGATTGAAGATCTCTGCATATAAGTAGGTCACTGCTTTCCTGAGAGGGCATCTCATGCTGTCGGAATCAAACATCACAGTTCATCAAAATCTGCACAATGAGAAGATGTGAGGAGACATTCGAAGCTCACTCTGGAGGACACACGCAGTCCCACAGCAGCTGGGGAAACAACTGGTGCAGGAGTAACATTCCCAAGTCTTGAAAAAAAGACATAAGGGTGCAAGCTGATTTGGTTTGATTAGTGAAGATGATTTTAATGATTTAGAAAATTTCTAAGAATGTAACACAATTACGATCAACCAAGTGCCCTGAAACTAAACCGTTAACTAAAAGTATTATAAACATTTTGGTAAATTGAAATAAAGCTGAAATAAAATCTGTACATTTTACACACTGTAAACCCTAATGCTCAAAATAATTGTTTTTTGTAGGGTAAACTTCAAGTAAAAAATGAGTTCAAACTAATCAAATTAACTTTTATGAATATTTAGAACTTTCTTTTTGAGTTCACAAAACTGACATGTTAAAGGACACCTATTATGCAAAATTCACTGTTATAGTAGTTTGAACATAAATGTGTGTTGGCAGTGTGTGTACACAACCACCCTAAAATGGTAAAAATCCACCCACTCCTTTTTTTAAATCCCCATAAATCATAAGCAGTGTCTCAGAACAAGCTTTTTGCAGATTCTGGGGAATGTGACGTCACATTTCACAGGCTCCGCCCACGAGTCTTCATGGACACTGCCGTATTAGCATAGGCTCAGAGAGCAGTCGGCCATGTTTATCTGCTCGCCAGAGCATTTAACAGCAGCATTCAAGTAAGAAATGTGTTCTTAATAAAACTACTATTATTCAGTCAAGAGCAGTGAGTAATTTTCTGTTTATCTTTTGTTGTTTGATTCATATTAACAGAAGCTATAGCAGTAGGTACTGTATATTACACTGCTTTCATTAAGTACACATCTAATATACACACGGGATTGCTGTAACTTACTGCATACGTGCAGAGACATAACCAACTGTTTTCATGTGAACTTTGTGCGTTTCTGACATAACCTTGTGAACATTTGAGCATTTTTAATTGCAATAACACATGAAAGACAACTAGTATAGTTAAATAGCCTACTCATGGACGCACTGACATTCAGCTCTCTGTGCACATGCATCGGGTGTGTGTTCACAAGTTAAGAGTGATATGGCTTTAAAACGCATGCAGATGATATTATTTCATGATGATGAAGAACTACAATGTCACATGAGCGTGTCTGCGATAGAGATGATCATCAAAACAAACAGATGTATCATGTTTCAGTTTTCCTTCGCCTGTTCACAAGATGTAAAGGCTCCGCCCTCTGGGGCGGGGAGCAGCAGCTCATTTGCATTTAAAGGAGACACACAAAACAGCTTATTTTTTCTAAACCCAAGAATTGGCATTTTCAAAATGGTATATTAAATTATCTGTTAGGAATTTTGATCTGAAACTTCACATGCACACTCTGGGAACACCTGAGACTTATATCACATCTTGTAAAAAAGGGGCATAATAGGTGCTCTTTAAGTAATCTGAATTGTTTCATTGGTTTGAGTTTTATAAACCTGTTTCTTTTAATTTAGACAAACTTAAATTGAACTGAAACTGGGCTGGAATTTTTATTTCCCAGCATGCTTTGTCATGACACTCAAAAGGGAGAGTAAATGCTAAAATTAAGTATTATATAATGTTTTTTGTGCAAGATTAATGTTAAGTGGGAGATGTTTTCTGTTATGTGGGTTTTTGGGGGGTTACCATCATTTTGGAGTATGAGCTTGTCTGAGAACAGATATATGTAAAGTGTTTTATATTGTCTTACTCATTCAGCAATTGCTATGCTATTCTAGCCAAGAAATCTAGACGCACCCTAGCGGCAGCTAATGTAATTTGCAGCCAGGGTCATCTAGCAACTCTCCGCTGGCTTGCGAGCATGAAAAACCAAAACTCTACTCAGGCCAATCAAATTGTGTATAGAGTCGGTGGAAGGGCTTAACATAATGATGGCAGATTTTCGACGGTTCTGTGCGAATTTCCTGCTACTTCCCTGCTAACAAAGAACGGCACTGAAGTCATTCTTTAAAAAGGAAGATGTGATCAGAGTTTTGCCGAGCGGATATGGCAAAAGTTTAATCGATCAACTAGCTCCGTTGGTGGGAAGACGCATGGGACTCAGCCACAACCCGCTTGTGATTGTTGTCTCACCACTGATAGCTCTCTGGTTGGTTGTAGCGCTATCCTATCGCATGCAGAGTGAATCTGAAAGACAACCATTTATCCCGCCTCTCGGATTGAGCCCTGCCAATGGTGTGTTCCCAGATTTAACATCTTGATGTGGGTCTGGCTTGTCAAGCTAATGCTATTCTAATGCTATCAAAGCACTGTTAGCATTTACTGAATTAGCTAGTTAAAGCTAGCCAAGTTTCCATTACTAAAATACATAAATTAAGATTACATGATCATTAGTTAAATGTTTGAATTAGCTTACTCACACATTTTAAGTCAAGCAATTACAATGTATGAGTACAAAATAAAAATCTGCCAGTTCTGCTTGCTTAAATGTCTTAACTTATTCTAGTTTACAGTGCATGAAAACAAACAACAACAACAAAAAAATGTTGAAATGTTACCTGAAATAAATTGAAGCACTAAAATAACTGGAAATAAATACAAAGAAATTATTTAAAACAGTAATATTAAAATAAAAAGGCAAAAATCCCATAACAAAAATGACTAAAATATTAATAATTCCAGAATGAAATATAAAAAAAAAAATAATAATCTATAAATAATACTAAAATAATACTAAAATAACAGCAGCCTAGGCCGACTCAAAAGGGTTGTATGATACATCTGTACAATATCTGTAATCAAGCAGTATTCAGGATTTTTGTATTTATTTTTTATTTTTTTTACATATGAATTCAACTGTATGCATACCTTAGCATATGCCTAAAACAACGAAGTATACTTTGGGCTTAATGCTCACTTAAAACACAAGTTAAATGTAATCTTTAGCAAGTCTCATAATGAATATCAATATTCATTATGTCCATTATAATACTGTGATGGTTCAATTCACTGCATATTTTTATTTTATTTAGGAAAAATAATATAGAATTTTACATCAGCCATTTATCGGATATCAGGCATAACATGAACATGTTCGACGTATTGGTAGCCTACTGGTGAGAATTGTAATTTTGTG
This sequence comes from Gobiocypris rarus, assembly GCA_023029165.1. Lineage (NCBI taxonomy): Eukaryota > Metazoa > Chordata > Actinopteri > Cypriniformes > Gobionidae > Gobiocypris > Gobiocypris rarus. The sequence goes on from CM040922.1 coordinate 21,920,552, forward strand.
CATCCCTACTCATGATCCATTCGGTTATTTTTGTATTATTTATTAACTATTATATTATTTATTCATTTATTGATATTTATATCCCAAATTTTTTCATGGAAATATGTCTCATTATAGAAATGAACACCATTTAATTTCACTAAAATCTGGTTGATAGCAACGTTGTTCCAGTATAAACAATAATGCTTATCCAGGGGCACATCCTGCTTGCGCAAACCAGCGAACCAAAATCTATGCAAAATACGGATTGGAAAAAAGTGCCGATCAGCAGAACGGCAGACGCAGGAGAGAGTGAGAACATTCGGTCAAACATAACCACGCGGTACTTCAGCCGGAGAGACCGAGAATAATTATCTCCTGGCCAGAGTGGCGAGCTGTTAAAAAAAAAGAGACGTGAAGTGGTGTTATAAAGAGCTTTCAGTGAGAACGTAATGCGAGTTCAAGCGTCTCTTGATTGCACTGAAGTGTACGGGAAGTGGTGGGGGTCTGAATGTGGCCACTTCAAATCTGTTGTTCTGTACAGGAATTAACAAGCATCCAGGGCCTGTTATACCGCCTGAGTATTGACGGGCTCCCATCTGTCCCTCCGAACGACGCTCACAAGAGCACGCTTACAATACATCAACCTGTTCAGCCGGGTTAAACAGGTTGTACTGGCTGCTGAGGGCTGCATACCTGAAATATGAGATTGACCACCTTGTATTTATTACAACTAATCAAAAACATGTATTAAATGCTCTGAAGCAGGGAGATGCAGTCAAAAAGTTCTGCAATACATAAAGAGGAAGCAGGCCAAGCAATCTCTCCCCGGCGGTGACTCCACCATTTCCTGTAGACATAGGCCCAGTAGTGACTGATTTGGAACGCAGGTAGGACTTTCAACTTCCTGCTAGAGCAGGAAGCAGAACTCTGTTTGCTGTTCTTTCACTAAATTGTTCTAGATTTGATCTTTGGTGGAAAAAAAATTGCCTACTCAGTAGAGATGTATATGTACCATATGTAATCAACCAATATTAGCTTATTATATAAATAACAGGAAGCAGAACTGAATTCAGTATTTAATTTCCCCACATTTAGACTACATTCACAGCCATCAAACACTAATTTAAAGGGATAGTTCTCCCAACAATGACAATTCTGTCATCATTTACTCAGCGTCAAGTTGTTCCAAACCTGTATGCGTTTCTTTCTTCTGCTGAACACAAAAGAAGATATTTTGAAGAATGTCGGCAACCAAACATTTGATGGACCCCATTGACTTCCATAGTATTTTTTTCCCATACTACGGAAGTCTATGGGGCCCATGGAATGTTTGGTTACAGACATTCTTCAAAATATCTTCTTTTGTGTTCAACACAGAAAATAAAGTCATACAGTTTTGGAACAACTTTAGGGTGAGTTAATGATGACAACATTTTTGGGTGAACTATCCCTTTAATAACACAATTAAATATAACATTTAACAAGTCTGAAAATGAATATACTGTACATTATAATTGCGATAGCTCAATTCACATGTAGTATTTAACGTTATTTTAATTTTACATTTATTTAGACGAAAGATGTCCAATTTTGATAATAATATGCTCGCATATATAAAATGGCCAGTCACAATGGTTTACTAAAAATAATACATTTAAATCGTCATGTCGTCAAGACTCTTCTTGAGCTTTTATCCCCGTATTAGTGCTCATTTCCTTTTAGATCTTGAAACACAGATCCATAGCACTTCATCAATCTGAGGATCTCAAAAACAATCATTCTGGTGCATGCGGTCACATTCTCGCCCCAATACTCAAACTACAGGCCCTCTGGGGCTGTTTGCAGACCATCCACCCTATGGCTGTATTGATTACCCATTAATTACCCCTACCAGTGGAGCAATAAGGCACTTTCCAGGTGGAGCACACATCAATAATGACACCTAACCGCCGTTGTTGTGGAAGTTACGGTGAGACGTTATCGGAAAAACATCACACACAGACCGGCTGACAGTCCAGCGAAAGCCTTTACTGTCAAAATACCAGGACCGCTTTTGGAATGGAGATGCTGCAGGAATGCTGTGCTTTATGCAGCATCTCACTGCTAAGAATATTTCACCTAGTCAACAGAACCAGGTCAAATAAACCCCCCCACTGGGTTAGTGTGCTGTGAACTCCATGCACAAACCAATGCTCAATGTTTTCCCTTACAGAAATGCACCATGGTATTTGTGGTGTTGTCTTTTAGATTGTATTGACACACAGTAATGGACTTGTCAAACCTGTACAAAATGACCAGTGTGTTTCTACAATAAAACTGTAGCTTTGTATTTGTCACTATACTGACAATTTTAAGATACTACTTAAATCTCTTCACACTCGCAAAAAAACTCGCCCTGTATCACATGGTTTTACCATGGTTTATTACTATTGTGCTGCTATATGATGCTATATTACCATATTCAAGCATTGAGATATTTACATCTCAGCCTAATCCATGAACCATGATATTATTATCATGCTACATTGTCAGGTGTGTGAGAGAGAGAGGTTTAAATTCAACCTCTGTGCGTTTCTAAAATCATGTAGTGTCTAAATTCCACTGTATAGCCGTGGTGCCCTGTGCAAACGTGGTAACACCATAGTACTTTTTGTTAGGGTTATTATGGTAAATTGCAATAAGAGGGGTTCTTTCCAAGCGCTGTGCGCATCTAGGCTATAATGCACCACAATAAACAGCTGCAGTGCAAAAATAGGAAGAAACGGATAAAGCGCGCGCGCAAGAGCGGATCCGCTCTTTCATGACGCTGCACTTCGGCCCCTCTCGTCGTTATTACCTCTAAAGTGCGGATCTCCTGCTGTGTGAGATCGTTGGACGCCGCACATTTGGTCCGGAGACCTTGTAAACTGGAGATGGAGATGTCGATCATGTTCTGGATCAGTTCGCACTGGTGTAGCGCGGCCATCGCTGCGCCACCGCCGCCGCCGCCGCCGCTGCTGCTGCTGTCCCTCTGTTCATCACTCTCCTCCACCATCATCAGCCCCACTCTAACACCATCCATCCCACTGCATCGGGCTCGGCGTGGATGGAGAGATGAGTGCAACTACAAATAACAATACAATCCACATGCACTACTACAGACGCATGCCATCAGACTGTCCGAGCAGGACAATAGATGAGGTCTATACTGGGATCCACAAGGGAGATGTGGTTCAAGGTAATCCCAAATCCAAGTGCGCTTTTGAAGCCCGTCGTGCGAGATGCGCGTTCTGCTGTGAGACTCTGCTCACTGTCTGTCAGCTGTGGGAAACATCGGACGACGCGGTGCGCGCTGGGAAATGAAGTCCGTGCGCACATGTCTGTAGGCCAATGCACGAACGATATATATAGATAGACAGACAGACAGACAGACAGACAGATAGACAGATAGACAGATAGATAGACAGACAGACAGACAGATAGACAGATAGACAGATAGATAGGCAGATAGACAGATAGATAGATAGATAGATAGATAGATAGATAGATAGATAGATAGATAGATAGATAGATAGATAGATAGATAGATAGATATTACCATGTTTTTGCTTTGCTACATCTGATCTAAAGTTTTGTTTTAAGAACAAGAACAAAAACATGAATATATTATGAATAATATAATCGTAAAGATACTTAAGCCAATTATTATGCTTTTCCGTTAACAAATACAATTTTAGGTTTTTGACAGATATTACATTTGTAATTATTTTCTTTATTTGTCACTGATTCTGTGTAAACATATAACCAAAAAATAGTGCTATATAATGATGTTTAAGGTATAATGATAGTATTTAATATTAATATTATTTAATTTTAACCCCGTAATGGTTCAAGTGAAAACACATGCACTCTATTACGTGCTGTCCATTACTGAGGACCCTGAAGAAATCCGTGTCTTTGAAAACTCGCAAAATGCTTTTTTGAGTTGTTTATTCAAAATAAACCAATCAAATACTAATGATGAACTGCAAAATAATTCAGCTAGTGTTCCTCTTTCCACAAAAATGTCAGATATTTTTAAAACCAAGGATGGGCCAAACAGTTCTCCATCTGAAACTTCCAGAAAGGACTTCAAACTGTGTCATATATGTGAGCATGGACCACAAAACCAGTCATAAGGGTCAATTTTTTGAAATTGAGATTTATACGCCATGGATAAATAAGCTTTTCATTGATGTAGGCTATGGTTTGTTTAGGATAGGACAGTATTTGGCAGACTATTTGAAAATCTGAGTGTACAAAGAAATCTAAATATTGAGGAAATCGCCTTTTCATTTGTGGTTTTTCTTTCCTTAGGGCGTCCTTGACTCAAACAGGGGGCCTTTCACATCTTAGGGATTGTAACAAATGAAAATTGAAATTCACTCCTTTGCCTGATACTAAACTGTGTTTCTCCGTATGAGCACGAGCATGTTTAATCACATTTATTAAAATAATTTTGGGGCGGGGTGAGGTGGGGGGTGGTAGGGTGTTAGAAGAATTTCTCATCTCACTGAGGGTGTGATGTTCCCTCACATCAAACGCTCAATCTGACTGCTGAGTCACTCTCCAAACCTCACCTCCTCTTCCATCTGTCCTCCATCTCACTCTCTTTCTCTCTATCCTTCCATCTGTCCTCCATCTCTCCATCTGGGTGCTGCATAACACTATACATCCTCCCCAACACACATCTCAGTGACAGAACATTATTCAAAGTGTCCAGTTTGCAAGAACGGATTACAGTCCAAATTGTGTGAGGTAACGTCCAAACAATGAGAAAGTCTTATGAGAAATAAAGTCGCAGTAAAATAAGGACTCAAATTATACATCATGAGTGTAATAGATTGAAAAAGAGACATCATGATATGTCCAGATATGCCATTTTGTTCTTTCACAAATTGTTAAAGTGGGATTGATTGTATCTATCTATATCAATTTCACATCTGCATAACTTATTTCTATTTATTCAGGTATCTGATACATTTGAGCATGCACATATACGGCATTTTTTCCTAATCTCACATCTAGCATGACTGACTCAAATAATTCATTATGATGTATTACACTTACTGATTCAGCAGGCGATTTGATCAAAAGCAACTTAGAAATGAGGGCAAACACAAGTAATATTACAGAGTCAGAGCCAAAAATGTTCATTCTGTCATCATTTACTCATCTGTCGTTTATGACTTTCTATCAACTGTGAAACACAAAAGAAGATCATTCGAAGAATATCGTTTTTTGTTCATACAGTGCTGCTTTGGTATTATTTATATACTTTTATAGTATTTATTAAATTATTTAATTAGCTTTCATTTTTATATTTTCAGTTTACTTTCATTTGTTTTACTAATTTTATGTGCTTTTGTCATTTTTATTAGTTTTTTATTAAAAAATCTTTTAGTTTTAGTAATTTTAGTATTTCAACTTAAACATATTTATTTCAGTTAGCTGCCAAGACAACATTTGTAATTTCCTTAAAAAACAACAACAAATAAAAGTATATTTTAATATTATATTTTAGTTTTTTTCTTTCTTTTTTTAAACAACACTGATCCAATGAAAGACAAAGGGTCCCGAAACAATATTGGAGTTGGACCTCATTGATTTTCATTGTAATGGGCTAATATATATATATATATATATATATATATATATATATATATATATATATATATATATATATATATATATATATATATATCTCATCTTCTTCTGTGCCCTGCAGAAGAAAGAAAGTCATACAGATTTGGAATGACATGATGGTGAGTAAATGACAGAATTTTCATTTTTGGATGAACTGTCCCTTTAAGAGTTATCCAGAGTAGTACAAAGCTAGCAGGCGTTTAAGTAAATATCAAAATAAAAGGTATCTAAATTTATATATTTCTCTCACCAGTTAGAGAGTTAGGTGTAGATCTGCTCCATGCTGACCACAGGAACCTCTTGTAGAAACTGGACTGTCCCATCCAGACAGAAGAATTGTTATTACCGTGACCTCTTCCAAAGCTAGCATGGCAAGTTTAGTGTTTATTTTACAGCATTCTTAAGTCTTTAGTAGAAAAAAAATGAAATTAAGCAAGTTCTAAACTAAGACTAGGTCATTTATGTGAGAAAGTTTTAGAGCACTAAGCAAAAAAAAAAGAAAGAAAAAAAGGCCAGCAAAAGTACTACAGACAAAGTGCAGCTTCCACCTGGCTCCTGCTATGTCGTCAGATACTGACACTCTATTGGTCTGACTGAGGAATCCCTTCCTAGGATACAGCAGATTAAATTGGATTGTGGGGGATCTGATGGCAGAGATCATCCGTGACACAGGCTTTCAATAAGTACCTGACTGACATGTCTTTTCAGTCAGATTTCAGACTGTTTGTGTCTGTGGGGCAGGTGGTGGGGTGTGTGCTTTTGTTCTAATTTTGTTTTGTGAGATCAGATTCAAGATTATTTTCGAGAGCTAGGTAAAAAGGCCACCAGTTGCAAGATCTGGGAGTGGTGCATTATGGGGTTTCGAGGTAGACAGGCATGGCTATAAATAAATCACAATCTGCAGACACCAGACAATGAACAGAAACACTCGGACACGTGAGCACCCACAGCTATCTCCCTCTCCCAGGGGCGCTACAGGTATTTAGAGACAAAATAATGGTCATCTATCACAGGAATGTCAGATTGTGTCTGAAAAAAAAAAAAAGAAAATTAGTTTGAGATGTGCTTGAGAGGAACAAACATTAACCAGGAGAACTGGTGTATAGCTCCATCTACTGGACAGTTACAGCAATTTCCACAGCATAAGCTTGTTTATCATGTTCGTTTATTATAGGCTACCTGATCTAGGTCAAATATGATGGAGTGAAAATAAAATGTCACAAAGCATCGAGTTCACTGATATACCAACATTATTTTCAACTAAATTAGGTACAGACATTTCAATCAATAACTCTAGCCCTACACGATCAGGCATTATAGCCACCTTCCTAATATTGTGTTGGTCCCCTTTTTGCTGCCAAAACAGCCCTGACCCGTCGAGGCATGGACTCCACTAGACCTCTGAAGGTGTGCTGTGGTATGGTACCAGGGTGTTAGCAGTAGATCCTTTAAGTCCTATAAATAGCGAGGTGGGGCCTCCATGGATTGGACTTGTTTGTTCAGCACATCCCACAGATGGTCTGCAACAATGCTTGGGTAAGTGGTACGTATCAAAGTAAAATCCACATGGCAGGACCAAAGGTTTCCCAGTAGGACATTGCCCAAATCATCACACTGCCTCCGCCTGCTTGCCTTCTTCTCATAGTGTATCCTGGTGCCATGTGTTTCCCAGGTAAGAAATGCACACGCAATCCACCATCCATGTGATGTAAAAGAAAACGTGATTCATCAGACCAGGCCACCTTCTCCCATTGCTCTGTGGTCCAGTTATGATGCTCATGTGTCCACTGTTGGTGCTTTCGGTGGTGAACAGGGGTCAGCATGTGCACGCAACAAACTGCGGTGCAGTGTGTATTCTGACACCTTTCTATCAGAACTAGATTTAACTTCTTGAGCAATTTGAGCTACAGCAGCACGTCTGTTTGATTGGACCACAAGGGCCAGCCTTCGCTCCCCACGTGCATCAATGAGCCTTGGCCACCCATGAGCCCGTCGCCGGTTCACCACTGTTCCTTCCTTGGATCACTTTTGATAGATACTGTCCACTGTAGACCGGGAACACCCCACAAGAGCTGCAGTTTTGGAGATGCTTTGACCCAGTCGTCTAGCCATCACAATCTGGCCCTTGTTAAACTCACTCAAATCCTTAAGCTTGCCCATTTTTCTTGCTTCTAACACATCAACTTTGAGGACAACATGTTCACTTGCTGCCTAATATATCGCACCCACTAACAGGTGCTGTGATGAAGAGATAATCAGTGTTATTCACTTCACCGGTCATAATGTTATGCCTGATCAGTCTAATCTATGCATTATGTATACATTTACTGTGGTTAGTTACTGTTGATTTTTAAATGTAGGCTATTAATTTGGTTACATTGTGCTAGCCTATGGTACTGACCCAAATTAGCTTGTGGATGCAAACAAAAGTTTTATTTGTATTAATGTCATAAGTAAAACCCTGCTATAGTCCGACATTATACATTTATTCTATGAGTTATATTAATCAACAAATATAATTACATACACAAGATGACCTGCTCTAATAAACAAATCCGCTTTTATGTGCTATCCGTATTCCTTCAATGTACTCTCAGGATGTTGGGTTCTCCAGAGACCCCAGACTATAAAATGTGATTTTGTAAAATGTAATTTTTTTTAACAAATGTAATATCATTCACTTTATTAATGTTTAACTCTACGTCTGTTCAGTGTTGGGAGATTTAAGGTATTTTTTTCTTCTATATAAATCAGTTTAAAAAGTACAATTCACTTTTTAAAAAAAAGATCCACATTTCTCATTTTCATTCATGGAGATAACGTGGACAATGTGCCATGGTTTAATGGAAGACTGCTGCCATCATCTGGAGAACAAACACTTTTACAATTAAAATAACATGACATTTAAACTACAGCCAAATGGCTTCAACATCAAAGCATTGAAAAAAATGATTTTTGTTTTTGACAAATTAGGCAAGGCAAGGCAAGGCAAGTTTATTTATATAGCACATTTCATACACAATGGCAATTCAAAGTGCTTTACATAAAACATGAAATTAAAATAGTGATAACATATGCAAATAAGAATACCACGTGTAAGAATTAAAAATAAAAACAGGATAATTAAAACAGATGTAAAGAGAATTTTTAAAATTAGAAGAAATAGAAATATACAGTTGTAAAGATAATTAAAAAGAATAAAATGATTACAGTATACATAGATTAAAAAAATAATAATAATAAAGATGATGCATAGATTAGATTAGGTGCAATCAGTCGGACGTACAGTGGCACAGTGCTCATTCAGTAAATGCACAGCTGAACAGATGTGTTTTGAGTCTGGACGTACAGTGGCACAGTGCTCATTCAGTAAATGCACAGCTGGACAGATGTGTTTTGAGTCTGGATTTGAATGTGGCTACTGTTGGAGCACATCTGATCTGTTCTGGAAGCTGGTTCCAGCTGCGGCTGGCATAATAGCTGAACGCAGACTCTCCTTGCTTTGAGTGAACTCTTGGTATTTCCACCTGACTTGATCCTGATGATCTGAGTGATCTGTTGGGTTTGTATTTAATCAGCATATCTGCAATGTATTGAGGTCCTATGCTATTAAGTGATTTATAAACAAGTAATAGTACTTTAAAATCAATCCTAAATGTAACTGGAAGCCAGTGTAAAGACCTGAGGACTGGCGTGATATGGTCATATTTTCTTGTTCTGCTCAGAATCCTGGCCGCAGCGTTCTGTATGAGCTGAAGCTGTCTAATGGTCTTTTCGAGAAGGCTGGTGAGAAGACCATTACAATAGTCCACCCTGCTGGTGATGAAAGCATGAACGAGTTTCTCTAAGTCTTGCCTGGAAACAAAGCATCTAATTCTTGCAATATTTTTCAGACGATAGTAAGCTGATTTAGTTATTGCTTTGACATGAACATTTCTTTTTTATTTCAGCAAACTTCATTACAGATAGACCCCGAAGGGTTAAAGCCACAATATGTAATTTTTCGCCACTAGAGGTCGCTTATTCAAAACAATGGTGTAGCTTGATGACACCTTGATTTCACAGAGCTTTTATTATGCCGCTTCTCCTGGTCATGTTTAGGCAAGTATGGGGTAACACAGCACAGTTTTAACATATTAGATACATTATTATTTAAGTGTGTTGAAAGTGATGTTATAATGCTACTCTGTGCATTCGCTCTGTGGCTACAGTGAGCCACTTGTTGCACACTGCAGTAAGCTAGATCGATATTAGGCATGGTAAAACATGTTACTCGCGGTAAATCAAGAAAACAAGATTTAAGACTAACTGTGTTGAGCTATATAACAATGATTCATTTTCTGTTGATGAGTGTATCCAAACATTTGCTCCCCTGTCTAATAAAGCACATCATTTATTAAAGCGTCTTTGGTGTTTCCATGGATTCTACAAAAAAAAATTGAAAATAAAGGGTAACGCGGGTATGATGTCATTGACAGGCGAAGCACGGACACGGTCTGTGTCCTGGTTAAATTTGCTTATTTCTCTGGATTTAAAAAATCTTGGAAACATTTGGGATACTGTAAGTAGGCTATACAAGTAAAAAAAAAAAAATATATATATATATATATATATATATATACATATATATATATATATATATATATATATATATATATATATATATATATATATAAAACAAGAAACTATTAACTAACAAGAAACTCTGATTAAAAAATTAATAAGTGATAGTGCTTAGATGTGGTTGTTCACTACTTGCCAATCAATAACTACTATTTTTTCATCCCTCCCAGAGGACTACTAAGAACTACTATATACAGGTTCATCATTGGCATGAATAATGCATAATGTACAGGACGTTTCTGAATGGTTGGTTAACGTAATGTCACTTTGATCTATCGTTGTATGTACTGGCAGGGTAGCGTAGTGAGATACGAATGCTATGTGTTTACTGATGTATGTAATTTCATTGACAAATTGTCAGCGTGTCACAGTTTGTAATAACACAATAACCATAACGCGTTGTTCATTATAAATGTGGGATTATGAATTATATTGAGAACCTCATACATAGAAAGCATGCCGTAATGTACTTTAGCTGAATTCATCATAAAGCGTGGAAAACAAAACTCAGCCTCTGCGTGCGTCTTCTGCGGTTAGGATTTGGGAACATCAAAATGACTGCTGTGTTCGTTATTACATCCAAGAACAGAACACCACAATCGCTTAGACGCCATTCTGCTTCAGCGTTATCAACAATGGTGGACTATGATGACAGCTAGCTCAGGGCGGGTCTGTGTTGAAACCTGCTGTCAATTAACAATCGTTGGAGGGGCGTCCGACCGTGTGACGTCACACGGTCAGACAGCTCGATATGAGACAGGAGAAAACATATAAGGAGATAAAAAAAAAAAAAGGATGATTTTGTACAGGCACTGCCAAAACACATTTTACGTACAATCAACTTGTAAAAGTTGTAAATATGACCCCGTGGATAAGGTCTCAGATAATGAACAATGTAAGGGTACAGATGTATTTGTAAATATTTTTTCTAAAAATGTATTCACTTACTTTGTGTTACTCCATCAGACACACTAAAAAGCATGCTAATTTAATTGAATCCATCCAAAAACTGTGTAAAGTCTTGTTATGTAATATTGGTGTTCTGTAAAGGAGCTAAGTCATTAAATACATTCACTGTTTTTTTGTTTGTTTTCACACTATTATGAAAAACCCAGTTCCTAAAGTCCTTAATTCTCCTCCCTCCTTTAATATAAAACATATATCACCAATGTTCTTAGGTAATTAGGCCATAATATCATGTAGTTCCATTGATGTTTTAAACATTTTACACAATAAATTGAACAAAAAAAAAGAATTATCAATTTTTCAGTTTCAAAATTATCAAAAACCTTCACCTGACGGTGTAAAATACTGATGAGTTGACAAATACTGACGGAGTTGACAAAGGTCCAGCTGGGGCCAAGTGTATGCAGTGTATGTAAATAGAATCATAAAAAACTAATCCCCCATGCAAAAAACAAAACATTAAATCACATTATTCTTGTTTTTTTTTGAGAGAGAGAGAGAGAGAGAGAGAGAGAGAGAGAGAGAGAGAGAGAGAGAGAGAGAGAGAGAGGAAATTGCCAGTCATCATTCATAAAACTTGACAGATTTGACGTCTGATGGAGTTGACAAAATTGCATTTTTTCCCCACCTTCACAGTGGAGCAATTTACTTTTTTCCCCTCAGTTGTAGGCTAGCTGCCTTAATAAACATATCAAAAAGGAGAGATTTATCACACAACTATTTACAGAAACTATATAGGCTACTGCAATGACGGAGTTGACATGTTAAAAGACTTCAATATTGTTTGTTTAAAATATAAAAAAAATATATAACTTCCGGCGTGTCCTATTGTGAGATCCACAATGAGCAGCAACAAGTAAATGCTCCCCAGAGTTAAAGCTGCCCATGACACTGCCTGATTTATTCAGAATTATATAAAAAAAGCCTGACGGAGTTGACGCAAAGTGAGGACACAACTTTTATAGCTATTATTTTTTAATGGAAAATATAATTGAATGCTTACTTTTCTTATTATTTGATATCTTAAAGATCTCCGCCTTTTAAAACTGCGTGTATTTTTTTTTTAAATCAGTGAATTAATTCTAACGTGAAAGGTAATGCACTAATGACTCATACATTATCAAATTCTTCAGAAGGAATTACTAATTATTTGGATCAGTATTCCAAAGTGAAAAACATGATAACTCCCTAATACTGAAATCATTGTAAGCTTTTGTAATGTTTTGGATAGTATAATGACTTAAGTGTTACTACATCCTTGCATCCCTACATCCTCAGTGAGGCTCTACAGTATGTGTTAAAGAAATGTTCTGTAGACAGTTATAGGCTACCGTATATTTAGCCTTATGGTACAGGATGTGGCGTCCTCTACTGGTTCTTACAGGAAATACAGCAGGATCATAATCAGCCATAACAAACAAAATACATGTTTTAAAACAAAACAATGTTACACCCTAAATATTTGACAGAGTAAATGTGCGCATATAAAAACTTTATACTGAAACTTTTAATGTTCTACTGTTTAATAATCAAAACAAACACGGACGTGTTGGTTTCAAAATGTAATTAATTTAATAACAAACAAAACGATCCTATGAAAATCAATAGCAATTTACAGTGAGCTAACAGCCCTAAACTGTGAGAATTATTACAATTAATTTTTTATATTTACTATCCCAGTGTAAATATACACAACCAGATCGTACTTCACACACTAAGAATAAAATCATGAATGTTCATTCCAGGAATGAATGGTGAAAAGAAGTCTTGAAGCATGATTTTAGATCGTGAGTTGGCTGAAAACACGTTTCAACTTTGCAACTAAATATGATAACTCATTTTTAATCAATCACCCAGATATCAAAGTAATATCTTATCAAATAAGATCAAGAGAAATGAAAAGAGCATTATCAGGAACTGAACATGGGCTCCAGGCCGTTTAAATTCTCCTGAGATAAACAGATTTTCTTATCAAGCTGAGCAATGAGGTTTTGTGCTTGTGGATGTTGTGCTGTACGTCCAGCACAGCGTGAGCACCGGCCCGACGCAGCAGTCTTTTTAACACCACCTGATCTGCTACACCGCATGCCAGTCAAAAACTACAAGAGACTGTTGAACCAGAATATTACAAACAATAAAACTATGATGATTTCATGGCTCAGGTTTAATTAAGCATTGCAGGAAACTAATGATTAAAATCTTCATCTTCATGATGCTTTCATTTTTAAATGCAGATACAATCGGTTGCTCCGGCCATTATTCATCTGTAAAAGAACATTAAAAAACATGTCAATACACACACGCACACGCACACACACAACAGGTGCCATGATGAAGAAATAATCAGTGTTATTCCCTTCACTTCATAATGTTATGCCTGATCAGTATATATAGTTTATACCGAAATTATATATCCTAAGGTAGGTAGTACGTGTCAAAGTAACATCCACATGGATGGCAGGACCCAAGGTTTCCCAGCAGAACATTGCCCAAAGCATCACACTGCCTCCGCCGGCTTGCCTTCTTCTCATAGTGTATCCTGGTGCCATGTGTTCTCTAGGTAAGCAATACTCACGCACCCGGGCATCCACGTGATGTAAAAGAAAACGTGATTGATCAGACAAGGCCACCTTCTTCCATTGCTCCCTGGTCAAGTTCTGATGCTCACGTGCCCACTGTTGGCTCTTTCGGCGGTGGACAGGGGTCAGCATGGGCACCCTGACTGGTCTGCGGATATGCAGCCCCATACACAACAAACCGCAATGCACTGTGTATTTTGACACCTTTCTATCAGAACTAGCATTGACTTCTTGAGCAATTTGAGCTACAGCAGCTCATCTGTTTGATCGGACCACACAGGCCAGCCTTCGCTTCCCACGTGCATCAATGAGCCTTGGCCGCCCATGACCCTATCGCCGGTTCACCACTGTTCCTTCCTTGGACCACTTTTGATAGATACTGACCACTGCAGACCGAAAACACCCCACAAGAGCTGAGGTTTTGGAGATTCTCTGACCCAGTCGTCTAGCCATCACAATTTGGCCCTTGTCAAATTCGCTCAAATCCTTACACTTGCCCATTTTTCCTACTTCTAACACCACAACTTTGAGGATAAAATGTTCACTTGCTGCCTAATATATCCCACCCACTAACAGGTGCTGTGATGAAGAGATAATCAGTGTTATTCACTTTACCTGTCAGTGGTCATAATGTTATGCCCGGTCGATGTATATATACTTCATACACTTTCTATACATTAATCACTGTGTTTACACAAAAAAATATTAATGAGCAAAACTCATTTTCAATATTTGTAACATAAAAACCTTTGTAATATGAAATGTTATTTTGAGCAGCAAATCAGCATGTTACGTGGATTGTGACACTGAAGACTGGAGCAATGGAATAAATAACATTTTAAAATATATAAAAATAGCATGTTACAATTTTTACTGTATTTTCAATCAAATAAATGCAGCCTTGGCGAGCATAAGAGACTTTCAAAAATACAGTATAGAATTTTTTTTTTATAACTTTAATATCAATTATCTAAATCTAAAGGGATGTGATCTGATCATCAAATAAACTCTAAAATGAAAAATGTGTCCCTTAATAAAAATTAAATTATTTTCTGAGAATTTCAAAAAAGGAATAAAACCTTTTTATTATAGCTGTAATTTATGCTAAGGTTGACATCATAAAAATATATATTGTATATTTTATATATAATACTTATTATTTAACAATACATTTAATACCAATTATCTAGATCTTTGAGGGTGTTAAGTGTGGACTTACCATGATATCACTTCCTTTGATTCTTCCCCTTCCTCTCTTCCTGACAGCCTCTTGAGTTGGTTGCTGTCCTCAGCTTATAAACACATACACATTTCCACTTTACAAGGTTTCACCAAATATTATACATCAATGCAGTCTCACTGCATTGAGATAAAGAGAATATTTACCTGACAGCGGCCCCTCTATTTCATCCAGCAGATTGATGGTGGAGTTTGCAGAGCCCAGACTGAGAGGAAGTCAAGGACCGAACACACTGCAGGTTTAATACTACAACGGCTTATATCCAGTTCTAAGTTATATGCTAACTAGAACGTTTAACTTTTAAAAGTTTACCTTTGGGCATTCACACAATAGACTACATGATCAAATAATCATATTTAGACACACACATTAGAATGAAGCTAACAGCTAGACTTAAAAAGATCAAGAAATAAAAAAAGTAAGAACTCTTCCTTTACACAACATACATAGATGCAGACTTCAGGCAGCGACTGTCTGGGCTAGACATACGAGGATATGACTGATGTTTGGGCAGAGCTCGCTTTTTGGACTTCTTCCTTCTGGTCTTCTCTGAGAATGACCTAGCAATTTCAAAAAGCTTCTTCCTTGTAGCTGTAGGTAATAATAAAGTGGTCAGAATGGGTTGAGAGCTCAAGCCTTTAAATAAATTAGCTGCTAAGTTTTAAGCTTTAGGTCTATGTTCTCTTACATTTGCCCATGTGCTTGAGTTTCTCCAGGAATAAGGCATCATCAGAGACAGATGAACAGGCCTCCTCAGACCCCGAGCCACAATTATCACCTACATCAAGAGTTAGACATGAGCATGTCAACATATGTTCGTAAAGAAGGTTGAGCAAATAATGAATGAATTTTGGGGTGAACTATTTCTTTAAAGGTACAGGTATATATATATATATATATATATATATATATATATATATATATATATATATATATATATATATATATATATATATATATATATATATATATATATAATTTCAATATAATTTTTTTGTTGCAATAAACTAATATAAATATATTGTTTTTTTATACACTATATTGGTAAAAGTATTGGGACATCCCTCAAAATGATGGAATTCAGGTGTTCCGATCACTTCCATGACCAAATGTGTATAAAATCAAGTACCTAGGCATGCAGACTGCTTCTACAAACATTTGGGAAAGAATGGGTTGCTCTCAGGAGGTCAGTGAATTTAACCGTGATAGGTTGCCACCTGTGCAATAAATCCATGTGAAATTTCCTCACTTCTAAATATTTAACGGTCAACTGTTAGTGGTATTAAAAGAAAGTGAAAGCAATTGGGAACAACAGCCACGAAGTGATAGGCACCGTAAAATCACAGAACAGGATCAGCACATGCTGAGGTGCAGAAGTCGCCAACTCTCTGCAGAGTCAATAGCTACAGACCTCCAAACTTTGTCTGGACTTCAGATTAGCTCAAGAACAGAGCGTAGAGAGCTTCATGGAACGGGTTTCCATGGCCGAGCAGCTGCATCCAAGCCTTACCTCACCAAGTGCAATGCAAAGCATCGGATGCAGTGGTGTAAAGGACAAGTGGAGACATGTACTCTGGAATGATGAATCGCGCTGCTTTGTCTGGCAATCCGATGGACGAGTCTCGAGAATGGTACTTGCCTGAATGCAGTGTGCCAACTGTTTGGTCGAGGGGGGATTATGGTGTGGGGCTGTTTTTAGGGGTTGGTCTTGGCCTCTTAGTTCCAGTGAAAGGAACTCTTAATGCTTCAGCATACCAAGACATTTTGGACGATTTCATGCTCTCAACTTTGTGGGAACAGTTTGGGGATGGCTCCTTCTTTTTCCAACATGACTGCGCATCAGTGCACAAACAAGGTCCATAAAGACATGAATGAGCGAGTTTGCTGTGGAGGAACTTGACTGGCCTGAACAGAGTCCTAACCTCAACCCGATAGAACACCTTTGGGATGAATTAGAGCAGAGACGAGCCAGGTCTTCTCCTCCAAAATCAATGCCTGACCTCACAAATGCGCTTCTAGAAGAATGGTCAAGAATTCCCATAAACACACTCCTAAACCTTGTGGAAAGCCTTCCCAGAAGAGTTGAAGCTGTTATAGCTGCAAAGGGTGGCCCAACTCCGTATTAAACCCTACGGATTAAAAGTTGAGCATGTAAAGGCTGGCGTCCCAAAACTTCTGGCAATATAGTGTATATAATCAGCATTTGTGCATCTTTCGATTATGCTGTTCGCAATGCATAATGGGATTGAAGTTCTTTCCCTTCACTAAAGCCGTTAAGGTACACAGTCTTGTAACTTTGCATTTCCGTCAGATTTTCAACAACTTTTTTACTTCAAATCATAGTTTGCAATGTTATGATTCACCTTGTAGCTGATTGTTAAAGTGTTATAAGCCATGAACAAAGCCAAAGTCTTTTTTTGAATGCCTAAGGGAAAAATGTATGGGAAAAAATACCAGCACTGCTAAAAAAAAAAGGAACTGTTGAACTCTGAAGCCCCTCCTTCCAAAAAGCGCAATGTAATCTGATTGGTTAGCTGGCCTAGATTAGTGAGTTGTGATTGGTCAATTGCTTCTGGCGCGTTTTTGGAAATGTCATGCCCCTTACTATAACCACTACTAACACAACTCAACCAGGCGTTGCCCCTTTTTTGCCTATGCCTTGGTTGGGAATTATTTAAATGAGGAATATTGTGACGTTTATGTGGAGAATATGACCCATGAAGGCCATTATATGTGTGTTATGCTTTATGTGGCGGCACAAACAGGTTCAGATGAAGCTTCCTGTCAGTGTATGTGTGGCAGAGCAGCTCGCACTGTGTGGCTGATGAATGAAGATGAAGGCAATCTACCTTCGGTGGAGTTCTCCGTGCAAGCGAATGAATGACCACACTGTGTTTTCTCGCACTTCTGACGATCTAAAACACAGCAGGCAACAGGGTCACTGAGGGCAGGTGAAGATCAGCCGCTCCAGAGTGAGACAGGGGACTGAACGACACAACACTACAAACAGTGTGTTAGGAATGAAAGCTGTTCACAAACACACACACACCTCTGGAGTTAATTCAAAATGCATTTTAGCAGAATGACAGGAGCGATGGTTTACAAATATGAGAATGAAAAACATTGCAAATCTTTTTGCAAATAAGAGGGAATAAAGTTTAAAATGTAGTACTTGATTACATTTATTTAAAAAAAAATGTGCATGTCGTTTTTCATAATATAAATCATTCCAAAAAGCAGGAGGAACTTTGGAGGAACCAAGACTTTAAAAAGGTCCCAAATAATGGTAAAAACCAATGTTGGTTTATGAATTCTTTTTAATGAATGACATATTCACATGGAGAAATCCAAACATTATTTCATCTTAAGTGAAGTATGTTTGAAAAATGAGTGTCTGTGTGACAGTGTTTGCTCTTCTGTTCTTCTGACCTAGTTACACTACAGCTTTTGGGGAAATATCTGAAAAATGTCCCAACAGCAACTGGAATGGAATAAATAATCAAATAAAATAACCCACTTCCTTCACTTATGTATGTATTTAAATTTAATTTAATTAAATATAAGTACATGAATATTAATATAGTAACATAAGTACAATTGAAGTATACTTTAATTTAATTTTAATTTAAAGTCAACATGAAATGCATCATATTGACCATAAGCTTAGACTCAGATCTGCCTCCATCCAGTTAATAACCGTTGAATTGAACCAAGTCTCTGCCCTTCATTTTTTTCTTTTCAGTAATTCGCTTCACTTGGAAGTTGACACGATACAGAAAAAATTAGCTGCCACTTCCATTACATTGTGACTTTAAGAACAATAGAGGGCAATATGAAATTCACATTGAGGTCCTCATATCAAATCATATATATATATGTATATATATGTGTGTATGTGTGTGTATGTATACCTATCTCCAGAGCTATGAGGAAGTCTCTGTTACGCTGTAGCTCTTTCATGAACTCCTGATTCTGCAGGAAAAGCGCGATTCTCTCGTCATCCAAGTACTGTTTCAACTTCCTGTCCTGTTCAGATGACCAAACGCTACCTGACAGGGCACCACTGCTGGATGAGAGCTGTGTCAGGGATGACAAGGAGGAAGAGGAGGAGGAGGAAGGCTGAGACAAGCTGCTCTGAGAACGCTGTGGGGGAACAAAAATCACCAAGGACATTTTTACCGAAATGACATAAAAAATTAACCATGAGACGATTGATTTGCTTTGCCTGGCTTAAAATAAACTCATGATATTTGTGTGTATTATTGAAAGGAATTGTACTTAAAAATGCTACAAAAGTATTATATGTATATAATATTGTCACTGTATATGAATCAGTGAATCTGGACACAAAGCAGGGGGTGGGGAGAGTACTTTGCATCTCTTTGATATAGACCATTGTAAACATGATATTTAGCCATGATTTGCATGCTAGTAATTTGTAAAGCCACCTGAAGACTCTCTGACTGCTGGGGCAGGATCCGCAGGAAGTCATCGGGAAGGTTGCCTAGTAACGGTGGATTCCAGTTTCTGTATCTTCTGACCTGCTGATGCCCAGGAGGGGGATATTCATCGAACCTGGCAAAATGATGAGTATAAAATAAAAACAATTTTTTCTTCTGAAACACACACCTTTAATTAGAAAGGCCTGATGGGATTGGGATCCTCATCTTGTGATTGCAATCATTTATAAGACAGTGTTGTTTATTTAGTTCACACACTAGTTCCATGCATTTTATCAGAATTTTGGGATATCGCATACAAAAAAGAAAGCCAAAATGTGCATAAAATCTTAACTTGTGCTCTCAATTAAGGTGGATACATTTTCACGCAATAAGACGACATGCAAATTACAACTGGAAACACATTTACCAAATAAATCCCTTGATGTGCAACAACAAAAAAGAAGTTATTTGACTTATCGCATTGCACACATTGTTTTAGTCATTCTGAAATGCCTGAGCAAAAGTCTGTTATCAAAATGATTTAGTACCTCACAAAACTGTCTCACAAATGTGTTCCCAAACATCAGGCATCCACCGCTGACATGACAGGGTTTCTTGTATTTTGTCTGTGCACTAAAAGGTTCAAGCAATTTCTTATGTAGGATATAAAGAGTGACAGTTGCTGCTACCGATGCAGAAACTCTCAATTTTATTATTGATACTTTGTGCCAGTTTCTTAGAAAGTGATGATTTTGTTCTCTTGAACACATGAGAAATGGAAACATAGCTAGTGATGTCAGTTTGGATTTCAAGCATAGTTACAGTAAATAGCACTCTGAAAAACGACGTTGTCTTCAAGATCTTCAGATGTAGTTACATAAACTAGCAGCGAACATAAAAACACTTTATTTGCTAAACAAAGTGTGAATTTTAGTTTTCAAAATTAATCAGAGCAGCAGACTAAACAAGAGAAGTTCACAGGACAAATGATGTTTGATGTTGGCTTGACAAAGCCTTGTCTGAAAGTTGAGTCTAGTAAAGTCTGGATGTGGTTTACTCAAAGATGCTTCTCTATATACTGAAGCAATAACTAGTTATAGTTAACATGTTTTAACACATTGCTAGAATGTTTTAGCATTTGGCTAGCGTAATTTAGCTTATTTTAGCATTTTGTTAGGCATTCTAGCACATTAAACTTTAATTTAAATATTTTAGCACGCTGCCATAGGCTAGTGGTTAGTGATATGACAGCTTAATCAGTTAGAAAATATATAGATTGGTGGTCATACAGCTTGAAAATTAAGTTTAGAAATTTGGTCTCAGTAAGAAGGAAAAAAAAAAGAAAAGGCTTAAATAGTAGATCAGCCAAACCAACATAATCAACAAATACACGCAGACACAACGTCTCTCACAGATTGAAGTCTTATTAATCTCATTATTAAACTATTATTAGTAGTCGATTCTTCCAAAAGAAAACCCGGTTAGATGTTCTTCTTGCCTGGGTGGTGGTGTGGATGGAACATCTGCAGGATGTTTTCTGTCATAGATGTGCATATCATAGGAAGGCGGAGCGTAGATGGGTGGAGGCTCCTCATCTGAGCTGTCCGGCTCCAGCGTTCTCTCCAGGATCTGAAGCGGAAGTTTGATGGAAAGATTATAAAGAAAAATATAGACATTTTTTATTTAGAAGTTTCTAGACTAACCTCTGGAGGAATGCTGTCCTCAGAATCCGAGCTGTCATCCGTGGCTTGGCTATCCAAGCTCATCTGCAGGAGCTGGTCAATGGTGGAGTCGACAGCACCTTGGTTAGCCCTCAAGACACACTCAATAACCTCATGCTCCATGCTGGGGAACATCGTCTTAAAGTCATCCATAGCCTGGCTAAACTCCAAACGCCGGACCTGACGTGGAGGCCTCCTGTTATTGAGCTCCCCCGAGGCAGCGTCGCTCCCTCGTGTACTGCTGCCATGGTTACTGTTCGCGTTACTCCTGCGGAAAAGGCTGGTCATCATTATCAGAACCTCCCTTCCACTCAAAAATGCCCATCCACTGCAGTGGCCCCACCCCTTGACCTATGCACCACCTCCGGCCACGCCCGTTATCCACTCATGATGCCCCTGGAGGTGAGCTTCAGTATATAGAGGAGCAGCATTGGGTAAACTTTTCTTCTGCTGCTGATAGCTGAGACTCAACCACATCCAGGACGGGCTGGGCTTCCTAGAATGCCTTGCTCTCACTCTCAGTCCCCCTCAAGTCAACGAACAGCGGCCCACTCCTTAAGACCTACATCAGAACAGCAAAATGTTTTTTTAAAGTCAGTATAAGGGTAGTTAAGGTTGCATTAAGATTTATATATATAGAGGTCAGAATTATTGGCACCCTTGGTTAATATGAACAAAGATGGCTGTAAAAATAAGCCACTTTTTATCCTTTTGATCTTTCATTTGCAAAAATCGAACCTTTCATTGAAGTAAAAGAAGTGAAAGTGTGGGGAAAATCACATTTATAGGCACCCCTAGAATGTTTTATGAGCAAATATCTCTGAAGTATATTCCCAATCTTTTTTTTTTTTGCACATTAGGGGGGCTAGGAACATGAAATTGGCTGTGACATCTTGTTTCACGGGATGATAAATATGAGGAAACACAAAGGCCAAATTCCCTTAATCATCCATCAAAAACCCAAGAATATAGTTCTGATGTGCAGCAGAAAATTGTTGAGCTTCACAAAATAGAAAGTTGCTGTAAGAAAATAGCTAAAGCATTGAAAACTCCCATTTTCACTCCCAGGGCAATAATTAAGAAGTTCTAATCAACTAAAGATGTTACGAATCTGCCTGGAAGAGGACGTGTGTCTCTATCGTCCTGATCCACGGTCAGGAGGAGAGTTTAAGTGGCCAAAGACTCTCCAAGGATCACAGATGGAGAATTGCAGAGATAAGTTAAGTCTTGGAGTCAGAAAGCCTAAAAAACCCCCAATAATAATATATATAAAAAAACAGACATCACCACATGTTGTTTGGGAGGGTTTCACGTAAAATCCTTCTTGCTCATCAAAAAACAACCTCCAGTATTCAGCTGTCAGACATGACTGGAACTTCAAACAGGACCAGCTTCTATGGTCAGATGAAACAAAACAAAAAATAGCTTTTTGGCAGCAAACCCACCAGATAGGTTTGGTGCAAACAGGGATAAAAAGTACCCCATGCCCACAGTTAAATATACTGCTGGATCTTTAATGTTGTGGACCTATTTTTTTGCTGGAGGTCCTGGACAAACATTTGTGAAAGAATGAGTCACTCTCAGGAGCTCAGAAAATTCAAGCGTGGTACCTTGATAGGTTGCCACCTGTGCAATAAGTCCATTTGTGAAATTTCCTGACTACTAAATATTCCACTATCAACTGTTAGTGGCATAATAACAAATGCTAGAGACCTTCAAACTTCATGTGGCCTTTAGATTAGCTCAAGAACAAAGCGTAGAGAGCTTCATGGAATGGGTTTCCATGGCCGAGCAGCTGCATCCAAGCCTTACATCACCAAGTGCAATGCAAAGCGTCGGATGCAGTGGTGTAAAGCACACCGTCACTGGACTCTAGAGAAGTGAGCAGAAACATGTTCTCTGGAGATTTCAATTCATGCTTGAATCATGCTTCTCTGCCTGGCAATCCGATGGACGAGTCTGGGTTTGGCAGTTGCCAGGAGAACGGTAGTTGCCTGACTGCATTGTGCCAAGTGTAAAGTTTGGTGGAAGGGGGATTATGATGTGGGGTTGTTTTCAGGGG
Source organism: Gobiocypris rarus (assembly GCA_023029165.1). Classification (NCBI taxonomy): domain Eukaryota; kingdom Metazoa; phylum Chordata; class Actinopteri; order Cypriniformes; family Gobionidae; genus Gobiocypris; species Gobiocypris rarus. The sequence goes on from CM040922.1 coordinate 21,943,831, forward strand.
TTGGGCTTGGCCCCTTAGTTCGAGTGAAAGGATTCAACATAGTTTACTTAGCTTCAGCATACCAAGACATTTTGTATGAAACAATTTCATGTTCCCAACTTTGTGGAAACAGTTTAGGGATGACCCCTTCCTGTTCCAACATGACTGCGCACCAGTGCACAAACAAGGTCAATAAAAGACATGGATGAGCGATTTTGGTGTGGAAGAACTTGACTGGCCTGCACAGAGTCCTGAACTTAACCTGATAGAACACCTTTGGGATTAATTCGAGCGGAGACTGTGAGCCAGGCCTTCTCGTCCAACATCAGTGCCTGACCTCACAAATGCGCTTCTAGAAGAATGGTCAACAATTCCCATTAACACACTCCTAAACCTTGTTGGAACTTCCCAGAAGATTTGAAGCTGTTATAGCTGCAAAGGGTGGCCCAACTCCATATTAAACCCTTCAGATTAAGAATGGGATGTCATTTAAGTTCATGTGCATGTAAAGGCAGGCATCCCAAAACTTTTGGCAATATACATGGTATCATAGATTGTATCAAATACCAAAAAAAACCTAAAAAAACAAAAAGCATTTATTTCATAATGTGATTTACCCCTCACTTTCAATTCTTCAATGAAAGGTTAGATTTTTGCAAATTAAAGATCAAAAGGATTTTAAAAAATGCAGATTTATTTTTACAGCCATCTTTATTCATATTTACCAGGGGTGCCAATAATTCTGACCACAACTGTAATGCATTAAGGATAGTATATCCTGTAAAACGACAATTAAATCAACATTTTCAAAAATTTTAAAATCACATTTTTGTAAATGGTCTAGTATTGTGAAAATTAAGTTTTTAAGAGTATAATTATTCCATATGTCTCATTTAATATGAGAAGGTGTTATTTCAGAAATGTTTTTATCCATATTTGAATTAGCTTTTATATATAGGTTTACGTTTTAGTAATGTGCTTTTGTCATTTTTAAAAGTTCTATCTAATTAATTTAGTTAGATTTTTAGTAATTTCAGTACTTCAACTAATTTTTTCATTAAGTTGCCAAAACAACATTTCTATTTTCATTCTTTAAAGTATTCTATTTTATTTCAGCGTTATTTCAATTCAACACATTGTTTAGCCTAATAGTTTCAGTTAACAATAAAAATGAATTTGATATGAACATATATTTTTTATTTATTTAAGTTTTGATAGATTCTACCAAATTCATTGGTTTCAACATCACATCAGTGCAAGAGGGATTAACAATCGTCTTTTATTTTCAAATATAATTGTTTTAATTCATTCTCAGGATGAATAACAAATAATGCATACAACAGATGAAATATTGTCTCAAAAGTCAATTTATTTTAGGGTAATATGAATTTATTCTGAAACATTTTAACTAATGTAAGAAAAAATATGATATATATTTAGATAATAAAGCATAGACACACACACACATATATATGCACACACACAAGCAGCATGAGTCATACAGTGGACGGCCCCCATTGGACATTAAATGGATCGGGGTCATTAACAAACAAGGCTTCCAAAAAAGACAGGGTAGGTTTTAAACTCTTTAAAGGGCATTTCACATTTCACCCTCACTCAATACATGGCCAGACGTCCATCATCATATATATGTAGTGTGCTTCAAGTTCCTACATATGTATCGATTTCCTACCTACTGTCTGTCTGCAGAGGAGATGCAGGCTCACACCAAAAGATCCACCAGGAAGCGACTACAGACAGCAAGATAAACCTTTAGCTCCCATCACAGGCTGCGGGCTCCTCCATAAAATCCATCATCGGAGAGGTTTGGATATCCCTTGCTCCCATTTTCATCTCTCCACATTAATCTGCACCTAAAACCAAACAGGCAGCGCTAAATATAGCCACAGACTCTGGCACAGTTCGCCAGCGAGCACAGGAACAGTAGCAGCTTAGTGATGTCTCTGAAGAAGGGAGGCTGTGCCCTTGTGAATAACATACAGCAGAGAGGGCTGACGTCATCCATAGTTAATACGCCTGCTGAGCTGATATCGGTTAAGCAGGGGTCTGTGTGACCCACTGAGATGGATTAGAGACGGAGGAATGCCACACAGTGCCGGATCTGATTGATAATTGTGAAAGATCTCAGCACGGCAGAGGTGTCATCATAATGGGGGCAATCATCTTCTAGCAACACAGGAACGCTTTTTATTTGAAATTACGGCCATCATCAACAGTCAATGTGATCAAAGCCTGTTGGTCTTGTATCCATGGCAACCCCCACGACTATCAATCCCGCTGTCGTTGGACCCTCAGAGTAAGTGATTGGTTAAAGAAGCTCAGAATAAACAACAGCAGTGATATGTCTTCAAAACGTACCAATCAATGCCAAACCCAATTCAACGCTTCAATCAATCAATCTTGCAGTTAGTCAGAAACGCATTATAAAAAAATCTATAAAAAGCTGCACTGTAAGTGTGAAGCTTTTCAGGTATAAAACTGAAACCGAATTTAATCAGATGAAGGTCAAACCTGTGATCAAGACGTCATTCGCACAACAGGTCATTTAAAGAGGACCTATTATGCTTTTTACATTTTTTTTTAAAACTTTGTTTAGTGTGTAACGCCTCAATTGTAGTCTTGAGTTTTCTTGCGGGAACATACACGTCACAAAAAAGGGACGGGCCTGGATGAGTTGAGTTAGCAGTGTGTTTAAATTCATGCTTATGGTAAGGGCTGTGACATTTCCAAAACACGCTTAAAGTGGTTGACCAATCACAATACACTGGTCTAGCAAACACTGCGCTTTTCAGAAAGAGGGGCTTCATAGAGACAGGAACTAAACAGTGTTACTGACAGACTGAGAAGAGAGGTGCTGCAACAATGTAAAATATGTGAAAAATAATGTGTTTTTTGTATATTCAAGTAGTACACCCCAAAATCCCAAATCGTAGTATGTTGAAATAAGCATTAGAAAAAAGCCGCTGTCACGGTTTGAATTTATACGTTTGCGGCCATAGTGGACAAGCCAAGGGTGAAGGCCACAGAAGCTTATTGATCCGCCCTTGTCCCCTGAACTACCGTCCCATGAAGGTTTCCTGCTCTGCGGAAGCTGCCCCCTTACCAGCCTCCAGTGTGGTGCCGGCAGTTCTGGGGCCAAGGGCGGATCAGCCTCCATGGCCTTCACCCTGGGCTTGGCTAATATGGCCGCACCAGACACTATTAACTGCACCAGATACTGTTAATTAATTAATCATTTATATAGCGCTTTTCTGGGTACTCAAAGCGCTTTACATGGAAGGGGTATCTCCTCAAACACCACCAATGTGCAGCATCCACCTGGATGATGCGATTGCAGCCATATTGCACCAGAACACACACCAGCTGATTGGTGGAGAGAAGACAGAGTGATGTGCGGATAGGCGTCCGCAACGCATTGGGGGTTTTCTGTTTTAGCTGACGATGATGTTAGCGCCGAATTAAATAACTAATCAGGTTTTACAACAGAAATTATTTACTTAAAAAGCTTTTTTTCTAAAGCAAAATTAATTTCCTATTATCACTGTAAAGCCGCTTTGAAGCTATCTGTGTTGTAAAAAGCGCTATGTAAATGAAGTTGACTCTTCTACAGTTGCATTGTCTAGTCGTTAAAGTATAGCGTATGTTTACATACATGCATAATCATTTAAAGCATATTGAATGTTTTATACACAAAATGCTGTATTTGACAGAAATTTCAAAATTTGTCAGCGAGCTAACTAGATAGATTGCTCGTAACTGTTTATATGGTTTTCAACAAATGGGACAGTAAATAATATGTTGGCTTTTATAACATTTTTCCAATAAATAGGCAAGAAATTGGTGTCCTCCATGATTCCTGTTTAATCAGGCTACAAAGTACTTGATTGTGATGAGCTTGTAATTACAACTTCAGAAGTGGGAAGTAGGAAATCTTAATTAATCGGATCAACCGAGTATGACTTGGAAAGACTTGACTACTGTTATTGTCTCCATTCATTGTTACTGAATGGGAGAAAAAAACAATTAATTCGTCAACATTTCAACATTACATTTTTTGTGTTTATGAAAGAAAATCAGTCACACGTGTTCAGTTCAACATAAGGGTGGAAAAAATTTCAGCTTTTTCATTTTTGGATGAACTACTCCTTTAAAGGATGAACGAATCGTACTTGACTCCTTTTGGCAGAGGACGTAACTGTGAATCTGCCAAGCTGGCATACATACAACGGCCCTGCCATTAATAACAAGCTATAAACAAAGTTTTTTAATGAAATTTAAAATGTTGTCCCTGCCAAAATGATCCCAATCTCCCTTTCTGTATTATGCCAAATTCTGATGCTTTTCTGGCTGATTCAGCGTCCAAGAGGAGAGTGAAATCCAAGCGGACAGATTGTGGTGTCTGACAAGGAGAACTGTTATCACCACAGGAGTCGTCTGTGGGTTAGTGCTTATGTCAGAACACACGCCTGCTGTCTATGTATAAAAGTAGCAGCATGTTCACTGGCACCTCTCTACACCATGCTATCATTAGCCCTAATTGGTCCAAACCCACAAGGATAATAAATTCTAGTAGTCGCTTAGACATTTTTAATATTTAGTTTGAATTAATTTTATTAGAAGCAGATTTTATTGCAAAGATGCATGCATTTTCTCTAAATATATAAAATTTGACCCAAAGAAAAGGGGAACGTTTGCACAGTGTGCACTGAACCAAAAGCACGAGCAGGGCTTTGACACTGTCCTTGTTTCTGACCTGGTTCTGCTGAGACTGAAGGAGAAAAGAGAAGAGGAGAGGAGAGGACAGGACAGGACAGGAAGGAACAGTGCAGAGGGGAGGTAAAAGTCCACTTCTTTAACAATGTCACTGAAGCAATCAAGTTGAAATGCACGTCACCTCAAATAAATAACACAACAACAGAGACTTAATAGGATCTCTGATCTCAGCCGAGCTGTGAAACTAAGCCCTAATTTAATGAGACTAAACCATGCCAGATATTAGAGGCATATGGTCAGACATTTGGAAGTAAACGGATCCCATCCCAGAATCCTTTGGGAGGTCAAACATCAGTCTGCTATCAGCTAATATGGCACCATAGCAATAGGCTACTGGGGAAAATATCACAAATAGAAGAAATACTGTCCATTGCTCTATCTATCTATCTATCTATCTATCTATCTATCTATCTATCTATCTATCTATCTATCTATCTATATCTATATATCTATATATATATATATATATATATATATATATATATAGACCTACTAGCTTAACATGATTTCACATGGTTGATCCTGGAAAAATATTCCAAATAACCAATCAGATGTGAGGGATAATTTTTATTTAGTTAATATCCAGTTTAAGCGTACTATGGTTAGTGACTTATTCACCTATCCTCTGGTGTAGGAACATACATTGCAAAAATAACAGTAACACTGTTTTAAGAAAACAAACATGCTAAAATGTTAAAACGCTTTATAATATAATCATAATTATTTTTGGATAACATTTTAAAAGATCAAAATTCTGCCCCTTTATGATTTTAATTGTTACATGTAGACATAAGTGGAGCAGAAACAGGTGAGTTTGAACAAACTCCGTCATATCATTAACATAACAGCATCCTGCTTTAAGAGACCTGCACTATATTATGAGGTTATTATTAGAACATAACCGCAGGATAGATTAATGAGGCCTGTCTGATAGAATTTTAACCGAACAGAACAGCGCTTCAGTAGTAAATGTATCTAAACAAACTCACACTTAAAACATCCGTCAGAGACATGAGCAGTAGAATGAGGATGAGCTCTTACCAGCTGAAGCGATCGCCTCTGATAACATTACTCGATGCTACGTTCCTCCATGTTGTGAAACAGTGATTTCTGTGACGGTGCCGTTCACAGCGCGTCAGATGGTGAGTCTTTATCGGCTCTTGAGCGCTTGAGGTGTGGGCAGATTATCCTACTCTCACCGCGCTCAAGAGCATCTAGTGGATACAGGTGAGTAAAGCATCTCAGCATTTATTACATTTTCTATTCAAAGAATCCTGAAAAATCGGTATCAAGGTTCACACAAAAACATTAAAGTCCCCCTCTGGTGAAAATCAAGTTTTTAAATGTTGTTTATGTCTAGTGTTTTTAATATGCTTTCAGACAAAGTATTTCAGACTGAGTATTTTATTTTTAAAAGTACCAAAGATTTGAAATCAAGGCGTTTCTGACGTCACAAACTACCTTGTAACCAACTTGGGGGCGGGCCTTAGCATATCATTACTATGCGATGAAGCAGGGGAATGTAGAGAAACCAGGTGTACTTGGGTTATCCTGCTTTGTTTTCTGTTGATATATATGTATATAAAAACACTACAAATAGTAGATTTAGCAATATAGCGAGTGTTAGAAAGGCCGAGTTCAATGCGCATGCTCTGCTTTCTGTCAGTCGTCATCAGCCGAGAGAGCAGAAGGTGCGAGTGGGACTGTGTGTGCAAAGTGTGCGTCAATAAATAAATGTAAGTTGACTGTTTACCAAGTGAATGCTATGCTGGTTAAGGAGTTTATAAAGCCTTTATACGACGTCATCCTGACATTTGAGTGACGAGTATTTACCAGAGATAAAACGCAGTTTATCGCGTGCTGTCGATCGCACGTGAATGCGCTGACTGGGTCTAATAATAACTTGCAATTCGTATTCTATTCATTGTAACCAGTGTCTGGTTTGTATGCATGTGTGTGATCATAACTTTAATAGTTGAGGCACTTGCTTTGCAAGTTAATGAACGTGATGTCTCTAATTACGTGCTTTCAGTTAAATCGCCATAACTAGTTTTGGTTTGTGTGTTTTACCGTTTATGACCACTAGGTGGCGGTGTTGGTTTAGAATTTCACTGCTTGGATATTGATTCCTTTATTTAATTCTAATAACTTGAGAATTATGTTAATTGAGAGATTTATGTTGTATTGAGGGAATGTTTGAGCAATGATACTCTAGACTCATTGTTAATATATATCTTTATTCCTTTCTCTTTGTAGACCACACACATATGTACGCATCCATTCATGCTATAAAGCTGTAAAGCCTGTGAACTACTGTGCTGTGTCCATCCAAAGACTGCCAACAATTAAACCTCCTTTGCTTTGAACTGATCAAATCCATTGTGTTCTTACCGACACTCCATTGAAGAATGCTAAATTTAAGCCATCACCTAATACAGTCCAAGAGTTCCAGTACTACTATCGAACAAAGGTCCTTCGAGCCGGATTTAGCATTTCTCGTGGATAAATAACTGATCAGAATCAATATGCAACCTGAAGAAGTAGCTGCACAGATTGTAAGACCTAAACGGCAGATCCATCCCCCTGCTTACCTTAAAGACTTTGACCTTACAACTGTGCACCATAGAGCAGTCAGCCAGCCAGTATCGTCTCACATAACACCGCATGCACAATGGTTTGGAGATACTGCAAAGAACTTCCCTTCACCTTCTAACAGAGTATCGAGTCCCATAAGTCAGGGTCCATGGGACACAGTAGATGAATGGTCCGTGGCTGGTGAGAGGGATTCTTCTTTCCGAGATATGGATAACACTAAACTGCAACAACCTAGCGCCATCTATGCCCCAGTGCAGCCAGTTCACCATCCTCAGTCTTCTCCATATCATCGGCCATGGGAGGAATACCAGTCCACGCCATTGATACAGAGATCTTTCCCTGCAAAGGATGGGCTACTATCACATCGTGGAGCTGCACCCTACCATCCACAATCAATGTTGTCTCCCGCTCCTACCTATGGTCAGCAACGCCAGGCAGCTTACACAACAGCTCCATCTCTAAGGCCACACCAACCCTTTCTTACTACAGCAGGGGGCTCTTCACTCAGTTTGAATCAGGGAACTGGCTATTACAATCTGCCCAACACAGTGCAGGAGAGAACAGTTGAGCCCCGAAGTGACACTAATATGTTAGACACTTTTGGGAACAATGATGGGTGAACTTCAGATTATGAAAGATCAGATAATGGCCGCTGCACCTACTAAATCGAACATTGAGTCAGCCATGTGGGGTGAACGACTCAGCATCATCCCTCTCCTTATCAGAGAACAGCTCAGAGCCAATACCAGGCCTCTATGCAGAGACTCCGGTCCCGCACTGGCATTCAAGAACATACCATGAGTTCCCTAGAGAGACATTGGCTTATCCTAATCAAGTGTGTCATCAGTTTCAGCAACCCACAAGGTCAAAGTCAGGTCATAGAGCTCCTCATTTCTCAAACGTGAATCCTGCAGGGCAAGAAACCACCTACCGAGGTCCAGTGCCGACCATACCCAACTTCTGCACTAAAGACCCCAGCGAGTTTACTCGGTTAAAGATAGCCCTCAAAACCTCTTACCATCAGATGCTACGGAACTGTTCCGGTACCAAATCCTGCTAGATCATCTGAAGCTAGATGAAGCTGCCTGGTGGCAGATTCCTACCTCAATTCACCATTTCCATACTCTGATATCATGGCTGCTCTGAACGAAAGATTCGGCTAGCCACACAAGTTGGCACTCAAGAAGACTGCCAGAGTGATGGATTCTTCAGATATCTGACGAGGAGATATTGAGGCTTTGATAATTTTGCTCTGCATATCAGGGCTCTCGTTGGTATGTTGGAGACTCTTGGAGATGAAGGCGCTGAACTCCGATGTGGGTCACATGTAGAAAGACTGTTGAGGAAGTTACCTGCTGAAATGAGATCAGGATTCAAGACAGATGTACCACCGTCCTGGGTCTGTGTATAACCTTCGTGAGTTTTCTGAATAGCTACAGTATGAGGCCTGGTGTCAAAGCAGTGAGGCAGAGATCAGTTACAAGAGCCAGAGACCAGAACGTCGGCGAGAAACCAAATCTACTTCTCGTTCAGCTACCATCCTTCATGGAGCAGATGACATTGTCACGAAGGTACCTGCTCAAGTTAAGCCAGTTTCAGTGGACAAACCTAAAGCCCTATCTAGTGCCTTTTGTCCATACTGCGATAAAGAGGATCACTATCTCAGTCAATGTACCACCTTTAAGACCTTTGATAAGCAGCAGATGATAGACTGGATCCAAACCAACCGCCGTTGTTGGCGCTGTGGACGTGCACACCAAGCAGCCCAGTGCACATTCAGGAAGCCTTTTAGCATCTGCAAAGGGAAACATCTGCAAATCCTGCACGAGGTCAACACAAAGAGTACCAGAGAAGGTTCCTGCCTGGTTAGTTCAACCACTGAAACACTGTACTTGGATAGACCCACTGACTGCAGACGCTGCTCCTCAAGGTCATTAGGTATTGCTACGCTATGGAGGCAGGATACTCGACACCTATGCTGTCATGGATGATGGGTCTGAGCGGACTATTCTACTTCCTGATGCCGCCATGAGCTCGGCATACAAGGCCAAGCTGAAAACATAGCCTTGCGGACCATACGCCAAGATGTGCAGACCATCAGTGGTACTTCAGTTACCTTTCATATATCTCCTGCAACTGAACCACAGAAGACCTTCAAGATTAATGCAGCATTCACTGCAAAACGCCTTGGTTTGGCTGATTACTCGTATCCCATGAGTTTGCTGGAGAAATATAAGCACCTTAAAGATCTTCCCCTTCAAGCCTTTGAAAAAGTGAGTCCTGTACTTCTTATAGGAGCTGACAATACCCACCTGATCACACCGATTGCACCTGTCCGAATAGGTCCACCTGGTGGTCCAGCTGCCATAAAGACAAGGCTTGGATGGACGCTGCAGGGACCAGCCAAGATGGTGGAGACCCAATTGCAGCCACAACAGTGCCTTTTCCTGTCCCACAACCCTGCTGAACTGGAGCTCAAAAGAGATGTTGAAAGGCTGTGGCAACTTGATGTTCTGCCTTTTCGCTGTGAGAAAGAGGTGACAAGGTCCAGGGAGGATCAGGACGCCATTAACCTCTTAGAGACCAAGACGACTCGCGTTAAGGTGAATGGAATTTTACGTTACGCGACACCCTTGTTGCGCAGAAAGAATTCACCACTCTTTTGTGCTCCCAAAGAGGCTGTGGTCCCAAGTCTCCGAGGTATGGAACGACGACTAAACAAAAATCCAGAGAAAGCAGCCGTGTACAATGCCGAGATTGAGAAGCTAGTACTGAATGGTGCAGTTACCAAACTCTCAGCTGGTGCCAGCTCTATAACAGGGGAGACCTGGTATATCCCTCACCATTTAGTCAGCCACAATAGCAAGGATCGTATTGTGTTCAATTGCTCTTTCCATTATATGGGACTGAACCTCAACGAATCCTTGATGCCTGGTCCAGCCTTAAGCCCTTCTTTGCTGGGTGTTCTACTGATTCAGGAGCACTGTGTGGCTATCAGCGGTGATATACGTGGAATGTTCCACCAAGTCCTACTCTTACCTGAGGACAAGCCCCTCCTGCGCTTTCTCTGGCGTGGTATGAGACGAGATGATCCCCCTGACACCTATGAATGGCAGGTGCTACCATTTGGGACCACATGCAGCCCCTGCTGTGCCTCCTTCGCCTCCAGAGACACGCTCATCGCACAGCACAGCCAATGAAGATGTGAGACATTCTGTTGACCGATGCTTCTATGTGGATAACTGTCTCCAGAGCTTACCATCAGCTCAAGAGGCACGGCAGCTATTGGATAAACTTCGTGAGCTGCTTGCATCTGGAGGGTTTGATATCCGTCAATGGGCCAGTAACGTGCAGGAAGTCGTCAGTCACTTGCCACCAGAAGCCAGATCTGCTAAGCTAGAGCTGTGGCTCTCACATGATAAAGTAGACCCCCGTGAATCCACCTTGGGTCTGAATTGGCACTGTGAATCTGACCATCTAGGATTCAGACACAGACCTGTCACTTACAGTGCTCTAACGATGCGGAACATATATCGAGTGTTAGCCAGTCAGTATGACCCCTTGGTGTAATTGTTCAACAGCTCTGGGCTAAGAACAGGAACTGGGATGATCCACACCTCCCTGAGGATATTCAGCAGGCATGGAAGGTGTGGGAAGCTGAGCTTCAGTACTTACCTCTTGTAGTACTGCCTAGGTGCTACACTCCATCCGGCATGGACAACTCAGAGGTCATTCAAGAGATCCATATCTTCACCGATGCTTCTGAGAAAGCTTACGGGCAGTCGCTACCTTCGCTCAGAAGACCATTGTGGGAATATACACCTTTCCTTCCTCTTAGCCCGATCGCGTGTCGCTCCACGTAAGCAGTGCTCAATTCCTAGACTTGAGCTGTGTGCTGCTCTTATAGGAGCGCAGTTGGCCAAGTTGGCTGTGAAGGAGCTCACCTTGAAGATCCAGAAGATCACTTTCTGGACAGATTCAACAACCGTCCTCCACTGGTTACATTCTGAATCCTGCCGCTTCAAGGTGTTTGTGGGTACTAGGGTGGCAGAGATTCAAGAATTAACTGACCTTAAAGCTTGGCATTACGTTGACTCTGCCAGGAACCCTGCGGATGATCTTACCCGTGGTAAGAGCCTGAAGGACCTTGGTGAACCCAGTCGGTGGACTCAAGGGCCGAAGTTCCTCCTCCAACCACAGAATGCCTGGCCAACACCACCAATAATTCACAGCCTAGGGCCTGATGACACAACAGAATTAAAGAGAAGTGCATTCTGTGGTATGATTCAATCAATACCGCGACACCAGAGAAGTTTAGTACCTGGGAAGACTTGGTCGAAACAGTAGCACTGGAGCTGCATGGGGCGGCAGAACAGAGTGGTTCCCCTCCATCAAGTGCCTACCATAAGGCGGAGCTGATTGCACTGAGACAGGTCCAGTTGGACAGCTTTCCTGAAGACTACCATCTGTTGAAGAGCGGAAAGCCTGTTTGCTCTAGCAGCCGCTACTATGTCTTTCCCCTGAGTTTGACAGAACTAGTGATCTGATACGTGTTGGAGGACGATTGAGACGGGTGGAAGGACTAGACCCAAACACAGTACACCCTATTGTACTGGATCCCAGTCACCCTAACACTTGGTTACTCATAAAAGAATACGATACTCGCCTTTGCCATCCAGGACCAGAACGTGTGTTTGCGGAGCTTCGCCGAAAGGTATGGATACTGAGAGGGAGAGAGGCAGTGAGAAAGCATCAGAGAACATGTCTTGAATGCTGCAAATGGAGGTCTAAGGCAGCCTCCCAGAAAATGGCTGATCTTCCTCCACCACGACTTCGGCTGTTCAAGCCTGCTTTCCATTCGACCGGAATGGACTGTTTTGGGCCTCTTTTGGTCAAGGTGGGACGTCGGACGGAGAAGCGATGGGGACTTCTATTTAAGTGCTTGACCACCCGGGCTGTGCATCTGGAGGTACTGACATCCATAGACAGTGATGCCTTTCTCATGGCACTACGACGGTTCATTGGTCGCCGTGGGAAACCTGCAGAGTTATATTCCGACCAAGGCACCAACTTCAGAGGGGGAGAAACAGAACTTAAGGAAGCCTTCAGTCAGCTCAGTGGTGATTTACAACAGCAGCTAGCGAAACAACAGATTAGCTTCCATTTCAATCCTCCAGCTGCTCCACACTTCGGAGGGGTGTGGGAACGAGAGATTCGTTCAGTTAAGGCTGCTCTCTATACCACTCTGGGCTCTGAAACGGTCACTGAAGAAGTGCTCCGCACTGTACTTATAGAAATAGAGGCCATCCTGAACTCCAAACCACTTGGGTATGTTTCAGCAGACATAGCTGATGTAGATCCGATCACCCCAAACTGCCTTCTGATGGGGCGGCCAGATGGTTCCCTTCCCCAAGTCATATATCCAGTGTCTGAGCTCCTGGGGAGACGAAGATGGAGGCATTCACAAGTATTGTCTGACAGATTCTGGACTTCCTTCATAAAGTACTACTTGCCTGAAATGCAGGCCAGAGGAAAGTGGCAGAATCCATCTGCTAACATCAAACCTGGGACAGTTGTAATGCTTGTTGACCCTCAGTTACCCCGTTCATTCTGGCAGATTGGGAGAGTAGTGAATGTCTTCCCTGGCGCTGATAATCGAGTACGGACGGCAGAGGTACAGATAAAGGACAAAGTCTACAAAAGACCCATCTCTCGGCTGATTGTTATGCCAGAGATCCGAGATGAAGGAGATGACACACACACTAGTGACTAATGGTGGACCATATGATGTCGGCCTTTCAGTGGAGCAAATTTGTAACCAAATTTGGGGGCGGCTGTGTTAGAAAGGCCGAGTTCAATGCGCATGCTCTGCTTTCTGTCAGTCGTCATCAGCCGAGAGAGCAGAAGGTGCGAGTGGGACTGTGTGTGCAAAGTGTGCCAATAAATAAATGTAAGTTGACTGTTTACCAAGTGAATGCTATGCTGGTTAAGGAGTTTATAAAGCCTTTATACGACGTCATCCTGACATTTGAGTGACGAGTATTTACCAGAGATAAAACGCAGTTTATCGCGCGTGCTGTCGATCGCACGCGTGAATGCGCTGACTGGGTCTAATAATAACTTGCAATTCGTATTCTATTCATTGTAACCAGTGTCTGGTTTGTATGCATGTGTGTGATCATAACTTTAACAGTTGAGGCACTTGCTTTGCAAGTTAATGAACGTGATGTCTCTAATTACGTGCTTTCAGTTAAATCGCGTCATAACTAGTTTTGGTTTGTGTGTTTTACCGTTTATGACCACTAGGTGGCGGTGTTGGTTTAGAATTTCACTGCTTGGATATTGATTCCTTTATTTAATTCTAATAACTTGAGAATTATGTTAATTGAGAGATTTATGTTGTATTGAGGGAATGTTTGAGCAATGATACTCTAGACTCATTGTTAATATATATCTTTATTCCTTTCTCTTTGTAGACCACACACATATGTACGCATCCATTCATGCTATAAAGCTGTAAAGCCTGTGAACTACTGTGCTGTGTCCATCCAAAGACTGCCAACAATTAAACCTCCTTTGCTTTGAACTGATCAAATCCATTGTGTTCTTACCGACACTCCATTGAAGAATGCTAAATTTAAGCCATCACCTAATACAGTCCAAGAGTTCCAGTACTACTATCGAACAGCGAGTGTGTATATTAAGATGATACTAACCTATGTTTTTCTCCACTGACGTTCTAATTGTCAAAGTGTTTGATGCTGATAGTTAAGGCAGCTGACTTAGCCTACTTAGCTGGTGAACAGGAACACGGTTTGTGTAACATTAGCAACACTACATTATTAGCTGCTTGATAGCATAGTCAAGCAAAATGCTAATATTAATTGCTGTTATGTGTCAGAAGTTGTAGAGAGCAATAGAGCTCTGGAGGTCATGTGACCCATTCTGTTTACAACGCCATTTTGGCAGGCAGGAACAGCCGGCGCCAGCATGAGTTTCAAGGCAACGGAGTTCACTGCGCACTAATTTAAAAGCGATAGACTTGTTCACAGCAACACTTAGATTAAACATAACAGATCCCTATAATGCCCCCGGGGTTTTTCGTTTCATCTGGACAAAAAGACGAAATTAATATCCTAAGCTAAGAGCCTAAAAAATACGTTTAACAGGGTGTGATAAATTGACCTGCTGCAACTGCTGGCTGTCGCTATGTTGTTAATCTGTCGTAATCACGGTAAAAAGGAAAATAAGGTTTTATTTTTATTTCACTTTTTTTTTTATATTTTGTTATAATTATGGTTAAACTATGCTATTTATAATTGTTCATTTTTTAAAATCATCTCGCGACGCAGATACACAGACTAGTTGAAACTTGCGCACAGCTGGTGCAACAGTGTCCTGACACTGACAGGAAAGCTATCCGTTCCTATATCGACACACATTGATAGTGGATTTAAGCTCGTTCCACCACATCCCAAAGATGCTCTATTGGGTTTAGATCTGGTGACTGTGGGGGACATTTTAGTACAGTGAACTCATTGTCATGTTCAAGAAACCAAATTGAAATGATTCAAGCTTTGTGACAAATGCACCATGCATTATCCTGCTGGAAGTAGCCATCAGAGGATGGGTACATGGTGGTCATAAAGGGATGGACATGGTCAGAAACAATGCTCAGATAGGCTGTGGCATTTAAACGATGCCCAATTGACACTAAGGGGCCTAAAGTGTACCAAGAAAACATCCCCCACACCATTACACCGCCACCACCAGTCTGCACAGTGGTAACAAGGCATGATGGATCCATGTTCTCATTCTGTTTACGCCAAATTCTGACTCTACCATCTGAATGTCTCAACAGAAATTGAAACTCAGACCAGGCAACATTTTTCCAGTCTTTAACTCCAGTTTTGGTGAGCTCGTGCAAATTGTAGCCTCTTTTTCCTATTTGTAGTGGAGATGAGTGGTACCCGGTGGGGTCTTCTGCTGTTGTAGCCCATCCGCCTCAAGGTTGTGCGTGTTGTGGCTTCACAAATGCTTTATTGCATACCTTGGTTGTAACAAGTGGTTATTTCAGTCAAAGTTGCTCTTCTATCAGCTTGAATCAGTCGGCCCATTCTCCTCTGACCTCTAGCATCAACAAGGCATTTTCAGCCACAGGACTGCCGCATACTGGATGTTTTCCCCTTTTCACACCATTCTTTGTAAACCCTACAAATGGTTAGTGTATATATATATATATATATATATATATATATATATATATATATATATATATATAGAGAGAGAGAGAAAGAGAGAGAGAGAGAGAGAGAGAGAGCATATATAACAAACAATATTATTTTATAGTAATTTAGTTGAACTAATATACCATTGTGCAGTGTTTTGTACAGTACAGTTGAGCGAGTGGATCTTTGTGCTTATCTGAGTGAGTGGATGCGGGGCTAATTTGCATATTCATATATCCGCAAATAAAGCAAGGGTGATTACATTCAAGTAATTTTTTTTTCACAGGAAAGAACGTTTAAATATGTAATTTTGTTGGGATATGAGAAAATTATTAAGGGATAAAATTATTGACTACAATAACAACAAATTATTCTTGAGAAGCAAATCAGCATATAAGACTGAACTCTGAAGGATCATGTGACACTGAAGAATGGGGTAACGAATAATGATGCTGAAAATCTGCCATAAATAAGTTAATTTCTAAAATATAAAACAATTATTTTGAATTGTAATAAAAAATGGTTTAATTGTTGTTGATAAAAAAATGTTTTTAAACATAAATATAGGCATACTAATTCTTCACAATATTAAATAAAGAATATAGTTTTTCGAACAATTAATATGTCGTTAGCATAAGTTTACTGGCTATTTTATGACGGGTTCGAACGCGGTTTATCCAAGCAAGCAGGATTGAGATTTTTAATAAACATATTGGCTCCATTTCCAAATGTTAGCACCCCAAACCCCAGTCTTATTGACTTATAGGTGCTGGATGTTGCGTTAACATCCAAATGAGATGTTTTCATGAATATGTATGACCGAAGAGAAATGCTCTTCAAATACTAATACAGCTGCCTGTACTTACAGACACGGGCAGATGGTGAACAGCGGCGCCCTGAAAAAAGCGCAATTGTTCTTTCAATGGGTCTCATTGTTTTTTATCCCCGTTGTGAGGCGACAGTGAGGGGTGAAACAAAAGACCTTGAACCCGAAGCACCTGCTCATGGACACGAGATTAAACCCAAGGCTGATTGTATTGGGATCCCAGGGGCGCGTCACGCCTGATCAAATGATGCGGCAAGCGTGAGGCAGTGAACGCGCACCAATAGAGCCAATGCACATGGAAATGAGTCCTAACGACTAATATGAGATTCCGCAAAGAAGAAAAAAAGGCAGCATGTAAGATTAAGGAACTAGCATGGGGGAGGGGAACATTTGAACAGGGCCAGATGGAGAGCCATGAATTAGAGATGAAAGAGGGGTTTTTTTTAATGGCGAAGATCATGGATTGAGAAAACTGTGTCCTATATGTGATGTGCAATGCCTGTTGTTGAACTGACACATTATCAAGTCTTGAGCCAAAATATCTGGCCCATTGCCTGAGCTGAGAGAGACCGATGGTCTTCTGCATTCCCATCGACTGAATTTAGAATTCCTTGTGTAACTTGCAAAATATCTTACTCGTGAAATCCTTATAAAACCAGAAATGGGTTTTACACCAGCAAAAAAAGTTTGCTAGAGAGAGAGAGAGAGAGAGAGAGAGAGAGAGAGAGAGAGAAATGTGCATATTTGGAAAAAATGCCTTGGTTTTCCATGACTGCAGGAAACCTGTAAAACAAGGTACATTTGCTTTCTTCTTTTTTCATTGATTGGATTGTTGAATTGTTTATTACCTGTTTGCCTTATTGGATGTTTTCTATATATGTGGCCCTGGACCGCAAAACCAGTCATAACTCATAAGGATCAATTTTTTAAACTTGAAAATATGGAATCTGAGGGTGCAAAAAAGTTAATTATTGAGATAATCGCCTTTAAAGTGGTCTAAATGAAGTCCTTAGCAATGCATATTACTACTACTAATGCACTTTTGATATACCATAGGAAATGTACAAAATATCAATAAACACTGATAGATCTCTGCACATACAGCAATCATGTTTTACATTTTTTTATTTAGACAACCCAAATAAAAAGGCACATAAAACATTGCGCTTGTTTACATAATTATTTCTGACAAACTTACATTAAAAACAAATGTAGGAATGTTTTTCTTTCTGCTACTCAGAAAGCCTAGTCTTCATATATACAAAATTACCGTTGTTAATGTACTAATACAAAAGTTTATAAAAGGTTATTTTGCTTTTCTTCGCTCACATGTCTATCAGTAATCTAAGATCTTCCGAGCTAAACACTTCTGTACAAACATATACATTCAACCGCTTTCACAGGGGCTCCAAAAATCCTCCAGTTCATCAACTGAATCAAAACAACATTAGACTCAATTCAAAATTCTTCACTTCATTGGATTTCATAATTGGTTTAAATTTGGCAAATAAAAGGCAATTATAATGCATCTACTAATGAAATGCATAAACGCTCATTCTGACTCTCCCACAAACTAAACTATGGAAACATGCTTTTGTTTGTTCTAGTGTGACGGGAGAATCAAACGGCTCACACACACGTGCGCGCACACACACACACAGATCAGGGATTCATTGTGTCTGATCAGGATAAAGCATCCCCTTCCTGAGATTCAGTGCTGGGGTGGACGGCATCCATTCAGACACTCCAGATCATCACATCACAGGCTGTGGCGGGAAAACTACCCACAAAAAATTGCATACAAGTTGAATAATTAGTGTTTTCACTACAGCAGTCTCTTCTCTCTGGCATCTGCTCCATCCACAGGAAGCATATAGAGGAAGCGGCCGACATAATGTACCTACATTTCCAACACATTGGCGGCAGATCCGTGTAGTGAGTGGCAGCTTACTCTTCCTACTTACTCCGTTAAGTGTGTTCTCATTAACACAAAATTATAAAACTCTTAAGTCTGAACAGATCGGCATGTAACCACCCACCACAGTGTAGAAATTTCCAGAAGCAGTCTGTAAACATTCTTCATTATTTCAGACCGAAGACGTGCTTTTACGCTAAATGGTGCTTCTGGGCTTTAGCTATAGCAAAATACTACCAACCTACAGAGTCCAAACCACTGGAGAAGATTCAATATTAATCACTGGAAGAAAATAAAATGAGCAAGATGGTGCCACTGTCGAAATAACAGATGAAATATACAAAAAACTAAACTAACATAAAAAACAAACAAACTAAACATAAAACATATAAAAACATTAAACAAAAATATCAAACAAAAGAATCTAAAAACAAAAAAGCTAAATAAAACAACAGAATTAAACAAAATCTAAAAACAAAAAAAAGCAAAATAAAACAAAAGCATTAAACATAACAAAAAAGCAAAATATAAAACAAAACACACACACACACACACACACACACACACACACAAAAAAAAAACTAAATCGAGATAATAAAAAAAGAACTATATTTACAAAAAAACATG
This sequence comes from Gobiocypris rarus, assembly GCA_023029165.1. Lineage (NCBI taxonomy): Eukaryota > Metazoa > Chordata > Actinopteri > Cypriniformes > Gobionidae > Gobiocypris > Gobiocypris rarus. The sequence goes on from CM040922.1 coordinate 21,962,795, forward strand.
AATAATTCAAAATTCATTTCCTGGAATTATTCATGTTAATTTCCTATTCTCAGCCTATTTCTTTTGCAGAACATTTTAAAGAACAGGGATCTTGCAAAAAAAAAAAATCATATAAAAATACAAAAAAAACAAGGTTATAAAATACTTTTAACGACAAACTCAGGGAAATTAAAGGGCGTCAATGCTGGACTCCAACCTCTAGATGGCCCTGTTGTAAATGAGCTAGCTATCTACAGCTCATAAACCCTGTCCCAAATGGCGCACTTGGCCCTTATGCTCCTCTTCAGAATCCACACTTTGGTGAAGTAATGCTTCACAGACTTTTAAGTAGTATTAAGCTTGGAAGTCGGCACCTGTGTGCAAAGGGGGCGCTCCTGAGCACCTTTCTCAACCGTAAAAATGACAAATGGGACACCCTAGGGTCTTCATGGACTTGTGCTCAAACAAGACCGCAGCGACCACATCAAGTGCGCAAATGGACAGGGCCATACTATAATGATATTTATATTTAGATAATACTGCCTCTTTAGACTAGGGATATGCGTTCAGTGCAAGACTCTCTCTTTCCTTCCTCCAAACGTTTCCTTTGTATGCAAAAGCTAACTGGCGACGTAAACAATAAGAAAAGGAAGCTGCCCTCCCCTCAGAGAAACTAAAAAGTCGTAAACAGTGTCCTGCCGAACACTATTAATAAAGAAAACAAAAATTGTTCTCAACTGTACCTCTTTAAATTTGCTACACGTATGTACGCACGCACTCACACCCCTGCGCAAAATCTAAATAATACAAAAAAAATATTTTAAAAATCCTCTCTCCCTATAGAAGCAGAAGTCTCTTTTTCAAATGAATTCTTAAATACTGATTAGCCAGTTACACCTCATCATTGAAGAACCCATCAGCACTCTGTTTATTAAAAAAAGCGTTCAAAATGCACGTCAATTATTGCATTTGTCCTTAAAAACGTCCGTCGGGGTTTGAAGTGCTCATAGGATCTTGCGTAATGCCCCGCTACCGAGCTGCTCACCTTGCGCCCGAAATGCAACCGTATCCAAAGGCCAGAGAGAGTTGGATCAACCCGTGCAAAACTTCCACCACAGTTGCCACAGGATGGGTTTGTTCACGCCACACAGGTGTCAGTTGCACATAGGTCAGGGCAAAAAGGCTGGTCAGGGGCCGGCTCTACCAGGGAGAAGACGGCAAGACTTGGGACAAGAAGGACATGCTGTCCATTGATCTCATGGCGATGTTGAGCGGGCCGCCGATGTTCATGGACATGGGTGTTGTGATGGCCACCGGGTGGGCGATGTTCATGGGCGCTGTGGCTGGGATGTTGACGGAGGCGATGTTCACAGGGCCGGTGATGGTAACCGGGTGCTGCAGGCTGACGGGAGATGTGATATTGACCGTGTTGGTGGAGATGTTCATCTGGGCTGCTATGGTAACAGGGTTGCTGATGTTGCCACGGTTCATTGCAGTGGTGATGGGGGCTGCGGCTGTGACCGGCGTGGAGGAGGCAGAGTGGCAGACTTCAGTGTTGTCTGTGGAGCACGGAGAAACAGACAGGAGAAGCGTTAAACGAGCGCGCTGAGGGTTTGTGTGTATTCTGCTCCCAAACTCTCTGCGTGTCAAATGACCTAAATGAACCTGTAGACACATGTGAGCATTTGTGTTTGAACTTCCTGTTATCGTTTGGTAACAGCGGAGACAGAAGAGAGCAAACTGTTACTGTGTGTGTGTGTGTGTATCTGCTTTTCGACCTTCTTTTGTTTTGTTTCATTTTTACCTTTTCGGAGCCCTGAGTGGTTCCACTGCCAGTCTCCTATTTAGAAACAGACAGAGGGTTATGATGGGCAGGCAGCTGCCTGCAGTGATGCATTATGGGACTTTTAGCAACGCTAAAGGGCTGCATTATGCTCAGTGTGAATTCAGACATGAATATTGTTTTATAATCGGAGATATTTGTTCATTATCATCATAAACAGATTCGAGCCTTTTTATCAAATTCAACAGAAAGAAACAGAAATTAAATATAATGTGAATGTTGCAGGTTCAACTCTATTGACAGCATGTTGACATTTAGAACAGAAACAATTATCTTGACCATCAGTTTGCAAAAATTCTTCATAGAAAACATAATAAATAATGAATGTAACATTATAAAGTTTTTCTAACTGAGGCAAGACTCATTTATAATATATAAATTATTAAAATAATAATGTAATATAAATTAAAAAAAAAAATTATATAATTATATAATTATATATATATATATATATATATATATATATATATATATATATATATATATATATATACATATATATATACATATAGATATACACCTTTTATGTATTATGTTAATGATATAATTGTTTTTTGTAATAGTATTATAAAATACTATCACTTTCTAATCAACAGCATGGTCACAAAAAATTTGTCAATAAAATGTGTTAATTTGTTTTGACACCTGAACAAATAGTTCTTGGCTATTAAAATATTCAATAAACATTATTTAAAAAAAATAAAAATAAATTCACAATCAACAAGAATCAGTCACCAAACAACAAAAAATTTACTAAATCACTTTCAAGGCATGACAGAAATGTTAAAAAAACTAAACTACATGACAGAGATGGATCATGGAATGGGGATCAGCGCGTTAATTCATGAAAAATATCCAAACAAACATACAATGGCACCTAGTAGCGCTAAATAGAACAGCTCTGAGACAAACAGACCACAAGAACGAATTTGAAGGAACTCTACTCATTAAATACTAATTAAAGTAAATGACAGCGCAAACCACTTTACATCCTTGCATTAGATCTAACCCTTGACCCTTTCCTGACCCTGTTTGTCCCGAGAAAGGATCCGGTTCAGTCAGAGCGGTTTTTGCCTCATAGCATTGGCCTCCTCCACTGATATGCTTGACTAATTTAATCTCTGAACACACAAATCAAATGCCATGACCAATGAAATATGATGGAATGCACAACCAAACCAATTCACAGAAATAAACGCAATATTACTGGGAAAGGGGTTCTGGCTCAAGAATCACAGCAGCCATATTCAAGTATCATTCCAAACGGAAGTGCTCAAAATAACTGCTTTAAAAATGGCCCTAATGCCCACTTTACAGAGACTTTGTGCTTCATCAGAAGACCATTTTCCAAACCTGAACCATTCCTCCATCTTAGAAAGAGCACTGGGTTTAAAAATGGACTCTGCCCCAGCCCCTAGAAAACGCTGTTCTCAAACCAAACTCAAAAGTCAAAGACTGGAGATGGAACCAATTTAAAAAGTTCAGAGAATAACTGAAATATACTTTAAATATGTTAAAAATTTAATTAAAAAAAAGGAGGACTCTGAGAAAACCAAAAGACAATGGGGTATAATTTATTGTAGGCACTGTTGTAACACTCAGTTTTGTTGTCATTCTGGCTGGTTCTCAGAGAGGTTTTAAAAAAATCTCCCAACCGAGCAGGACAAAGTCACCTCTCATAAACTAGTGCATTTGAGTATGTGGAAGAGAGTTTGGGAGCTGAAGGGACAGCAAAGACCTCGGAGAGGAGAAGAAAGGATGGAACAGAATATTAATAGAAGGATGTTGGTGTTAGAGCTACATGAGTCACCCAGAGAAGCTGGAAAAGTTTTCGTACAGACTACAGGCTGATTGGCTTTTGGGGCAGCCAATCATGTTGCACTTACCTTTGTTACAGGCATTGTTAAAGTTGCTCTGGCCGTGTGTTTTTAAGTGGCTGGTGATGTAGGCAGCGCTCAGCATCTTTCCGCACACGTTGCACGTGACTTTCCCCTCGTGCCGAATCATATGTGACCGAAGTCTGTCTTTGGTGGCAAAGGCTGATGTACAGGCCTATTATGGACATAAGACATGTAGATTTACATAATTTACAGCCAAAATTTATAAAAGTTTTCCTTGAATTACTTATTAATAATCATCCAAACTGACATAGGCTAGGTTTTTACTTCAGGAAGTCCCCTTTATGGAGTTTAAAGGGTTAGTTCCCCTAAAAATTGTAATTCTGCCCTCGTCATTCCAAACCCTTAAGACCTTCATTCATCTTAATTTGTGTTCCGAAGATGAACGAAGGTCTTAGGGGTCTGGAACGACATGAGGGTGAGTAATTAATGACAGAAATTTCATTTTTGGGTATACTAACCTTTTAAGCATACCATCTCTGGGTACAAGCAACTAGAAGTGTATTGTCATGAGGCGCAACTGCATAAACGGGATGAATGGGTTCTGGTTCTTACCGTTACTTGGCATTTGAAAGGTCTCTCTGAGGAATGAACATGCTTTACATGGCAGCTGAGATGGTCAGGCCTGAGAAGAGAGGGAAAAATGAAAAACATGGCAAGGAAGAAAACAGCATAGTTTCTCTGTAACGAAGCCACTTGATTTTTGGTACCAGGTGTATCTGTCTGAACTTCAGAAAAAACATATTTTTGCCTTCAGGTGCTGTACTTCGCCTCTGAGAGAAAGTTTTGATGAGTCTGTCTCTAAGATGCAGATTCATCAGATGCCGTGACCTAGAAAACCTACTTGCAGACATGGCTTACAGTAAACACTGGGCTACACCAGCACTACACAAACTGATGTTGCTTTCACACTAGAGGTTATGGTTTGAATTCAGGTTTAATTGCCTATAACAGGGGTGTCCAAACTTGGGGTGTCTTGAAGGGCCACAGTCCTGCAGAGTTTAGCTCCAACCTCCCTCAAAACACCTGCCTACAAGTTTCTAGTATGCCTAGTAATCTAGTATGCCTTGATTTGCTGATTCAGATGTATTTAATTGCTAAACTCTGCAGGACAGTTACCCTCCAGGAGCAGGATTGGACACCCCTGGTCTATAATGTTTGGTTTATTGTTTACAATATTTAGTGTGAATTCTGTGAAAGCATCTTCCAAAATCAAGATGTAAACTGCAGTGCGATTTGTGAATTGTTGTGAATGCGAAGTGTATGTGGGATACACTACAACTTTTGAGGTCAGGAAGAAATTAATAGTTTTATTCAGCAAGGACGCATTAAAAGGTAATGAAACCCTAAAACACATTTTATATATGCATTCATTTGGAATGGTGCTTGGCTGCCTGCCTGGCTGTGTCTGCGTCATTATTTTCTGAGCTTTTCTCCGCATTATTCATAAGAATTGACTTTTTATGAATTGCAATTCTACAAGTATTGCGATTCGATATGGCAATGTTGTTTCTGGGTTGTTGTTTTTTTACACTAGACCATTGGGAAAAGTTGAACCATACAGACTGTACATGATTTATAAGATGAGTCACATTTACTTCAGTTTAAATCTATTTGTGGCAGTCAATGTTGATATTGTGACGGGCCAACAATATGGGAAGTGCTGGGTAGTCTCACATCGCTTCCTTGCATCCGGTAGAAAGGGATATTACTTCACTTAACACTCATAGATAACGACAGTTCACCCTCTGTTGGAACAAAAGTGTGTAACTTCTGTCCACCTCATCAAGAAGCAATGACTCATCTACCAGCCCTACTAATAATAGTATCTCAATTAAACTAAAATAACACTGCTTCTGATGTTTAGATTTAAAGTTTTTAGCCACCTTGCAACTTACTCGCACATTCAGAATGAACGCATTTTTTTGCAATCACACTTTAGGAACAAAATAACAGTGAAAGCAGATTAACAGGGACATCCATTCGCGTTTACAAAACTCACTAAATATGAACGTGACAACCTGCCAGAGAGACTGGGACATTTTGTTTCAGGTGGTGTTCTCAGGAACAGCTAGAGCTCTAAAAACAGCTCTTTTCATCTCTGTGCTTTGACTTGTGTCAGTGCGTGATTAATAATCCGAGGATTAATTTCGGGGATAGTGAGGCCTCTCTGATGCTTTTCTGGATATTCAGAGACATTATAGACGAGACTCCCAAAGCAGCCGTGTGTCTGCGGCCCCTGAGTGACTCAAAGGAAACCCCAGCACTGATCCTCTAAGACAGAACAAACAGGAGGGAATAACAGGAATAAGAGCACCCCCTCCTCCTTCTGTTCACGCAGACCCTCGGCATGCTGGGCCCTACAAAGGAAGCCAGTCAGATCCATTCACAACAACTATAAATCAGCCAGCGGCAGCCAATAGGAACGAGACAAAATTAACATCATCAGAACAGCAGATGGTGGATTCAGCTCGAGCCTTGAACACATATTTCAACAGACAGCATTAAATGCATTGACATCATCAGAATCCACAAACAGCCACATTTTATGTGGTATGGAAATTAGCTATAACTTTTAACATTTTATATTAATGTATACATTGAAGCATTTTTTGAAAGTGAAAATATGGTGTTATTTGTAGATTTGACTCAATTGTTCTCATTCAGAATCAGAAAACTAAAACCAATCATCTTGTTTGGTTTCATTGTAGATTATACTAAACTACTAAATCTACCATGCAAAATGATGCATTTTAGCTCAGATCTGAGCTTGTAGTCTAATTCAAATACTGGTTGAAATTTTTCTTAGAAAGCTATAGTGTGACCGGCAGCAGCCCAATTCGCAAACAAATGACTCCAATGAGCTGGATCTTTTAAATGAATCGGTCAAAAAGACTCACATCAGCATTTTATAATGTAATTTATTCCTTTGATGGCAAATTTGTTATGTAGCAGTTGTTCTGCCGAATTAGTTTGATGAAAAGAAAGTGCAAAAGAACAACATTTATTTGAGTAAGAAATCTATTGTCACAAATGTATTTACTGTCACTTTTGATCAATTTAATGCATCCTTGCTGAATAAAAGTATTAATTTATTAAAAAAAAAATCTTACAAGACCAGTAACTTTTACTTATCAAAAAAGGGAGGGGCTACCTCAAAAGACTCATTAAAGAACCCGAATTGTTCACCAGAATCATTCAATTCCTAATAATCCTGATCTCTAACTTCTAAATCAAACGCACTGATTAAATATTAACCAATTTACAAGAAATGCAAAAGCCCCACATACCTTGAGAAGCCCTTTCCGCACACAGAACAGACGTAGGGCTTGTGGACGCCTCCGTCGTGCGAGCGCACATGGTACGTCATGCGATCTTTCCTCTTAAAGCGCTGCTGGCATATAGGACACTCGAATGGCTTTTCGTCCGAGTGCGACAGCTTGTGGCGGTTCAGATGGTAAACGTCCCGGAAGGCTTTCCCGCACATTTCACAGCCGTGGTTCTTTTTTACGGGCTTGGGTGGCTTTTTGGGAGCACTGTGATGGGTCACGTTGGACATGGACGTCGCGGACATGACAGTGGAAGCGGAGGACGTGGAAGTGGTCGCCGTGGAGAGGATGCCAGCGACGGTCGAGATGTAGGAAGGGTCACCCGTGGTCTCGCGGGCCATGGTGGAGATGAGTGGGACCATGGTGGGCGCCGCCTGCGCCGTCTTCTTAGGTCTGGACACCATTTTGATGCCGGTGTGGCAGGACTCATGGCGGCGAAGGTGGTAGCTGTCACGGAAGGCCTTGTTGCAGTAGCCACAGATGAATGGCGTCTTGCTCTTGTGCTCTTTCTTGACCACGGGCATCGGACCGCCCCCTCCAGCATTCCCACCCCCTCCTCCCCCCGTTCCGCTGGCTACATTGTCCTTGAGAAGCTCGGCTGCGCTGACAGGGGGCTTGTGGTCCAGCGGAATGGGCATCACAGGCTTCTGGTCCTGTGGCTCAGAGTTCAGCAGTGGCAGCAGGCTGTTTGGGGCCACCTGGTGCTGGTGGTGAAGGGCTTCATTAGCCTGCTGGAAAGAGAAAACAGAACCAGGCAGGGAGGTTAAAGACTGATGTAGTGACCAAAAAAAAAAAAATTACAGTATTGGCCAAAATTATGGCAGATATCCATTAGGATGATATTATACATATAAAGAAATGTATTCTGTGCTTAAATAAGTGCATACAATACTAAAACAAATAAAAAATTAATAAATAAAAAAAAGTGTTTTACTGCCATATCAGCATCTATGGCTATTTTCATGGCAAGATCGAGATATTAAAAATAAATATAAAAACAAAATTAACAATTGTAGCAAAAAAAACAACAACAAAAAACAACAATTGATAACCATCTCACATAAATATAACAAACATTATATAAGATTTTTCCATTATATATTGAGGTGAAACATTTTTACACAGAAAGTTCTTTAATGGATGTTTTTTAAAATGTTTCCTAGTGGCATTCAAAGCAGTAAATTTCAACAAAATATGTTTGAGAAGGTGTTTGACACAAATTACATATTGGTGGTACATAACCTTTCAATAAAAACAAATGATTAAGTCTGGAATAACCAATTCGGCATCTTGAGTAAACAGTCTGATCAACAAATTAAATTAGCAAAAAACTTTTCATTTATGATTGGATTAACTTTATATAACTTATTAACACAGATATTAATAAACATATGATAATAACACAATTAAAGTAAAGTAAATATTAAATAAATCAAATCACAAATGTCTGCCGAGTCCAACCCCGAAAATAAAACATCATAAAAGTGTGGTCTATTTAAAAAAAATGAAATAAAGAAACTTGCATCATCCAGAGCTTTTATAAATCTAAAACTGTTTTACTGGTTTACAACAGGCTTTAGGATTCCCATTATACATTATGGCCTGGTTTCACAAACAGGGCTTAGATTAAACCAGGATTAGGCCTTAGTTCAATCAGGACCTTTTAGTAGCTTTTTAATTGTGCCTTAGAAAAAAAGAAAAAAAAAAAAATTCTGGTGTGCGTCTTGAAACAAAACAATGGCACTGACATATTTTAAGATGCCTCAGAGCACGTTGCTGTCAGTTAAAACAGCTCAAACATGCATTTTAGTGTGGGACTAGCTTAAGCCTTGTCTGCAAAACCAGGGGAAAGAATTTTACAAGCTTTAAGTGATGTCAGCCAGCAAACATGGCATAATCTCTACAAAATTGTTTTTTATATATATATATATATATATATATATATATATATATATATATATATATATATATATATATATATATATATATATATATATATATATATATATATATATATATATATATATAACATACATTCATACATAATAGGACATAACACATACATTCATACATAATAGGATACACAAAATTACATAATAGGATACATATGCACACACACAAGCAAATATTCACAATACAGATGCACAGATGTGAGAGCTTAGTCTCGCACACTGGTCTTCACATGTATTTTTCCTCAGATAAAAAAAAAGGTAATTCTCGTGAGAATTTAACTCTGGGGCTTCAGTACGTTTGAACAGAGATAGATGAAAAACTCTGATCTCACGGATACAGATAAGATATAGCCTGAGCACATCCTGCACAGAGTTGCTGTGTGCGTTCTGTGTTCTGTGTTCCCATTAGCACTTCCAGCAGCCTGTGGGGTGACTAACGATGAGCAGAAGTTCAGGAATGAACACACACGCTCACGTTACATACAAACGCACACTGGACACGACAGCTGGCAGGAGGAAAAGGCACTCCATTGAGAAACATCTCATTAAATCAAATGAGTCAAGTTTCCCCTCTTCAAACACAGAAATTCATGCTGGGCCAATGACTGGATTCAGAATTCCTGATTCAGAATGATTCACAGTGTTATCAAAAGTGTCATCTGGGCCACAAACTAATGACACAGATTACGCTGCAGTCGTGATAGAGCACATGCTGGCATGAACGCAGGGTACAGGACAGAGCCTGTGTGCTCTGATTAACTGAACTCGAAAACAACGTCGGGCCGCTGAGGAATCTAAATCTGTCCGGCGTAAACCGATCTGCCGAGATGCTCCCGGTTCTTCATGTGACTGCTAAATTACCCGTAACGAAAGAGAGATGATACAGCGGGTCAGGAACAAACAAACTAAACCTGTGAATGAGATGACATGGAATTCACAGAGACATACAGCACTTGGACAGCTCTGATTGATGGACAGGAATATGAAACATTTATATTAAAAAAAAATTATAAGTGGCTGGTATTAGATGTCAAACTCATTTTGCATGACTGAAAGTCCAGATCTGTAGGTATTTTTTAAACGACACCAAGCTCCATGTAAAGTGGAAAACTGCTTTTATGATTTTTAATTTAAAAAAATGATTCTATTACTGCAGCAAATGTAGCACTATAATAAAGAAATTATGCAAACGCTATTGTTCAAAAATTTGTGGTCAGTAAAATTTTTTTCTTCAATCAATACTCCCATAAATAAGATTAGAATGATTTCGGAAGGATCATGTGACACTAAAGACTGAAGTAATAGCTGATTCCATCACAGGAATAAATTCAATTTAAAATTTTTTTTTTACAACATTAACATTTTTACTCTATTTGCGATTAAAGTAAATGTAGCATTGGTGAACATAAAATACTTATTTTAAAAACAATAAATTAATGAATTATTCAAATTTAACCCCAACCTTCTGACCGGTTATGTATCTTGTTCATATAAATGTAAAAAATTACTTTCACATATACAATAAAACAAAGAAATGGATGGATTTTTAGTCTTAATTATGGATGGGATGATTACCGGTTTCACAATAAAATGTACTGGGGGTTAGGGCTGCACGATTATGGCCAAAATGATAAATCATGATTATTTTGATCACGATTATTTGTTGATTTTAATTATTAGATTTTTAATTTTAATTAAAAATAATTTGAATTATTTATTGTTGATTTTAATTTTAATTATTCTTTGTTAAGATAGTTTATAGCCTTATGACCGACTGCATTGTTTAAAATTGAATTATCGTTAAAACCCGTGTTTGATCATTACGATTTTGCGCTAAATTCTGTTCAGCCAGCGTTAGTCTGGAACAGGCGCGCAACTTAGTTTTTTTTTATAAAAAGAAATGGCGGAAGGCAGTGACAGGCCTTTTTTTAGCCTTCTAAAAGGACTTCTAAAATATGTGGTCATATTCTGTCTTTTATACAAGTCCTGAGGGAAACTTAATCGAGGATGTTAACCGTGTCTGCAGAACATGCAAAAAGAAAGTTGTTGCAATTGGGGGAAACGCTTCAAATCTGCCGAGTTGTCTTCATGACCATCACCCACTGTTGTACAGCGAACGCAAGGCAAGTTAACTTTGACCTCAATACCAAAACTACATCTGGGAAATAATTGGACACAAAGTTATTTGAGTTGAAATATTTCGTCTCACTCACTTGGAACAAAACCGTGATAATATTGATAATTTGTCACTATAATCGTGATTAGGGGTGTGAGCCTACACTGGTCTCACGGTTCGGTTTGATTACGATTATCATGTCATCACAAACACACAAAAGGAAATGCTAAAAGCCACTTTAAGTGGTCGCCTTACAGTCAAAACTAAAGTCTAAATGCATCTGGTTGTTGAAAAAAATGTATGAGAGCGTTATAGGCTACATGATGTTATAGCCAGATATGACAGCGCTACCGTAGCACGCATCGCCACAGACGAGTATCAATTCGTTAAGCAAATGCAAACTACTGCAAATTTAACCGAAAATAAAAGTCGCAGCTGCTCAACATACAACCATCTTCATTAAAAGAAAACTGAATGATCTCACCAGTGCTGTTGCCGCACTCTCTCCTATTGCAGTCTTTGAATTTGAAATTAGCTGCTGATCAGCAAAATGTAGGGCTGTGTATCACCAACAATGTCACGATACGATACGCATCACGATACTGAAGTCACGATACATATCACGATATGGATAAATTTGGAATTAAAATTTCTTTTGAGCAGAGTTTAGTAACATTTAATATCTGTTTATTGAATAACCAGTGGTATAACAGTTGTGACAAGTGAAAAAACAATTTAGTTTTTGTCATTAAAAAATAATGAGTTAAATAAAATAAATAAATTGTCACAAAAAAGAAGAAGCTTGGAATGGCTTGATTCAAACTGGTTATTTTTGGATATATCTGGTTCACACATCTCTCAACTAATGCTGTAAAAAATGGGAGTCAGTTGTAGCCTACTATAATATTAAAGGTAAAAAAACTGATTTGTACAAACACTTAAATTACACTCAATGTCAAGAAAAAAAAGTTATAATTTAAACTTTACAAATTACATAATCATATTTCTACTCCATTTAGTTTTTGAAATAGGAACATTTAAAGGGTGGCTGTCATGAAAAACTTTCCAGATTAATTCAAACATGCATGAAATATTGAAAAAAACTAAAAAATAATATATATAATGAATCTGTAATATGGCTCATATATTTATCAAAATGCTCCTCGCTAGAGTTGATTTTTCTAGCTGACTAACAAGTTTGTGGACACTGGATATGGTTTTTCCTGAGGTAAATGTGACTTGTTTAGAAGTTTTAATGGGGTCTTTCCGCATTTGAAACACTGATTGAGCGATCACATGAGACATGATACGGATTTCGGTAAGTTGTAGGCCTTTAACCCACTTTCAGATGCTCATTCATGTTTATCTCGCGATAAAGAGAAGATCAGTTCACGTGCTTCTCACTGCCGCGTCTCGAGTTGCGCCATAGCAATCTCGCGCCAAAGCGGTATTTATGTTTATAGATTTCGTAACAAAATGGACGTAATGTGAAATCTGAGACTTTGTTTCATATCAGTAGTAACAAAGCACAAAAATTATTGCGATTTATTAGATGGGAGGCGCTGCAGTGTTCGGGTACATTCATAAACTTGACAATGTGAGATTTGACAATGTGAGAATTGGGCAGCTGCTGTATCGATATGCACATTGTCAGGAGTTCATGACGATGTATCGTTGTATCGATATTCTGAGCACAGCCCTAGTAAAATGCAGCTCATATCTGTTGTTTTCGGAGATGTGAACTAATTAATTAAATCTGCATATAGTGTGGGAATTAAAGATCGGATTTATATCCATTTGCGGAGATACATCTATGTGCCCAAGTGTAAATGAATTAGCTTCGATTTACACATCGCGCGTGCTTTCCAGGTCATGCAGGTTTTTCATTCAAGCCGAAATGTGCCCAGATGTCACCTTTTAAAGTAGTTGCAGCATTTTTAATTACTCTCTCTTTCGTCTTGCTTCCCTCTGCCATTGTATGTTACCATGACAATACATGTGCGTGACAAATAACGTCAGAAAAGAATTAGTACATTATAATCCGTTATGGCCTATTACTGAACAGATACCGTATATTCCTTGTCTGCATCGCAATGCCTTGAAGAAATTTCGACAACCCTAATCGTGATGTGAAATTGTCATACAGTCTCATCCCGAGTCTAAATCTGTGCATTTTTTATAAAGATGTATAAAAACAACAAGGAGTGCAATCAAGAGTAGTTTTTAAACATAAACATATGATGCAATTTTATGACATGCAATACTGACGTACTACACACTAAAAAAGTGCATACTTTCCCATTATTTACTTTCACAGAGCAGAAGTTTGTGAATTGGGATGCAGCCAACATGAACAACACACAGTGAAACCCACCTCGCAGGCCTGGAAACAGAGGTGGATGTTTGTTTGTTTACTGAGGCTTCTGGGAGGCTGGACGCACTCCTTCAGTTCTCCCTTACACACACACATCAGCATGAGGGATTTGTTTACACGGCCCGGGGCAAAAGCTTACAGACACTCGCTGCTAACCTACATCACAACCACCTGCCCCGGCAGACACTGATCTCTGAGCCAAAAGAGAGGGAAAGGAATACAGCAAATCACAAAAACATAAATTGCCATGCCGGGACTTTGTGAACACCCATCTTAATCTATGAACAGTCCTAACGAATTGATTCGCTAAAATGATTCAGACTCTTCTACGCCACCACAGCCTGAGGCCCTTAAAAGACCCAATAAAGTCTGGCAAACGCCCTGTTCAACCACTATTGATGTTCAATGGAGCATCTAAAACAGGCACAGCCCCCAGGACCTAAGAAACAGCCCCAAACCAGCTATGTTGAAAAAAAACCTCACTCACCGCACATAACTAATGAGCAAAAACCGTATGTAGATTTTAAACAGGAACAAAGTCAGCGAAAGGTCAAAGGTGGCATTATTAGGACTCGGCCCCTGAGGGCACGTCTTCCCCTTCCTTGATAAAACAACAAGGCCTGTCAATTCTCAAAGGCCAAGGAAACACACACACATAGCCTAAGGGCATCAGGAAAGAGAATGGGTTGATTAGTCGTCCTACAAGCTAATTGATTAGTGAGGCAGAATAGTTAATTCATAAAAAATATTTTTAACTTAAAGAGAGTTTCAACATGCTGATCAGTGCAAAGTCTCAAAGTCACTGCCCAAATACTAAAAAACCTTTGCAGAGAAGTTATCTCCAACTCTATAATAGTTCTGTGCAAAATATATTTTGATATTTGTTGAATGTCTGTCTTTCAAAGCATATGCGTGTTTTTTGCATTTAGTACATGACATGTACATGTCAAGTAAAATAACATGTTAAAAAAACATCCGAATAATGTAATACTTTTGCCATGCTGTATGAATACTCCTAAGAATCAAACAAATTTAATCAGGATTCCTGACCTTCGCTTATGAATACTTTTTCACACACATCCGAGTCATCATAGTCATACTTCTAAGACTTCTATAGTGGTGAATGGAAACTACAACAAATCGTTCCCATTTGCTCAATAGCAAAAGATAAAATATCCACAATAACATTTCTTTAACTTTACAAAAGAGGAAAAAAGTAGGGCTGCATGATATATCGAAATATAATTAATAATCCAAAAGATCACAATAAGTCAAAGTAAAGGCCTGTTCACACCGGGACGATTTTGTGTGCTGTTATCACCAACGTTTTAACGGCTCGTGACTAAACAAAGGGCACCAATGTGAGTGTGCACACCAAGCGGCAAGCTCCCGCGTGTTCTCTTGAAGCCAATACGGAAGTGACTTAAACTGCAGTTCATCGACGGGCCACTAGCGACAGGCTCCAGAAGGGAGCAGAATATCATTGAGACCCATGTTAAAATGCCCGACTTTACAGCAGAATAAAACATGTTTACAGTCTTGTACAAATTCTAGTTTTGGTTTAAACGGCTAGTTTGGCCCTTCATGACAACTGTGAGGGGGTGAATTTTTTTATAACGCATTTGTTTACATTATATAAAGCCTTAAAGTTCAGCATCATTAAGGGCGTGGCCACTTTGAGTGGCAGGTGGGTAGCCATTTATCTGTTGTTTGTTAGTCATCACGACACCTCAGCTCCGCCCATGTCCCATTTTCTGTTATCCAGGAGTGACGGTTGATGACGCGCTGCTAAGATGGCAACGACCAGCTCGTCCCTACTTTACGCTTGAAACGGCTCTGCAGAATCCTATGGGTGACGTCATGGACACTACGTCCATATTTTTGTACAGTCTATGGTGTTTTTCTTTTGACGTGGCGTGTTAAAAACTGGCCGACCAATGAGATTGGTGCTTTTGTTTATGTGCCTGGATCTGCTGTGCTGAAGCTACAGTAAAACACAACTTTGTGGCGCTCAAGCACAAAATGGTCTTGCCGAGCACACATTGGTACGACGAAGAGGAAGTAAGTAGAAGATGAGCTGCTAATGCTGCTAGCCAGTTAACAAAAAGTGTTTGAATATCAAAAAGTGATAAAGTGATATTTTGAATTCAAAAAGTGAATTGAATTTGGCAAGCACATAAATATGGTCTCTCTTCTTCTTCGCGACAAGCGGGTGCCAGAAGCGCAAGTGGCGCAGCACCACCTTTTGTACATGGAGCAACATCTACTGAATTTGCATGTTCACTTTTGTGCATCGCCAGTGAAAATCGCTCGGTTATGATTGCAAAGACGCGCCGAAAAACATGCGTGTGATAATCGCCCCGGTGTGCACAGGCCTTAAGGTTGCCGAGAACAGCAGAGAGTAGACTGGACAAATGACAGTTACATACGTCTGACATGCTAAATGTTATTAAACACAATAAACAAAGTAATCTCGGACAGAGCCTGATCCCGAATTCAGTTCTCTTCCGTTGCTTATATGGCTAAAGACATACGAAATTGTGTCAAAATGCCCGTCTTGGTGAGTATTCATGTAACAGTCAGTTATGTCTAAAGTGGACTAATTAGTTAAGAAAGAAAGCACCCATGCAACAATATATTGGATTCGTGCAGCTCTTAAAGTGACAGCAGCCTAATAAACCTGCTTCCGTCTGTGTGTTTAATATTCATCAAACAAACAACAAAAGACAGAGAAAAATCACTCACTGCTCTTGACTGAAAAACTGTTGTGGCTTTAATGGATGAATGCACTTTTTTGAGCTTCAAACTCAATGGACCCCATCACTGCCATTATAAAGCTTGGAAGCATCAGGATATTTTTTAATATAAATCTGTGTTAATCAGAAAGAAGAAAGCCACATACACCTAGGATGGTTTAAGGGTGAGTAAATCATTTTAAAGTGAATTACTCCTTTAAAATGACACTTACTCTTTACATAATGCTACAGTAAAAAACTGCTGTTCACTTTCAGAAGTTGTAGAGAATGTGAAACATGCATGTTCATTAGATCATTTTTAAACATATTTAAATATAATTTCAATTGTGTAGCCTTAGTAGAGACTGATTGCATTAGTCAGAAGAGAGAAAAATGTCAACATTGCCATACACCGCAGTGTAGTTTAGTGTAATTTAATGGCAAGGTAATAGAGTTATAAAATGCACATAACATTTTATATAAAAAAGAAAGAAAAAAAAAGAAAGCTAGATTTGATTATCACAGTCTGTGAGTAGGATCCATTAGTCAATTTTAAAAATGTTTCATTTAGCATGTGCTTAATCAGGAGAATGAGATGCTGTTGATCTCTGCAGACACAGCAAAAAGAGGACACCTCAATTAAGATGCGTGCTTTCCTGCAATCACGAAGAGGGCAGGGTTAAATACCTGACCTCTCGCATTCAGCGTCATCCATCCATCTCGCAAGGCTGACCGCGACGCAGGCAGACGCAGAACAAGAAAAATGAACGCTTCTTTCTGCTCCTTATTTCATCTGCTCTATTGTGATGGACACAAATCGGAGCGGGGATGCCCTCACGGATCCACAGGGGGTCTTTGTGCGGGAGTCTTCTCTGATTTGGTTCCTCTATTCATGTGGAGAACTGCATATCTCCACGCGCACACACACACACACACACAAACACAAACACACGCGCACACACACACACACACCTGCTCGTTTACTTCCTATAGCATCCCAGTCATCATTTTACTGGCTACGTCTGGGGATGCGAGTCTAGACTAGGCCGCTGCGCGTGTGTGTGTGTGAACTTCACGAGTGTGTGACGCAGAATGACTGTAGCCCTGCTGCGTCTTCACGCCACTCTGACAATTTTGATACAAATCGGCTCTGAAGGCTGAGGTCAGTGTAACGTAAATAACAGAGAAAACGAGTTCAGCAAGAGAATAAGGAGTTTTGAAAAGCCAGCGGCCGCACAATGGAGATCCGCAACGGGCCAGGGCTGGATGCTGAAACACATGGTAATTCATTTTTGAGTAAAGCTTTCTTAAATTTGAATTTGAAAAGAAACAGCAAAGAAGAAAGGGTGATTAAACGGGCAAAAAAAAAAACAGTACAAAAGGAACAGGGTGCTTGTGGGAAGGCAAACAGCTCATAACACCACACAACCCAGCTGTTTACAACTATTGGACCCTAAAGGACAAATCCCAATGCATAACCTCCCTGCAGTTCACACATTTTCAAAGACACATGAAGGTTGCGTTTTACTGGGACTAGGGATGGGCGGTATGACCACAATCTTACATCATGCTATAAGTAATTGTATATCACGCTAACTGTATGCATTTAAAAAAAAAAAGTCTGCTAGAAATTCAACCCCATAATATTGACTATATGACATTGCTGCTTTGTATAATATTTTACATATAATGATGTAATATATTCAACTTTACAGGGTTGCATTTTTATAATAACTGTGTAGTATATATATTATGTATATTAAGTAGTACTGTCAAAACGTTTTATTTGCACGCAAAATAAAAGTTTGTGTTTACATAATATATGTGTGAAACTTTTTATATAAATAAACACACATGAATTTACTTATATACGTGCATGTGTGTGTATTTACATAATTATACACAGTACACATGCATATTTTTATGTAAACAAACTTTTAGTTTGAATGCAATTAAATCGTAATTGATTGATTTGACAGCAGCACTAATATAATATTAAGTCAATACACTATTAAAAAAAATGTGAAGGGGAAAAAATGTATAGGCTATAATGGTAAATCTTTAGTTTGGGGACCAATTCTCACTATTAACTACCATAACTAGTTGCTTAGCATGCATATTACTA
The DNA here is from genome assembly GCA_023029165.1 of Gobiocypris rarus. Classification (NCBI taxonomy): domain Eukaryota; kingdom Metazoa; phylum Chordata; class Actinopteri; order Cypriniformes; family Gobionidae; genus Gobiocypris; species Gobiocypris rarus. The sequence goes on from CM040922.1 coordinate 21,981,146, forward strand.
GGATATTGGCGGTTTATTAGTACTTATAAAGCACATATTAATGCCTTGTTCTGCATGATCATATTCTACAACCCTTAATCCTACCCAATACCTAAACTTAACAACTACCTTACTAACTATTGATAAGCAGTAATAAGGAGTTTATTGAGGCAAAAGTCGTAGTTAATAGTTAAATGATAGTGAGAACTGCACCCTAATCTAAAGTGTGACCATAATATTATGATTATTAGAGATGTACCGATTAATATTTTCCGATTTCCGTTTTTTTAAAGTGACCTGCCGATGCTGATTTTTACTGATTACGATTTTCTTTCTAAGAACTATAATTGACAGCAAATACAAACAATATATACATATAATTTTCTTCAATGCAAAATTGTATTTTTATTTAAAAAAAGTAAAAAGTCCATAATAAAATAACAACAAATATACAAATTGCAAACAACAGCACAAATAAATGCAATATAATAAAGAGAGATATGAAATAAACACAGCTTTGAATTTTTCAGGTGGGTCTAAAAGTAGGTTAGTATTCAGGTAAGAAATACTACAAAAATTTAAGTAATTAGATTAGAAATTATAACACTGGATAATCTTCATTGTGAAAATTAAACACAGATGAATGTTTACATGACAGACAGCAGCAGGTTTATGCACAGATCCAATATACTGTACACAACATGCGTTACCTTTCTCATCTATTTAAGTTCCAAATCTGACTGTGTTTAACTGAATACTTGTCAAGATGGGCATTGTGACATAATTTTGTGTGTATTTTCATCTTGGTACTTGCGACTCACAAGCAGTTTGAGAGGCGGCTATATGCGCGCATCACTTATAGATCTATGGTGCACTGCAAGTGCTTTTGATGTGAGTGCGAAACTTGCGGAAATCAGTAAAATGATGTGCCATACAAGCACTATTTAACCAGGGCAAAGGAGATGAGTGAGAGGATGCGGTGTGTGTCACTTCACCATCGGAGGGAAGAGAGCTACGCAGCTGACGTTACTGTCTGTGTCGCTGGCAACAAAACGGACCGGATCGAATTGGAAAGAGTGGAAAATCGTCTGATTCCGGTCACTGGCTGGTCGATTGGAGCATCTCTAATTATTATTATTTTCAATAATCTAGACTTAAAGGTGAACTCTGTAATTTTTGGTGGCATCTAGTGGTGAGGTTGTGAATTGCAACCGTCCACCACTCACCCCTCTTTTTCGAAGCACATAAAGAAGCTAGGGGGGCCGACACAGGACAAAGATGTCGTCGTCTGAGACAGTAGAGAGCAACAAAAAAAATGACGATTTCACTGTAATGGGACCGACGGTGTATGGAGATAGAAATGGCTCATTCTAAGGTAAAAAACATAACTTCATTATGCTAGATCTTTATACACCACTGAAAACAGTTATGTATATTATATTGCATTTCTGTCAACAGATCCTCATAAATATTACACACTGCACCTTTAAATTAGCATGTGTTTACCTCAATAAATTATTGAATAAATCGTGTGTGCTATCTATCTATCTATCTATCTATCTATCTATCTATCTATCTATCTATCTATCTATCTATCTATCTATCACACACACTTTTTACCCTTCAATAAACTTCACACCAAAAGATGAATGATACATTTGGCATCAGCCATCAGTACAAAAGCAGTTCCACATCATGTTTCATAATTAAAAACAGAAGACTGTAATACACTGTAAATATAAGCCACATTTGAAGTCTGATGCTGGATTTTAAAACCATGCCTTTGGATAAATAGTTGTATGAACAATATAACAGATTGGTGAGTTGACACATTTCAACCATTTGACAATGTATAGCAGCATCATACCACCCAGCCCAAACTGTGATGCTGAATGAAACACATCCTGCCATTTGAGAGAGTGTCCCAGCAAACATTTCCACTCTGGTGAGTCGATGGAGGCACTGAAACATTATGCATACATTCCAAAAACATTACTGGATGAGCAACGCTCACATCCCAGACGGTCGGACGTCAGCACTTTCATTCATTATAGAAAGTTTATCTTCCATACAAGTAAGAATGAAAGTCTAAAGCTATTCTGAACACCAAAGGCAAGGTGCTGACGGGCCCCCGGAGATGACGGAGCAGGTAAGATGCACATTCTAGTCGGTGCTGTGTGTCTGATAAACAAATGTGTCACTCATGAGTCACAAACCTACATCAGCACGGTGATAAATGGATTACAGGAATTCTACTTTCTCTAGGCTACACTAAGTTTTATGTGTCACAATGACTACAACTGATTAGTGAGGTTAAATAGTTTATCAACAGTCATGTTAAAGGGGTGGAGGGGGGGGGGGTTTGGTAACACACAGAGTTTCAGCCAATCTCATGTTAATCTTGAGTACCTATAGAGTAGTACTGCATCCTTCATATCTTCGAAGAGTCTTTAGTTTTATCATTTTATAAAATACAGATACGAAAACAGCCAAACTCATGGAGGGCGTGCAGTGGGCGGAGCTAAAGACACACAATACAATCTTGGCATTATCCCTCCCAGGATACCTTTCTATTCAATATACCTTTGTGTTGTTTCATTATATGCACTTACTCACCGATTGTCAACAAAACACAGACATTTGAAGCAGTTTCACTCACCGCCTGCGGTTCAGACTCATGACCGGTAACAAACACACTTGCAGAACTCCGTTGCTGCTCCGAAAAAAGAAACTGCATCCACTGTTTAACGCTGGGTTATTTGGGAAGCTGAACAAGGTTATCTTTCCCTCACAACCAGTCCAGCAACACACTTTTTTTAGTGACACTAAAAACGTTTTCGTGGATTTCGTGGTCTAAAAACAAAATGTCAGCGCTGCCGACGGCTCCCGTAACCTGAACGAAGCTCGTTGATGCATGTGCTCCGCATGCGCTCATCCGGGAGAAGTGCCCATACAAGCAATTCTGCCTATAATGACATCAAACAGGCCCATATTCTGAAAAAACTTTCAGAAACTTGTTTAAATCTGTAAGGAGTGTATTTGGCACAGAAATACTGTCATACGTTCAACTCAGGGTTTTTTGGTTGTTGGTTTTTACATTTTGGCCATGTTTAGCATGAGAATACAACTGTTTAACAGTGTAAATAAGTCAATGCATGAAACAGCATTAGACCTCCCCTTAAATTTTTTTTAATTTTTAAACGGGCATCTTGAGACACCTGAATAATTAGCTCTGTCACCAAACTCCCACTAAAGTGATTCACCCTCAAACTAAAGTTAACTATCAGAACTGCTTCTGCAATCTCACCAAGCTCATGACTAAAACCTGAAGTCACCAGATTAACAGTGATGCTCTACCAAACACACAAGTCATCCGACCAATCAGAGCGAATCAGCTGCCACAGGTTTCGGCCTGGTCTATTTTAAATCACAACCTCTTTTCAATGAGATGGAGAGAAATAGACTTTGAAAGAAACAGGCTTTGCAAAACTGTGTGGTGGCATGTGTCACATCAGAAGGATTGAACTTGTCTAATCTCACTTTCCATGTACTGACTGTGATGTTGTGCAGCAAAACAGGATCCCAAACATACATACATACATACATACATACATACATACATACATATTACATATATATATATATATATATATATATATATATATATATATATATATATATATATATATATATATATATATATATATATATATATATATATATATATATATATATATATCTTAAACCAAAATTAGGTTTATTAGAGCAAATGTTATTGTATAGCAAAAAAAAAAAAAAAATGTTTACCTGGATCTTTTCAGAAATTTAAGTATGTTTCACACTTACATACATACGCAATTATAAAGAAGACCTGAAGAACTAAACTCATCCACCAGGCACCCCACATATGGCTCAACATGTGCTGAACACAAAGCATGTAATCAAACACACAACTCATTCACTGACAAGTTTCCCCTACAGTAATTTATAGTTGTAGAACATACAGTGAAAGAACACACTGACATCAAAAACTCATGATAAATATGATTTTCAACAAAATTACACTGAGGAACCAGGTGCAAAAACAGACAATGCATATTGTGAAGGGTATAATGAAAAGCAGAAAGTTAAACTAAAGCCTGGAGGATACAAGTGACTAAGAAAGCAATCCAACTGAACACCTCATAAAGTGAGTTTACATGTGAAAACTAGTCCTCAGCATCTGAGTCACCAGAGCAGCTCATTATACTGTCTGATTTCTTACTGTCCCAATTTTGTATGCATTGTCACTCACAAAAAAATATTTTTAACCAAATTAAATATTTAAAATATTTCATATTAATTATAGATATCTGCATAACTTTGTATGGAATTATTTTCTGTAACTTTTACAGAAAATGATAGAGAGGGAGAGTTAATGGAGAGGAGGATTGAGGTAGAGACACAGAGATAGTGGCAGAAATAGGAGCAAACAGAAAGATCTATAAAGAAATGGATACAGAGAGAAGGGTGAACAGATAGAGAGACAGAGAAATATAGCGGGATGGATGGAGTAGGCTAAAGACAGATAGAAGAGTACATGGGGACAGAAAGAGAGATATACAGAGAGATAGATAAACTAACTGATTGATAGAAGGCTACATCTAAATAGATAAGAGGAATAAACAGGGATGTGTTGTTAGATCTACAGAGATAGAGAGGTAAACACAGATTGAGTGTTACTACTACATCTATAGAGGGAGCGCAGCTGGGCGCCCGGGACTCATCTACCGTTACTATTGTTTTGCTCCAACTGCTCTGTTTCAAATATCTCAGTTCATAAAGCAGACTGAAGCAGGCAGGCCGGCAGCATGAGTGAGCGGCGAGCGAACTGCGTGTGAGAGTGAATGTGTGTGTGTGCTTAAGAGAGAGAGTTTCTCACCTGGAATAAGAAAGAGCTCCAGCTCTGCTCCATCATCGCGTCTCACTCACAGAAACAAAGCGCTCAACATGGCAGAGCGAGACTTCCGCCACCCCGCGGGCCGTACCACTCGCGGCACGGGGGAATACATTAACAGTCAGAATTATTTAATGAACAAATCTCCATTCGGTTCAACAGTATGGTAATATATAAACATATATAAACATTTCTCGGTAGAAGGCACTCGGTCAATGCTTCCGGGGGAGAATTTGAAGAAGTTCTGAATTTAGTGTTTTTTAAAACACCCCTGTTTTTCACCTCCATCTCGATAAACTCTCGGGACGCTCCAAAAAACAGGATTGAAGTTGATGAATAGCTCGGAACTGTCGCGAGACTCGTTTTAACTCACTGCGCGAGACTGACTGCAGGATTTATCTGCATGTTTACAATTGAACATGCTCTATCTGCATCTGTACATTTACTATACATTTTTGTACTTTTAACACAGCGTTATGCATCTGTTTGTGGTGATTTTGATTAATCTAAGAGACCTAACTCTTTTGAAACTTTTCACTAAAAAGATTTGTTCATAGATTCGTTCAGTGTGTCCCTGGCTGTGTTCGAAATCTCCCCTCATTCACTATTCCCTACATTAGTCCACAATTATAGTGTGCACTATAAGTAAGCCAAGTGAGCCACTTTTGCATAGTTTGAGCTTGCTGTTTAATTATTTGAAACTTGGAAAACTGGCAGCTCCAGTAGAAATAAAAACATTTAATTATTAACATTTTATTAATAAAGTATTAAGTAATGTATACCTGTATGATATTACTCATTAACCAACATTGGACAAGCGGTTTGGAAAAATGGATGGATGATTTAGCTGCGGGTGCCAAGAGCAGGAATTATTGCATTATGGGTATTCTCTAGCCTTTGAGTGTACATCAGTTGTACACTCGTTATTATGGTGCATTGTGGGATTGAAGGAGTGCACTCGATAACGTCCACTATGGTTTTGAACACCATGGTTTTCCTCTCAAAGAGTGCCCTATTTATGGGTAAAGGGGGCGATGTCATGCGAGGAGTTGGCGGCAAGTGAATTAGGGGAACACACCCAATAATTCATTGAATCATTCACTCAGCTGAATTAACCAAAACAAGACCCCCACAGGATGATCTTTTGTTCATTCAGTTAATTCATGAACGAAAGCTGTCTTCGAAATCGCCCCATATACACACATTCATTATTCCCTAATATAGTTCACTTGAGGGAGTGAATGAAAACAAATGTGTGAGTGCCGCTTTTGTGCTTTTGCCGCTTTTGTGCTTGCTGTTTAATTATCATTTGAAATTTAGCAAATTGTATACACAAAATATACCTATATGCCTGTTTCAATGTGCCGCTATACGTAAGCCGTCCACCATATTGGAGCGATCCATGAACAAACCAACACATTCTCACCTGTGAAAGATTATCCCTTCAGGAATTAAAATTTCTGCGGTTTCACAATTTTGTGAATTTTTTGTGGCATTGTTGATTCTTACTGTGAGTGACGACACACTGACCGTTGCAAGCTGGCAGGTGTGCCGACGTGTCTGGAGCGAATGTGGAATATACGGTTGAACGTACATCAGTTGTACACACGTTATTACGGTGCATTGTGGGATTGAATGTGTGCACTCAATAACATCCGCTATGGTTTCGGACACCACTACAAATGGCTGTCCCTTCAAATATAGGGTATAGAGGGCGATTTCGGACACAGACGAGCTCAGTTTGTTCACAAACATGATTCGCTGAGATGAGTAACTGCGTAGAAGTGAACAAAAAGGCTAAGATTCATTCAAAACACCAAAACACCACTAGATATAAGTTGTATGCACTGTTTTACCTGATCTACAGGGGTTGTACAATTGAGCTAAACTCTGCAGGACAGTGGCCCTCCAGGACCAAAGTTGCCCATCCCTGTTTCATGCATATATGCTCGGCCTGTTGGCCAATCTTCACTGATTTAACATTTCATCAATAATAGCAAAATGTGAAGGTTGAATTAACAGAGCAATAGTAGAGCTGTACATAGAATATTGCAATACACACAACACAATAGTAGACATATCAAAGGATCAAAAGAGGACAAATTGTTGCACATCTTGCTGGCTCATCTGTGACCCAGTCTTTGTGGTAAATCGAGAGCTATGGTATCCAGGGTAATGTCCGCATACCTCCACGAAGGACGAACCGCATCCAAACGGGAGTAACTGTTGATGCAAGAGAAAGCTGTCTGAAAGGGTCCAGGTACTAACCCAGATTGTATCCAAAAAACATAAAAGCACAGCTGCCCAACTCATTGCAGAATTAAATACGCACCTCGATTCTCCTGTTTCCACTAAAACTATTCGCTGGGAGCTCCAATAGCTCCAAAGTCTATATTCATGGTTGGGTTGCTATAGTGCCAATGCTAAATGTTGGTTTCAGTGGTTCCAACAAGGCAAATCTTGTGCTGTGGACAATATGAAACATGTATTGTTCTCTGATGAGTCCACCTTCACTGTTTTTACCACATGGGAGTTACAGTGTGGAGAAGCCCCAAAGAGTCTTAACACCTGGACTGTTGCTGCCCAGAGTGAAGCATGGGGGTGGATCAGTGATGTTTAGGCTGTGACATCATGGGCTTCCTTAGGCCCAACACTTGTGCTGGATGGGCACTTGTTACGAACTACCAAACCATTCTGAAGGACAATGTGCACCCAATGGTTCAAATATTGTACCCTGAAGGGGGTTCCGTGTATCAGCTAATGCACCAATACACACAGCAAGACTGGTTTTATGAACATGAAAGTGGAGTTGAACATCTCCCATAGCCTGCACTGTCAACAGATCTGAATATTACTGAGCCACTTTTAGGTGTTTTGGAGAAGCAAGTCGGAGAACATTTTGCTCCACCAGCATCAAATAGTGACCTGGCCACTGTTCTGGATAAGGAATGGCTCAAAATCCTTCTGGCCACACGACTTGCATCTGTCTTTCCCAAGACAAATTGATGCTGTATTGGCTGCAAAAGTAGGCCCTTACACCATACTAATGAATTATTGTGGTCTAAAACTAGGTGTTTCGGTTTCATTGTCCTGTTTTAAAATCACCTAGCAGACACACAAAAATGATTTGCTGAAGACGCAGAAACAGCTCGGTCTACTTTAGGATTGTTTTATAATGAAGAGTGACATACAGAACGAGTCCTGAACTGAATTAACCTAATAACCCGATTTATTATCAGCAGGGTTCCCTTCTAATAGGTCACAAAGAGATTAAAAGGCCAGGCTTTATAAGGAAGGTTTTTTCCAGAAGCAGTTTAACAGTTATTTTTGTGTGGCTGTCAAACATTATCCCCTGGTTTCACAGACAAGGCTTAAGCCTAGTCCCAGACTAAAATGCATGTTTGAGCAGTTTTAACTGAATACAACTTGCATGTCAGTGCCATTTTTATGTCTCCAGATGCACATCAGTAATGTTTTTGTTTTTTTTCCATTACTTTTTACAGGCATGTTTATAAAAGCTACTTAAATGTCCTGATTGAGCTAAGGCCTAATCGTGGCTTAATCTAAGCCCTGTCTGTGAAACCAGGCCTATATGATAAAATAATTTAATTTAATTAGGATTTCAGTATAGATTACAATATATCAATCTATGATGTAGACTACAATAAGCTGTATATATATATATATATATATATATATATATATATATATATATATATATATATATATATATATAAAAATATGTATATACAAAATTATTAAATTAATTACCTATATTAATTACATTTTACTTTTAATAAGACACACTTTTCAGGTATTTTCTGTTTTGGAGGAAATGATCACTAGCTTTTACAGAAAGGATCTGTTATATTTTGCCAGCTATGACACTGTGGTTGCGTCGGGATCAGCTGATTTGTACAGTGTGTTCAGTGAATATATGAAATTGTCACGCTCTTGTCCAATGAAGAAGGTTAGGTTCACAAGAAAAAGTAGATATTTCTTAAACATAACTCTTAACAGCATGAGGCAAGAACAATACTGGACTGAAGCTAACTGAGGGACTTAAATACAAAGAGATAATGAACTAAATGAAGACAGCTATGCTCATTAAATGAATCACCATGACAACAGATAATGGCTGAAAACTAGAACAAAGGAAACACAGGAAAAAGGTAACTGAGGAAATACAAACTAAAAGTCCATGAAAATAAAAATAACAACATAATTGTGACAGAAACGTGACCTGAATGTACCCCTCATATAGGTATTATAGGCCCTGTCCCAAATGGCTCCCTAAACCCTTACGGTCTTCCTCTGAGTCCGCACATTCATGACGTAATGCCGCTTTGACTGCCGGTGTAACCCATCCTGTTCGAACTGCCCCGCTCCAAGCGGGACTCGAACCCAGGTCTGCCGACATGAGAGTCAGACCCTCTAACAAGGAGGCTAAAGGCTGCAACTTCTAGCATCAGTCGCTAGAGCGTCTCTTGAGATCAGAGGAGTGAGGTTTACTCGCACAGCAACTCCTGGCTGGCCTCTGTTACACCGGGTAGAAGTCCTCTGCGTTGCTCACGAACTTGCGGGCTCAGTTGAAGTGCGCATTGAGCAGCCGCAAAGGGGGGCGCTCACGAGAACCCTTCTTTAAGCTTAAATTACGAATTTGGCCCTGTCCCAAATGGCACACTTCATGAACACTTTCGGCTCAAACACATTTAAGCTTAAAGAAGGGTGCTCTTGAGCGCCCCCTTTGCGGCTGTTATGCGCCCTCAATGCGCACTGCAACTGAGCCTGCAAGTTCGCGAGCTACACAGAGGACTTCTACCCGGCAGTCAAAGCGGCATTAAGTGTGGACACATGCACGCAGCGGCCATTGTAAGTCCACAAGACTGAAAGTGCACATGAAGTGTGCCATTTGGGACAGGGCCTTAGTTTAAAAATCCTCTTCTTCCATGATGACCCTAGTGGGAAGACCTTTTAAAGTGCTTATGTTTGGAACAAAATTATGTAATGACCTGAGGATTGAAGGAAGAACAGTGAGGTCAGGTGTGAAGAAACTGGTTGATTTACACACATTAAAAAAAACACTCTACACTAAAAAATGATCGCGATTTTAACGGTAAAAGACTTAAAATCCAACAGTAAAAACCTGTTAAAGCCACAATATGTAATTTTCGCCGCTAGAGATCGCTTATTCAAAACAAAGGCGTATTTTGCTGAGCCTTTTATTATGCCGTATAGACAACCATTTCCACTTCTCCCAGTCATGTGTATGTGGGGAAATGCAGCACTGTTTTATCATATAAGATAAATTATTTGAGTGTGTTAAAAGTTGTTATAATGCTATGTTCGCTCGGTGGTTACTATGAAACATTTTGTACACTGCAGTGAGCTAGATCAATATTAGGTATGGTAAAACATGGTACTAAATCAAGAAAACAAGATTTAAGACTAACTGTGTTGAGCTATATAACAATGATTAGTTTTCTGTCGATTAATGTATCCAAACAGTTGCTCCCCTGTCTAATGAAACACATAATATATTAATATATGTGTCTTAGGGTTTTCCACAGTTTCTTCAAAATAATTGAGGGTAAAAGATTTGATCATGTATGATGGGCGATGCATGGATACGGTCCTTGTCCTGGTTAAAATTGGAAACATTGTACACAAATCAACAAAACATATAACATTGTTCTAGTGGTTGTTGGATATTTTAAACCAAAAATCGTACATATTGTGACTTTAATTAGGTACGTTTCCTTATATATAATCACTGAATAACTGTAATAGATCTAACCTTCCATTTAATGTAATTTTACAGTAAAATATTGTTCAATTGTGAAAGTGAAAAAGTCACTGAAAAATTTACTGTGAAAAAAACCCTAAATTGACATTCACGGAATTCCCTGCATGATACTCCACATTTGATGTATTTTCTTCTAAGTTTATTTTCTAATCATTTATGTACATTATATGTTTTACAACCCCAAATCAGAAAAAGTTGGGACAGTATGGAAAACGCAAAAAAAAAAAGAAAAAAAAGTGATTTCTGAATTTACTTTGACTTGTATTTCATTGCAGACAATATGAACAAAAAATATTTCATGTTTTGTCTGGTCAACTTCATGTCTTTTGCAAAAATGCATCCTTTCCTGTCATTCAGACCTGCAACACATTTAAAAAAAAGTTGGGACAGTAAAGCATTTACCACTTTGTAATGTTGCCATTCCTTTTCACAAGACGTTTAGGGACTGAAGACACCAAGTGATGAAGTGTTTCAGGTGTAATTTTGTCCCATTCTTCCTGCAAACAAGTCCCCTGGCTTTTGGACTTGTTGCTGGTAACAGTCTGGAGGATCCTTTTCTTCTTTGGTCCGGAGCACACGGCGTCCATTCCTCCCAAAAAATACCTGAAATACTGATTCATCTGACCACAGTACACGTTTCCACTGTGTGATGGTCCTTCCCAGATGCCTCTTAGCCCAGAGAAGTCGACGGCGCTTCTGGACACTGTTAGGGCTTCCTTTGGCACAGTACAGTTTTAACTGGCATTTGTGAATGTAACTACGTATTGTAGTACTTGACAAAGGTTTGCCAAAGTAGTCCTCAGCCCATGTGGTGATATCGCTTATAGATGAATGGCGATTCTTGATGCAGTGCCGCCTGAGGGATCGGAGATCACTGTTGTTCAGCTTAGGTTTGCGCCTTGTCCTTTACGCACTGAAATTCCTCCAGATTCCTTGAATCTTTTAATTCTGCAATGTTGAATGTGAAATATTCAAATCTCTTCCTATATTTCTTTGGGGAACATTGTTTTTCAATAATTTTCAATAATTTTCTCACGTATTTGTTGGCATACTGGCGATCCTCAGCCCATCTTTGCTCCTAAAGGATTACCTTTCTTGGATGCTGCTTTTGTACCAAATCATAATTACAATCACCTGTTGACCTCACCTGTTTCAAATCACATCATTATTTAACCATTTTACCTCATTACTAGCCCTAAATTTAACTTTTTTTAAATGTGCTGCAGGTCTGAATGACAGGAATGGATGCATATTTACAAATGACATGAAGTTGACCAGACAAAACATGAAATATTTTGTGTTCATATTGTCTGCAATGAAATACAAGTCAAAGTAAATGTAGAAATCACTTCTTTCTTTTTTTATTTGCGTTTTCCATACTGTCCCAACATTTTCTGATTTGGGGTTGTATGTTACATCTAATGTTGATTGCACTACTTGCCATGTGTGTTACCATGATGGTGTTTAGTATCTGTGTGAATGACACTGCACTATGCCTTTATATATTTTTTAGTGCTGTCAAAACAATTAATCACGATTAATCACATCCAAAAAAAGTTTGTGTTTACATAATATATGTGTACTGTGCATAATTATTATGTACATTTGAGTACACACACATACATGTATATATTTAAGAAATATTTGCATGTACAGTACAGTGCAAAAGTCTTAGGCAGGTTGGTATTTTCACACGAAAAATGTTTTTAAGCCAGTTATTTACATCGTTTACTGTAGTGTGTCAGTAGGAAATATCAGTTTACATTTCCAAACATTCATTTTGCAATAAATTGTAATATATATATATATATATGCACAAGAAGTCTGATAGCAGCCAGTTTGATCTGATCTCACCATCATCGAGTCTGTCTGTGATTACATGAAGAAACAGAAAAACTGAGACAGACTAAATCCACAAAAACTAAGCCAACGTCTCCCAGACACTTGAGGAACCCTTCCTGCAAAACTACAGTACTGTGAAAAGTTTAGGCACTTCTCAGAATGCTTTAAAGTGAGAATGCTGTCAAAAATAATGTCATAAATAGCTTTTATTTATGAATTAACTTCTATTAACTAAATCAAATCGATATGGGGTGACCACCCTTTGCGTTTAAAACGACTTTTGTCACCTGCATCTATTCCTAAACCTATTCATGTAGTTTTGCAGGAAGGTTTCTTCACGTGTCTTGGAGACGTTGCCACAGTTCTTCTGGACTTAGTCCATCTCAGTTTTTTTTGTTTCTTCATGTAATCACGATCAGACTCAATGAAGATGAGATCAGATCTCCATGTGGAGCATAGAGACTATTTACTCTTTATGCATACAAAAATCTCACTGGATAATTAAAATGAATGGCAATTAATTTATAAATGTAAACTGATGTTTTCTACTGACACACTACAGAAAAAGATATAAATAACTGGCTTAAACCCACTTTTTGTGTGTAAAAGTTTTTTGCACAGTACTGTATATACTATATATTTATATAATTTATATTCTATTTAAATATAAACATTGTATATATAAATATAACACATTTTGTTCTATATACATGCATGTGTGTGTATATATACATAATAATTATACACAGTACACACACATATATTAGCTATATAAAAGCAAACTTTTATTTTGGATGCGATTAATCGTGATTAATCGATTTGACAGCACTCATCATGTGACTTTCTCATCACCACCTGTTTTTGGTGGTTGTCAGCATACTACAAAGGTACAAAACAGATATTAGTATAAGCTGGTATATCAACTTTACATCAGTTAATGAAATATGGGGTTTTACTGTACATTTACTTTAAAGCTGTAAAACCTAAAATGTTGGTACCATATTTTATTTATGGTAAATTTTTGGCAACCACAGCTGCCTTTTTTTTAAATGTAAATTTCACAGAATTGTTTTTACAGTGAGCCATACTGTGAATTATGATAAACATCGCATAAGACCATATTATATTATATTGTATGTATAGTACTAATGCCAGACTCTTTCCAAGTTTGACTCATCACTAAACTCACTAAAGCGTTGTGCTTTCCAGATGTATTCAGGCTCCAAGACCAGAACAAGAGACGTTACATTAATAGAAATGTAATATAAAATGGATAACAAATGTGAACAGATGGAGATTTTTGTAGATTATTACATAACAGGAGAATCATAAAAGTATGCAGAAGGAGGGATTAGTGCTGTCAGAGAGTTGGCCCAGATGAGGGCGCTATAGCCATGCAAACGAGTTGGAATCACCATCACCATGCCATGGTTCAATATAGGAATAATGCAATGCAATATGTTTTTGAAATGGCAATAACTTGTATATATATATATATATATATATATATATATATATATAGATCTTTTTTTTTTTTTTTTCAATGTCAATAGTGTGTGCACTCTACTCGTGTATAGGCACATTTATTATTCTATTTAGGGCTACTTGAAGACCATAACCAAATATTAGCCAATCGTATATTTTGTAACCTATTTGTTTAATTTGTATTTTATTTGTTGCATTTTAAAGTGCTTGCACATCAGACAAATTAAACTTTGAACTTATTCTAAGTATCTCTCAAGCGAAAAGTCTCTTAGTCATGCAGAAAGGGATCCGTTGATTTGATCAACCTCTTGAAGGGATCATTTCCAGCCGGGCTCAGTGAGCCGAGAGCGCGCTCAGCGGGTGCGCGCGTCCCACTGACCGTCAAACGCTGTGCTAGACGCGTTTCCACAGGACCGGTGCTGCAGTTCAGTGCGCACCGGGGATCGCCAGACTATTTCAGCACTGTTTCAACGGTAAGCATGTTTATCATTAGCGGCGTTTGTCTTTAGTTCGCTGTGCAGGTGACAGGTGAACAGGCTTTCTGTTTGCTTTGATACGGAATAAAGAGGCTTAGTAAAGCGCATTACGCGAACCAAAACATTCACCTTAAAGTCATATGATGTGATTCACTTTATACTATAAATTATATGAATGCAGGTATGAGTATGTGGTGTAAATACTGCTTCAAGGGCTAATATACTAAAGGCACAAATAGATTTTAAAAGCCTCGTAGATTTACTGGCAGAGCTGATCAATGAGTTTTTGCCGGTAGTTTATTTATAGAGCTGAATTCAACATTACACAATAGACATGATTCTGCAGGCGAGGTCAAGTGATTTCGTACCATAAATATTGTTAGATAGTTTTGAGATTACAAAATAGAGTAATTCGAAGAGGAAGCGTTCAGGGGAAGATTAGATGAGGAGTTTCAGGAAGTGATTCATTTTACTCGTTTTGTTTGGATAATCTAGAAAACTGATCGATTTAATATTAACACTTATTTATGGCTCTGTGTTTTATATCACGTTTATGTCATTGTTTTATAAATTGTATAACTCTTGTCGATGATAAAAGACGACTCTTGCCGATTTTTGTACCTGTCAGGAAAGGTAAGAACAGCCAATGAGAGTGTGCTACGTCACACAGGGGTCTTCCGTCAATGTTCACTTTTTTACTCTTTTACTTTTCTTTTTTTAAATTAAATTATGTGGGTTATTTTGTGTTTAAATAACCACAGAAATAACACTGTGACTGTCATATGTATTATATTGTACTTATATAGGCTATTTAAGTACAATTTCCTTTAATTTCAGGCTGTACTGAAATTAAATGTACAATGATTTTAATAGTATAATTATTATTAACAACAACAACAACTATTATTATGATGTATTTTTTTTTTTTAATATTTTAAAATGTTTATATGCATATTTCACCCAAAAATAAAAATTACCTTACCCTATTATTACCTTATTAGATATACTCACCCTCAAGTCATCCTAGGTGTATATGACATTCTTCTTTCAGACAAATACAGAGTTATATAAAAAAATGTCCTGGCTCTTCCAAGCATTATAATGGCAGTGAATGGCGCCCAAAAAAGTGCTTCCATTCATTATAAAAGTAATCCACATGGCTCCCAGGGGTTAAAAAAGGCCTTCTGAAGCGAATCGTTGGGTTTTTGTAAGAAAAATATTCATATTTATCACATTATAATGTAAAATATCTAGCTTCCATTATAATGCTTGATAGCACTGCCATTATAATGCTTGGATTAGCCAGGACATTATTTAATATAAAATGGACTGCATTTATATAGCACTTTTTTAACAGACCCATGGCCACCAAAGCGCTTTACATATTGCCTCACATTCACCCATACACTCTCTCATTCACACACCGACGGCACTCCAATTGTATTCGTCTGAAAGAAGAATGTCATATACAAATGGCTGATTATGGGATTAATTATGGGGTTTTGGGTGAACTATCCCTTTAATGTGCCTTTTAGACCTCATGACTACTACAGTAACAAACTCACTACTATAGGCTATTGCAAAAGGGAGGAAGCCTTAAAATGTCTCTGTTTGTCAATCTGTTGTTTTAGAGGACCTGTTGCTGAGGTGCTCTTGGTGCTGTGGAACTGGTGCTGGTTATGACTGAATGCCATTATTGATCTGTATGGTGTAAAGAGACCGACATCTGGTTGATTCTACATTTAGGCCCAACCATGTTCAACTTGATCAAGAAAGATAAAGACAAGGAGAAGGATGGAACAAAAAAGGAGAAAAAGGAGAAGAAGGAGAAAAAAGAGCGAATGTCTCAAGCCGAGCTGAAGAGTCTAGAGGAAATGAGTGTGAGGAGAGGTTTCTTTCATCTTAATCGGAGCAGCTCTAAACGGGAGTTGAAAGGGAAAATGGAGATTTCCAGCCCCATTCCCATCAAAGTGGTCCGAAACACAGAGCTCAGCCTAACGGACGTGGACCTCAGGAAACTCTACACTCAGGGTACCATAACGCCCACTAGCTCTAGTGATGACATTAAGGTGGAGCAAGATGCCCGTCGGTCATCCGTCAAAGAACATGTGGCCAAGTTTGACTACATGACAATGCAGAGCTCCCAGGTGGAACAGAATCAGAACTCCCAGGTGGAACAAATCTTAAAGCGGTTTTCTTTCTCACAGAAGAGCAAAGAGGAAAGCCCTGTAGGGTCGACTGCACCATCAGGCCAGAACTCCGCCATTCCCTCACCTCAGGTAGAGGTCAAGGTATTCAAGCCATCGCCCCTACATATGCCCCACCAAACCAGCCCTGTGAAGAATGTCCAGGTCCCAGAGTTAGTGGACAGAACATTCCCTGCAGACTTGTGCTTGCCTGCTTTGGCGCCTCCTCAAGTTCCTGCACCAAGGGAATTGGAACTTCAGCGCCGCAACACTGGTGACTTCGGCTTTTCCCTTCGTCGTATAACCATGGTGGACCAGCATCCCGATGGGTCACCCTACCGAAAGGTGGTCCACTTTGCTGAGCCCGGCGCTGGAAATAAGGACCTGACTTTGGGGCTGGTGCCAGGTGACCGTCTGGTAGAGATCAATGGGAGGAACGTGGAAAGTAAAAACAGGGATGAGATCGTGGAGATGATCAAGCAGTCTGGAGAGACGGTACGTCTGAAGGTGCAGCCCATCGTGGAATTGAGTGAGCTGAGCCGGTGCTGGCTGAGGAACACCAGAGGCCCATACTATGAGGTGAGAGACACAAGTTTGTAGCTTATAAAAGTTGTGATGTGTTAAATCACAAAATGAGGACTTGCTGTAACACATTGAGCCAAGGAGCCATTGTGAAAGGTATGGGTTTGAGTCTGGTTTGCATTATGCTCTTCTTCTTCACATCATTTTCTGTTGTCTCCCCATTATCCACTAGGCCAATAAAACCCAATGAAATTGTGTCATTATAGTCTGATAAATAAAGTGTTTTTAACTAAAAGCACAATTTAGATGGTATGTGTTTGCCACTATGATGTTTCTCAGGAAAACTGATACAGTTTGAAGGTACATACAGTTTTTCAGCAAATTTGCAGATGGAAGATCAGTTACAGCCTCGAGGTATTCTGTGAATTCAGAGCAATATGAGTGTGTCTGTTGACATCTGAATGACCGTTGTGCAGAGAGCTGTTGATGATGGCAACGGTTTCACTGCGACAGCTTGGGGGAGTTTTAAAACCTGTCTCTTGCGTGGTTTGTCTTACCCATAATGCATCTGTATTTGTGTATTTGAGTCCCGTCTGAGTGGAACAAAGAGCAAAATGTTAAATGGAGTTCCAAGAACGAGAGAGCCTTTTATTTGTTTACTGATTTTTTTTGTGATATTTCCCCCTACATAACTTTAGAAAGCATTTCTGTAACTGCATTTCTGTAACAGTAGAGCACGTCGCCTTTGGCTTGGCTTGCTCAGTTGGGGACACTCAAATTATGATCCAAGTTACTCAACTAAATATACAAATAGAATTTATTAATTTGGTCATATATAATTCTATAAACTATCCAAATTAAACTAGCCAAATCAAATTTTGTTGCAATGTTGTCCTGTTTGGCACTGTGAAGCTGCTTTGAAACAATCGTCATTGTAAAAGCGCTTTATAAATAAAGTTGATTGATTGATTGATTGATTGATTGATTGATTGATTGATTGACACCAGCAACGTCAAGGTCATGGATTCTATTCACAGAGAATGCATGAGCTGATAAAGTGTATACCTTGAATGCAAGGTAAGCATCTGACAAATGCATTTGGATGGATTAGAGTATAGACAATATTCCTGAAGATCTTATCTTGTCTTCTGGAATGGTAAAGATCTTTGTTTCACTGTTTGCTTCAGCATTAGAGACCTTTTACTTTTGCCTTTGCTATATTCCCAAGTTGCCCTCTGACACATTTTCATCGCTGTATCCTGGCATAGCTGAGCGAACGGCCCCGTTTCAGAATGTGGCCCGGCAGCCCTTTTAGTATATTTCAGCGTTATGTCACGTAAAGCATCGATGCAATGTTGGTCTTTTGATAACAGGAAAGTGAACACTGAAAATGAATATTTCTGTTGAGGTCAGACGCTCAGGTTGAAAGCAGAAGTGATGTCAGCAGCGATTGTTTTCCCTTAATCATCTGTCATTGTGATTCCTCAAATATTTCAAAATATCAGCTGCCATGTCACAAGCACAAAGTCAAGTAGGAAGTCACAATGATTGTTACATTTCCCCAATTATTAGATGCTTGATATTTAAGCATGACAAAACCAAATGCTTGAGTGAAATATACTGCATTCGGCTGTCTTAATATATAGCATATACCCCAATCAGCCATAACATTACGACCTAATATTGGGTTGGTCCCCCTTTTGCTGCCAAAAACAGCCCTGACTTGTTGAGGCATGGACTCCACTAGACCCATGAAGGTGTACTGTGGTGTCTGGCACCAAGATTCTAGCAGCAGATCTTCTAAGTTGTGAGGTGGGGCCTCCATGAATTGGACTTGTTTGTTCAGCACATCCCACAGATGCTCGATTGGAGTGAGATCTGGGGAATTCGGAGCCCAAGTCAACACCTCAAACTCTTTGTGCTCCTCAAATCATTCCTGAACCATTTTTGCTTTGTGGCATGGCACATTATCCTGCTGAAAGAGGCCACAGCCACCAGGGAATATCGTTTCCATGAAAGGGTGTACATGGTCTGCAACAATGCTTAGGAAGGTGGTATGTGTCAAAGTAACATCCATATGGATGGCAGGACCCAAGGTTTCCCAGCAGAACATTGCCCAAAGCGTCACACTGCCTCCACCGGCTTGCCTTCTTCCCATAGTGCATTTTGATGCCATGTGTTCCCCAGGTAAGCAACACACACGCACCCGGCCATCTACGTGATTTAAAAGAAAACGTGATTCATCAGACCAGGCCACTTCCTTCCATTGCTCTGTGGTCCAGTTCTGATGCTCATGTGTCCACTGTTGGTACTTTTCGTTTTTTTGGATAACAATACAGGCAGCATCAATATCTTGTCTGTCTTTTTTAAGTCTTTTTACAAACCGATCTATTATGGAGTTTAAATTAAATAAAGATGGCATATTTGTCTAATTACACTAACAGGGTTGAATGTCACAGACAACCTGGGACATATTGAATATCAAAACCCCCTCCAAATAAATAAGAAATTAATTTCTATTTATTTTGCATAGAAACATTTTAATATATTTTTTAAATAAAATAAATTACAAATATTTTTATAACATTTAAAATGTATTTTTATGTTGGAAAGAAATATAATCACAGAAAGTGTTTTAACATTGTTATTTCCAATGTAACAGCAAATTGAGAGAAAAAAATGACAAAAAACAAATACTTAGTTTAGGCTGACTTCCAAAATCAGAAATGTTGATTTGATCTGGCTCAGCACCAAAGCAGAGTGCAGTGAAGAGATTAAAGTGCAGTGAGTGATTTATTCGTGATGTAAAATAACATGGGGGAGGTAAAAATATAGAATATTGTGTTTCTGTACTGTAACGTTTGACCTTTTGATCCGTAAGAGGTTTATCCTGGTGTAGCTGGGAGCATCTGGCCTGATCCTACAGAGCAACTCTTCCCACAAACAGCATTTCATCTAATGGTGTGAAAATAGGAAGAGACAGGTGTTTGAAGAGAACGTTTTGGTCAAGCTAATCAAATGAGTGTGGCGTGGATCACATGAGTCAGCGATCACTCTTGCTAAACCTGTTGCTGTGTTTGAATAGGAGTGTGTGTGGAGAACTCAGCCCTTTATATGCTTTCTGCTAATGGATAACCAGAAAAATCTCAATGTCAAAGTCTGAGTGTTATTTCACCATCAGCAAGTATGTCAGACCATTAGGAACATTTTACAGCCAACCCAATGTAAAAAAAGAAGAAGGAGAAAACCCTTTTGTGGGGGTTAACACTTTTTAATAACTTTAATTTAAACCATTACCATATACACCAATCGGGCATAACATTTTGACCACCTTCCAAATACTGTGTTGGTCCCCCTTTTGCTGCCAAACCAGCCCTGACCCGTCGAGGCATGGACTCCACTAGACCCCTGAAGGTGTGCTGTTGTATCTGGTATTAAGATGTTGGCAGTAGATCCTTTAAGTCCTGTAGTTTGCGAGGTGGGGCCTCCATGGATCGGACTTGTTTGTTCAGCACATCCCTTAGATGCTCGATTGGAGTGAGATCTGGGGAATTTGGAGGGCAAGTCAACACCTCTTTGTGCTCCTCAAATCATTCCTGAACCATTTTTGCTTTGTGGCAGGGCACATTATCTTGCTAATAGAGGCCACAGCCACCAGGGAATACCGTTTCCATGAAAGCGTGTACATGGTTCCAACTTGCAACAATGCTTAGGAAGGTGGTATGTGTCAAAGTAACATCCACATGGATGGCAGGACTCAAGGTTTCCCAGCAGAACATTGCCCAAAGCATCACACTGCCTCCGCCGGCTTGCCTTCTTCTCATAGTGTATCCTGGTGCCATGTGTTCCCCAGGTAAGCGACGCAAACGCACCCGGCCATTCAAGTGATGTTAAAGAAAACGTGATTCATCAGACCAGGCCACTTTCTTCCATTGCTCCGTGGTCCAGATCTGATGCTCACGTGCCCACTTTTGACACTTTCAGCGGGGGACAGGGGGTCAGCAGATCTGCAGCTATGCAGCCTCATACGCAACAAACTGTCATGCACAGTGTATTCTGACACCTTTTTTTTTTAAATCAGAACCGGCATTAACTTCTTGAGCCTAGTTACCTACATGCATAGATATTTGTGCAATAGATGCCTCAGGGCAAATTTGCCAAAACAATACTGAAATATCGGAGTGTATCAGTCAGAGGAGAAGCTAAGAATCTGGGGCATTCAAGTTATTTTGACCAAGTTTTCTCCTAGTTCCTTTTACCAAATACTAATAACAGATAACATAACATTTTATAATAATAATACAAAATGCTTATCCTCATGCATGCTGTCTCAAATTAGGATGTTATCAGGGATGAAAGATGTCAGACCAACTGCTGTAATGAACTGCACCCTTTGTAATGAAGTGGCCTGTCTTGCCCAGCCTGCAGGGGGCAGGACTCAGGAGTCCCACCGGGTTTTTACTGGCCCACTTTAAGCCGAGTACAGAAAAAGATATGACACATTTGGGAATGGCCTAGAAGCGATTATTCTATATAAAGATTGTGAAACAGAAATCTAGACTAGGAGAGCTGCGTGGAGAAATGTGTCGCTTGTTGCATATATATTGACGAGCAAGATGTTAAAATGTAGATGAACTTCACAAGTGTGTGCAGTTTTTTCACCTTCTGCTAACCACTTTTAATCCAGTTTAACCAGGTACTGAATGTGTTGAAATAGTGTTGCTGCATATTCATTATCATTCTTTGCATTGCAAACATTCCTTTTTATGCAAATTAGGATTTATATAATTTATTCACTAAAACTAGTTCTATTTGCCTGGTGCAGCTAACTTGAAATCGAGTGCATCAAGGGTGCATATACGGCCACAAAGGGGTGCTCGTGAGCACCCTTCTGAATCCTAAAATGACAAATGGGACACCCTACGGTCTCGTGGACTTAATGCACTCGGCAGCCATTGTAAGTCCACAAGACCGAAAGTGCATATGAAGTGTGTCATTTGGGACAGGGCCTAAGCCTCAGGCTGAATGAAATGTAAATTTACTTCCGTACAGTAGAGGGCGCAACTCAAACAAACCTTCCAGCTTTGCTGCATTTCTGGATTGCAGAAGAATAGGATGCAGGAGAACTATAGATGAGCTGCTTCCCACTCTAAATTTTTATGCCCATCACTCGCAAATGTTGCACAAGTGCCGACTACTGGTATGGCGATTCATTCTCAAAATAATTAATATATCATACATTTCATTTAAGCCCGATCTGCTGTGATGTCACAATCAAGTTGAATTGGGGGATACGAGCTGCTTGAAGTGTACATCGGCGTAGACTCGCTTACTCTATCAAAATCGAGGTGCCAAGGGTCTGTCCATATAAACTTCCCTCGTCCAAATCACGAAGTGGAACGCACTGGAGGCGGGGATTCCCCGGAGGGGAAGTGCTTAGGGAAGTTTGTGAGTGTGTGTCTAAAAGTGGAAGTGGGTCCGTGGCTCTACCATTGGAGATCCAACTTGAATCACGTGTGCCTTGATAACCAATCACATTACAGCCTTGAGTTGTACAGTCAGTCACAGTTTGCAGACACTATAGAAATGAATGAGAAGTGCTTTAAACTGAATCCTACCTATTAGGCAATTGTGAGTGACTTATCTTATAAACAAAATTGTTTTTGGTGTAAAATCTAAAATAGATAAATCCAAAACTAATATTTAAGAGCAAACATGTTGAAGATTAGCCGATAGATTCGATAAGCCGTTATCGATTTATTTAACATATTGAAGGCTCTCCTCCATTGACATCCATTTAAAAACAAAAAAGACCTCGGGTCTCCTTCCCTTGGTACTGCATCATTACCATAGACTGTATAAAAATATGGACGTAGTGTCCCATATGATGTCACCCATGAGATTCTGAAGAGCAGTTTTGAAGCATAAAGTAGGATCGAGCTGGCCGTTGCCATCGCGCGTCATTTCTGAATAACAGAAAATGGGCAAAGAGGCGGGACGTGGGTGGAGCTGAGATGACGTGATGACTAACAGACAGCAGATAACCGGCAATCCATCTGTCACTCAAAGTGGCCACGCTCTTAATTATGCAGACCTTTAAGGCTTTATATAATGTAAACGAATAAGTTATATAAAAATTCACCCCCTCACAGTTGACACGAAGGGCAAAATTAGCCCTACAAACCAAAACCACAATTTGTACCAGACTGTAAACATGTTTGTTTTTTTCTGCTGTAAAGTTGGGCATTTTAACATGGGGCTCAATGAGATTCTGCTCCCTTTTGGAGCCGTTCTCTAGCAGCCAGTCGATGAATTGCAGTTTTAAATCACTTCCACTTCCAATCACTTATTGGCTTCAAGAGAAACTGGGGGAGGTTGCCCCTTGATCATTATGCAATTTTTTGCTAACTTCCAAGGCTTGCCTTAAAGCAGCTTTGGTTCAACACTCTTCCTTCAGCAATAAAAACAAAAAATGAAACACAAATGGATTGTTTATCAGAAGTCCTTTTTGCTAATTGATATGGTTGAATTAGATCATTGAAAGTCAGCAGCAAGGACATTGGTTAATACATTTACATTGATTAAATAGTACATTTGTAATATTTGACATTTATTTATTGCAGGTTTGCGTAATATTCTGATCATCTAAAACAATAACCAGCATGTACACAGTGCACACAACACCTCTGCACTTACACCCAATTTCTCTCAGCATGGTGACAAAAGAGGCATCAGTCAATAAATGGATAAACAAAGTAACTTGCATTACCTAATTGAAAACTCAAATATTTTCTAATTTGATTATGAAACTCAACTTGAGATACTGTAACGATAGCAACACTGATATCAGTAAACAATTCCCTCCATAACTGAAATGCTCAGGGAAGGCAGATACTCCTTATGTCATGCAGCATGGGTGGCCTTTTGCCAATAGAATGTTTGGCATTTGTTTAATCATAGTGTCTATGAATGTGACAGGAAACCCTTGTGATTTTTTTTGACAGGTTTGATTGTTTGTGCTGATAGTTACCAGATAGACAGGTTTTGACTGCATTACTGTACTGAGAAGAACAACACTTAAACACACTCTCACCTCACACCCTCTCCGGTCCGCTTAGCTGAAGGATTGGTTTCTGAATGAATGTATGAATGAATCAACACGCTCTTCTCAGCCTTTTGTGTGTGACTGCTTAATCTGTTTGAAATCTGAACACACAAATGCTTTCAGGGCTTTTTTGATTGAGAGTTACTACATGAGCATGTTTTAAAAATGCATATCAAGGCAAGGTTTTTCCTTGCCCTTTTGAAGTAAAACGTTCGCTATCGACACCTATACAGTAACTTGGCCTGTCCTGATGAACTATGCTGATACATAAAGATTAGCCAATCATAATTTAGCTGATTTAAATGTAGGGGAGTGCGGGCACAGCCTAACAAGGTGTTAGTTGTAACGTGCATGGTTTAACACTTTCCACACATGCAGGATGACGAAACTTTGTGTATTTACTAGTTGCCATATCAACGTTATTTAGAGAAAAGAAATGGTGGCAAAATTAAAAAATCTTTGGAAGATATCACTAAACATTTAATAAACCATAGCAAAAGTACTTTTCTGTACGTTTATTTTTCACCACTGTTTTTTTGTGTTTATTTAAAACTAGACAAATCTGATATTATTGTAATCTTATATCTGTTGTTTAACAGTTGAGATGGTTCTTTAATGCTGATCTAACCAGCAGAAGACACGAGCCGTGGTTAAAATCCCAGTTGCGCAGGCGGGTGCGTTGTAACACTGCATTACAATGAGCCCCTATTAGAACTACGCTATTATATTCTACACTTTATTAATTATTTTGAGAAACCATGAGAAAAGGGTGAATAATGACTCAATGTTCAGAAATTATTCATTATTATTATGTTTTGAACTATGCTGTATAGCTGTATTTAGTGATGTGTTTGTTGTCAAACTCAAAAATTAGTATATTTTTAATGATTAAAAATGCCATTATTTTATTTAAAAAGTTAATAATTGTATTTATGAAATTTAAATTAATGTGGGAAAAAAACCCAAGTGGATTTACACAAACTGAGACGTTAGGTTAGGTTGTGCCCCGCTCTCCCTTACATGTAGTCTTAAAGTGTTCAAGGTTTTCGTTTATACTATGCTGGTTAAAATTTTCATTACAGAAATGCACTAGTAGCAATAAGTTTTAATTTTATTTTAAGTACTATTATGTATTTATGTAGTGGTTAACTTTTAAAATTATGAAATACACTACTATTCAAAAACTTGGTTAATACGATTTGTTTTGGAAAGGAAATTAATACTTTTATTCAGCAAGGACACAATAAATTAATCAAACGTGAGAGTAAATACATTTACAATGCTATAAAAGCTTTGTATTTTAAATAAATGCTGTTCTTTTAAAAGTTTCTGTTCATCAAAGAATTCTAAAAAAATGTAAATAATGTATCACCGTTTCTTCAAAAATTATTAAAGGTAGACTATGTAGGATTTTTGCAGTAAAATATCCAAAAACCACCAGGCTGGTGTTATATATTTTGTTCTGTTGAGTTCTTACAATATCCCAAATGTTTTCAACTATTTGTAAATTGTGAGAAAATCGCTATTTTTACCCATGTACCGGGACGTCTGAGCATAGCGTGTGAGGAAGTCGCCTGTCAATTGCGTCATATCTGCGTTACCCTTGTTTCCGGTTTTATTTTGCAGAAACGGTTTACTCTCACTGGAGTGTGAACAAGTGTCACAGCAGCCGCAGATCGAACGCACACAGTAACGTCATAACATAATTTTAAACAAACTTAAATGTATCTAATACGATAAACAATCGCTCTGACGGCCTTGCTCAGCTCCACAGCACTCACCCCTGCTCTGCTTCATACTACATGTAACATTAATAACCACATCCATGAACATGATTTCTGCCCGAGTCCTTTCCCGATTCTTTTCCACCGGCTGTGAGGTGAAGACCACATGTCCCAGGTTCTGCGCTCAAACTTGACGTCATCAAGCTAGCCTTTGTTTTGAACAGGCGCCCTCTAGCGGACGGAAAAGTCACATAGTGCACCTTTAAGCAGCACAAACTTTTTCAACATCGATAATCAGGGACGTGCAGAGAGTTCTTCAGTGGCAGGGGCTCAAATGTAAAAAAGGGGCAACATCTAAAAAAATAAATAATAATAATAAATAAACATTTATATCTATCTATCTATCTATCTATCTATCTATCTATCTATCTATCTATCTATCTATCTATCTATCTATCTATCTATCTATCTATCTATCTATCTATCTATCTATCTATCTATCTATCTATCTATCTATCTATCTATCTATCTATCATCCATCTATCTATCTATCTATCTATCTATCTATCTATCTATCTATCTATCTATCTATCTATCTATCTATCTATCTATCTATCTATCTATCTATCTATCTATCTATCTATCTATCTATCTATCTATCTATCTATCTATCTATCTATCTATCTATCTATCTATCTATCTATCTATCTATCTATCTATCTATCTATCTATCTATCTATCTATCTATCTATCTATCTATCTATCTATCTATCTATCTATCTATCTATCTATCTATCTATCTATCTATCTATCTATCTATCTATCTATCTATATCTATCTATCTATCTATCTATCTATCTATCTATCTATCTATCTATCTATCTATCTATCTATCTATCTATCTATCTATCATCTATCTATCTATCTATCTATCTATCTATCTATCTATCTATCTATCTATCTATCTATCTATCTATCTATCTATCTATCTATCTATCTATCTATCTATCTATCTATCTATCTATCTATCTATCTATCTATCTATCTATCTATCTATCTATCTATCTATCTATCTATCTATCTATCTATCTATCTATCTATCTATCTATCTATCTATCTATCTATCTATCTATCTATCTATCTATCTATCTATCTATCTATCTATCTATCTATCTATCTATCTATCTATCTATCTATCTATCTATCTATCTATCTATCTATCTATCTATCTATCTATCTATCTATCTATCTATCTATCTATCTATCTATCTATCTATCTATCTATCTATCTATCTATCTATCTATCTATCTATCTATCTATCTATCTATCTATCTATCTATCTATCTATCTATCTATCTATCTATCTATCTATCTATCTATCTATCTATCTATCTATCTATCTATCTATCTATCTATCTATCTATCTATCTATCTATCTATCTATCTATCTATCTATCTATCTATCTATCTATCTATCTATCTATCTATCTATCTATCTATCTATCTATCTATCTATCTATCTATCTATCTATCTATCTATCTATCTATCTATCTATCTATCTATCTATCTATCTATCTATCTATCTATCTATCTATCTATCTATCTATCTATCTATCTATCTATCTATCTATCTATCTATCTATCTATCTATCTATCTATCTATCTATCTATCTATCTATCTATCTATCTATCTATCTATCTATCTATCTATCTATCTATCTATCTATCTATCTATCTATCTATCTATCTATCTATCTATCTATCTATCTATCTATCTATCTATCTATCTATCTATCTATCTATCTATCTATCTATCTATCTATCTATCTATCTATCTATCTATCTATCTATCTATCTATCTATCTATCTATCTATCTATCTATCTATTCATCTATCTATCTATCTATCTATCTATCTATCTATCTATCTATCTATCTATCTATCTATCTATCTATCTATCTATCTATCTATCTATCTATCTATCATCTATCTATCTATCTATCTATCTATCTATCTATCTATCTATCTATCTATCTATCTATCTATCTATCTATCTATCTATCTATCTATCTATCTATCTATCTATCTATCTATCTATCTATCTATCTATCTATCTATCTATCTATCTATCTATCTATCTATCTATCTATCTATCTATCTATCTATCTATCTATCTATCTATCTATCTATCTATCTATCTATCTATCTATCTATCTATCTATCATTTTGTCCCCTACGGTATGGGGACAAAATGTCCCCACAAAGATGGCAATATCCAAATTTTTGTCCTTGTGGGGACATTTTTTGGTCCCCATGAGGAAAACATCTTATAAATCACACTAAGTGATGTTTTTGAAAATATAAAAATGCAGCATGTCTCCTGTGATGGGTAGGTTTAGGGGCAGGGGCAGTGTAGGGGGATAGAAAATACGGTTTGTACAGTATAAAATGCATTACGCCTATGGAATGTCCCCAAAACATGGAAACACAACAACTGTGTGTGTGTGTGTGTGTGTGTGTGTGTGTGTGTGTGTGTGTGTGTGTGTGTGTGTGTGTGTGTGTGTGTGTGTGTGTGTGCTGTGTGCGTGAAAAGTTTAGATACTACATTTTAACTTAAGTCTCTTATTCTCATCAAGCCTACATTTATTTAATCAAAAATACAGAAAAAACAGTAGCCTAATATTGTGAGATATTATTACATGTTCTTTTTAACATTTTATTAATCAAAGAATCTTGAATCTTGAGTATCACAGCAGGTTATAAAAAATATTAAGCAGCACAACTGTTTCCAACATGTCAAATCTATGAATTGTGAAGGGTCATGTGACCCTGAAGACTGGAGTAGTGATGATGATAAATTCAGCTTTTATCACAGGCATACATACTTTTTAATTTTAAAGTATATTAAAATAGAAAACCATTATTATTATAATATTTCACAATTTTGCTGTTTTTGATCAAATAAATGCAGGCTTGATGAGCATAAGAGACTTCTTTCATAATGCTGCATAATTATCAAAAATGGTAATATAATAAAGTCCTTTCACGCCACCATTTCACATAATTGGTAACTAGGTGCCATTGGCACTTGGGCTTCATTAACTTTGATAGATTCATCAAATAGTAAACGTGTATCAATATACATAAATACAAGTGAATTTAACACTACTTACATTAATGCGACTTTTGGTGCTGCGTGGTTTTGTGCATTGCTTTGTTTGTTGTCAGTTAACATCCATTTCGTCAGGAATTCGTTCCACAAACGTTAGTTCGTCTGTCCATGTCATTTTCAACCGATTTATGAATTAGAACAGAAAATTACCGCTCCACTTCACTTTGTCCAATGGAATCTGAACTTTGACAGATCACGACTGGCTGGTGTATATACATGACAAACGGCCCGGCATTGACGATTTATGTAAAATTTTAAAATATATAAAATATAGATTTTTTATTAAATCAACACATTACTCTTTGATTATTGATGAAAATTTTTTTTCTGGGGTTGTTTAGGGGAATGCTTTTCTCCAGTAAAGTCACAGACACTCTCTGAAAGAACCATATATGGCTGGAGAGCCTTTCCGAACAGACTGAGGAAAATCAGCCAGTAAAACGCACGCAACGTCTCAGACCGACTGATATGAAAAAATAAACAGAAATTTTCCGACTTTTGAGCAGTTTGTTAGTATTGGACACATTGTCCTTTTTTATTGACCACAAATATTATCATTGATATTTGTCTGAGAGGGGCACTTTTGATTAATTTTGAAAAAGGGCAGGGGCTTGAGCACCCGCACGTGCCTGTAATAATAAGAAATGTTTCTTGAGCACCAAATCAGCATATTATTTCATTTTAAAATTGTGCATTATAAAGAAACCAACAGTCGATCAGTCTAACAGTTAATTACAGTATCTGCATGGCTATGTCAGTCAATGTTTGCATTGTTATTCTAAATAACCACCATTGAGTTTTGCAAACACTGTCCTGTATTTTTACTTTTATGGCTCAATGATTCTTTTTTTTTTTGTCTGCTCTGAGAGGGTTCAACAGCCTGTGGACTATTAATGTCCTCTGACTGCTCTGAAACAATCTGTCTGTGAATGGCTTCATTAACTAGTATCAGATTAGATTATGTAATAGATTAATTTGGCTGCACATCAGGCACTGAATACAGGAAGCGTCTTTCATCTGTCATCAGTGTCCCTCCGTCCTCTCTGTCAAATTTCTCTTTATGTCTCCACTTTGTTTCCTGGCCGATGACCCAGAAGTCTTTCTTGAGCTGTCAGTGTCGCCCCAGTGCTGTCATGAGATTGAGAGGGCCGTAATAGTGACGCTGGTCATTGGACAGACTTGGCCGTCCACAGGGGTCCAGGAAGTGGCTTTAGTCTGGATAATTATCCTGGTTTGGACCGCTGGGTCATTGTGACGACCAGCTGTGTTATTTGGGCTGATTTGCACTAGTATTTGGCAGTGGGATTGTGTGAAGCTGTCTAGCATTCAAGCTCTAACTGTGAGCATGTTGGCACAAGAATGATTTCAGCTCTGCCAGTTTACCAGTCCGTTATTATGTTTGACTTGGTTAATGGGAGCAGCCAGTTAGTCACTTACCTGACACGGCTCCGAGGGGTTAATAAAGGCCTTCTGAAGTGAAGCCATGTGTTTGTGTAACAAAAATATCCACATTATACTTGTTATAAAGAGAAATATCTAGTTTCCGCCAGAACGCCTTTCGTATTTAACTTACGGAAAACGCATAATTGACATGGCATATTACAACGGACGTACCGTTAGCGTTTTGAACTGCAAGAGGTGTTACACTTTCTGCGTAAGTTGAATACAGAAGACAGTCTGGCGGAAGCTAGATATTTTACTTTATAAACTTTATTTTTTTATTTCTTACAAAAACCCATAATTTTACTTCAGAAGGGCTTTATTAACCCCCTGGAGCAGTGTGGATTATTTTTATAATAGATGGATGTACTTTTTTGAGCTTCAAACTTGTGAGCCTGCCATTATAAAGCTTGAAGTGTCAGGGTATTTATTAATATAACTCTGATTGTGTTCATCAGAAAGGAGAATCTCATTATACACGATGTCTTGAGGGTGCGTGGATCATGGGGTAATTTTCATTTTAAAGTGAACGGATCCTTTAAAGTCCCTGTAAAGTCAAAATTAAACATGTGTTCTGAGTTTCTCACAGTGTGGTATTAACCAACTAGCCAAATTTGAATAATAAAAAGTACATAAAATATCTTATCGAAATCTTGAAAAAATAAGCAGCATTCTCTGCTCTCAAACCCGAAACTGCGCCATCTTGCGGGAAAGCGGCTGTAAACACACAAGACAACAACACTCAAGTACAGCTCACGAGTCACGACGGCATCAGATGTCGGCGGGACGGGAGGATGAAGGTCGTGGCGGGAGATAGTCGGTTTGGCCCCATTCTGCAGCGAATTATCAGTGAATCCCAGTTGTCGCCGATGAAAGTTTGTAAAACTATCCGGTGTAAAGACACTGCAGAGGCAGGTGTTGGTGGTGATTGTCAGCACTCCATCAAGGTAGCTGTTCACAAAATTAATCCACCTCTTCTTGAGATCGTCTTTTTTTTGTTTTGTAGGCTGTTTTGTAAGTTGTAGGCTGTAGTAACTAATGGTACTGACAGTAACTCAAAATCTAGCGGGTGAACTGATGCGAAATTGCGAATGTGCTCTAGTTATTGGGGAGGAGCCACATG
This sequence comes from Gobiocypris rarus, assembly GCA_023029165.1. Classification (NCBI taxonomy): domain Eukaryota; kingdom Metazoa; phylum Chordata; class Actinopteri; order Cypriniformes; family Gobionidae; genus Gobiocypris; species Gobiocypris rarus. Next base: position 22,012,944 of record CM040922.1, read on the forward strand.
CCAAGCGGCTCCAGTGCATCATCGAGCCACCGTTTTAACCCCGCCCAAAAAATCCGGAAAACAGCAATGGTGAAAAACTTCTTAACGGTCTACCTTCTGAATTCAGTACTACACAGTTCACAGTCTTTGTATTGTGTTTCAACAATACATTTAGAAACAAAGTTTAGAAACAAATCTCAGAATTGCCTGTACAGGGACTTTAAAGTAGGAATTACACGGAAGTTGCAATTCTTCCGCACTGTGACATATAACGTATCCAAGTGAAACTCTTCTCCAACAAGAAAACGTGGGCGGGACTTGATTTAGTCCATTGGGAACTAACTGGATGATCGGATCATTGTTGTTTGCTATTGGTCGATCTTATGTGAGTGACAGGTTGTCCTGCCCTTGTGCTAGCAAACACATCAGAAGAGAAGTGTAGCTTTAGCTTTCATAAAGTTGAAGATTAAAGTTGTTTTTTGTTGTGACTAACAGGTTGGGGAATGTTTCATTTTATTCACAGAATTTAATCCATCTGTAATTATTGTGGTTTTATTATATCATTTACTTAAGAGTTTGATGCCTATGTTTAGCATGAAACTTGTATTCTTACATCATGTAGGCCCTTTTCCCATAACATGTTATGGAAATCACAGTGCAGAGAGATGCAACAAGACCAGACATGCTGCTGTTATCTGTCTGCAGGGCTCCTGCCCTCAGGATGTTTCTGAATGAGAGAAACATCTGTTTTTTGCAACTTTGTGCAATATTTTATGAGTTTGTGGAGCAGGTGTTTAAATCAGCCTGTAGTTTGGCCCATAGAAGAATGTATCCACCTCCTTTTGTATTTTCTCCTTTTTGTGTTTTCCCGTTTTTATTTGTACACTAAAAATGTGTAGATTTATTTCCAATGGCAACTGAATGATATGACATATTGAACATAATTGTCATCTACTTTAACTAAGATCTATGGCTTGGTTGGATTCCCCTCAGAGATCAAATTCTGCAATGCTAATATTTTCTATGCTAGCTCTGCTTTAATCCAAGATTTGATCAAATGCTTTATGTATAGTCAATATATTATATATAAAAATAAAGCATATATGCATTTAAAAGCAGATAAAACGCACAGTTTTCTGCTCAATTAGCACTTGGTATTAACAAACATTGGATTAGCAAGAAGAGCTAAGAATAATCAGGCTTTGAAGGAAGGAGGTGCTACTTTTCCTAACCATAGCAACAAATAGGCTTCTAGGTGGGGCTTAAAAAGTATTTAGACCTCCCACCATGTGACATTGTTTATTTGTTCGGAGACCCTCCTAAACTACACACTTCATCATACTAGTTATGTAAGTTTTGATGTGTGTATGTGTTAGTGCATGTGTGTGATGTATGCCATTTAGTCCCACCCCCTGTTTATATCTACTCTAATCCGTTGCTATAGTTAAGAAATGAAAGAATGTTTGATAAAGTTAACATCAGTCTTTCATTGTGTCCATTTTAAAGCATCGAAGTCCTGAACGCTGAAGAATTGCTTTCAGTGAAAAGAAATTCACTGATCCAGGATTTTGTAGAAAGACCACACAGAGACAAGGGATCCATCTGCACGGGGGAGCTAATCAGATTAAGGAGCCCACTTCGTCCTCCATAGACAACTCCAGCCTGTTTGTGTCCTGTTTGGTTGTGCTGATATGATACAATATGACAGGCCTGGGCTGGTCTACAACCCCATCAGAGTATAAGGCCTCATGGTGGGTTTGTATTTGTGTGGTAGGCATTCATCAATATTATGCTTGTGAAATTGTATGCATGTTAACGTGAGAATCATTTAATCAGTATCGGTTTTAAATTGATTAATTTTGTTGCAGCACAGCCAATCAGCAATCCCTCTGTTCCCAATCCTGGCCAATCACAGAGGCTCTCTATAACGTTAATCTGATAAATTTGACCAGAATTAACAATTACTTTTACTGTTTACTTTTGAGCTTACGTCTTTTTAATCACAGTGAATCAGTTAAGCTTGCTAATGAAAACAGATCTGCACATTTTCTGAAGCAAAACTAGTCAATGCTAGCTAGTTAGCACAAACAATGCTAGTATGTTTTGGGTGATTGCTAAAATGTCGCTAAGGTGTTTCTTAGCATGTTGCTGTGATTTTTTTTTGGGTATTTTGGGTGGTTGCTTACTGGCTCAAGTCAGAAGAGCTCAATAGTGACATTCTGGTATCTGCATACGATTACACAGATCATTTTATAATACTTGGGGTTAAGTTTTTTTTTTTTTTTTTAAAAGGCCTGGTTTCACAGACCCCGTTTAGATTAACCAGGATTAGGCCTTAGTTCAATTAGAACATAGAAGTAACTTATAAATGTTCTTTAGAAAAAAACATTGCTGGCATCTTGAGACAAAACAATGGCACTGACATATTTTAAGATACCTCAGGACAAGCTTTGAGTTAAAACAGCTCTAACATGCATTTTAGTCTGGGACAGGTCTTTAACCAGAAATTAAAATTATGTTATAATTTACTCACCCTTTAGTTTTTCCAAACCCGAACATGTTTCTTTCTTCTGTTGAACACAAAATAACATATCAACTTACTACCATCAACTGTTTGATTACCAACAACTTTTGTGTTCAACAGAAAAAAGAAACACACACAGGTTTGAAACAACTTGAGGTTGAGTAAATAATGACAAAATGTTCATTCTTGGGTGAACTATCCCTTTAAGCCATATCTGGGAAACCAGGGGTAACTAATTAAGTCAGGCTAAAAGAAATGAACTCATCAAGAAATGTGCACAACACCTCTCTCTAGTGGATCTGTGAGGAACAGCATCATTTTGTTTAGTCACACATGTTGTTGCCCCCTTGTGGTGGGATTTAAACATTCATCAAAAGAGTTGTCTCTGTTGATGAAGTTTGTGAATTGAATTTGGCTGGATTTTCTGAAAGGACAGTTAAGCTGTTTGAATCCAGTTTGTTATGTCTGCGTTTACGTGTGTGTCGTCAGGGGGTACTGGGGTCTACATGGTTATTAATATCCTCTGTATCCTGCAACAGCTGTTATCCCCCCTCCCAAGCCTGAATTCAGGCTCGACGTCTCTGTCGTAACGTCCTGTCCCACGTTGAGCTCCGCTCAAGACTTCTGCCCATGGATGCCTACCTGACTAACGGGTTAACATAACAGAGGGAATCTGATGTGTCTGCTTTGTGTTTGACAGGTATACGAATCAGGGTTTAAAGCCTACGGGACAGTCGTGTGTGTGTGTGTGTGTGTGTGTGTGCTGGTCACGTCACATTGTGGCCTCTTCACATGTGCTCTATTTATAGTGACTGTTCTGGTCTGTCCTGAAAGCTTCTGTTGCCTTAAACTGCACTTTCACTTTCAGACCGGTTGTTTTTGCATTACAAATGTGCATGCATATTTTTTTTTATAATCAATGAGAAGCTTGATTCACTTGTTTTAGATTTTTGTTTGTCCATCTGTCATAATTTACTCACCCTCATGTTCTAAATAACAATATACATTTTATATACACGAGTCTAGACATGAGCCGTTTGTCATTTTGGAGATTGACAGCCCAAGTCATCATTCACATACATTATATTGAAAGGAGTGACTAAGATATTATTCAAAAAATCACGCATTGAGAATTCAGTAATGGAAAGCTTCATCATTGATCTCTTGTCTTGTTGTTTGACTAACAGAGTGTCATTCTGTAAACCTAAAAGATGCTTCTTCTTTATCTTTATTCCATCTAACAGATTTAATGTTCATCCTTTTTTCTTCCCTTGTAGCTGTTCTACCTATTCACCGCAGGGTCCTAGTACCCCCAAAACTTCAACCGAGAAGACAATTTCCCGATCCTTCTGCCTCTCACCAAAAAAAGCCTTCCTTTCCTCCCCTTTCCTCTCCTCTCCTCTCCTCTGTCTGTTTCTCCATGGCCTTCTCATCTCGTTTCTCATTTTGGGAGAAAAAGGGAAGTAGAGTTTTATTCTGTTTGCTAATTTATTGTCCGTTCATTTACAATTTGTTAATTTATTGGCCGCTCAAGACTGGTGAAACAGAACTATTTTAGAAAATACAGTTTAGATGATTTTTCTCCAGAGTCAGATATATGATTGTTTGGTCTATACCTTATAGAGTCCCTAAGTGGGACTGCAGAAATTATGAAATGGGAGGAAAAACTATATTTCAGTGCTTTTACATTCACTGGCAAAATGTTGGTGTTCCCCTCAAGAAACTTTGCATTTGCTTTGCAAATCTTTTACGTTCTCTCCCTCCCAAAAGTGTTGTGCTACCCCAAGAAACTTTGCATTTGCTCAAATCTTTTGCATTCTTTGGCAAAAATATTGCATTCCCTAAGACACTTGTGAATGCATCTCCTTCCCTTATATTATTTACATCACAAAAGTTTTGCAAATTAATAAAAGTATTTTTCCTGCTTATCTTTCACGGTTTGTAATTATTATTGTAATATGACTTTATTTTAAATACCTAAATGGTCACCACAACATGTCTTTTTGAGTTAAGCTGTACTAGTGGAAAAGGAATTATACATTGTACCTTTAAAGTTTCTTCTTTGTCCACATTCAGTAACTTTCTAGTTTGGTGCGCGTATTTAAAAATTTGGCTGTAGTAAAGGGTCCGTAAAGTTAAGCCAGACATTAAAATTCATCGTTATTAAGGGATTTCTCTGTAAGAATGTCTGACCTCACCTCCACCTCTAAGAGAATCCCATAGCCTAAAATGTAGAACAGGAGAATAGAGTGATAGCATAGCATCCAGCACAATGTCTCAGCCAGGTCAGAGTGCCTGATCTTTAATATTATCTTCATCTGCCTCCCTTCAGGTGAAAGATGAAAATGTCCCAGGTGCAAAAGCCTCGAGTGTAAGTGTTTGAGCAGCGTCGTCATTACAGCATGATTCAGATTTTTTGATGGGTGTCTGTTCTGAGATCAGATTTCCCAGCACTTTGCATTTTTTGTTGTGGCTATGGTTCACTCTAAATCACATTCTGTGTGTTTACTTCACATATATAATCAGGAGGCGCTAAAGATGGGGTTTGTTTGGAAAAATTGTGTTCTTTTTCCTTTAGGGTAGCTGTTGGCCCAGCCTTACACTTTGTCTATAATTACTGTATAGAACCAGTTTATCTGTTTCTTCTCTTCATCCAGATGCTCAAATGTGAACAGTAGCAGGAGTTGAGATTATTATTGCAGGAGGAGGTGAGAGTTTGGAACTGTACTGCTGCTGTACTGCTCCAGTGGGTGGAGTTTGCTGACATCACACCCTGCCCTTTTTGTCCGCCAATCACTGTTGTAGTAGGAGGGGCAGCTAGAGGAAGAAAGAGAGGGAAGGAGCATGAGAAGGATGCTGAGCTAAGGATGTGTGTGTGTGTCTGAAGCAAATGTGTGAGAGGTTTGCAAGTCATCATGGAGGTGCACAGCTGGAAAAGCACCAGCATCATCACCTTCAGGATAGACATGAAGGTCTGTCTCCACATAAGAGTTAATTATTAGTGTCTTATAACTAAATGTGCACTTTAAACTGTAATTGTATGGTGTGAGGTGACTGTGAGGTATTTGCAATACTCCAGGTTCAGAATTGTGTTGTGTATAGTGTGCAAAAGAGACTACAAAAAGTCGGTGCGGTTGATCCTGTAGAGTTGTGTTTCAGGGCTGAAAGCCAGCTTTGCTCTGCATTGACCTTAATTACGGTCTCACTGTGCTGAGAAAAGAACTGCAAAGTGCCTGGCCACGTGGAAAAGAGCAAACAAAGTGTTTTTTTTAGATTTACTTTCAGTACTGTTGGGCTGGAGAGTGTGATGACACTGATATTCAGAACGGCACCCATCTGTCATCTTTTAGGAAGTTCAGGAAACTCCAAAAGGTTGTTGCTTTTTTAATTTTACTGAAGCTATTGGAAATAGTACTATTGTAGTTTTCGAGGGATGTGAACTTTTAACTTTAATCCTTGCTGCTAGAGGTTATTTTTCATAGGCGTTTACTTTGTGGTGACCTGTACATGTGTGTTTTGGGTTGTGTGAACAGTCGGACGGTGAGAACAACATGAGTCAGTCTCAGGCGGTGGTAAGTGGCCCACCCGAGCGACACGGAGGTGAACCATCAACAGCTGTGAATCCAGAGCAGCCACTGACTGTAGACCAGAGAAGCAGTGGCTCCATGAATGGACGTCATGGCAGCGTGGAGTCAGACATGTCGGCAAGGAGAGGACTGAGCCTGGCGCACAAATCAGTGTCAGAGGAAAAGCCATCGACAGCCACTTCTGTTCCCAAAACAAGCCGTCCCCTGCAAGCCGGGAGCTCTGTGGATGGAGATGCCCTTGCCGTTGGGTTGACCAGCCTAATGGGCCGTGCAAGGACTAAAGAGCATCGCTCCCGCTCGAGAGCTGCCGAACGCAAAGAAAACCATGAGGAAAGCAAAGAAAGTGAGGGAAAAGTCCCACTTGGGGAAAGTGAGACACCCTCAGAGGAACCCCAACCATCCGCCCCTGCAACCAGTCCATCTCCTAAAGCTGACCCTCTTGCCCCTCCTGTTGGCTTTTTACCTCCTAAGATGAATCCTCTTAGCCTTCTTGCTGGATTTATTCCAACTGCCAAACCCAACCCATTGGCTCCACCCGCTGGTTTCATCCCAGCTTCTAAACCAAATCCTTCCACTCAACTTACACCCAAACCTGATCCTCTGGCACCACCGGCGGGATTCATCCCGGCTCCTAAATCAAAACCTTCCACTCAAACTATGCCCAAACCCGATCCTCTGGCACCTCCAGTGGGATTTGTTCCTATCCCAAAGCGAGACCCGTTTGCCCCGGTGGCAGGATTTATCCCCAAGCCCAAAGTTGACCCATTAGCACCCCCCGCAGGGTTTATTCCTGTGCCACGGACTGCTGCTGTGCGAAAGCCGGAGGTACAGACTGCATGTGTTTCTGAATGGTTTTGCAATGCATGTAATTGCTCAGCAAGCCAAAGCAAAGGCTCGCAGTAAAACTAATATTTGGCCATATCCAAAATACTTTTTCTCACTCTTGTGTAAAGACTTTGTCTGCTGTCTCACTTTAACGCTCTGAAGTGGATTGCAGCTATAACTTTGAAGACAGCTGATGCCTGCAAGAATTCAGCATGGCAAATGATGATGCTGGAAGCAACTTTTTTTTTTCTAAAGCACACTGTATCTTTGAATCCCTCACTGGCTTTAACAGCAAATTGATAGAAGGAATCCTATGAAAATATTAGAAACCTTGTTGGCTGTATAACAGGCGCAAGCTAAATATCAGACTAACATTGCATTGGCGCTGATCATGTCAGTGGCAGAGTTGTAATTCCTGATTGTGGTGGTTCCCGTCTTGCTCATTTTTGGCATGATTATAGACCATCTGCTTGTATACAAGCACACTGATTAGTGCTGTGTCTGTGAAGGCGAAAGGAGTGTCAAAAACTTCTGCGGCTCCAGCTGAAAAACTTCCATCTCAGATTTCTACCGTCGCCAATCAACAGGTGTGTGTCCCGCGACTGCCAAGATGATTGTGTAATACAATGGTGTTCAGCAGTGAGAGTTGTGTTGCAGTGAGAGTTGTTGTTTATGTCTCACTGTTGATATTCAGATTTGACTGTTGTTTAGTTTAACAATTGTTTAGTTACACTTTTGTGTCAGACTTGGTCTTGCAGTGAACTTGGTTTGAGCAGGCCTTTAGGTTTCAATGTTAGTATAACTTTATTGAATCTAAAGCAGATGAAAATTACAGGTGGTTCGGTAATAATCACCTTGCTAAGGACCACTCGGACTCTTCACTGATCCTATTTGATTCCATCTGTAGGGGTCTCCTCCAGTGATGCCCACCCCAGAGAATCGCAAACATCTGGAGCAGAACTTTACTGCAAAATCACCTCCTGTAACCTCTGCCATTCTTTCTTTTTGTGTTTTTACAGTTTTTATATTAAGTGTTTCATTACCACCTGTTGATTTCTCTTCAGTTCACAATAATATAGGGGTTTGACTAATGTTCAAGTAAAATTTTAATCACATAAGGTGCATTATTACCTGCCTCTTTCCCTGTTTTTATTTATCTTTTGAGAATTTGTGTCTTTGACTTTCGATCTCTTGGTTTCCCCGGCCCTTTGCAGGCCAAGGCAGCTGAGGACCCTGTGGCTATCCTGCAGGCTGCACACGAAGCTGCCTGTCTGTCTAAGGTCTGGCCACTGCATTGCCTGTGTTAAATTCTGCTTATGTATAGAGCTTGATAGAGTCTTATAGTACCTTAAGAGGAAGCTCATCACCTCAGAGCTCCATGTTGAGCTGCATGTTTCCCATTTATATTTTACTTAGATGTATGTGTGTTGATGTATGCAGTTTCTGTGTGTTCTAGATTTCTTTGTGGTGTGTGAAGAGAAATTTTCTCTGAATTGTTTTCCTCTGGTCGTAATAGGTGGAGTTTGACCTAGTCCAGCTCCACCGGGTGTGGTTGGGCCGTCTTGCTCCACCCATTGGCTCTGCAGCCTCTCTGAGCTTCTCTATAGACTTTTAATGTGTTTGTCTCCCTAGTATGCACATCTCCAGCAGTTTTGTTGTGTACAGATGCTTCACTTTTTATATACATTTAATTTATATTTAATCTCAGATATTTGCTTGCAGTGTTCAAGTCACAAGTATCTGTCTCGATCACAGTATTTAGTCTTAAACAGATTGAAAAGCTGAACTGAATCACTATCAATCTATCAGTGTTATCAGTCATCTGTAGTGTTTCACTCTCTGTGACTGGTGTGTGTTTGTGTGTGTTCTGACTATCTCTCTTGCTTTCTACTGCAGGTGAAGACGGAGGAACAGCTTGCTGCAGAGAAGGCCTGGTACAACACTGAGAAAGTCTGGCTTGTCCATAAAGATGGCTTTTCTTTGGGTTAGTGAAGTCATAGTTTTCATTAAACACTCCTATTATGACTGGAATCTTCAACTGTCCTGTAACAAATGTTCATTCTGTCTGTATAGCTACACAGCTCAAGACAGAGATGGGCTCTCTCCCAGAGGGGAAAGTGAAGGTCAGACTGGAGCATGATGGGACATTACTGGAAGTGGACGAGGATGATGTGGAGAAGGTGGGCGGATTCACTAACCACATGGATGTAACTCATGCAAAACCCAATAAACCTGTTTAAATACCATCTATCAATCCATCTATCATCAGGCGAATCCTCTATCATATGATCGAGTGGAGGATCTCTCGTCTCTTCTGTACCTCAATGAGTCCAGCATCCTTCACACCTTGCGTCAGCGCTATGGTGGAAACCTCATTCACAGCTATGCTGGGCCAAACCTGCTGGTGATCAATCCCCTCAGCTCCCCTGCTATGTACTCCGAGAAGGTATGAACTTCACAAAAAGTCATAGTCACCTCAGAGTTATGATCAAAAGAGATGGAGTGGCATGGTCTCTTTTATATCAGGTGATGCAGATGTTTAAGGGCTGCCGGAGGGAGGAAACAGCCCCTCACATCTTCGCTGTTGCTCAGTCGGCATATCATCAGCTGCTGACAACACGTCAGGATCAGACCATCGCGCTACTGGGCAGGAGCGGCAGCGGAAAGACCACCAACTGCCAGCACCTGCTCCAGTACCTGGTCACCATCGCAGCCGGCAGTGGAAAGGTGTACTCGGGTGAGGAAGAAAATTAAGACCTCAAAAAGCATTTAAAATTGTCTTGTTGAACATTGCTAGTGTGAATATGAAGCAACATAGCCTGTTTTTTTGCTATTTGAATTGTTTGTGCTTCTTGTAATTTAAACTATGGATGCTTGTTTCCACCATGGAATAAAAAATATAAAAAGGTAATTGAGACTTAGGGCTCTATCATACGACGATGCGACGCCAGGCACGATGCAATTTTTTTCTTTTGCTAGTTTCAGCCTGATGCAGTTATCATTTTCATGTCCAATGCCACGTTGTTTAAATAACAAATGTACTCGCGCCCATCTGTTCGCCCATGGGCTTGCTGGTTTGAAAACAAGGTGTGTTCAGATGCATTGTTGGGGCGTTGCTATTTTAGGCAACTGAAAACAACTGCGCCAATAACCAACTAAAACCTGGTCTAAAGTCAACAGTATTTTTGTGTTATTTAAAGAGTGCGTTAGTATGGGCCTATAGGCAGGTACACTCTGCTTGTTACACACACAGGGACGCGCAGCAGCACACAAACATTTTTAAATATTAAAATGAAAAGGATTCCTCTTTGGAGAAGCGTTCAGTCTTTTCGCTCACAAATGTTGCCATGTAAATAGCGAATCTGCCATGGTGCAAGCGCAACTGGCTTTTAAAGGGAATGGGAGATGAGACTCTGATTGGTTTATTGCACGTCACGCCCAAAACACACCCATGACTCATTAAGAGACAAAGTAAAACCCATTATGAACTGTTCCCTCCTTACAGCTGAGAAATGGCAGGCGGTCTATTCGGTTCTAGAGGCTTTTGGAAACTGCAGTACAACTATGAATGGGAACGCCAGTCGCTTCTCACACATAGTCTCTCTTGACTTCGACCAGGCAGGACAGGTGGCCTCTGCATCCGTTCAGGTAAGATACAGCAAGAGGACTATTATTAATATTTCACTGGGGGATTTATCTTTGATTTGCTTTACTCTATGTCTCGCATACAGACCATGTTGCTGGAAAAGTTCAGAGTGACCAGGCGACCAGAAGCAGAATCAAGCTTTAATGTGTTTTACTATCTGATGGCCGGAGCAGATGCATCTCTAAAGTGAGTGAGAGACTATAATTATAAAACAAAAACCATGCATAATAAATGCATACTTATTGCATAAATCAATCCAGCCATCTTTAACACGCTATATTCTGCAATAGTGTGCAAACTGATATTCATCCAAAGCAGAAGCATGTGCAGATCAAAGTTGATCAACTAATGGAAAATTGTGCCTTTCAGGACTGAACTTCATTTTAATCACTTTGCTGAGAACAGCACGTTTGGGCTCCTCCCTCACTCAAAGGTAAGAAATGCCACACATGCGATCATTAAGCAGAGCTAGACACACACTTTATCTCTTTTATCTTTACACATTGTATCATATTTCATCTTTTCTGTAGCCTGAGGACAAGCAGAAAGCCACTCAGCAGTTCACTAAGCTGCAGGCTGCCATGAAAGTCCTGGGCATCTCTGCTGAAGAACAGAAAACCGTGTGGCTGATTTTAGGGGCCATATACCATCTCAGTGCCGCTGGGGCCACCAAAGGTAAAGCTACCAGCTCCTCCAGTGTCTAAACCAACACTAATATCTAAATGCATGAGAACACTGTAGAATACAGAATGCCTGATTGCACCCAGTGTATTTTTACATCTGTCCACTAAGAGTCAGCAGAGTCTTTTCATTCATGTGACTGAGAAACTATTTCGCTCTTTAGAGTGTGTGTGTGTGTGTGTGTGTGTGTGTGTGTGTGTGTGTGTGTGTGTGTGTGTGTGTGTGTGTGTGTGTGTGTGTGTGTGTGTGTGTGTGTGTGTGTGTGTGTGTGTGTGTGTGTGTGTGTGTGTGTGTGTGTGTGTGTGTGTGTGTGTGTGTGTGTGTGTGTGTGTGTGTGTGTGTGTGTGTGTGTGTGTGTGTGTGCGCTTGATGTCTACAAAACATTTGTCATTGTTTATCATCAGTGTTTAATACTGTTTCATTGTGTACAACAATTTGTGTTTTATTCGTTGTAATCATGTGTTTTTATTGCATATTGATGTTGCATGCTGTTCCCATCATAACACAGAAACCGATGCAGGTAAATGCAAGTCTCTCTAAGTCTCTCTATCTCCATTTCTTTTTTTAGACTGAAGGCAGGTGGTTTTATTATTTGTATTTTATTTTATTTATTTAGCATCTTAATAGAACTGTGCCCATCTTTCATCTGCCTGTGTGCTTGTTTCTGCTCTCTGATGTCGAACGCTAGAATGAAAATGTTTGTTCTCTTTGATCATCAATCCAGGAGATGAAAGTTTGACCAAAGAGCTAGAAAATCTATTGTGGTACAGCGTAATGTGGGTGATGCTTTGTGGTAACAGTTTTCCTTTTGCAAATGTGGCTTTCTGACCCCTCAGCGGGCCGAAAGCAGTTTGCCAGACATGAGTGGGCACAAAAAGCAGCGTATCTCCTGGGCTGCACGCTGGAAGAATTGTCATCCGGCATCTTTAAACCCCAGGAAAGAGCACCCTGCCCCGCTCAACAAACGTCCGGCAGAGTACGGATGATACAGACAGCTCGGGTATCTTTTTTTTGTAAACATTCTAAAATATTTCATTAATGCTTCCCTATTTTATGTTTAAAAAGAGTTTTTGTGTGATTTTTAGTGTCTAAAGCAACAGCAGCTGAGTGTTTGGAGTCCATGGCATCTGGTTTATACTCTGAGCTTTTCACACTCATCGTCTCTCTTATTAACAGGTAATCAGTGAGTACAGTGCAGTATGAACTTTTTTAGTAGAGAAAAAGATGCATTCAGACATCTTTTTTTTCTTTTCAGAGCGCTGAAGTCCAGTCAGCATTCTCTCTGTTCTCTGCTGATTGTGGACACACCAGGGTTCCAGAACCCTCGTCAAGTGAAGAACCAGCGCGGTGCCACGTTTGAGGAGCTTTGCCATAATTACGCTCAGGAACGTCTACAGATGCTTTTTCAGGAGCGGACATTCGTAAAGGAACTGGAGCGTTACAAAGAGGTGTGCAAAAGCACACATAATCCTAAGCCAATACAAGTCAAAATCTCATGACAAGCTCTACATTTATATGGCTGTTAATATACTACAACTTAAATTGACATTTTTGCTTTTTTATTTACAAATTTATTTTATTTATTTGCCATTTGCCTGTAATGGATGGGCCAGTGGAGCAATGCACTGCTACTCTGACAGTTAAAAGTGTTAGTTCACCCAAAAATGAAAATTCTGTCATTAATTACTCACACTCATGTTGTTCCATCCAGACCCGTAAGACCTTCATTCATCTTCAGAACACAAATTAAGATATTTCTCTCTGATCCCTCCATAGTCAGCTATTTAATGACCACTTTCAAGGTCCAGAAAGGTAGTAAAAACATTGTTAAAATAGTCCATGTGACTCCAGTGGTTCAACATTAATTTTATGAAGCGACGAGAGTATTTTTTGTGCGCAAAAACAAACAAAAATAACGACTTTATTCAACAATTTCGTTCTAGCTTGTGTCAGTCTCCTACGCTGTTGACGATGTAAATACAGTGCAGCACTTTTGAGTTCTACACCTATGGTTTTACGGCAGCGATACTGTTCACGTGAGCACCACGACGCACGTGTGTGATGATGACGCTAGAATGGAATTGTTGATTAAAGGGCACCTATTATGCCCCTTTTTACAATATGTAATATAAGTCTCAGGTGTCCCCAGAGTGTGCCTGTGAAGTTTTAGATAAAAATTCCTAACAGATCATTTAATATACCATTTTGAAAATGCCAATTTTGGGGTCGAATAAAAATGAGCTGTTCATTGTGTGTTTCCCTTTAAATGCAAATGAGCTGCTGCTCCCCACCCGAGATGGCGGATCCTTCACAGCTCGAATGAAAACTGAAACATGATATCTGTTTGTTTTGATGATCATCTCTATCGCAGACACGTTCATGTGACATTGCAGTTCTTCATCATCATGAAATATTATCATCTGCATGCATTTAAAGCCTTATCGCTATTAACTTAAACACATGCTCCTGACGCATGCGCACAGAGCTGGATGTCAGCGAGTCCGTGGTCATTAAACTAGTTCTCTTGCATGTGTTATTGCGATTAAACTGCCAAATGCTCACAAGGTAATGTCAGAAACACAAAAAGTTCAGATGAAAACAGTTGGTTATGCCTGTGCACGTATGCAGTTACAGATATCTCATGTGTATATTAGATCCATCTGTCTAATGTTACTAAAGTGAAAGAGGTTAAATACAGTATGTATTGCTCTATCTGCTGTTAATATGAACCGAACAACAGAAAATCACTCACTGCTCTTGATTGACTGAACTTTAGTAGCTTTAATAAGAACACATCTCTTACTTGAATGCTGCTGTTAATGCTCTGGCGAAGAGATAAACATGGAGGACTGTGTACAGCTCTCTGAGGGCGGGGTCTACACTACAACGGCAGTGTCCTTCAACACTCGCGGGCGGCTGTTGCAGTGTGACGTCACACTGCAGGAATCTGCAAACAGCTTGTGCTGAGACACTGCTTATGATTTATGGGGATTAAAAAAATGGGTGGATTTTTACCATTATAGGGTGGTTGTGTACACACACTGCCAACACACATTTATGTTCAAACACCTTATAAAAGTGAATTTTGCATAATTTGTTTGATTTGCGCACAAAAAGTATTCTCGCCGTTTCATAAAATTAAGGTTGAACTACTGTAGTCTCATGGACTATTTTATTGATGTCTTTACTACCTTTCTGGGCCTCGAAAGTGTTAATTAAATTGCTGTCCATGGAGGGATCAGAGAGCTCTTGGATTTCATCAAAAATATCTTAATTTGTGTTCTGAAGATGAACGAAGGTCTTACTGGTTGGGAACGACATGAGGGTGAGTAATTAATGACAGAATTTTCATTTTTGTGTGAGCTTACCTTTTAATATAATAATTATAAAATTAATGCAATAAAATGTATTGCAGGAGTCTTTTTCAACTTTTAACTTGACATAGCATCTTAAAAACAAACAATTAATGGGCGTGTCAGTCCTAATTTTAGGGCTCTATTAGGAATATAGAATTTTTTGTGCTAAAAGTATTTCACAAAGAATTTTAGCACTAAAACTAGCTCCTAAATCTGTGAAATGTTAGGAGTGGTCAAAAGGACTTCTAAGTCACTAAAGACAAATATCAAAAACATGGCTGTTGCAGAACTTTCTCCCCTTTCTTTCTTCCACTTCACTTCCTGTCTACTCACTGTCCTATCATAATAAAAAGGCAAACATGCCAATAATTATATTTATTTATTAAATAAGTAAATAATTAAATTAAAAAAGAAATAATGTCTGGTGATAATGATTAGCTGTGGCAGTTGTTTCACGAGTTCATACTTACAAATGATCGGATAGAGTAAAATAAGCCTATTTGGTGTGCCATCCGAGGGGATTGAGGGCTCCGAGCTCAGAATTTAGCCCAAACCCAGAGTTCTTCCCCGAATCCCCGGCTGGGCCGAGAGTGAGGAGTCGGGTGGCGGAGGGAGGCAGAAAGCTGTCGAGGTAACTAGTTGATTCGGCTGTGTGTACTGTACTCGAGCTGATTAGATGGTGCTCCTCCCAAACTTTATTTATAAAACATTATTTGTCGCTTGAATTCTGCAATCTCTCGAGATGAAGACATGTTAGAGGCTTACAATTAGCTGAACATATACTTGTGACAATTAGCCTACTTTTTAAAATCTCTATTTGAATATGGAACATTCTTATTTTAAAACATTTATTTGAATATGGTAACATGATACCTCATTCAACAACATTTCTATGATTAAATAATTGACAGAGACCTCTCCCCTATCAGCCAATCACTGTGGTCATAGTTAGAATGCGTGATGACATCATCCATAGCAACGAGGTCAACCCCGCCCTTACTCTTAGCTTAAGACTTCTCTCTATTCCTTAGTAACAGTTGGTCTCAGCAGCTTTGGGAATAAGTTTTAAGAGAAAACTCTTAGCTAAGAACTTTTACTGCTATTTAGGAGAATGTTTGTGAATACGGCCCCAGTATTTTTGATCAAAAATACAGATTTTTTTTTTAACTATACAGATTTTTTTTTTTCTATTTGAATTATTTTAAAATGTAATTTATTCCTGTGATGCAAAAGCTGAATTTTCAGCATCATTACACCAGTCTTCAGTGTCACAAGATCCTTTAGAAATCCTTCTGATTTGCTGCTCGAGAAACATTTCTTCCTCTTCTTCTTATTGTTACTATAATCAATGTTGAAAACAGTTGTGCTGATTAATATTTTTGTTGAAGGATTCTTTTTTTGATTTGGCAAGTTCAGAAGAACAGCACTTATTTGAAATAGATTTGTAATTATAATTAAAGCAAAGCATTATAAATCAATGTCCATCCAAACAAATTAACGGTCTCTTTGTGTCCATAGGAAAACATTGAGATCACACTGGATGACCTGGAGCCCAGCCCTTCTCGCTCAGTGGCTGTGATTGATCAGTCTTCCAGTCAGGCCCTGGTGAGACGCACTTCCTGAACTGCCATGGCCGATTATTTACTTGATGTTTAAAGTTTGTGTGATTTATATTAAAAAGAGCTCTGTTGATAATAATTTTTTAATGTTACTTCCAGCTCTGCGTTTGTGTTTATCAAAATCACTTAGAATTTGAAGATTCATCAATTCATTCTATCAATGCCAGGAAAATTCAGTCCTATATTAAAAGTAATGGTTTTGCCAGTCATGGTGACATAAACACTGTTAAAAAGACTGCAGTATAAGTACCAGAACAGAAAAGCTCAATGAGTGAGCAGAAGTAAACAAGTTTGTATTATTTTTACAATTGTGGTTATTTGACAGCGGATATTCATGTTTGTGTTACAGGTACGTACTCTGTCCCGTACAGATGAGGCCAGAGGTCTGTTTTGGCTGATGGAGGAGGAGGTTATGCAGCCGGGAGGGTCAGAGGAAACACTCATGCAACGACTCTTCAGTTACTACGGCCCTGCGGAGGGAGAGAGCACAGGTCACACACACAAACACGCACAAACACAAACTCACACACTTATATTCTGCCCTGGACCAATTGATGTATTGTTTTTCTGCAGGTCTCACAGTGGTGCTTAAAAGTGAAAATGCACATCACTTCCTGCTCGGCCACAGTCATGGGACAGATTGGGTGGAATATGACACACGTGGTTGGCTAAACCTAGCCAGGCTAAATCCCACCCCTCAGAACGCAGCCAATCTGCTGCAGAACTCCCAGAAGTAAGAGCTGCCTTCAACCTTATATTTTTTAATTATTATTCCATTCTAGAATCAGATACTTAAGATCAGGAATTTTTTTTTCAGTCTTTACATGGGTTGTAACTCGTGGCGAGAGATTGCTTAAAACATACATGCGGTGAATGCCTGTCAAAATGCAGAGTCAAAATATGTTTTTCATTCAAGAACAAACTCGCTTTCCTACAGAAAAAGCATCAGCGGGATGTTTGTGGGCCGCTCCAGCAGTGCTGCGGTTCTGACCGGCTCAATCGCCGGACTTGAGGGCGTCTCTCGACTCGCCATGCGTCGGGCCACCAGCATGAGGAAGACCTTCACCACAGGCATGGCGGCGGTCAAGAAGAAATCTCTCTGCCTTCAGATTAAACTCCAAGTGGTGAGTTTTCAAGAGGGTCCTACACCAAATAGTAGTTGTTGGATGTTTCCCCATTAGTTCCAAGAAATGGCTAAAACTACACATTACATATTCCTCTTTCGATCAGGATGCACTGTTGGACACCGTCCGCAGATCCAAGGTTCACTTTGTCCACTGTTTGTTACCCCGAGCGGAAGTTCTGAGGGCCGCAGGATCCTCAGAGGAGAGTTGCGACCCTGGACTCATGCAGATGGATGTGGCTTTGCTCAGGGCCCAAATCCGTGGCTTCAAACTGCTGGACAGTTTGAGGATTTACAGACAAGGTGAGAAGAGAGATTGAAAGATCCAATCAAATAGATTAAAATCAAGTCCTCCCTGTTATTTCCTGCTGAATATCCGCATGTTTTGTGCAGGTTACCCTGACCAAATGGTCTTCTCTGAGTTCAGAAGACGTTTTGATGTTTTGGCCCCTCATCTGACCAAGAAACTTGGCCGGAACTACATTGTGAAGGATGAGAAACGAGTGAGTAGCTATTTAAGAGAATAATGAGCATGGAAATAATAGTACAAAAGCTTTACAAATTACCGAAATGAAGTTTTGAGCTCCTCTCGTGCTTGTGTTTCGCGAGTCCGACACAGAAATGAACTCTGGGTAATCAGGGTTATTGTGACAGCTTAATCAAGAAACCCCAGCTGGGTCTCTGACTTGAATCAATACACAGAGCAGACAGGAAAAATGTAGTAATTGCTCTGGGCTTTAGTGCTTACTAAATGCCCAAATGTACTGTAATTATCAGCTAGAAAAATGTCTCCGTCCAGGGGCCTCCTAATCTTGCTTTGGCCCTGTGATTAGCCGAGGGGAAAGGAGAATTTTATCCAAAACCTTTGCACTGTGGCCCTGTAAAGGACAGACAGGGTCCAGAATTAACATTCGCCAAGTGCCAAATGCAAGTGCAAATGGGCTTTGCAGAGTAAAAAAAAACATTCGTGAGTTGAATGGAACATTAGGAATGCAGCAAAATTTAAAAACCCGAATCTCACTGATGACATTGGAAAACATAGTATGAACATTGTGACATAGATAGTTGCAATATTTTATACAAATAATGGCAAATAATTACAATAAAGTCTCAATTGTGAGATATTAAATGATATTGTTGGATTTAAAATCACAATAATGAGATATAAAACAGAAATGATGAGAAATTAATTGACATTTATGAGATATAGTTGCAATTGTGATATATAAAATTGTAATTATGACATGTTGGAATTGTGAAACAGTCATTTTGTGAAATATTAAGTCATATTGTGAGATATAACATCTCACAATGTGCAGTTGATATATAAAGTCATTGTGATACATAAGGTCATATTGGGGGATATAACATCAAATTTTGAAATCTAGTCACTTTTGTGAGAAATCAAGTCGCATGTGAGAAAAAAGTCATATCGTGAGATATAACATCGTATATTAAGATAAACGCAATTGTGAGTCATATTGTGAAATATAAAATCATACTGTGAGATATAAAGTTAATTTTTTTTACTCTGAGGCAGAAACAAGCATGTGTTCTTGACTTGTAAAGAATAAATGGCTAAATAATCACATTGTCATGGAGACTAAATATATATATATATTTTTTTTTTAAATATGCGCAGTCTGAAAAATTAATTGCTGGTAAATTGACAGGTGTAGCAAAAAGTCAATTTTAGACACCTAACACCTGCTTTTAGAGTAAAAAGAGTACAGAAAGATGCCCAACCTCTTTTTATAACACAACAGAGAAGGTCAGTGGTGTTTCAAGTAGAAACGATGCAAAATTGGAGATCTAGAGAGACACAACGAGAAAGAAAAAGACAGAGGGAGGTAGAACCGTGTCTCAGAGGAGAGTTTTTTGTGGACCAATTCAAACAATGGCCCTTTAGTTGTCAGGGGCAAGCGCCCCCTTTAGTGCTGTAATCTAGATGGGCCCTTTCAGATAGATCGAATTCTCAAGACCTTTCCGCATGAGAGAGACAGTGTCAATGTCACGGTGAGGGCTGATGGTCGTCTGGACAGTTTGGGGACTGTACGGCAGAGAATAACCAGTGAGAGTCCTGTAGGCCTACACAGGGGTCAGCAGTTTTTTTGTAATGTACACTGTGTGAACTAAACATGACAGTGTGTGTGTCGTTGCAGGCAGTAGAGGAGCTTTTGGAGTCACTGGAATTGGAGAAGAGCAGCTATCACATGGGTCTGAGCAGGGTGAGTACACACACACACATTTCGGTTCAATTTATCACTTTAGAAGCATCAGAGGATGCAGGTAAGTCAAATTTTGAATCATAAGCGGCAGGTGATATTAACGGCTGTGTGTGTTTTTCGTCCGTTACTGCTTGGTCCGCTGGCTGGACGCGAGAAACTCTCATCTCAGCATGAGCTGCTTTGTTTGTTTGTGTCTTTCCTAGTTCTTCATGCCGCCCTAATCAGTGTGAACAGACGCTGGCGCTCAACAGTTTAATCCCATCAGCTGGAAAATCATGGCAGGCCAAAAAGACCCCTGAAAAAAAGGTGGCGTGTGTAAACAAGCCCCGCCTGGCGCGTTCCCAGAAGAATGGAGATTTATTGGACCGTATTATAAGTTGGAATAGTTAGTCATTATTTTGTGGCAGCTGCAATTGGCGTAAAGGTTTGCGAAGGCTGAACTGCGCTCAGAAATAGATTACAATGTCAGGGGCCCTTCACGAAGGATTCGAGCAACAACACAAACTGATTTACAACTCTTCCAATATCTGCTGTCAGTTCTGCTTGATTTGTGCTGTCACGATTACTGGCAATGAAAAATAAACCAAATAGGCGTTAAATGGACATTGATTTATTTGGTTCGTTCAGATTGTGGTCAGATGTTGACACTAGATAAAGTAGTTGCATGAGTGTAATCACAATTAGTTTTCATTTTTTTTTCTTTTTTTTGCTCCTTTCAGACCCTCAGGCCTTATTTATATGTTGTTAAACATCAATCTGAATGTCTTATGGTCAAATATCATCTACTCTCATCTCATGACTAAATTAATCAGATCAGATAGATATTTTAAAAAAGACATTCTGTCATCCTTTACTCACCATCATGTCGTTCCAAACCTGTATGCATTTCTTTTTTCTCCTGAGCACAAAAAAACAATATTTTGAAGAATGTTGGCAAGCAGTTTCGTTTCACATTGGTTTTCTTTCATTTTCTTTTTTTTTTTTCATACAGTATAAGTCAAAGGGTACCGAAACCCATACTTACCAACATTCTTCAAAATATCTTCTTTTGTGTTCAACAGAAGAAAGTCATACAGGTTTAGAACATGAGGGTGAGTAAATTATGGAAGAATGTGAATTTTTTTGTTTACTACCCGAATTCATAAAACGGGTACTGAAGTGTATAGAAAAGCCACCTCTCTCTAGCTGAGAAAGAAATGTATCCATATTATTTTTCACATAAAATGTTGGTCACACTTTAGATTAGGGTCCTATTTCTCACTATTAATTAACTATTAACTACAACTTTTGCCTCAATAAACTCCTAATTATTGCTTATTAATAGTTAATAAGGTAGTTGTTACATTTAGGTATTGGGTAGGATTAGGAATGTAGAATAATGTCATGCAGAATAAGGCATTAATATGTGCTTTATAAGTACTAATGAACAGCCATTATCCTAGTAATATGCATGCTAATAAGCAACTAGTTAATAGTAAGAATTTTCCCTAAACTAAAGTGCAACCTAATTTTTTCTTTTTTTAGTTTGAATTCTAATTGGTCTTCTAAGACATAATTAATTACAAAAAACATCAATGTGCTTATGAATCTTCATTACAGATAAAAGCTGCATCTTTTTGAAAATATGACTCCATATGTGTTTATGCGCATCTTAGTGACAACTCTGACATTTTAGGACCATTATGATAAGCAATTTTAACATGCTTCCTTTGCTGTTGTCATAATTATGTTGTGTGTGTGTGTTAGGTGTTCTTCAGGGCTGGAACAGTGGCTAAACTAGAGGGACAGAGGGATGAACACACCAGGCAGAACATCACGCTGTTCCAGGCCGCCTGCAGGGGCTTTCTGTCTCGACAGGCCTTCAAAAAGAGGAAGGTAAAGTCAATTTTCCGTTTTGCTTTAGTCAATCAATCAGAATCTCAACATTTCTTTCTCAAATCAAATTCAAATGTTTGGTGTGGGTTAGATTTTTTAAACAAGAAGTTTTTTTATGCTCACCAAGACTGCATTTATTTGATCAAAAATACAGTAATATTGTGAAATATTGTTACATTTTAAAAACAACAGTTTTCTTTTTGTAAATATTTAAAATTGTATTTACTCCTGTGGTGGCAAAGCGGAATCTTTAGCAGCAAACATTTTTACATTCTTACTACCAGATTCATTGAGCAGGTGATCATTAATGGAGGTGACTAGATTTCATTTAAGGTAAAGTGCCCTATCATACACCCGGCGCAATGCAAAGTCTTTCTTTGCTAGTTTCAGCCTGATGCAATTATCATTTTCCACTCACGAATTCCACCATGTAAATAGTGAATCCGCCATTGTGCAAGCACAACTGGCTTTTAAAGGAAATGGGAGATTACGCCCACATTACACCCAAAACACACCCATGACTCATTAACTCTTTCCCGCCAAACAAGGAATTTTCCGGTATTTGTGAGAAAACGCTTCCTGGCCAAAAACGGAATTTTCAGTGTTTCCGTGTTTTCACTGTTAGACGCTAGGGGGCGCTATACGCATCTTCTGAATGAGTACTGAATCTCCTGATCAAAACACACGCGAGGAGGAGTAAAACAAGCGGTCGTATGTAAGCAGATGCATATGACAAATAACGTGATAATCAACAATCATATGAATCAAAACTATTTAATGTTACTGAATGAAATGTGGACCCAGGACGAGTTATAAGACTGTGCAAGCATTAATGGTGTCGATGGACTCGGTCTACTCCATCTGTGTTTGATCATCGCTCTGAATCTGATCTCAATGCAGTTTTTGACAAAAACGTGATTTTCTCAGCTTTTTGTTCAAAATGTTGCTTTTTTATGAAACTTACCCATATTCAAGTGTTGATAAAAAAAGGAATGCATAAAGCTAGAATAAAACATGAATGCATGAAGGAATGCATGAAGCTATTTTTTTTTTTTTAAAGAAGAGGATCAGCACTTTCTTTTGATATATTGCATGCTCAGATATTCATAAAACAAAACATTCCATGGGCTATTACATTTTGGTGAAAATGTCAAAAACCTGGCGGTGGCTTTTTTAAGTTTTTTTTTTTAACGCTGTCGGGAAAGAGTTAAGAGACTAGGTACAAGCCTTTTGGACCGTGCGCCTGGCATGTCGACCGTTTTTCATTAAACTAGCAAAAGTGGATTCGGACACGCCCTAGAGCAGGGATTTTCAAACTGATGCCAAGGACCCCCAAATATGAGGAACCTTTTATGAGGGACCTTCCTAAAGTCATCTCTATATTTTGATGTATGAAAACATTAAGTCTACTCACACTAGGCGCTCTAAACCATGCCCGAGCGCGTTTGACCCTTAAAGCACGGTTCGTTTGACAAGTGTGAGCGCTCCGTTCCGTGCCCGGGCGCAGTTCTTTTGGCCGGCCCTGCCCCGCTTTGAAGAGGTGGGCCAGGGCGTGGTTCGGTAGGGCTTTAGCGCGATTCGCATGCAGTGTGAGCCTAAGCGTGCCGGAGCACGGAACAGCTGTGCGCTACTATGCCAGCTATTATGACAGAAACACCAAACTATTACTACTTGGATACAGTTTTCGATTAAATCAAGTAAATCTATGCTTATAACGGCCCTGGTTCTCACCTTATTGATGAACATGAATTGTAGTTTTTGAGTAAAGCTGCAAATTCCTCAATCAAAGTCAACTGCCTCCATAATAATCTCCTGATACGCCCAGTGCAGTCAAGTGAAAATCTCTGCGCGGCATTAATGATACATCATTTGGCAGTCTATTAGCGAAAGTGTTTTTCTTCCTGTCTTTTTCAAAACAAAAAGTTGCATTGTGAATGACGTAAGCGTGCTCCGGCCCGGTACGTTAAGTGCAATGTGAGTGCAGGGCAGCGGGGGAGTGGGGAGGGGGGACAATCGCGCTCGAGCACAGAACAAAGCAACCGTGCCTAGTGTGAGTACACCCTCAATGTTGGATGTATAAACCTGTAGAAGAGCATTTTTCAATGACAAATAATTAGTATGAGCAACTTTCACAATAAATATATGTAAGAAGCTTACATACTGCGTTAAGAATACTGACTTAAAACCCCAGAGAGCAAGACAGAGGGGCTATATAGTGAGAAAAACTCACTAAAGATACAAAGCAAACATATACAATTCTGGAAAGTATGTATAATACGGCATGAAAGGAGAGAAACATTTAGACCTGAAACAGTTAGAATGCTTGGTAGACTTTAACCATTTTTGCTTTGTCTTTTTATTCTCTGAACATTTCTGGGGACCCTTTAGAACCTTCTGGAGGACCCCTGGGGGTCCCTGGACCCCAGTTTGAAAAGCCCTGCCCTAGAGACCATGCAGATTAGACCATGCGCTCAGATCGTTAAAATAGGGCTTAAAGTGTCACCGTGCTGCCGTCAAAAACACTCCCCTGTCTCCCTTTGGTCAGCCAAACAAATCCCGTCTCAACTCGCACCACTTGTTGAGCCAATGTTTTTGTTGGGCAGCTCAAACAAGCTAAATAATATTTTGAAAGCAACACAGAAAGAAAAACACACTCTTTTAACCTACCATATAAGCTGTGGTAGAAAGTATTTTAACACTGAAGATATTACACACCTGTTTAGTTACTCTAGAATTATTAGAATTAGTATCGTGCCATTAAGATTTTAATTGAATACCCTTTCAGATCATAACATGCAGTCAGGCCTCTGAACGAAGTCCTCTTAACTTTTTGTGCATTTTATTAATGCCAATCAAATTTACAGTTTTGGTTTGTTAGTCTTTGGTACTTTTTCAAAAATGACATTTTAAAGTCATAGTTTGGCTTTTATGCTTGTGTTTGCGAAGGAACATTAATCATTTCATGCCACGCTGTCATGTCATTCACAGATGGAGATCTGTATCATCAGCCTGTTTGTTCTGAACCCACATAATGCAGAAAATAATGAATAGTTCAGTCAAGATGAATATTCTGTCATCATTTACTCATCCACATGCCATTCACATCCTATTTTATATAATGAAAACTAATGAAGACCAGGGGCTGTCATGCTCGAAAAAAAAAAAAAGCACAAAAGATAAAGACAGAATTAATTTTTTTAGGCGAATGATCCCCTCTCTAAAAACCCCTGTTTATCTCTTAGATCCAGGATTTGGCCATCCGTTGCGTCCAGAAGAACATTAAGAAGAATCGTGGCGTGAAGGACTGGCCTTGGTGGAAGCTCATCACCACCGTACGGCCTCTAGTAGAGGTTCAGCTCACCGAAGAACAGATTCGAGGAAAAGACGTGAGTCTTTCCATATCACTCTTTATTTCATGTCCCGGTTTGCTCACTATGTAGAGCTTCTTTCAACTTACAGTAGAGCGCAAAGGTTTATCTGTGTGTGTGGATGCATTTGCTTTAAAGATGACATGATCTGACGCCTTTTGTTGCATCAGCATTGAGCTGTGATTTCTCTTTGAGCTCAGATTGAGATGATGGCTTAAGGAATCAAAGCATTTGAAACCTTGCCGTCTGGCACCTTTCTGAACTCACATGAAGTCAGAAAGCTCTTGCCTGATCAAAAGAGCATCAGATCATACAATATTATCTCAATTAATCTCAGGCCAAAGATTGTTTTGTTCTTATATAAATATTCAATATTTTTTATGCTTGAGATTTTGCTGGCATTTTGACTCATAGGAGGAGATCATGCATCTGAAGTTGAAGCTGGAAAAGGTGGAAAAGGAAAGAAGCGAGCTTCGGCTGACCTCGGATCGTTTGGAGAGCAGAGTAAGACATGCAAGCATCTTAATTGACTTCAACAAGCAAAGCAGGGCCTCATTTTACTGTCCCGTTTTGAGAAAACCAGAGGGAAATCAAGAAAGCAAAGGGTGTTATTTGTAATGTTAGGTAGCCTGAGTGTCCCCACAAGGATTGACAATATTGTATAAAGTGATGTCTTAAAATGTAAAAATGCAGTAAGGTTTCTGTGACTATTAGGTTTAAGTTGCGGATATATGAGTAGAAGTCAGTGGAAAGCCTCCACATATTGCATGTGTGTTTATGTAGATCACGGAGTTGACGGCAGAGCTTTCAGATGAGAGGAATTCTGCGGAGTCTACATCCCAGCTGCTGGACACGGAGACAAGCGAGAGATTGCGTCTGGAGAAGGACATGAAGGATATGCAGGTACATGACCTCCATGCTTCAGGAGGACCGCTGCTATTAAGTTAACTGTAAATTCAAAAACTAAAATAGTGTAGTTTTTCCAAAAATGAGCTTTTTTTTTCAGAGATATAATTTAATTTACAAAACACTACATCTCTATATTTTGTTACATTTATATTGCATGTGCAGTTTTACTTCCAAAAATCAAAGTATATTCACCTAGACTGTTGGGAAGTCATATAAGTTAATTGGTTTATTCAGACTAATATGAATTTGGATTCAAAAATGTAAACAAGTACAAGCATTTTTTCCCTTTTTTAAATATTTTGTTCCCCTATTATAAAGGTTAATAAGGCTATTTTTAAGGTTTGGAATTTAGTTTTTGATGCAATTCTGACTTTACATCTAACAATTCTGACTTTATAACTCGCAATTTTCACTTTTCTTCTCACAATTCCAATTGCAACTTTCATCACGCAATTCTGACTTTATTTCTTGCAATTTGGACTTTCTCACAATTGTACTTTATATCCCGCAATTCTGACTAGAACTCGCAATTCTGACTTTATTTCTCGTTATTGCGACTTTATATCACGCAATTCTGACTTTATAACTAGCAATTCTGACTTTATTTCTTGCAGTTCTGACTTAACATCTAACAATTCTGACTTTATAACTCGCAATTCTGACTTTATTTCTCACAATTACAAGATTATATCGCAATTCTGACTAGAACTCGCAATTCTGATTTTATTTCTCACAATTGCGACTTTATCATGCAATTCTGACTAGAACTCGCAATTCTGACTTTATTTCTCTCAATTCTGACTGTTTCTCGCAATTCTGACTATTTCTCGTAATTCTGACTTTATATCACGCAATTCTGACTTTATATCACGCAAATCTGACTAGAACTCGCAATTCTAACTTTATATCACGCAATTCTGACTTTATTTCTTTTAATTCTGACTTTATTTCTCGCAATTCTGACTTTATATCAAGCTGTTCTGAATATTTCTCGCAATTGCGACTTTATAACACTCAATTCACAATTACCTTTTTTTTTAATTCTGTGACAGAAACAAGCTTTCTTTTTTACATGCATAAAAGGTTAAAAAATATATATTTCTCAGAGTCTGAAAAAGGTTTTATTGAAACTAAACCCCTCCTTTCAGTGAGCCTACTCTGCTCTGATTGGTCAGAAGGCCCAGTTTGTTGTGATTGGTCTAGTGTAGCTTTACTTTAGTTGAACTGTTTTAAATTATGAGTAGTTTGTGTCATGGATTGACTGGAAGTTGTGATGAAAGACTGTTGTATAGTTATAGTTGATGAACTTTCTTTTATAATCTGAGGAGGTTGTGGTAGGAGTGGTATTTTGTAAGTGGGCCACTGTAGAACACACCTGTTCTTGTCTTTTTCTGAAACTCAGGTGAAGTTTGACACTGTGAAAAAACAGATGGAGTCAATGGAGATGGAGATCATGGAGGCCAGACTCCTCCGAGCATCAGAACTCAACGGCGAGATGGACAACGATGGCGATGATGATTCTGGTAAAAAACAAAAACACTAATCTAGGTGACCAATCAGATAGGAGCTGAAGCTGACTAAATGTTAAAAAAAAAATCTAATAAATGTTTTATTAGAACATGTCAGTTTTTTGGAGAAGTACGAATGGTTTCCTTGGCTGCAGGAACAGAAAGCCCAGCTCAACAAAACTCTGTCTCTGTGTGTTTGTTCACATCAGGAGGTGAATGGAGGTTAAAATATGAACGTGCCATCAGAGACACAGAATTCACAAAGAAAAAACTCCAGCAGGAGATGGATGACAAGCTAGAGACAGAACAACAGAACAAGAGACACCTGGAGAGAAAAGTTAGTATAGCACACTAAATGCGCACGCACACAGTGCACACACACTAAGCTGGCCAAATAGACTATACACACAATGTAAAATGTATCTGAATTCAAACTCTGCTACAAGAAATTCCTCCTGACAAACACTTCAGAATCTTTAGACTTTTAGAAACTTCAGTTTCCTGTCTCTCTCTTTGTGCAGTTAACGGACTTACAGGCTGACCAGGAGGAGTCCCAACGATCTGTCCAACAGCTGAAGAAGAAATGCCAGCGGCTGGCAGCTGAACTGCAAGACACCAAACTGCACCTGGAAAATCAGGAGGGGCGCAATCATGAGCTGGAGAGAAAACAGAGGAAGTAAGAGTCAATCACACACACACACGCACACGCACTCACACACACACACACACACACACACTTTTGATGGGAACTTTCCATAGACATAATGATTTCTATATAGTAGAAACTGTATAATATGTCCCCTAAAACTACTTCTAAACACAACCCTCACAGAAAACTTTCTTCATTTTTACATTTTTCAAAAAACATTTTTCTCATGGAGACAGTTGTATTGTCATCCTTGTGAGGACATTTTGGTCCCATAATGTATGGTTTACCAGAACCACACACACACATACACACACACACACAGAAATTTCAGTCTGTTTTCAGTCTCCTGCCTATTCACCTGCTGGGGTGTGATTATAGAGATTGCTGTTTGATTATTGTTTACTCTGTGGTTGTTTTGGCCATTTGTTTGCTGTTTGATTGTATGGGCTGTTTATAATTTGAATCATGGAGCTGTAGTTTTTGTTTCTTTGTTTACTATTTGATTGATTTAACAGTTAATTTACTTTCTGATTAGTTGGGTTGTTCATTTAATGTTTGGGCTGTTAGTTTACTTAATGTTTAATCATGCAGTTTGTTTAATCAAAAAGTAAGCAATTTATGTTAAACGATTGCTTGATTAAGCCGTTTGTTTGGGCTCTTTCCTGTTTGATTACTGTCATCTTTTGTTTGTCATTTAGCTATTTGAGCTGTTTTTCTGACTTTTGTTTTAGTTAAGCAGTTTGTATAATGTCTGATCACTCATTTGTTCGCTGTTTTCTTTAAATCTCTCTTTTCTTTTTGTTTGATCACTGTCTTTTGTTTGTTTAGTCGTTTAAGCTGTTCGGTTACTGTCTAATTGTTTTTTGTTTGTTTATTGCTAGACTGCTTGCTTTTTCATGTGGCTGAATTGCGTTTTATATTTGGCTGATGTTGCTCATGACTAAATGTTAATATATAGTTCACCCAAAAATGAAAGTTATCCCTTGATTTACTCACCCTCAAGCCATCCTAGGTGTATATGACATTCTTCTCTGAGACTAATACAATCAGTTATTTTAAAAATTTTCTTGGCTGAATGTAATTTCTAAAGTGAAGAAAAAAAAATCTATATTTAGCATGTTCCGCCAGACCGCCTTCCATATTCAACTTACCAAAAAACTGACATAACTGACACGGCGTATGACATCACACACTACAGCGTTTTGAACTACAAGAGGTGTTATGCTTTCTTTGTACGTTGAATACAGAAGGTGGTCTGGCAAAAGTTTATGAAAAGTTTATAAAGTTTTAAATATGGATATTTTTCTTACAAAAATGCATCGATAAAAATACCTTCATTAACCCTCGGGAGCCTCTCGTGTGGATTACTTTTAATGGATGGATGCACTTTTTGGGGCTTTCCCAAAACCATACCATTCACTGCCATTTTTAATGCTTGGATTAACCAGGACATTTTTTAATAAAACTCTGATTGTATTCATCTGAAAGAAGAACGTCATTTACACCTTGGATGGCTTGTGGGTGAGTAAATCATGGGGTATTTTTCATTTTTGGGTGAACTATCCCTTTCACAGATCAGACTTAGAGCTGGAACTAAACCTTAATATGCATGACGATTTATGAGTAACCTTGGTGCATAGACTTTATTTTGCTCTGAATTTTCAGCATCTGAAGAATTGGAAAAGGAAAAAGAGGCTCAGATTACTCAAATCTAAAAATCCACAAGATCAGAAGCAGAAGAGGAAATATTTGCTCTGGTGCCTTCTGGCTGAAGCTCGGTTTGATAGTTCATGCCCATTGTAGATATGAGCAGACTATCATGTTTTTCCCCATCCTACTGTGGTTGAATTAGATTGCTCAATGCTTGTCTATCTTCTGAATTTTCTGTCAGGTTTGATGTGGAGAAGAACCAGGTTCAAGAGGAACTACAAAAGGAGAGGAACCAGCGGGAGAAACTGGCACGAGAAAGAGATATGCTGGCGGGCGAGATGTTTACAATCAGACAACAGCTACAGGTGGGAACTAAGATCGAAAAATTTGTCGCTCTCTTTACTTAACACAAGACACTTAACATTAGGTTTCTGTAAAAATTCTATGGCAATTTGCTTTGTATAAAAGCATCAGCTAATGACTCATGTATAATTTTAAAAATAGGAGAAGGACACAGATCTGTGTACAGTCAGTGTGAAGGTAGAGCAGCTGGAATCCGAGCTCCAGGATCTCTCCTCTCAGGAGTCGAAAGACGAGGCTTCACTTGCAAAGGTTAAGAAGCAACTGCGTGACCTGGAAGCAAAGGTCAAAGATCAAGAGGAGGAGCTTGATGAACAGGCTGGAACCATTCAGATGCTGGAGCAGGTACAAGCTTAAAATGGCCATTTTAAAGGATTAGTTCACTTCAAAATGAAAATGTCCTGATAATTTACTCACCCCTATCTCATCCAAGATGTTCATGTCTTTCTTTCTTCAGTCGAAAAGACATTTTTGAGGAAAACATTCCAGGATTTTTCTCCACATAATGGGTTTTCAATGGCAATCAACAGGTTGAAGGTCCAAATCAATGCAGTTTCAAAGGGCTTCGAAGAGCTTCAGAGGGCTCTGCGCAGTCCCAGACGAGGAATAGGGTCTTATCTAGTGAAACCATCTCTAATTAAAAAACAAAACAAAAACATTTATATACTTTTTAACCTCAAATACCTTCAACTCATTGGTTCCAATTAAAATACATTATGTGGAGAAAAATCCTGGAATGTTTTCCTCAAAAAACTTTATTTTCGACTGAAGAAAGAAAGACATGAACATCTTGGATGAGATGGGGGTGAGTAAATTATCAGGAAATTTTCATTTTGAAGTGAACTAATCCTTTAAAGGTGGATAGCGACTCTGAATTGTGTCTTGTTCAGCGCCAATATTGTTACTCTTAATTTATTTATTAATTTTGTTAATTGAAATAAAGCTGAAATACAGTAAAATATAAATAATAGATTAAAATCTTAAACAATCTTAAATCTTAAACACAGAATTTCTGATTTCCAGCTTGGGAAAAGTGTAATTTAGAAGCAGTTTTGCAAAGGATAATAATAATATGAAGTTAACCTTATCTAATCTTTGTGTGTATGTGTGATTTAGGCTAAACTCCGTTTGGAAATGGAGATGGAGAGATTGAGACAAACACACTCTAAAGATCTAGACAGTAAAGATGAGGAGGTGGAGGAGATCAGACTGTCCTGCAGTAAGAAGGTGAACATATAGGATCTGAACACTATCATGGGTTCAACTCTCACAATTTGAGACCTCCATGTTTCCTAATGGCTCTTTTGCAATGTGTGTGTGTGTTTGTGCAGCTGAAGCAGATGGAAGTGCAGTTAGAGGAGGAATATGACGATAAACAGAGAGTTTTGAGAGAAAGGAGAGACCTGGAGACCAAACTTATGACGGCACAGGAACAGGTACAGTACTAACTCAACACAAATATTGCAGACAGCATACAACATTACACTCAACAAACCATAACACAGTAATACGCCATATAACAGGTTGGCCAGAAGGATGTAGAGACAGAGAAACGTCTCAGGAAGGACCTGAAGCGCACAAAAGTTCTTCTAGCGGATGCTCAGATTATGCTGGACCACCTAAAAAGTAACGTGCCCAGTAAGAGAGAGATCGCCGCACTCAAAAATAAGGTAGAATCACAATCAGAGCTGTAGAGATGACAATTTATGTCCTTCACTGGATTGATAGATCGGATTGGATTCATTAGGACTCATTTCTTCATGTGAGCATATGAATCTGTATGTTTAGTTGGAGGAGTCAGAGTTTGCCTGCGCAGCCGCAGTTAAAGCACGCAAGTCCATGGAGCTGGAAATTGAAGACCTTCATATCCAGATGGACGACATCACCAAAGCCAAGATGTCTGTGAGTTCAATCCTGGTTTATTTGGAAGCAGTTCATTGTTCATAAACAGGACAAGGTTTCATTGTTTAATCATACGTTTGTTCAATCATACAGTTTGTTTATTCATATAGTAAACAATTTATTGTTTGACCTGTCTATTCAATGCATGATTGTTTGTTAACTATTTGTTTTTGGTATAGGTTACATTCAGACTGTCAGTCCAATCCGATTTGTGTGCATATCTGATTGAAATAAGATCAGATTTAGCAAGTGTGAACAGAAAAAAAAATCACATGTGATTTTTACAAATCCGGTTTCGAGCTACATTCATATATGATTTGAAATTGTGTTTCTGGAAATCTGTTTTAATGTCAGACATTGTCATAGGAAACATGCTGAAAGTCAAAACAAGGTTTGTGTTGTTGCAAAGTGCCGGACGAGCATAAAAGACAACATACACAGAGATAGATAACAGAGATATGTTTTGAAACCGCCGGATACGACAGCTTGGAATAGCCTCCTACATTTCTGCCTCTGCCTAAGACCAGAAGCGGACAGTAGTGAAGTATTTTTACTCAAGTACATTTTTCAAATATATGTTCTTTAAGAGTGTTCTTCTTTGGGAAACTTTTACTTCACAACATTCCAAAGCATAATATTGTACTCTTTACTGCACTACGTTTCATGTTGAATATCATTTAATACTTAAAGGGTTAGTTCACCCAAAAATGAAAATTCTGTCATTAATTACTCTCCCTCATGTCGTTCGACACCCGTAAGACCTTTGTTCATCTTTGGAACACAAATGAAGATATTTTTGTTGAAATCCAATGGCTCAGAAAGGCCTCCATTAACACCAATGTCATTTCCTCTCTCAGGACCCATAAGGTACTGAAGAGGTCATTACAAAGTCCACCTCACTACAGTGGTTCTACAATAATTTTATGAAGCAACGAGAATAGTTTTTGTGCACAAAAAAAGAACAGTATTTATTAATGACAGAATCTTCATTTTTGGGTGAACTAACCCTTTAATTACATAATTTTGTACTTTCTTACTTTTAATTAAAAGTAAAACTTTCAATTACTTTTAGTAAAGTAAGAAAGTTCTACATTTTTAATGTAGATTTTTAATGAGATAGTTCTGCATGTTTTCAACCCACCCATAGGGGTGGGATCTCACTCACAGAATGTAAATGCACACGGCCGCTGTTCGGCATTCATAACGGAGCGGTTGGAGCAACGTGAGTGCTTTCAACTGAACTGAAAAGGCACCAGACTGCACATGCACCGTGAATGACTGTGCAGCCATGAATGAATGACGGGCGGCCGTGCTCATTTTAGTTTCGGTTTTGAATTAGTGGCAGTTCGGGGGCAGATTACTGGAATTGTGGGTTCATTAGCCTATTATTCTTAATGAAAAACACAGCAACAAAACAGTACAATGACAAACTCACTTAAATAGGCGCTTTTTTACATTTCACTTTGAAACCAAATCTTCCGCGATCATTTTGTCTGTCAGCTTTGCTCTCGTAATGAATGAAATCTGACTCCTGCTGCTGATGAGCAGGCACGTTCAGTTTTTAATTCTAGTGTTTGTTCTCCAACTGAACTAAATTATTTTATTACTATAAAAATCAAAACGGGATGGTGCTGCAGTGGGCAATTGATGTAACTGGTGGGAGTTGCCTCATAGGGCAGCGAAGCAAGTGCATTCTGAGAGTTGTTGTCTTTCATCCAAATGAGCCAAAATACATTTAATGGCTTTTCTAGAAGGCATTAACTTCTAAAATCATTTCACATTTCTACTACATAAGTGACCCAATTTAAATACACATTCATCTTCCCAGCGGTGAAGTACCCCTTTAAGAAATGTATAGGGGAGAGATTGTGCCAAAAATCTCATTGATCCAAATCCTGCTCCCCATGGAATTTGAAACTTCAAATATGTTCTGATTGGCTGTAATTTTGTCACTTCATATTTCACCTGGCTGAGGACAGAAAAAAGGGTGTAGATGAAATGAAAATCAGTGCAGCTTTACTCTTCTCTGATTACTCTTTCTAAATCTTTCTGCATTTTCGAGCACTCACTTCCTCCCTCATCACACTACGGGCTCTTTCAAGAACCCAAAAACATGTTAGTCAGAATGAAATGGCTCAGTTGGGGTGTGCATTTGACTTATTTTTTATGAAGAAGAGGAGATGATGTCACATAGTAGAGTTTAAAGGTATAATCTCCTCGTCACTGCCTTAACCAGACATATGCAATTACTGTGTGTAATGACAGTGTTTTAGTCCCACTCTGGTTCTTATTCTAAAATGGCAAAAGCATAGTTGTTATAACGTTGCAGTGCTGCTGTGGCTGTATTTCGGGAAATGTTCTGTTATTAAAAATAATATTTTTTGGGTCAAAAACCTCATTCTGAAGGTTCAAAGAGAGCAGGGGAAAAACAAATAATAAAATGCAACTATTAGATATAGCTAAATGGTCTTTGGTCATTTTTAAAAGGAATGAAAAAACATAATTTGTTGTTGATGTCAAATACTGTGCATCCAATCAAATTCTCCAGTATTTTCGGTATGGTATTTATCTGTCACATGGTGGACGCTGTGAATTAAATAAATAAATACAACTATTCAATGTACTCATCTAACTCTGTCTGTTCTGTCTAAATCAGTTGGAGGAGCAGATAAGTCGTTTGCAGAGAGAGAAGAATGACCTACAGTCTCGCTTTGAGGAGGATCAGGAGGACATGAACGAACTCATGAAGAAACACAAAGCTGCAGTGGCTCAGGTGACCTTACATCCTGTTTATATACACTATATTGCCAAAAGTATTGGGAAAACCCTCCAAATCATTGACTTCAGGTGTTCTAATCACTTCCATGGCCACATGTGTATAAAATCAAGTACCTAGGCATGCAGACTGCTTCTACAAACATTTGTTAAAGAATGGGTCGCTCTCAGGAGCTCAGTGAATTCAAGCATGGTACTGTGATAGGTAGCCACCTGTGCAATAAATCCAGTCGTGATATTTCCTCACTACTAAATATTCCATGGTCAACTGTTAGTGATATTGTAACAAAGTGGAAGCAATTGGGAACAACAGCAACTCGTAAGTCCACGTAAAATCACAGAGCGGGGTCAGCGCATGCTGAGGTCCACAGAAGTCGCCCATTTTCTGCAGAGTCAATAGCTACAGATAGGTTTGTGTGGCCTTCAGATTAACTCAAGAACAGTGTGTAGAGAGCTTCATGGAATGGGTTTCTATGTCTGAGCAGCTGCATCCAAGCCTTACATCACCAAGTGCAATGCAAAGCGTCGGATGCAGTGGTGTTTAGCATGCCAACACTGGACTCTAGAGCAGTGGAGACGTGTTCTCTGGAGTGACGAATCACGCTTCTCTATCTGGCAATCCGATGGAAGAGTCTGGGTTTGGCAGTTGCCAGGAGAACGGTACTTGCCTGACTGCATTGTGCCAAGTGTAAAGTAAAGGAACTTCACTGCTTCAGCATACCAAGACATTTTGGACAATTTCATGCTCCCAACTTTGTGGGAACAGTTTTGGGATGGCCCCTTCTTGGTCCAACATGGCTGCGCACCATTGCACAATGCAAAAAATATATCATGGTTTCCACAAAAATGATTAAGCAGCACAACTGTTTTCAAAATTGATAATAATTGGAAATGATGTCTGAGCATGAAATCAGTATATTATAATGATTTCTGACGGATCATCTGACACTGAAGACTGGATTAATGATGGTGATGTTTTCCATCCCAGGAATAAATTACAATATTTAAATATAGAAAACATTTGTAGTAATATATTACTAAATTGTAGTAATATATTACTTTATTACTGTAATACAAATATTTCTGCTTTTACATTATTTTTAATAATAAATGCAACCTTGGAGAACGTGAGAGACTTATATATATCAACATTATATCAGCCATTAAAAACATTTAAGATACTATAGCATAGATAAAGAGTTAAAATTAACTATTTGTGTTACATATATGTGTGTGTTTAGTCTACTAGAGATCTGGCACAAATCAGTGACCTGCAGTCCCAGGTGGAGGAGGCAATGAAGGAAAAACAAGAGATCCAGGATAAGGTACCAAAAAATGAAAAAACATTCTCCAAATAAACTAAAAAAGCAGATGCTCTCATTATTTTTTGGCAGACACAGTTGTTGTGCCCAAACAACGTGACCTCAGTGTGTTTTTATTCTTTTCGGCAGCTTCACTCCCTGCAGTCACAACTTGAATTTCAGGAACAGTCTATGGTGGAGAAATCCCTGGTCAGCCGCCAGGAAGCCAAAATCCGTGAACTGGACACCAAACTAGAATATGAGAGGACCCAGACCAAACGTCTGGAGGTGAGTCATGTGTGCGGCTCATATCGCATGACAAAATTCAATTAATTCATAAGACACTGAACCAGGGCTGTAGTTCTAGTTGCATTTTAGTTTTAGTTCATTTTATTATTAGTTTTAGTTTTCATTCAATGACAGAGCACAACAAATTATTCCAATGCGTAATTCTGAATTGGGTGCTAAAACAACATCCACAGCACACATGCAAATAAACGACAGCATCAGTGGCCACAATTAATTACAGTTCATTTCCTTTAATGAGCTCTTATCTTTGGCTTCTCCATCTGTCCATGTTCGACCTCCAGTCTCTTGTAACTCGGCTGAAGGAGAACCTGGAGAAGATGACTGAGGAACGAGACCAGCGTATTACCAGCGAAAATCGGGAGAAGGATCAGAACAAGCGCATGCAGCGGCAGATCCGGGACATAAAGGAGGAGATGACTGAACTGTCTAAGAAAGAAACAGAAGCCAGCCGCAAAAAACACGAGCTGGTGAGTTACAGAGCACCCCTGCTGAATGGAGATTCCTTTGCTATAGCAACTATAATTAAGAGAAACAATGCCACCTTTTATGAAAATGTATATAGCTCTTGCATAGTAACCATAGCTTAACTATGGCTTTGGTAGTAAGACCACAGGTAAAACCATGGATTAGTCCTTATTACTATCAAATGGTGTCTATAAAACACACAATGGTTACTGTTGTAAAACCATGGTCATTTTTCATAACTTTGATTGGTTGGACCTTTAACAGGAAATGGATATTGAAAGTCTGGAAGCAGCCAATCAGAGCTTACAAGCAGATCTGAAGTTGGCCTTTAAGCGGATTGGGGACCTGCAGGCCGCTATGGAAGATGAAATGGAGACGGATGATGATGAAGACCTCATCAACAGGTATGAGGATTAGTCTCTTGTCAGTACCGCGGTTCCCATGGCTACATTTCTCCGAAGTTGATCAGGATGACCACTGTATGCTACTATCGTTGACATGGACTTTTTTCAGTTCTTTTGCTTTTCTTTTTCCTCTTTTGTTTCCTATCTTAAATGTTTTGTTAGTGGATCAGTTTACTCATTTTCCCTTTTCTCCTTTATTTTCCTCCATTTTTATTTTTGGCAGTTTACAAGATATGGTGACAAAGTATCAGAAAAGAAAGAACAAAACGTGAGGAAACTAAATGGTCTTTGTTTCTCATCTGTTCTTGGTTTGAGTTTGTAATTATATTCACTGTAAGATAATGTGAAAATGCTGTTGTTTTAATCTGCGGTACAACAAACCATATGAAATCTTACATGACAAGTATTATAATTATTTTCAGCTGAAATGGAATCATTAGTCCAATAAGTCATTTGATAATACAGCAGCATTTTCCTGTCTTCATGAGCATGTGCTATTCATGTTTAACATTATCATTATTGCTCATCTGATTTTACACATAACATCAGCCATCTTTTCATGAGAGCCCTCAGAGTCATGGAACACATTAAAATGTCAATATATATACACGGATCAGGCATAACATTATAACCAGCTCCCTAATATTGTAGGAGCTTGCCTTCCTCTGCCAGCTTGCCTTCTTTCCATAGTGCATCCTGGTGCCATGTGTTCCCCAGGTAAGCGACTCACACACACACACACACACACACACACACACACACACACACACACACACACGCGCACATCCACGTGACGTAAAAGAAAACGTGATTTATCAGACCAGGCCACCTTCTTCCATTGCTCCGTGGTCCAGTTCTGATGCTCACGTGCCCACTGTTAGCGCTTTGGCTATACAGGCCCATACACAACAAACTGTGGTGCACTGTGTATTCTCACACCTTTCTATCAGAACCAGCATTAACTTTTTGAGCAATTTGAGCTACAGTAGCTTGTCTGTTTGATCGGCCCACACGGGCCAGCCTTCGCTCCCCACGTGCCGCCCATGACCCTGTCGCCGGTTCACCACTGTTCCTTCCTCGGACCACTTTTGATAGATACTGACCACTGCAGACCAGGAACACCCCACAAGAACTGCAGTTTTGGAGATGCTTTGACCCAGTCGTCTAGCCATCACAATCTGGCCCTTGTTAAACTCACTCAAATCCTTACGCTTGCCTATTTTTCCTGCTTTTAACACATCAACTTTGAGGACAAAATGTTCACTTGCTGCCTAATATATCCCACCCACTAACCCGTGATGAAGAGATAATCAGTGTTATTCACTTCACCTGTCAGTGGTCATAATGATATGCCTGATCTGTGTATTTAAAAATTGTGATTTCTAGATTTATTTAGAATTTCTAGAAAGTTAAAAAAATTAACTTAGTTAAAAAAAAAGTATCTTAATTTTTTATAGTCATAGGATTTTTACGTATTACTGTATGCTCAGCTCTGAAATATTTAATCAGCTAGAAATTTTCTTTTTGAGAGCAATCTTTATAAAATATTTAAAGAATAATTATCCATTTGGGAAAAGTCATGGAAATGGCATTTAATAAGTCAGGGACATTTGTTCAAAAATGTGGGAATCTATGCTGAAAAACACAAAGAAACTTGTTAAATGAATCCCACTGAATCTAAATGAATGCATTTTGAAGTTTCCATTTGCGGAGCGAAAAATTCAGCATTAATTTTTACCAGGTGCTCTATGAATTCCTAGTGCACCTTGCTACTTAAATGTGTTTAGCACACTGTGATGTGTTTATGTGTGTTGTTGTTTAAGTCTAACTGCTTCGGGAAGAGGGGGAATCCGCTGCATTCGGTTGATTTGCTGTAATTGGGTGGAACTGCAATATGCAACCAATAGAAGCAGATTGTCACAGTCGATTAGCATCAGAATGTGAGCTGCGTGTGTGCTTAAGCTTTAAATTGTGTGTGACAGTAAGTTGAAATTCTCCACAAACAGCTGCAGCCTAAATCCACTGCACTCATGGCATCCCTGATTGTGTGTTTGTGCAATTTTTAAACATTTATGTTTGTAAAAGCTTTTGTGTATATTCTTAAAAGTAGATGTGATATGATAAAATTAACTGTAAAGGTAATGGTAGTGATATGACATGAGATCTGTGAACGCAGTGGCACAACAGAGAGAATGCAGTAAGAGATCTGACTTCTAACCACGATCTGAATGTTTTTCTTTCTCTTTCATCTTATAAAATAGAGGCAGTTATTATAGGATGGATTGAAATCCTCTTCTCCCAGATTTATTTTATTG
Organism: Gobiocypris rarus; assembly: GCA_023029165.1. NCBI lineage: Eukaryota > Metazoa > Chordata > Actinopteri > Cypriniformes > Gobionidae > Gobiocypris > Gobiocypris rarus. The sequence goes on from CM040922.1 coordinate 22,052,302, forward strand.
AAAGCACTTGTTGTGGCACTAACAGCTAACTGAAGTATTATAACCTTTTTGTCTTGACTAGCCCAAATGACCTTTATGTCAGCTATTACATCTGATTGAGTATCTCTTGTTGGCAGTGGAGATGAATCCGATATGGACTCTGAGGTGGAGGACCGCGTAGATGGGGTGAAGTCATTGCTCTCCAAAAGCAAAGGATCAACTAAGACTCTTTCTGATGAGGGCACCCAGAAGACCACCAGGTCAGTATGGAACCCATTTAGTTGCATATTAGAATTTCATTTCAAGGCCTCAAGAGTTGGAGAAATTAAACCACATTTAATGATGTTAGGGAACTAGTGACTAAATTATGAGTTTGCGTACATTTAATGTATGGTAATATCAAGTTAATATTTTGATAAGTTGATCATTTGAAACCTTTAAAGACCCCATAACACAAAATCATTTTGTGAATTTTAGTGTGCTAAACGTTATCTATAAGCTAGTAAACCCCTATCAAATCATACAAAATAATTTTTTAGCATGCACTCAAATTTAATTTACAGACTTTCATTTACTAGTAGTGAGGAATTCTCCATAAGTGCATGCAAAGTGTCTTCATTGGTTTCATCCATGGTAAAATCTGTCAGTTTTTGCTGGCGCTAACTAATGTAAAAACAGTGGGCTTTTTTAAGAACAAGCTTTTCAATATATCCCACACCAACTTCTTGTTTCAAAAGAAACTGTCAATACAGAAAAGAAAACCATTTTATTTTTATTCAACTATTCATGTGGTCTTTAAGACTTGTTTTATGTTGTAAATATTATAACATATTTGCATAAATTCAGTCAGGATTGAACAATAATGATTTAAACTTTAATGCAGTTTTCATGAGTTCCTAGAATTTTTACTTAGAGATATTTTGATGTATTTTTGTTTGGTTACATCACTTTTCTAGTTTATTCTTTAATGCACTCTAAATTAATATGTACTATATTATCATGGGTTACACGTTATTTTAAGGTGTCCTTGTTACAGTGTAATTATACAATGGAATACTAAGTAATAGTATTTAACTACATGTACTTCCTATATAATTAGGATTAAGGTTTGGTTTAGGGTTAGTCACATGTAACTGTGCATATATAACTTTTATTATTATAGTAAGTTCATGTAAAATGTGTAACAGGGCCACTGTAAAATAAAGTGTTACCTCATAATTTTTGTCAGTTTTATGACCAGAATGATATCTGTGTTTCTCGAAGTTTCCTGTGCAGAGCTGATTGAACAATCGTTCAAAGAATATAGGCGGCTTTTGTAGCCAAATTTACAGGATAAGAACGTTGGGGGCGCTACTGATGTGGTTTACCAGAAAACCAGCCAAGACTTGCATATGTCCTTTCCATCTGTGAGAAGTGCTAATAAGCTCAAGACAGCATTTGATGGTGTTGGATTCATGACTGTCTCACCAGGAGCTGCTGTTACTGTTCTGTTCCTCAGTAGTATTAGTATGGAACTGTTACGTAACTGCCATTAGGAGTTTAATCCTTTTAAGTTTATTCCTGGGGTTGGTGTAAAATATGCTCCTAAATTACCTCTCAAATCTCTTTCGTTCTTTGAATTCATGTTTATCTCTGTCACGGGTATCATCCTGTTTCATTCATTGATCATCTGCAATTCTGCCGCTTTTAATGTGTTTTCTGTCCGTCTCAGACACCCCAATGCCGCTAATGCTGATGTGAAGGATATAAAAGAAGTGAAAGAGGGAAAAGAGGGGAAGGAGGAAGTAAAAAAAGAGTCAGATGAGAGCCGTCCCGTGTCTGTGATGAGTTCCCTCAGCTACAGGAAACGCTCCCATCAGAAGGATGAGAGTTCCCTCTTCAGTGCCCTTCGGGAGCAACCGGAAATGCCTGACCGGTTGTCATTACGCAAAGCTAAAAGCAAATCTGCTGACAAGCCTCAAACAGGTGATGACCTGGATGACCGGGGTTCAGTGATCTCCCAGGCTTACTCAGAGGCTGCCAGCAGGGCTAGGAAAGGCCTAGACCGTCGCTGGACCAAGAGCAGTCCAGAATTTGACAAGGAGTCCATGGTGTCCTCAGTGGCCCCCAGTCGAGCTTCCACCCGCCGTGGGATGGACCAAGATGATGATGCTCGGTCTTGTGTGAGCAGCTTTAGCTTAAGACGTAGTACTTCTTGGATGGATGACAGCCGCAGCGATTATGGGCCAACGAGTACCAGTGCTAGGCAACGTTCTAGAAGTCGCAGTCCTGGGAGCACTAGCGTCGGCTCTCGAATCTCCCTGGCACATAGCACCCGACTTAGTGAGTTCGGAGTTCGTTTGAATAATGATGATGTTGATGAAGATGATGATATTGACTCCGTGAGTGTGGCTGCATACAGTCCACGCTCGGTGGGCCGTAGTCTGTCTACTCCTGCCCAACTACGCTCCTCTGAGAACCCACTGGACGCCTCCGATGTTAAACCTGTGAGCCACCGCAACTACCTGGACCCCGATCTAGAAAAAGCCATCAATGAAGTCCTTAGCTTCAAGCCAATCAAATTCAAACGTCGTAGCTTAGAAGACTCAGATGAAGAGGAAAAAGGTGGTAGTGCAGGAGAAGAAGAAGACAGGAAGAGCATCAAGAGTTTGCTGCAAGACAAGGACGATGAAGGTCTGGGCCACAGCGGTTCGAGTTTGAGACGCTCCGCTTCAGGTTCTGCTATAGATTCTGGACGTTCTGGAAGCTCGTTAAGTTCCTTCAGCTCCAAGAGCAGCAGGAAAAAGAACAAGAAGAAGAGCAGGCGCTCGGAGTCTGACAGCTCCTCCAATGAGGGTCACACTCGGCGGCGTTCCAGACAGAAAGAAAAGAGAGGATCCAGAAGCTCAAGGAAGAAAGAATCTGGATCATCCAAATCAGAATCCGAGTCTGAATCATCATCATCTTCAAGCTCTGCATCAACAGTTTCGTATCGCAGCTCCAACAGCGTGAAGAGGACCCCAGGTAAGAAAACCTCAGATGGGGATCCGGAAAGTGATGAAGAACGACCCCCCAGCAAAAAAGAAATGAAGAAACAGAAGAAGAAGATTGACAGCCTTGTAATGAAGTATCGCTACAAGCCTGACAGTGATTAAGGATCATTATCAGGTGACTCTGAGTGGGCCCGAACTAAGAATTGATGATCTCAAGAAGCTTCTCTCCAAACGCATGAGTTCTGCTGTGTGTTAACCAGTCTCTAACCAGTGTTAAAATTGTAATAATCTCAGTCAAGAAGTAAAATCTAATGACCTCAGTGCCGCTGGAAGAAAAAGCATGACCTGACATTGAAGTTTAAGCATGGTTTTGGGGTTAGAACAATGTCACAGCCAGATTCAAAGTGTGCTCACCTGAAGTAAAGTACTAACAAACGAATGCTCACCTTGATTTCGCCAAGTAGGACATGTTCCTCGTTGGTTCTGGAACAGCGTGCTATCAGTCAAGTCTTTGTTGTAGGGATTTTAGAGCTTTCAGAACCTTCTGAACCTTATTATTATAAACCATTTAATTTTAGGGGTAATTGGGTACTTTATAGGAAAAGATAAGTAAAGGGATAGGGTTAGGAGTTTTTATTGGTTTGAGAGGATTTTTGTTCCAGAACCAACAAAACATGTTCCAGGAAAATTAAGCAAGCCAATATTAAAGTACACAAAGATTTAGAGATACTGCAAGAGTTTTGGGAACTACTGTAGATGTGCGCTTGTGACCAATCAGGGACATTCACTCATGACCTGTGTCCTGCTATTGATCTGTGCATGGCATTGAGCACATTTGACCTCTCGCAAGGAACAGGTCTGCACTGAACGTGTGGCTGTAACCTTCTCTTTGACTTCTGTTTATTTCCTGTTTCTAAAAAACCTTTTATCTTTTTCTCCTCCAGCCCCTCTCTCTACAGACCGCACTCAGTGCAACACGACGAAGACAACACTGGACCAGAGGAAGACACTACACAAACTGGAAGAACTATCCTTAAAGACAGCAATGGTGACAGCCAACCTTCAGAAAGCGCTGCATAGATCTGATCTACTGCTCACATGCACTGAAAAATGCCTATTTTTACCTCTCATCTTCCCTAGTACTAGCTCACTTCAGCATGTTCATCACGCTGGTCTCCACATACCATGTGTTTTACAGTATTTTCTCTGCAGCTGTATGGCACATGTATTTATTTAGATCTCACGTCTCCATCAACAACCACTCACAGAAAATGAAGTAATATATTGATAAAAGGATTGATAATCTATCTAATGTGTTTATTTTGTATGGCTTTATGACATATTTTGCCTTGAATTTGCTTGATTGAACTGTTTAGCAGAGCTTTACTGTAGTTTGCAGTTAATGAAATTGGGTGTTTATTTTTCTCTCCTTTGTTTCTTTACGAACTGATGAGCTTCTGTTAACCAGAGTAAGTTAATTTAGCATTGGTTTTCTTAATGGCTGCGTTTGAGTTTATTTTCGCATGGGGTGCATCATGTTTGGGCCTTAAACGACATGTATACCCCTTAAGTTAATATAATAATTTAGTACAATATAATTTAACTCTGCCAAAATTGATTATTGATGGGAGTCTAATCTGTGGGTATGTGTGGTGCGTGCATGTGAAGTGTGTGTGCTTGTGTGTCCTCCCATTTTTCTATGCATTAAATAAGACTTTTATTATGAAAATACTTGCAAACAAGTGACTTTTTGTCTGTGCAGTGGCGTATGCAGTAAAAGTAAAATGATACATAAGAGCAATATATATGCAAAGAAAGAGTTTTGCATTCGTTTTATTGTAAATAAAAGATGTTGGACGTTTTTATGGCTGTGAACTTGTTTTGTGACAGATAAGATTAAAAACTGAGACACATGATTCAGACAGTTCTTGACATTTTTTGTGTGATATGCAACAGAGAGTTAATGACCGGATTACATACAGTTTGTAGGCATGCCAGCTGGGGCGGGGATAAAGGTTTAGCTGGTTGCTTTTAGCAGATGGCCCCTGCTGGTAGAGGCCATTACAGAGGCAAAAATAATGTTTGTCCATATTTAACAGTATATTTTTTGGGGAAAATTCCATTACATAACATTATTATCAGTAATCACTTTTTTTGGAGGGCTCTTAATTTGGAGGGGGTTTCCTTGACTGCTACGAGAAGTTCTAATATCAGTCACTGAATATCAGATTGATCAGTCACAGTGCAATTACAGCTTAGGTGAATGATTTTCAGATTCGGCTGCTCAAGATGGCAGTATCAATGTTGTATACTTTCCAAGCAACTGTTCTCCTGGTATGTTACATTTCCTTGATCTAATACCATCCAAAATTGCCATGCAAGCTAATAAAAATAGCATAGAGCATCATAACTCCTGTTATCACAAACTGCCTGAAACATTTACATCTTGAAAAAGGCAAGTTTAGAATCCTGACATATACAGAAAGTATAATAATGGGTCTAATATATATATATATATATATATATATATATATATATATATATATATATATATATATATATATATATATATATATATATATATATATATATATATATATATATTATATTATATATTGCCAAATGTATTGGGACACCCCTCCAAATCATTGACTTCAAGTGTTTCATGCAAAATCACAGAGCTGGGTCAGCGCATGCTGCACAGTGTGCAGAAGTGGCCAACTTTCTGCGTAGTCAATAGCTACAGACCTTCAAACTTTGTGTGACCTTCAGATTAGCTCAAGAACAGAGCGTAGAGAGCTTCATGGAATGGGTTTCCATGTCTGAGCAGCTGCATCCAAGCTTTACATCACCAAGTGCAATGCAAAGCATCGGATGCAGTGGTGTAAAGCATGCCAACACTGGACTCTAGAGCAGTGGAGATGTGTTCTCTGGAGTGATGAATCACTCTTCTCTATCAGGCAATCCGATGGACGAGTCTGGGTTTGGCAGTTGCCAGGAGAACAGTACTTGCCTGACTGCATTGTGCCATGTGTAAAGTTTGGTCGGGGATTATGGTGTGGGGTTGTTTTTCAGGGATTGGGCTTAACCTATATGAATGAATGAATGAATGAGGCATTTATATAGCGCTTTCATATGTACTACTGTACACCCAAATCACTTTACACTCATGACAGGGGTCTCTCCTCAACCATCACCAGTAAGCAGCATCCACTTGGATGATGTGACGGCAGCCACAGTACAACGGTGCTAGTGCGCTCACCACACACTAGCGATAGGTGGAGAGGAGAGAGGGTGATAGAGCCAATTCAGTGGATGGGGATTATTAGGAGGCCATGATTGGTAAGGGCCAATGGAGGGAATTTGGCCAGGACACCGGGGTTACACCCCTACTCTTTATGAAAAGTGCCATGGGATTTTTGACTCTCCACAGAGAGTCAGGACCTCGGTTTAACGTCTCATTTGAAGGACGGATATATATATGCATCGCTATTTGTATTCATTGTGAATACGCAGGCCACAAGAAGCAATTAGGTGGGGGTGGGTTTGGATCACTTTAACTCGGGACATGCTAGCTGGCAACTTAGGATTCCATTCATTATGCTAAGCTAAACTAGTGGTGACCCTGCCAAACTAAAACAATGCATGCACTGAGACAATAATGCATTTGTCCACATATCTAAATGTAGGAAATATGTTGAATAAGCCCTATTTCTAAAAATGGTGGAGTGTTCCTTTAATACATAGGGTTTATAGGGTTTAATATGGAGTTGGCCCACCCTTTGCAGCTATAACTGCTAAATATTATGACAACCGACAATTGAGGACATTTTACTGGGCTTATAAATCAGCCAAAACATGTTTTTATTTCATTGCTCGTGTTTCTGTGATGGGTAGGTTTAGGGGTAAGGGGTTGGGTATTCGATAGAAAATATAATTAACCTGATATAAAATCAATGGAAGTCTATGCAATGTCCTTACTAATATAGTGAAACAAACATGTGTGTCTGTGTATGTAAAATTGTAAATAAATTGTAATTCATGTAAAGTTATCCTCAATCAGCTTTATGAAAACAGTGTAAATTTGTTGGGCTGTTTGTACTAAGTAATGTATCTTATTTTCCGAGGTTTAAAAGAACATCTGTCTGGCAGAGTAGAAGGAACTCAGTGTGCAAACACAAGAATAGCATTTAATCCCTGGAGTCTGCAGGGGGCCCTTGGATAAACAGCGTTGTGGGAACGCACTGGGGAGACATGCTGGGATTTCCCACTGCTTTGTGTTTGGGCTCATTCACAGTATCTGTCGTCTCTGTTCTGATCCCTGTTCACTGATATGATGCTCTTCAGTGGAAAAGTTAAACCTGCAGGACACTACAGTTAAAAGCCCCCCCTTCTATGGTATTAAATATTTTTTTAGCTGGAAGAAGCATATGGAGCTTTGGAGATTTCATCTGCCAGAGGAAGTTCTACATGCCTACTGCTCTAGAAGAGTGCTGTTGTCACTCTGTGTAAGCTTACATTACATTTATGTGTGGTGCATGATTCATTTTGCATGCTTTATTCTGGTTCCCAGATAACCAAGTGAAATGTTGGGGAATGGTTTGGTTTGATTTTGCTTGTTTTTTTGTTTTGTTTTATACTTTCTATACCTTTTTAGTAATTGTAAAATAATGCATATTTTAAATTGCAATGTGACAAATATTAGCCAGAACTTTGTTTCTTAATTTGACAAGCAAATCAAATCAAAGAGATACAATTCTACAAAGGAGACTAATGTAATGCTGCTCAGCCAATCAGATTGGAGGATGTGAGCTAAAAGCCCATTAAACGAGAACTTTTTAGAAAGTTTTAGAAAAATTGTTAACAAAAGTCTACACCACAACTACGGTACACTGCTAAAAGTCTTCACCTGCCTTTACAAGCACATGAACTTTATTGACATCCCATTCTTAATCCGTACGGTTTAATATAGAGTTGGCCCACCCTTTGCAGCTATAACAGCTTCAACTCCTCTCATAAGGTTTAGGAGTGTGTTTATGGGAATTCTTGACCATTCATCTAGAAGCGCATTTGTGAGGTCAGGCACTGATGTTGGACGAGAAGGCCTGGCTCTTAGTCTCTGCACTAATTCATCCCAAAGATGTTCTATCAGGTTGAGGTCAGGACTCTGTGCAGGCCAGTCAAGTTCCTCTACACCAAACTCGCTCATCCATGTCTTTATGGCCCTTGCTTTGTGCACTGGTGCGCAGTCATGTTGGAACAGGAAGGGGCCATCCCCAAACTGTTGCCATAAAGTTGGGAGTGTGAAATTGTCCAAAATGTCTTGGTATGCTGAAGGGTTTAAGAGTTCCTTTCACTTGAACTAAGAAGCCAAGACCAACCCCTGAAAAACAACCCCTCACCATAATCCCCGCTCCACCAAACTTTACACTTGGCACAATGCAGTCAAGCAAGTACTGCCAAACACAGACTCTTCCATTGGATTGCCAGGCTGAGAAGTCTGATTCGTCTTTTCAGAGAAGACGTCTCCACTGTTCTAGAGTCCAGTGGCGGCGTGCTTTACACCACTGCATCTGACTGCATCAGATTTACATTTTTGAGTTGTATAATGAGTATTTTGTTGGTCTGACAGATGCTTGATTGGTTCATAGATCTTTTAATATCACATATAAAATTCCCAAGTCTCAGCGAGTTTATACTTCCACTAGAATCCCGTGATTTAACACCTGTCTGTTGCTCTCTGCTGATCACAGCAATCCCGAAGCTAATTAACATACCCTCTCTGGGTCGAGGATGGATTTCTTCCGCTTTAGCTAATGGTCTTTTAATGTGTCCATTGTCAGACAAAGTCAATATAAATTAATTTTATTATTCCCCTAATAAATACACTCTGATCTTCTCGCTGTGTATTCCCGTTTGGAACCCAGTTGAAGTGCGGGGAAATGTGTGTTGTCTGTTAACGGATGTTCCCGTTGAGAGGAATGTGAGAAAATCAGGAATCATGATACAAGCAGCTAATCGTTTTTTAACAGCTTGCTTTGTTTACAACTGCAGGGCTGGGAGACATAAACTTTGCAATATGTGAAAGAATTATTCTTAACTAAAAATACTCAATTTTTATTATTCATGTATTAATGGTCTCTGCAGTGTTGAGATCATTATAAAGATCCCCCCTAAGACATATGCTTCAGAACTTTAAACTGCTTAAAAGTGCAAATTAATTAGCCATTTAATTCCAGAGTTCATTAGCAGAGCAGATGGAAAGAATTCTGTAGGGTATATAGACAAACGATCCATCCATAGATTACCAGGCTGTTTTAGCACCAGTCTTCAGAAAATCTCCACTATGATAAATTCAAACACTGAAGATCAGTGAGACGTTTATCGGTCACCCTTGGCAACACTATATATACCCTTGGCTTTCATGTCTTGTCTATTACACCACAAAATCATGCTTATGTGTTTCATACAAATGCAAAAACAAGTAAAATGTACTTATTTTTGTAAGCATTTAAGTAAATTTCACAGAACTAAGTTAAGTAGCATTAACAAAGAAAATTTGGAATTTTAACTTGGCCAGAAATACTTTTTACCCAGACAATATAACACTGAATTAAACCAAGCTTTTAAAGTGTATCTTCTTAAATGCTTTTTTTATTATTATTATTCTTGCCTGAACTAACTTTTTCATGTAGAAATTACATTAGTTTTTTTCTGTAGTATTTACTTCACCACAGAAATATTTTTATTAGTGCAGTCTTGCATCTAAGTTATAGACTGTAGTGAAAATGACCTTGGATGACTTCAGAATAATATTACTGCTGTTGTTGTGCTCGTCTTGTACACTCATTGTTTTGTACATTGCAATGGAAAAAAAAATCTTAGTGAATGTTTTAAGATTAAAAAAATAAGATTTCATTTGTTTATTTATTTATTTAGAAATGTCCATGGACCTTTTTCACAGACAGTGATGACTTTTCACAATTTTTAACTTTTATTGTTTTATTGTACATTTATAACACTATACTTTGTTATATTACATTGGCATTACATTTCAGAAATCTAGTTAATGCTGCTCTGTGAGTGTTTTTAGCTGATGGAGTGGGGACAAATTTGACATCTATATCTCTTCTGTCCACAATAATCAATATACATTTTTTTCCTCTTTTGGAAAGTCATGGAAATACTATCATGGATTTTTTCTTTTACTATAGAGTGCAACAGTCAGGTTCCGGATGTAAAAACTACATAAATTCTTTCCATAGAGCAAATGATTTTGAACGATATCTACACGGTTGTTAATCTATGATATTTGCGTCTATAACTCTATAATTTCTATTATAGATATTATAGAGTTATAATCTATAATTTGCGTCAGCCAGCATTGTTTCAACTTTTTAAAATAATTGTGTTAAACAGCATAATTCATGGTGAAAAATTAGAGACTGGAACAACTGAATTCAATGATTTGGATGGGTGTCCCAATACTTTTGACAATATAGTGTATTTTAAGATATCTCAGTGCAACTTGCTTTCAGTTAAAACAGCTCAATAATGCAATGCTCAATAACCAGTTCAATAATCAATGAGTAATCATAATCAGTGAGCACGGGGACTGTTACCGCTGTGGTATTTGCTGTTTTGCAGCCTTGTGCAACATTTCAGCCTTCCACGTAGCTGTCACAGAAGATGCTGAGAAACTCGTTTTCACACACTCAATTGTGATGTGTATATAGTCTAACCTCTGGGTTCACAGAGAAGGCTAAAATGCTTTGTTGAGCTGTTTTAACTGAAAGCAACTTGCACTGAGATATCTTAAAATACACTATATTGCCAAAAGTATTGGGACACCCCTCCAAATCATTGAATTCAGGTGTTCCAATCACTGATGCTGTACAGAAATGATGCCACCAATCAGAGAGTCGAAAAAATCGAAACGTGCCAAAATAGCTCTTTATCTCTGCCCACTACCATGAACACTGAATGCATACTTTACAATTTACCTAACTATGACAACTTCTGCAAACCCTGGAAATGTGAAAAGGGTCCATTATCAGGTTGTGTTTCAGTTAGGATTCCATTGTAAGCATTAGTGAGCCAGGCTTAAACTTGAAACTGAAGCTGCTAGGCGATTTGTGTTACATCTAAATGTATACGTTCACTAACTGTCACAGCTCCAGATCTGACAGGAACACAGAAACATTGTTCTTTGCGTCTGTCGCAATGTTATTATAGATCTACACTGTAGAACACAGAGACAATAAACCTTGACTCTCTGCAACCTGATCAAACTGCTGACAAAATGCATCAGCCAGGTCCAGTCCAACCCTGCAGGCCAGCTGCCAAACCTTTCCCATAAAGATCAGTTAATGAAAAAGCTGTTAAGATGGTTCCTATAGACATATTCTTAAATAATAAAACCTGGAGCTTAAATTAAACATTTATAGCCCTTTTCAACAAAATTTCCTCCAGTCCAGCAATCCTGCAGTGTAATACTGTGGGTGTGAGATTTCTGACGGTGTGAAGGTCAGCGGCAGTTTAATAGAGCATGATTCTCAATTCGTAAGTGAATTATCAATGCTTTGCGATAAATTACTGGAATAAATCAGTCAGGGACCCTAGAGATTAATTTCACTAATGCACATTTACACAGTCAGAATGACCTATGACCTTTATGCTACTTTATGGTCATCTATTCTACTTCCGTGTGGTCATTTGGCAGCCGAGCGACTGCCATTAGCATTCTAACTTTAGTTAGACCTCCTAGGTTTTAGGTAACGGTCACGGAACACTTAACGGAAAACTCAGGTGAGGACTCAAATGCTAGAAAAGTGAAACTTTACTATAAAATAAACATAAATACAAAACAAAACAAAAACAAAAAAAACACACTAATCAGAATAAAACGCAAACATAAACAAATCAACAGAGATCACGGGGAACAGGGAGACGTAGACAAGACAACGATCCTACAAACACAAGGAGCTTATAAAGGGGAGAAATCAAGCTGGGAATTGAGGGAGCACAGGTGGGGCAAATGAAACCAATAACAATATAGATAATAAGGGGGAGGAATCTAAACAGAGACACGAGCACATGGCCCAAGATAACAAAAAACCACATGTGCAACACGAGACAGGACAGGCATGTGACATTACCCCCTCCCTACGGAGCGGCTACCAGGCGCTCCACCAGGCGGGCGGGAAGAACAGACCAGGGCAGGACGGGAGGGACAGACCAGGGGCGGGACGGGAGGGACAGACCAGGGCGGGACGGGAGGGACAGACCAGGGCGTAATGGGAGGGACAGACCAGGGCAGGGCGGGAAGGACAGACACGGGCAGGACGGGAGGGACAGACCAGGACGGGATGGGAGGGGCAGACCAGGAAGGGACGGGAGGGACAGACCAGGGCGGGACGGGAGGGACAGACCAGGGCGGGCGGGAAGGACAGACGTGGGCGGGACAGACCACGACGGGATGGGAGGGGCAGACCAGGGCGGGAAGGGACGGGCGGGACAGACCTGGGCGGGACGGGAGGGACAGGGCGGGCGGGCGGACGGGACGGGGGACAGCCAGGCGGCGCGGGCAGAGCAATACGTCCTGTTTGGCGCATCCGGAACAGCAGCGACCACCGGCCGGCACATAATCCGCTAGAACTGGGACTGCCGGAACTGGGACTGCCGGAACACGATCCACTGGAACACGATCCACAATCCACGGAACTGGAACCACTGGAACACGATCCACTGGAACAGGGTCCACCGGAACACGATCCACCGGAACACGATCCACCGGAACCACCTCCGAGTTCTGGAGAAAGTCCTGTGCTCCTCCCAAGCCCGCAGGACAGCCACCACGAAACATCCCATCACAGCCTTCCAGGCCGTGTCCGGACTCAGGGCCACCGGAGCAGGGACCACCGGAACTGGGACCATCGGAACACGATCCACCAGAACTGGGACCACCGGAATAGAGTCCACCAGAATAGAGTCCATTGGAACATAATCCACCGGAACATAATCCACTGAACAGCAACCACCGGAGCAGTCACGGATGGTGACTTCCTTCTCTTCCTCCACTTAGAGACCACCGAACATGGACCATCGGAACAGGGTCCACCGGAACTTTCCAGAGCTTTCTCCTGCCAGCGGGCGAGACTCTCCACCATCGCCTCAAGACTGCCCCATCAAACGCTCTACGAATTAGCCAGTCCACAGGTTCATGGAGCGCATAGTTAAATAGGTCCTTGCGAGCCTCCTCGCTAAGGTCCAACCTCTCAGCTGCGGTGATGAACCTCCTGCCGAACTCTCTCACCTCCGTCCCCTGTTGACGGAGGGAGGCTAACTCTTTAAATCGGAGTATCCGCTCCCATTGCGGACAGGAGACCGGTTGCACCCCTCTTCTCTGCTGAGTCATCATGAGGTTGGATCATTCTGTCACGGAACACTTAACAGAAAACTGAGGTGAGGACTCAAATGCTAAAGTGAAACTTTATTATAAAATAAACATTAATACAAAACAAAACCCACGAGGGGGAAAAAACACAATAATCAGAATGACATGCAAACATAAACAAACCAACAGAGATCATGGGGAACCGGGAGACGTAGACAAGACAACGATCCGATAAAAACTGACAAATACAAGGAGCTTATAAAGGGGAGAAATCAAGCTGGGAAGTGAGGGAGCACAGGTGGGACAAATGAAACCAATAATGAGATAACATGGGGTTGGGATCTAAACAGAGACATGAGCACATGGCCCAAAATAACAAAACACCACATGTGCAACACGAGACAGGACAGGCATATAGGGCGCAATAGTGACCTCCCACTTTTTTGACTTCTTGATTCAAATTTTCTGCATTAATTCGTCTCAATAAGCATTTATAAAAGATGCCATTGAATCAGTTTTATGAAACTATCAACTATTCATCATTAGCTTTATATATAAAATGCCATTTATTTGAGGTTTATTGCAAAATAAGTATGTTAAGCTGCCTGAATGCTGCCATAATTTGCAATGCTATACAGCAGTAGGCATTAACTACTAAGCTCTTGTACCACAATGCAGAATGATTTAGAATCAAAGAACATTGTGTAACAACCTTTAATGCTTTATATGTTATTTCTAACATTCAATGAGAAAATGAATGTGATTTTAATTTTGGAGCCAATGGTGTTTGAAACTCACTATATGTGATTTCCATGTGCTGAACTCCTGTTATTTCACTATGACAAGGTTAATTCCATTTTTCATTCTAGGGCACCTTTAAGTCTAGTCTCAGACTAAAATGCATTATTGAGCTGTTTTAACTGAAAGCAACTTGCACTGAGAAATCTTAATATACACTATATTGCCAAAAGTATTGGGACACCTCTCCAAATTATTGAATTCAGGTGTTCCAATCACTTCCATGGCCACAGGTATATAAAATCAAGCACCTAGGCATGCAGACTGCTTTTAAAAACACTTGTGAAAGAACGGGTCACTCTCAGGAGCTCAGTGAATTCAAGCGTGATACCGTGATAGGTTGCCACATGTGCAGTAAGTCCATTCATGAAATTTCCTCACTACTATATATTCCATTTTAGAACTTTTAGTATTACAACAAATGTGGAAACAATTGGAAACAACAACAACTCAACCACGAAGTGGTAAGCAACTTAAAATCACAGAGGGGGGTCAGCGAATGCTGAGGTACAGAGGTCGCCAAATTTCTGCAGAGTCAGCTACAGAACTTTGTGTGGCTTTCAGATTAGCTCAAGAATGGTGCGTAGAGAGCTTCATGGAATGGGTTTCCATGGCCGAGTAGATACTTACATCACCAAATGCAATGCAAATAAACCCGATAGAACACCTTTGGGATAACGGACACTGTGAGCCAGGCATTCTCGTCCAACATTAGTGCCTGCCCTCAAAAATGCACTTCTAGAGGAATGGTCATAAATTCCCATAAACACACTCCTAAACCTTGAAGACCAGATATTTGAGTTGAAGCTGTTAGAGCTGCAAATGGTGGGTCAAGTCCATATTAAACCCTACAGATTAAGAATGGGCATCCCAAAACTTCTGACTATAGTTCACCCAAAAATTGTAATATTACCCCTTGATTTACTCACCTTCAAGCCATCCTAGGTGTATATGACATTCTTCTTTCAAACAAATACAATCAGAGTTATATTAAAAAATGTCCTGTCTAATCCAAGCTTTATAATGGTAGCCCAAAATTGGAAGCCCAACAAAGAATCGGTGCATTTGTGTAATATAAATATCGCGCTATAAAATATAATATCTAGATTCCAGCAGACCAAACTTTTGAACGATGGCATAAATATTCCATGTTTCTCCCAATTAATACTGTGTGTGGTAATAAAATGCATTAAAATTTGTGTTTAAAATAGTTATAGATGTAGCATAACCACAGGACACTGCCGTCACTGCTTGAAATGACATTTCAAGTACTCATTTTCTGTTAAAATGACTTATTAGCAGTCTGAGCTTCGGGTCCCAGCCTCATGAATATTAATATTACCACCCCAACATGCAAACAGAGTAATGTTTGTTCTTGCCTGATGAATAATTTACTTGGGCTTAGAAGTGGTCACAGGTGTGTGAGAGTGTTCTCAAATGTGAAAGAGAAACTTTTTTTTAAATCACGATTTAAACCTGAGGGTCAGACTGTACCCATTTCCTCCTGAGGTGAAATCCTTTGTGTAAAAGCATAAAACTCTGTTATATAATCTCATGCTGATACAATCTCAGCAGTCATTCTACAACCCACCCCCCAGCTCAGAACATGATGTACAATGTAATAAAAAAGTATATAAGAAAGGTTCAAGTATGCTTAATCTCAGATGTGTGGCTTTTTTGATGATTTGTTGAAAGAAACAGAATAAGGATTGTGTGGGTCATGTTACATATTGGGCAGTCCGAATATGAAAGGCGGTCAGCTTTATGGTCTGTGGTACTGCACACTAGGTCTCAGTCATCTCTGTCATCGCTCACATGGATATACCCCATGAAGGTCACAGGAATTGTGTGGTGTCTGTGAGTAGGTGGAGGAAACCATAGGTTGTACGTGATATTGGAGAAACCTTGGAAAGATTTCTTTTCATTCTTTCAAATCACATGATCTCATTCATGTTGTTATTGCAGCTATTATGAAAAAAGCAATTTCAGAAACATCAGCTGCTATTGAGATGAATGGCGATGCTAACAGATACCACTCAGGTTTTATAGACATCCTCACTGCATACAGTCAACGCAGGGTGCTTGGGTACGAAAGACATTGTTTCTGCTCATGTTGACAGAATGACTTCATCAGTACAGGCAGAGCTGTCCAGTCCTGAGTGGAAATGTTTTCAGGGAGAAAGGCTCATTTAGCAGAACAGAGGGAGGCCGTGACATCAGCAGACTGAGACAAAAATATCTGGCAGCTGTGAAAAGCTTGGTGCCTGAATCACACTTTTCACAGCAGTTTCCAAACCCTCAGGCAGATACCCATATAATCAAGTAGGTCTACCTTTAGGAAGTGAATTTCACCTTTCAAAATCGTAATACTAATCTTTGAAAGTGACATTTAAACAATACAGATTACATCATTAGGAAATGCCTCAATCTCACATATTAAACTAATAGAAAAACAAAATTATTAAAATTGTTTACAATATCTATATATTTTGTTTAATTACATATTGATAATATGTATTTATAATATATTCAATATATAATACTTTATTTAAAGCTCCAGTCCATAACTTTTTGCGCTCTGGCGGTAAATAAACAGAACTGCATGCATCTTGCGGAAGAAGCCGGAGCTACTTCTCTCTATTTATGTCGAGTCACACAGAGACTGTGCTCCTCCGCAGCGGCTACTACCAGACCAGTCTGAAATAGTCCCAATATAAACACGTATTATAAGTGTACCATAATGATTCAGGGTAAGACAAAAACACAAAATTGACCAAATTGATTCATGTTGCACATTCTCATTTTATAATTTTTCTAAATCTTGAACACAAAAAGAGTTACGGACAGCACCTTTAAATGTGTATATATAATTATATATTTGATATGCATAACAATTGTAAAAATTGTTCTTTAAAATGTGTGTGTGTGTGTGTGTGTGTGTGTGTGTGTGTGTGTGTGTGTGTGTGTGTGTGTGTGTGTGTGTGTGTGTGTGTGTGTGTGTGTGTGTGTGTGTGTGTGTGTGTGTGTGTGTGTGTGTGTGTGTGTGTGTGTGTGTGTGTGTGTGTGTGTGTGTGTGTGTGTGTGTGTGTGTGTGTGTGTATAAAATTATAAATACATTGTTTTATAGACATTTAAATACAAATATTAAAATCAAAACTTTTAATAGTCATAAACAAACCCAACCGTTTAAACATTTAAACCAACAAATATTGTCCATATTTTACCAATTTTTTGAATGTATATATTAGCTTTATTGAAAATAATTGAAATAATAACCTATTTTTTATGTTTAATTGTCAAAACATTTTCTGAATTATTTTTAATCATTAATGCCATTTGATTATGAAAAAATTGAATCTTTCTCCTGATATGGGAGGCTATAGATTAACTTCTCAGTAATAATATCGAAACGGCTGTTTAGTCAGCAACCCATCCGAAATGAATTTGGAGCCTGTGAAGATGATGATGATCGCTTCATTACCTCAACACATTGGTCAGTCTATTTCACGGCTGTGATTTTCATTAGCTAAGCAGACAGAAGTGCTACGCAGCTGATATCTCTGAGGGTGTAAGCAATGAGAACCAAGCATTAAAAAAAACTGTCTGGCCAAATATACAGTACAGGGTGTAAAAAAGAGCCTGGGGCCAGTTGAATAAACTGCTAAGACAAGTCAAATAACCTTTATTTATATAGCGCTTTTTACAACAGATTGCTTCAAAGCAGCGTTATAGTGATAATAGGAAATTAATTTTGCTTTAGAAGAAAAGCTAAAGTACAAGTTTTTTTTGAGTCGGTTATATAAAAATGTAGAATGGTCTAATTTGATTCTGAAAAGTAAGACTGATTACCCCTAACTAACTGCTAGTTGGTCATGCCAGTTCTTAAGACACAGTCTTAACATAATTGTCACATGCCTGTCCTGTCATGTGTGCACATGTGGGTTTTGTTAGTGTGGTCATGTGCCTCTGTCATTGTTAGATCCCACCCCCTTGTTATCTCGTTATTGGTTTCATTTGCCCCACCCGTGTTCCCTCATTCCCAGCTTGATTTCTCCCCATTATATACTCCTTGTGTTTGTCAGTCCTTGTCGGATCGTTGTTATGTCTACGTCTCCCCGTGATCTATGTTGGTTTGTTTAAAGTTTGTATTTGTTATTCTTATTATGTGTTTTCCCCCCTCGTGGGTTTTTGTTTTGAGTTTATGTTTTATTTTGTAAATAAAATCTTCATTTTCTGCACTTGAGTCCTCGCACCAGTTTTCCTTTGTGTTATACGTGACAATAATGGTTTATGAAACTGGCCCTTGATGTTGCTGTTATAGTTGCTGCTTCTGTTTTTATTTCTGTTTTTGTTGTAGGAGATGTGCAGTAGCTCCAGAATATATGTGGACATGATATATCTCCCGACTTAAAATGTAACAAAATATCAAACCGAGTGGCATCTGCAAATTAACATTTTTCTCAGAACTAAGTTTATTCATTTTCTAACTTCACTATGCCATTTTTGCTATTTAAAGTACCTCTAAGTCTAAGTCATTTTTACTCCATATTTGCTTTGATGCCATTTATATATTAGTGTAGCCCTAAACATTGCTTATTCACTTTTCACCAAAAACATAATTAATTTGAGTATATCTGGTTGTTTTTTATTGTTAACACAGCACCAAATACTTAAATACTCAGAGATTTATAACAGCTAATTTCTTAAACATTTGTTTACGCAAAGCTTTTTCCATTTTAATCTGGACTAAAACATTCCCTAGACAACACTTGATACTGTAATAAAATCTTCAGGAATTATTGTGATCATTATTTGATTCCATCATCAACATGCAAACACATGCTAATTCATGCTAGCAATGTGCTAAAACCTTTTTCTAACATGTTAGCACTGTTAATTCATACTAACGCCGAGCTAAAACGTTAACGTTGTACTAATTCATGTTTGTATTGTGTTAAAACATGCTAGCTGTTTGTTAATTCATGTTAGCAATGGGCAAGAGCATGCTAATTCATTCTAGTATTGTGGAAAAAATTTTCAATTAGTTTTTGTTTTTTTTCTGACACATGTATTGCCTTCAAAACCGTTAAACTTTAAGCTTCAAAACTACTTTACACTTCAAACTACATCAAACTGAAAACCTTCAAGCTTTTAAAACATATTCAAACTTTCTGGTCCGTCTTCAAAGTGTGTCTTGATTAACTTTATCTAGTTGTTCTTTATATTACTTTTGAACTTACGTCTGTTTAAAAAAAAACCATTTGTTTACTTTATAATTTTTGTGCATAATTTTTTATTGTATTCAAACATTCAGAGTTAATAAATTTAATAAACCTGTTAGGAGGACAATGATGCATATACCGTGATAAAATCTTCAGGAATTATTGTGATAATTGTGATTTGATACCATCACATGCCTATTTATCTGTTCTGAAATGTAAAACCCAACCATTTTCTTTGTTTAATATTACTGTTCTTTTACCCAATTAAGTCCATTCACTCACAGTCCTTCCCCCAACCTTTCAAATGTCTGTATTCCCCAGGGTTAAGTTTATATTATTACTTGTTCTCATTACATTAGGACGATATGTCCATTCTCATGCATCTGATGTAATTCTCCTCTGCCTCTCCGCACACAAAAGCTGCTGCTCTAAATAAGCCCAGTGCCACTGGATGAACGCCAGGCTGCTGTCCAAAGTGTCCAGGCGCGCTGAGGTTGATTGGAGCTGTCCGCGGTCCTGAACCTCCACCGCGCAATCCGCTTATAACAGCCCCGTGAGTCGAGCTCTCTCTCTTTCTCTCTGTGCGAGTCACCCGGAAAGACGAGTATAGACCATATGCTTACAACACCTTACGGACATTTTATTTGACATTCGAGTCATTCTCGCTGGATTGTTTAACACAAGGACACATTATAGTGTGTTCTGTGGAGTCGTTTCAGTATGTGCTTAAGGATCGAGCTCCTTACGAACTGGTTCTTTCTGCTGCTCATTCTGAGTCTTTCAGTGAGTCACATGCGTTGTCAAGGTGAGTATTTATTTTTTAAGTACCTAAATCTACTAATGCTGCTGTATGTAACAGAGTTAGATATTCATCTTGGGCACATGATTGACTGATTGTACCTGCTGGGGCTTTACAGGCAAATTATTTCCTAGTTAGCGCCACACTTGCCATTTACTTACAATTAAAAATTACGCACATATATTGAGACAATTTAGGATACTAGGTTCGTTGATCACGTGTTATAATTTAACAGAAATATCGCAGGATTGCACGAAGCTGTCAAGCGTAAACTTCATCTATAGAGTGTTGAAAGAAAGTCAACAGGGGCTGTTAACATTAACGCGATATTGCATAAAAAAATAAAATAAAAAAAAAACAGACGCAGGGCAACCGAATTAGGTCCCGAGACGCCTAAATTTAAGCTCCAGACGGCCAGAACGTCCGTCTGCGAATAACTTGAACCTCCCAAAGTAAGTCAAAACAAAATGCTGGGGTGGTCCTGTAAGTATATTATGGGGCATATTATTTCAGCAACCACAAAAGTTACATTAAACGTTGGTTTTGACACGTTTGTTACGCGTTAGTCTGTTGCAGTAACCATAGAAACAGTACGCTGCTCGAGCACTTTGATCGACGCGACATATCGGCATTAATCAAAACATGACGAGTGCTTTCATTATCACTTCATTATAGATATAGGCTATTAAAATATATGTATATGTTCTTAAAAACTTGTTTAGAAAGTATTTTGACACCAGCGAATTGCGTTGCTCGAGAGAGACGAACCGGAACATATTGCGCCTTGAAAATGAGATATTATATCGAATCAGAAGCCTCAATTTTGCACCATTTCACAAGTCAAATATCGGCGCTTGGTTACCACGGGACAGAGTGATTGTGCTGTGGGTCCCTGCAGCAGAAGATAATGACACTAATCCTGAAGATCAGATTACCACCGTCCCAAACAGACCCGTTTATGAAACCGGCAGAGTTGTGTTGTTTTTACGAGTCTAATAACAGACTCTATCTCAGCTTATTCAGGTCATTTTAACAGACACGGATAGACTGCAGATGGCATAGAGGTTTTTTATAACAAAACTGCTTCATAAATCAGTGTATTGTTGCTGTTTATTTAATTTAGTGACACAGCATGTTTGGCAGCCATATGTTGTGTTGTGATAATGAGATTGAGATGCAAACCTCCTGTACTATCCTCATGTTTGCTCATGTTTGCTTTAGACGTACAAATTCTGCAATTAGATTTTAATGAGACAGTTGAATTGCACAAATGGACTTTAACATTAATAAAATATAAATTATAATTTATGCAAGCTTTGAATGAAATGAAAAACTCATTGAATGAAAGCATAATGATAGTATTTTCAACATAAAAAAAGCCCTATTTTAGCGATCTAAGCGCATGGTCTAAAGGCACAAGTGCACTTAGGGCATGTCTGAATCCACTTTTGCTAGTTTAACAACAGGAAAAATGGTCGGCGCGCATGGTCTAAAAGGGTTGCTGTCCCTATTCTCTTCATTAATAATTGGTGTGTTTTGGGCATAACGTGCAATAAACCAATCAATCAATCAATCAAATTTATTTATATAGCGCTTTACAATGACGCATTGTTTCAAAGCAGCTTCACAGTGTTAAACAGGACAACATTGCAACAAAATTTGATTTGGCTAGTTTAATTTGGATAGTTTATAGAATTATATATGACCAAATTAATAAATTCTATTTGTATATTTAGTTGAGTAACTTGGATCATAATTTGAGTGTCCTCAACTGAGCAAGCCAAGCCAAAGGCGACAGTGGCAAGGAACCAAAACTCCATCAGGGCATGATGGAGAAAAATAAACCTTGGGAGAAACCAGACTCAGTCGGGGTGCCAGTTCTCCTCTGGCCTATTATTAACAGTGTATAATTATTACTCTGGCAACCTTGCAGGTCATAAATCATATTAGATAGGAATATTCTGAAATTTTGGGTATGACGACGAGACGGGTTCATTTAGGATGGCGCAGATTACACAAGAATATGAATACTTGAAAGATCGGAGTTATTGCGCTGAGACGGGTTAATTGAGGATGACGCCCGTGAGGCAAATTCAGAGGAGACACTAATGGACACGGTCTCAGCAGACACTCCAGATGAGCTGGTCATGTCCAGATGCAGGTCCACCATCCGATCCGACACGGCCTGATCCGCCGACTGCAGTAAACCTCGGGATAAACAGAGAGACTAACATTAGTGTGGATGCTACTTCTTTATGATGTAACGAGTACATCAGGTGTTATGGGAAGTGTTCCCGGTTCCGCTGACCTAGTTAATGCAGCCTAACAATCAGTCATTTGATTTGAATAAGAAAGTTAAAAATGTTCTATGTGTATGCCATAGTAAAGAGATGTGTTTTAGTCTAGATTTAAACTGACAGAGTGTGTCTGCTTCCCGAACAATGCTAGGAAGACTGTTCCAGAGTTTAGGTGCTAAATAGGAAAGGATCGACCGCCTGCAGTTGATTTAGATATTCTAGGTATTTTCAACTGGCCAGAGTTTAGAGACCGCAATTGACGTGATGGGTATAATGCGTTAAGAGCTCGCTTAAGTACTGGGGAGCTAAACCATTTATTGCTTTATAAGTAATAAGCAAGATTTTAAAATGTATGCGATGTTTAATAGGAGCCAGTGCAGTGTTGACAGAACTGGACTAATATGATCGTACTTCCTGGTTCTAGTAAGAACTCGAGCTGCTGCGTTTTGGACCAGCTGGAGTTTATTTATTAGGCGAGCAGGGCAACCACCCAGTAGAGCATTACAATAATCTAGCCTTGAGCTCATGAACGCATGTACTAATTGTTCAGCATTTTGCATTGAAAGCATGTGACGTAATTTAGATATATTTTTAAGATGGTAGAATGCAGTTTTACAGATGCTAGAAACGTGGCTTTCAAACGAAAGATTGGTATCAAAGAGCACACCCAGGTTCCTCACTGACGGGCGTGGACTTGACAGAGCAGCCATCGAGGTTAGACAGTATTCTAGGGCACTACTTGTGGAGCTTTTCTGTCCAATAATTAAAAATTCAGTTTTATCTGAATTAAGTTGCAGGAAATTACTATTCATCCAATTTTTAATATCAGCTATGCATTCCGTTAATCTTGTGAATTGGTAAGTTTCGTCAGGGTGTGAAGAAATATAGAGCTGAGTATCATCAGCATAACAATGAAAACTAACGCCATGCTTCCTAATGATATCTCCCAGTGGTAGCATATACAGGGTGAAAAGCAACGGTCCTAACACTGAGCCTTGCGGTACTCCATACTGAACTTGTGATCGGTGTGACATCTCTTCATTTACTGCTACAAACTGATAACGGTCAGATAAGTAAGATTTAAACCATGCCAATGCAGTTCCACTAATGCCAACATAATTTTCGAGTCTATTCAAAGAATATTGTGATCGATAGTATCGAATGCAGCGCTAAGATCGAGTAACACTAATAGAGAGATACAACCACGATCAGATGATAAGAGTAAATCATTTGTAACTCTAATTAGAGCAGTCTCAGTACTATGATACGGTCTAAATCCTGACTGGAAATCCTCACATATACCATTTCTTTCTAAAAGGAACATAATTGTGAAGACACTGCCTTTTCTAATATTTTTGATAGAAACGGTAGATTCGAGATTGGTCTGTAATTGACTAATTCTTTAGGATCAAGTTATGCGGTTTTTAATAAGTGGTTTAATTACAGCCAACTTAAAAGTTTTTGGTACATATCCTAATGTCAAGGATGAATTAATAATATTAAGCAGAGGATCTATGACCTCTGGAAGCATCTCTTTTAATAGCCTAGTCGGTATAGGGTCAAGCATACATGTTGTTGATTTTGATGATTTAACAAGTTTAGCCAATTCTTCTCCTCCTATAGCAGTGAATGAGTGTAATTTTTCCTCAGTGAGACTACAATGTTCTGTCTGAAGTGATACTGTAGTAGACGGCTGCATGGTTATAATTTTATTCCTAATGTTATCAATCTTACTAGTAAAGAAGTTCATAAAGTCATTACTGCTGTGTTGTTTACAAATGTCAGAAGTTGAAGCTTTATCCTTTGTTAATTTAGCCACTGTATCGAATAAATACCTAGGGTTGTGTTTGTTTTCTTCTAAAAGAGTTGAGAAATAAGCCGATCTAGCAGTTTTTATGGCCTTTCTGTATGCAATCATGCTCTCTTTCCACAAATTGCGAAAAACCTCCAGTTTTGTTTTCTTCCAGCTACGCTCCATTTTTCTGGCTGCTGTTTTAAGGGCCCGAGTGTGCTCGTTGTACCACGGCGTTGGATTATTTGCTTTAATCTTCTTTAAGCGCCGAGGAGCAACTATATCTAAAGTGCTAGTAAAGAGAGAGTCAGTAGTTTCTGTTGCAACATCAAGTTCCTCTTGGCTATCTGTAATTCTGAGGAGATGGAACTGATGAGGAAGATTATGTATAAAGCTATCTTTAGTCGCAGCGGTTATAGTCCTGCCATATTTGAAGCGAGGATGGCTTTGCAGCCTTAGCTATATTAAGTATACATGATATTAGGTAATGATCTGAGATGTCATCGCTCTGCTGCAGAATTTTAATGGTATCAACATTTAGTCCATGTGACAGTATTAGATCTAAAGTATGATTAAGGCGATGAGTGGGTCCAGATACGTGTTGTCTAACTCCAATAGAGTTTATAATGTCTTTAAATGCCAATCCCAATGCGTCTTTTTCATTGTCAACATGGATATTAAAATCACCAACAATTAGTACTTTATCTGCAGCCAGTACTAACTCTGATAGAAAACCAGCAAATTCTTTGATAAAGTCTGTATTGTGCCCTGGTGGCCTGTATACAGTAGCCAACACAAATGTCAAACGGGATTTATCATTTACACTACACAATGTTACATAAAGCACCAAAACTTCAAAGGAATTATATTTGAAACTAGACTTCTGAGTAATACTGAAGTTATCATTATAAATTACAGCAACACCTCCCCCTTTTCCTTTCAGACGCGGCTCGTGTTTATAACAATAATCTTGGGAGTGGACTCATTTAAAGTAATGTAGTCATCAGGTTTTAGCCAGGTTTCTGTCAAACACAGCACATCTAGGTTATGATCTATAATCATATCATTAACAATAAAGCGTTTTTGGCGAAAGGGATCGAATATTCAGCAACCGAGATTTATCAATTGTTCATCCGTATTATATCTGTTGTTTATTTGTTGGACATCAATTAAATTTTTACTGTTGAATGGTTTTGATGGTTTTTTGTATTTACTGATTCGGGGAACAGACACAGTCTCTATGTGATAATATCTAGGTAGCGTCTCTATGTGCTGGGATTTAGCTGACTCTGGTGACGTGAGACAGCTAGCAGGACGGTTGGTTTAGCCAGTTTGTCTGCTTCCTGACCTGGGCCCCAGTGAGTCAAGGTTTAGCTCTAAGATTATGTGCCAAATTACTAGAGAGAAGGCAGCACCAGCCGGGTAGGATGAATGCCGTCTATCTTCAACAGGTCGGGTCTGCCCAAAAACTTTTCCAATTGTCTATGAACCTATGTTATTTTGCGGACACCACTTAGACAACCAGCCATTGAGTGATGATAATCTGCTAACTATTTCATCACTCCTTTTAACAGAGGAGGGCCAGATAAACAGACTGCGGTGACATCGTACTTGCGAGTTTACACACCTCTTTAATGTTAATTTTGGTGATCTCCGACTGAGTCGAACATCATTAGTGCCGGCGTGAATAATAATCTTAGAGAATTCAGAGTCTCATCTCCCATTCCCTTTAAAGGAACTCTCCACCGTTTTTAGAAATATGGCTTATTCAACTTCTTTCCTACATTAAGATGTGGGCAAATGCATTTTTGTCTCAGTGCATGCATTGTTTTAGTTTGGCAGGGTCGCCGCTAGCTTAGCTTAGCATAATGAATGGAATCCTCTGTTGCCAGCTAGCATGGCCCGAGTAAAAGTGATCAAAAAACAAACAAACACCTAATTACTTCTTGGTGAAGCACAGGCGAAGCACTGCTACTTGGGTGCAGAGATATCATGGTATGTTGACGGAAGTTTGGGGATTTCATGTGTTGCGTGATATCTCTGCGCCCAAGTAGCAGTGCTTCACTCTAATACAGTCCCAAATTGATATCTTCCTAGGAAATCACCTAGTCTTAATCTGCATCGTTATTTGTATTCATTGTGAATACGCAGACCACAAGAAATAATAAGGTGTTTTTGTTTTTTTTATCACTTTTACTCGGGACATGCTAGCTGGCAACATAGGATTCCATTCATTATGCTAAGCTAAGCTAGCGGCCACCCTGCCAAACTAAAACAATGAGACAAAAATGAATTTGCCCGCATATCTAAACATAGGAAAGATGTTGAATAAGCCCTATTTCTAAAAACGGTGGAGTGTTCCTTTAAAAGCCAGTTGCGCTTGCACCATGGCGGATTCGCTATCTACGGCGAATTTGCTAGCAGAAAGAATGACCGCTTCTCCAGAAAGGAATCCTTTAATTTCTCACTGTGTGTGTAACAAGCAAAGTGTGTTCGCGTTGTGGGTCCACCTATAGGCGCATATTAGCATGCTCTTTAAATAAAAAATAATTGCACCATTGACTTTAAACCTTATCATACTCCTGGCACAATGCGGGCGAGATGTGAAACTCTGATAGGTTTATTGCACATTATGCCCAAAACACATCCATGATTCATTAAGAGAATAGGGACAATCGTTTAAGACCATACGCCTGGTCCGTTGACCGTTTTTCCCATCGTTAAACTTGCAAAAGTGGATTCGGACACGCCCTAAGTGCACTTGTGCCATGCACTTTAGACCAGGGGTTTTCAACCCTGTCCTGGAAGACCCCCAGCCCTGCACATTTTATGTGTCTCAGAAATTTGACACACCCACATCAGGTCTTGCAGTCTCTAATAATGAGCTCATGTGTTGAATCAGGTGTGTTGGATGAGGTTGACATACAAAATGTGCAGTGCTGGGGGTCCTCCAGGACAGGTTTGAAAACCCCTGCTTTAGACCATGCGCTTAGATCATTACAATAGAGCCCCAGGTTTGTTGCCTCAAAATAGCAACGCGCCAACAATGCGCCTAAACACACCTAAACACACCTCGTTTTCAGACTAGCATGCACATGTGCGCACAAATGGGCGCAAATGTATTTGCTATTTAAATAACGTGGCGCAGGATGTGAAAATGAAAACTGTGTCAGTCTAAAACTAGCAAAAAACACTTGCATCGCACCTGGCGCCACATTGTGCCACTGTATGATAGGGCGCAGGTGGTTGATTGTCTAATTACTCAAATAAATAAATAGAAAAATGATATCATTGGCTTTCTATAGTGCTGCTTTGCTCTTTGTTGTAAAGTGCAGAAAATCTACTGTACACTACCATTTAAATCACACAAAGAAAGAAACTGGTGCTTCTGTTTACAAAATGTACCATTTAAATGAAACTTCTGTTTGCCTCTCTGACTTGCAGGATGCACATTACATAATGTAAATTTCTGCTTGGTCTTGCGTGGGTTTTTCCATCATTATAGGATATTTTTGTGTTTTTTAAATCATGGTGAATCTTGTTGCACATTTCGATATTGATCACATTAATTCAGCTAAAAGCTAGAAAAGTGAGTGGTTACTAAACATGTTTTTAATGTGTGCTTTTGTATTGATTTCAAATTATAAACTGAGTTATAATGGTTTTATGATTTGAAAATACATTTTAGGTGGTAAATAGTCAATGTCATTGTGACTTTTTGAGCTATGAACAAAAGTTTTATAAGTATTTGAGAGTGAATGAGCCATTTAGGCAGCTGGAGAAAAAAATATTTCTATGCAGGCAGAATTACCGGTATATGAAGTAATTTAGAAGTGTGCACTAGGTCTATTCAGGTCTGTTTCTGAATTCATTTTGCTGCAGCTTTCTTATCAGATCCTCTCATAATTCTGTGCAAGATTCGACGTCTTGAATTCTGGTTATTCAAAAACAAGCATGGAAACACTCTGAGGGTTTCAATTTCTGCCTTTCATACCCCTGATTTCAGGGGAGGGTTTGAAAATGTTCAACACCTGTTTTTTTGGATTGCTGGTGATTAGCTTGATCAAGGGCTATTCATAAGCTGCTAGTTGACATAATTAGTCTGGCACTTTGTCAGTTTATGGCTTGTAAATGGGAGTCATTATGGCAGAATACTCTCTAATGCCTGCAACTGTGATTTTGACAATCCTATAAGATCATTACAAATCACACTGGATCTACACATGACATGGATCTAAAAAACTTGGTTACGACATGTATGTAGATTGTATGATGACATCTATTGAATCGTAGGCTACAACGCGGTCATGGCTAGGGAAAAGAGGTCAACTTGGCATGCCAATTTTATAAATGGAGCTTGAGGTATAAGTACGTTTTAGCGCCATGTTGCGTTGATCAATACGCCATTTCATGTTGCTTTTTTATTGGCTAGTCAGTAGATGTAAGTCGTAGCAGCAAACACACTCAGTGTGTCCCAATTTGCATACTATCCATCCTAAATAGTATTCGAGAATAGAATTAGTATGTCCCAAATCGTAGTATGTTGAAATGAGTATTCCAAAGATACCCGGATGATCTACTATTTCCATTTAGAATTCGAAGTGCAGATCTGTGTACACTCTTGACAGCTAATATTGCCCACAACCCATTGCGAGTTGGACGAGGATTCGATTAAAACTACAAATGCAGGTAAATAGTGTTAAAAAACTACAAACATGGCGGATGTACGAGTCCGACAGTCAAGCAGAGAGGTTTAGATAAAGGGGTGAATAATTATTAGTATCTAACCTGACAAAAATATATTTATTCAGTGTTATCCACGTTCTATTTCACCTGCAACAGCATTGAGAACTTTTGTAATGATACGTTTGGCCATTAACTTTTAAACATCATCATTCAAATTGCAAGCACATGAGGGGCGTCTCCGCATGAAATACCCACGAATTGCAGATCAACGTGCTACTACAATTCTCTCTGAAATGGTAGGAAATGAAACTAAACTGAATGTGCAGGGTTTTAACTATGACAATATGATTGACAGGGCAGTTTAAATGATGACAGGAATGCACGTAACTAAGCGACAGAGCTGTCCTTTAAAGATGACGAAGTAGTATGTCCCAAAGCTTGTATACTTTTCTGCTACACACTCAAAAGTATGTACTTTTCCTTCACAAAAGGATAAGTAGGCAAATTGGGACGCAGCAACTGTGAGATGATCATGCAAAATTTCTGACACTGTGACAATGCCCGTCTTTGAACCTCTCTCACCGTTTATGAGCCACAAACACAAAAATCGCCACAATTGGTCATCTTTCATCTGGGAAAAATCATACAATGTGTACCCGCCATAATATCCTCATGTTGTCTGAACTCTGCAGGTGGGGCCGAGATGCCAACCGTCCCTTTGCTATCTCTCTCAGAGTCTTCTGATGATTTATGTACTTCACGTGTATCTAATTTATACAGAAAAAAGCAGAAATCAACCAGCAAGGGATAACATGGCCATCAAAAATCATGGCTGATATTACTTCCGGTTCAAATAGAAATGTGAGGATAAGTTGTTTGTATTGCTTTACGGCATACAGATTTGAACCATAAGCAATGGCAGGCTGATCTGAGATGGCATTTTCTCATAAAGAAAGGCTACAGATTATAGAGGACAGACAGTATAATGTGTCGGAAACCATTTATTGAAGCGTTTTATCTGTGTGACCATCCACACACATTTCCTTTAGTGTCAAAAAGGCATTTAAAACACTTTATTCAATCAGCACGCAATGATGGTTCTTGTATTGATTTCAAGTTTTTTTATTTCAGCCTAAAGGGCGGCGACATCGACTTCCTGGGCATCAATACATGCTGATCCTCTTGAAAGTGCAAGGTTGATGCTTTTTACATGCCAGGCACCTGCAGCCACACAACCATAAAATTGGTATATTTAAGAGGAAGATTACAAGTTGACATTTTGACTTTTAAAATGCCACAAGTCCATTGGCCTCCTAATCCCCCTCTTGTTATGTGTGACATTTCATTATTTGGTATCCTGATGGTTTCCTTGGCCTCTGATTCAGAATGCAAAACAGGGTTTTTTTTTAGGATAAAAATTGTCTATTTTGCTTTCTTCATGTAAGAAAGAAGTACTGCATTTTGAAATGCTTGTTTTTTTTAATTGAAGACATTTGTCAGAACTATCTCTGTGAAGTTGTTTTCCCTAATGACATCTCTAATTAAAACAGAAGAACACAAGACTGTTTAGTAATGAAAAGCAGCTGTGCTCTTCATGGGATCTGCATATTTTCCATAAGTGTGAGTATGTGCTATGTTATCACAAAAGGAAATAACTAATCTTCATAATATCTCACCAGCCTTTTCAACATCTTAACAGCCCTCAAGCCTTGATTGACAGCTACAGCTGGAACAAACCTTTGCTTTTTTTTTACATAAATCATTCATTCATTCATAAACATGCATGAATCATGAGCGGAGTTGTTTTTATTATGGGGCAATATTTTATATGGTAATATATAATATATAATATATATATATATATGGTAACACTTTACAATAAGGTGCATTAGTTAACGTGAACTAATAATTAACTGCACTTATAAAGCATTTATTTATATTTGTTAATGTTAATTTCAACATTTACTAAAAAATTTATAAAATCATTAACAGAATTGTTGATCATTTTCAAAAAACTTTCATGGCCCCCAGAATATTTCGTTGTATGAATATCTGAACATACAATACATCAAAAGAAAGAGCCTTCTTTTAAACAAAAACATTACTGCTTTTATTCTAGCTTCATGCATTATATCAACACTTTTCAACAGCAAGTTTCATAAAAACAGCAATTATTTAAAACAAAAAGCTGTCATGACTACTGATTCTATCAGATTCAGAATGATGATCAAAACATAGATGGAGTAGATTGAGTCCATCAACACCCACAGCATCATTTATATGCTGTTTAATATTGATGATCACGTTAGATTACATGTAGTAAGCAATGCTTTTATCACTTGTTTCTGCTTCTTCGGCTGTGTTTTGAACCGGAAATTCTGTACTCTTTCAGAAGATGCGTAATAGCTCCCCCTACCTTATAACAGTGAAAATATGGATTGACAGACATTTCCGTCAATGGTGGAGAAACAGTTAAGTTGATTTGAATTGGACTACACAAAAATTCACATACTCAGAATTAGGAAAATATATGTTTTCTTTATAAATCAATACTTTCATTGGAATATTTGTATTGGATGCCAAAGCCAAGTATACTTTTAAGTATCTCGATCGAAAGATTGAGTATTGGCCAATTATACTTAGACTTTTCTGTCAGTTTAAGTCAAGTATACTTTTAGTTTATAGTACATTTTTAGTTTACAGTTTCAGTTTGTAAATTTTAGCGGCATCTAGTGAGGTTCGAATTGCAACCGTCCACCACTCATCCCTCCCTTTCGAAGCACATAAAGAACCGACAGTGGCCAACAGAGGACAAAGATGTCGTCGTCTGAGACAGCAGAGAGTAGCTAGCTCTCTGTATAGCAGTTTGTCCGTTTAGGGCTACTGTAGAAACCTAACGACGTAAAATGCCAACTTCCACGTAAGGGGACCTGCAGTGTATAGAAACAGTGTATGTAGTAGTAAAAACATAACGGTTCAATGTAAGGTCTTTATACACCACTGAAAACATAGTTATGTATATTATATTGCATTTCTGTCAATAGATCCTCTTAAGTATTACACAGGAATTGATTATTTTAGGAGACAATAACTTTATTTGTTGTGCACTTTGATCTTGCAGAACTTTTACATTCAGCTCTATTACAGATATATTACACACTGAGTGAAAGGTAATATTTAAAAAAGCATAAAAGCGGCACTTTAAGTGATTTGAATTTGGGGGTCAAGTGTCTGGGTCAGTGTAATTATTTGAACATTTTATTGCATTTATTTCCTTTTAAAATGAACCTTTTTGTGATATAGTGTTTGTTAAAATTCTAAGTAGATATACAGTATATGCTGTAATATTCAGTGTATGAATTATTTTGGTTTTTCGTTAATGCTGAGAGATGTTCTCAGGTAGCACAACTCCCCAGTGTCTTTAAATAAAGTGACAGGGAAAAGTGTCAGTGGATCCCTTGAGCACATTTGTCAAATAAGAGGCTCTGTGTTTTGGCAGGATCAGAGCAGAGGACACGGGGTTCTCAAAGGCTCCAGGACAAATGGAGGTTTCATGACGTCTCTGCTGCAGCGTTTAGATGCCACTGTATTTGAAGCGGCTGCAGCGATCGATGCGAGTATTTGAATTCTGCATCAGAGACTGCATCTGTCATTCTGTAATAAATGCTCTGTTGATGTTCTTCAGTTTGAGACATTTCTCCCTGCATTCCTCCTTCAGAGGTAGAAATACAGATAACTGATTGCATTTTTTTCTTGTTATCAGTTGTGCCTCAGATTTGAATTATTTTCAGATCTGAGGAATATGTAAACCAATTGAACTGATAAAAACCAATAGACCTTGACTCCTGGAGACTGCTTAAGCCAGCCAATCAGGGCAGAGTTTGCTTTTTTGAGAAAACACTTGCCATTTTTGTGTGCTATAAGCATCAGATAGTCAACGAACAGTTGGTTGTCGATATCTAGATAAAGGTGTGCGAGTCTGAGCCTTTATGATCATGCTGCTGAGTTCTGAGTTCTGACACTGAATACGATAAAAGAGGACTTCACAGTCAAAATCCCTGTGGTATCTGTGGTAAAAGTAATAATGCTCATTTAACTGCAGTAATTAGTCCAGTTGAGGAAAGCTGTTTGTGAGGTTGTTTAGGTGTTGTGCTGTTTACCTTTACGGTGATTTGACAAGGTGACGAAGCCACGGTTGGACTTTAAAGCTCTTCTGTTGCTACGGGAGACGTATCTCTGGATCTTTCATGCAGACGGAACTGTTCGCACCACCCCGTCCTCTCTCATCCAAAACAGAGAAGAAAATTCTGTGTTTTAGAGGAGATTAGTGAGCACAGTACAAACACATACAGACAGACAGACAGACCCACAGACAAACATTGAGTTGCAACACAGACTGTCAATTATGGGTGTCTTACGACTAAACATGAAAGATTAAATCTCTTCCATGGTGATCTTTGGACATTATTTTTAAAGCAGAGTTTTTAGACATTGATTTATTTTGCATATGAAATTAAAATTACATTAAACTAATATTGATAAATAATGAATTAAATAGTTTTGTTATACATTTTTCTTATGCTCCAAACACTGTGTAAGTGTAAGTAAAATATAAGGCCAGTGTTATATATTTTGTTCAATTGAGTACTTACAATACCCAAATGTTTCCAACTATTTGTAAATCGTGAGAAAATTGCTATTTTAACCAAGAAACCAGGACGTGTGTGGGAGTTGCCTGTCAATTGCATCATATCTGCGTTACCCTCGGTTTCTGATTTTATTTTGCAGAAATACTGCAGTGTGCAACAAGTGTCATAGCAGCTCCCGAGCGAACGCACAGAGTAACGTCATAACATCATTTTCAACACACTCAAATATGATAAACAGAGCTGCGTTACCTCATGACCAGAAAAGCACCTGTGGCATAATAAAAGTCCCACTGCTTGCGAGGCGTGTGTTGTGTTCATCTTATTAACAATCGCTCCAGCGGCCTTGCTCAGCTCCCACAACACTCGGTACTGCTCTGCTTTATACTACAGCAGTGTTACTCATGCGGCTCGCCCAGCTTAATTTGCAGCTCGCAAGGCAGTAAATAATAAGGTAAAATAATTGTGCAGTCAATACATAGGTATATTTCATTAAAACTAGTAGGGCTATAACATAAACCATTAAAAACTCAGTGTCTGCTCTATTACAAATAATTTATATTTAAAAAATACCCAAAACTGCGGCATTACAAGATGGAAATAGACAGAATATTTTGTCCTTACGTCCATGACTCACTGCAGTCTTTCCAGCTTTTAACTCCGATTGTGCTCTTATAGATCAATATGTTCTCATGAAATGCGTATCTATAACACGTATAAAATTTATCATGCGATTTATACGACAAAATGACTTTTTACGTGCATACGCATTGTCAACTAGGGTTGTGGGTTACGCACCAGCATAATTTTTTCTTTCACTCTTGAACAAACTATAACAGAATTATGCCTAAATTTCCTTTTTGTCCAGTATCCTCATAAGAACAGTTTTAAAGGTGTCATGAACTGGCTTTTTTTATTTTTTATACTGTTGTCTGAGGTCAACTAATGACGTTCGTGTGGTTTTTACATTCAAAAACATCATAATGAATAAGTAATAGGCTATTTTCTACACTGGTTTTGAGGCTTTCTCCTGAACGCTGGGTTTTGATGGGTGTGACGCACTGGAGACTTGGAAGTAAACGCCCACAGCTAGGATTGGATAAGATTTGCATATTTAATGAGCTTCAGCTCCCCTGTCAGTTCAGTTCACATTAGGGAGGGATTGTTTTGAAAGCGGCAACCGGAATGATTCTCTCGATCACAGGGCTCGTAAACGTCTTTATCAAACAAATACAATGATTGATCTGTCATCCACCCGCGTTGGAATAATATTTTTATATTACTTGGCCCGCCCGATCGGTGGATATAAGCGCAAATCGAGCACACATATATATTATGCATACCCAATATCTATCTACCTTTTGTATTTAATGCATTGCATATTATGTTCAGGGATTATGGAAGCTTATGTGTAGCAGAATTAAATTTGAAATGCAATATGCAAAATGACAATGCAATATGCAAAATGGCAATGTATTTCTCTATTTAAAATTACATTTTCCATTACATATGTGCCAAGTTGGTGCAAAATGAAAATGAAAATTTAATTATATAATTTACTTTTGCCATTTCCAATAGTCATTTTAAAATGTAAATTACATATTCATTTTGAATGCTTTATACGTTGCAAAATGAAAATGAAAATGTATAACTCAAATTGATTTGGTATGTGTCTATGTCCAAGCTATAACAGTAGCAAAATTATCATTTAAATTTAATTTGTTCTAAATGCATTTACACTCACTGTTAGGAAATTTAGAATAGCATTTTCATCATAATGCCATGTGATATTTATAGCAAAATTCAGTGTGGATTTCAAAATGCATTCTGAGCCAAAGATATAGCAAAATGGCAGCAAAATTGTGATTTAAATGACTTTTTAATTTAGAGGTTTGAAAAATTTCTCGCCCACCATCCGTCAATCAATGCGTCAAGGCGGGGCACGACAGGAAAGTGTGTAGCGGCAACACACTGCAAGCGTGGCGTCCGTGTCCGTTTTAATTTTTTCCCATGTTAACAGGTTAGAGCGTGCACACAGCCTACCGCTCCACACTTACCTGTCGTGCCCCGCCTTGACGCATTGATTGGCGGAGGGTGGGCGTGATCAGCTCTGAATGCATTTTGAAATCCACACTGACTGAATTAATGGACGTGTGGCATTCATTAAAATCATTCAAACCTCTCAATAGTGAGTGTCAATGTATTAAAAAGTCATTTAAATCACAATTTTGCTACCATTTTGCTATAACTTTGGCTTAGAATGATTTCTGCCCGAGTCCTATCCCGATTATTTTCCACCGGCTGTGAGGTGAAGACCACATGTCCCAAGATTCTGCGCTCAAATTTGGCATCATCAAACTACGCCTTTGTTTTGAACAGGCAACCTCTAGCAGACGAAAAAGTATAGTGCACCTTTAAAATAAAGTGTAATTATGTATTTTTTAGGTGCATACATATATGATTTAGCAGTGCATTTATTTATATGCTTTGCATGACTTTGAAATCTCAACTACCACTTAACACATGAAAATGTCTTAATGCTAACAGATTTTTTGTGTATTGTAAAATCTATGTGTGCTGAAAATCTGAAAGATGCATTGCACCGATATATTGGTTTCACCCTTTGTGTGAATAGCTTTTAGTTCTGCTATTCATTGAGCTGTTTCATTTAGCTCTTGGGAAAACCTTAAATTCAGTAAACTGACAAGAAACATGGCCTGTGGTATATAGTTGACAATTTGATTGACGGTTTAGAGTTCATATGGTTCATTCATCTTGCATAACCGCTGTAACCCAAATGAGATCAAATAGCTGAAGCACCTGGTCTGCTCTGTCAAAGTGTGAATTGGTCATTAGAGGTGTAAGGTTAATGCATCAGGACTCCTAGAGGGAACTCCGGTCCGGGGTCTGTTCACGCTTCTCCTAGGCCTGACTGATTATACACACAAGAGAAGCTGATTAGAGAACAGGTCGGAGTCAAAGTCAGTGCTGCCAATCACAGCTGGGGTTCCTCACTCTATCATCTCACATAGCCAGACCTTCTGACTGACGGCAGAAAGGCTGGAATCCAAAGCAGCTTTTAATGGCCAAGGAACGCACAGAGGCCATCTGACTGATATGTAAAGCAACCAATCACAATTCATTTTGTTCCACATCATGTTTAGGGGCTTGAAAATGTAACGTCAGACCTGTGCAAAACTCTTGTGTGTATTTTAAAGACTCTAAGTTGCGAATTATAGATACTTCACATACTTTTGAAAACCCAGCTTTAAGTTGATCCTGATAAGAGCTCATTGATTGTAAACACAACGGCTTGCTTCTTCCATAAAGGGATTTGGCGTCACGGAATCTTTGTTTCCAGGTGGACGGTTAAAAGTATGCAACACATGTCTCCCAGAAATCCTGTAGAATTCAACCAATCAATCGACGACATCGAAACTCCTGAAGTGTTTACAATTTTGTGTGCCACATGCATCAGACGTTCAACCAACGGTCCTACTCACATTACAACGGCAGGAAAAAGAAAGACAGACAAGGAAGAAGAGACTCAAAAGAGAGAGAGAGACAGGAATATTAGAGAGAGACAACAAATATTGTAGCCTGACTCAGATTCTAGTGAGAATATCTGATAGTCTGATACTGCTCCATTGGACTGTGATTATGAGGCATGTTTCAACTGAACCAGGAAAGAAAATGCCTCTGCACTCAATTGGATAGACCTACAACCAATCAGAGCATGGAGTTAGTGACGAGCGACGCATAGTTGTCAACAGAACTCAACTGCATGCACACTAGAAGAAGTAGAAAAAGAAAATGAGTGTAAACCACTGATCTATATAGAGATCAGTGGTGTATACAATCTTTGACGGTGTTGTAAAAATAATTTAAGGATACACAGATTACTTACCACGATCATTCAAATTGTAAAGATTGTAAACAAGTTCTCCGTTTAGGATTAGAACAAATTCAACCCAAGCGCTCATTGGTGACATGGATGACTATGTTACGTTATCTGTCCGTCATTGTATAAAGCCTGGCCTGACAATTTGATTGGTCCGAACAGCTCTGGTTCTAGCATAGTTGATCCACAACGGATCAAGTCCAGACCGAACTTCCCAACCTCAAATATAAGTTCGGCTGGCATCCAGGCTACAAATATTGGGTAAATGGTTAATTTTTAGTTTGGTCTGAATTTTATAAGATCTATTTGTATTAAGTAAAATATGTATATTCCTATTCAAAATTTGTCCTCCATTTTAAAGGTGCTATATGTAGGATTCAGAAAACCCTTGTTATTAGTGACACCGGTGTACTTGCTGGTCATGCTCGCGCTTGTGCACCTGTACAAGAGACTGAACGTGATTCAAGGCCCCGGATATACTCACAGCAAAGTTCTTTTTTGTTCTTCGTTTTCGGATAACAAAAGTTGGAAATACCTTTGCAGTAATATACTGATATCGAACATCCTTACGCCATCCACAATGCTGACAGCAGCGTTTAGATGATTATGTAAATATATGCTGTGCGCTTTCTTCTTAATAACAAAATAAACACAAAAAAAGACAGTGGTGAGAAAGCAGCAGTTAAGAAAGCATCTGATCAATGTGGAAATGCACCAACTCTACTTCATCATTTCGACTGATGAGGTAATTCAAATTATTATACAGTATATTTGAGGCTATATTTGACTATGAGAGACTATTGTTTAAATGAATCCCTTTTCTTTTTTCATGACACATTGACATTACACTAAAGAATAGCTCTTTTCATGTGTCAAAAAAATGGAAGAGAGATTAACTTCACATCTTTTTGATTTTCCCAACAGGCTTTCATAGACAACCTAGGAAATTGGGGAAA
Source organism: Gobiocypris rarus (assembly GCA_023029165.1). NCBI lineage: Eukaryota > Metazoa > Chordata > Actinopteri > Cypriniformes > Gobionidae > Gobiocypris > Gobiocypris rarus. Next base: position 22,090,746 of record CM040922.1, read on the forward strand.
GTCTCGTTTTTTTAAGTTTCGTTACAAGCTGCTCACACGCTGGCAATAATAAGGTTATTAATACATGAAAATTCTATCTTAGAAGGCAGGATCATTCTAACTTTGAAAGTGTGTCTGGCTAGTGTGTGATGTTTGTGTTTGTATCTGCATTTTATGTACAGTATTTAGCAGAAAGTTAAAAAAAAAATATTTTGTGAAAATAGCTTGTGCGTGTTTTCAGAGAAAAGTGCAAAAAAGATCTCAAGCCTTGAATATCTTAAACAACAAGGCCAAATCAATTTGCTTGCTTCTGTTTTTCGTGGTACTCGTGAACTGTACAGGTGTTTTTCATGCATGAAAGCAACTTTTTTTTCACTGGAGTCTATCTGACCTTGAAAGAAACCAAGTATTCTCGATTTTCCAAGTTCAGGGATTGCTGTAAAAGTTTTTTCTGAATGCTACACACAGGTTAAGTCCAGAAATTCTGTGAGATCTTCAGAGGTCTGTGGTTGCTTGTGAAACAATCCATGGTGTTAAGAAGTCAGTTTCATATAACGCATGTCTCGCTGCCCTGTTGCCCCGTGTCTGTGTGTTTTTCCAGTCAGAGCTGAGCAATATCTCTCACCCTTTTACATATTCATACACTTCAAGAATCCTCTGTGTTGACCTAGACAGACAGCCTGGGAAAAACCTGTACATTCATTACTCATCATTCATTGCATAAATTGAAAATATCTAGTGGGACGTATCGAAAAGTAGTTTCCATGGTAATTTGCTGGAGAAGTGGCACCCAGCGGGAGCTTCGAAATAAACCGTGCAAAACTTGAGAAGTTAACAAGACACAAGGGGAATACAGTCTACACCATTAGAATCGCGCATTTCTCGCCCCTTCCTTTCTTTCTGTCAATCCATGACTTGCTGTCTCAGATGTTTGTAATAAAATTCCTTGGGATAAATAAATGAAATTGTTTGCATAGAGAAAGTAAAATGAATGTGGATCACTCTGATCATTTGTTTTAAATGTTTATGGTCAGGCGGGTATACTGACCAAAAGCTTTGGGGAGACTTCTGAGCTCATCACTGAGCATCTAATCAGGTCCCCTCTCTCAAAGTTTTTTAGCAACCTTGACCTTTCCTGTGCAATAAAACCTGCCTGTCAATCACAGATGTCTATCAGGACTGGTGTCTCAGAAGAGAGAAGCAGACAGAATAAAAGAGAACAGAATACCACGATTTAACTCAGACTTTTCTTCTCACATTGTATTTCAAATGTCCAGATGGAAACCCCTGCTGATCAGGAGTTTGCTTTTGGACTGACTGATGGAAAGTTCTCAGATACATTTGTGTATAAATGCATATTTATCCAAATTACAAATCCATTATTAACTTGTAAAACGAATTAATTTGAATTAATTCAAATAATAATCTAATTCTAATTTAACTAATTCTAATTTAACTAATAATATGCATTTATATACAGGTGCTGGTCATATAATTAGAATATCATCAAAAAGTTGATTTATTTCACTAATTCAAAAAGTGAATATTATATTCATTCACACTATTCTAATTTTCTGAGATACTGAATTTGGGATTGTCCTTAGTTGTCTAGCCTGATGTGGTCATACTCAATTCTGACCCAACAATGGAGAAGAGGAGGAGGCCACTATCAGAGCAACCCAACCTGGGCTCTCAGAACACCCGAGCAGTGCCACATACTGATCGACGCTGCAGTAATTTAGGGAAAAGCAGCCCCAACTAAGTATTGAGAGCTGTACATGCTCATACTTTTCAGTTGACCAAGATTTCTAAAAATCCTTTCTTTGTATTGGTCTTATATTCTAATTTTCTGAGATACTGAATTTGGGATTTTCCTTAGTTGTCAGTTATAATCATCAAAATTAAAAGAAATAAACATTTGAAATATATCAGTCTGTGTATGTAATGAATGGATATAATATACAAGTTTCACTTTTTGAATGGAATTAGTGAAATAAATCAACTTTTTGATGATATTCTAATTATATGACCAGCACCTGTACACTGATCAAAAAATTAAGGAAACACTTAAATCACACATTGGATCTCAATGAATAATATATTCAAGTTGAAAATCTTTATTTATATACAATCTATCATTTGTTAATAACAAAATTACGTGACAACAGTCAATGGAAACCAAAATCATCAACACACTGAGGGCTGGATTAGTTGCATGGATTAGTTGCATGAAGTTCATCACAACAACTCATTATGTAAGTCAGAAGTGTGTATGTCCCCTACGTGCCTGTTTGTACTCATGACAACATCTGGGCATGCTCCTGATGAGATGGCGGATGGTGTCCTGGGGGATCTCCTCCCAGACCTGGATAAGGGCATCAGTGTGGTCCTGGACAGTCTGTAGTGCTATACTCGAAGGCTTCGGATTCTCTGATACATGTTCCAGAGTTTCACAGTTATAAATATAAATATACTCAATTAACTTTAATTTTGTAAGCTACTGTATTTTAACCAAGACAACTCAACTGCAGTTTGATTGATATTACTTGGAATGCACAATAAAAAAAATAATAAAAAACATTAAGATAATTAACTCATATATAAGTTCATATATTAATTCATATATAAACCAACTGAATACAGTTAATTTGTACTTAATTTTAATTGAGATTTTCGTGAAATAGATCATGGAATACTGAGTGAATTTGATTTTTTTTGTGTTATTCCTCACCTCCAGGCATATTAATAAAGGGGCTCATAGCTAAAGTTCAACTTGGTCAGTCAGCTTGGTTATGGTTCTCAAAAAAAACAATAGCTTGCTCTCCATTGTTGCATCTTCATGGATGAGACATGCAGATAACTAAATAGCCTAAATTATTGAATCTTTATTGAATTTTATATGACCAATGAACTTCTAGTACAAATGCAGTGCTCACATTTATTTGTTAGCTTGTGCCTAATATTGTGATCTCATATGGCAGAATATTTTATTCCAGAGACATGTGACATATTAACAAATACATACAGTACATTCATGCACAGTTTTGACGCAACTTTTATCACCTTTTTGGTTATTTCATGACTTTATTGACGACAGAACTATGACTTTGCATGCTTGTAGTTTCTTTTGCGCTTTATTTGAAGTTACATTCAGTGCCGCATTTGTGTGTGATATTTGTGCCGCGAGCACGCCGGACACAACAGGAAAGTTTGACCGCAGATACTGAACAAGGATAATGCGTTTCTCTCAGCATCTGACAGAAATGTCACCAGTTTTTTACACGTCTTTTTAAGTAAAAGTGGCATCGAAAACTGAGAATTACATTTGCTATCAATTCTTTCTTTTTTCTGACAGCACACATTGCGACTCACTCAAAACGGTCTTGCAACCCACCTGTTGAGAAACATTGACGTAGGCTACATATCTACTGTTCTACATTCACATTTTCCGCACTTATTTGACTTGCGTTTGGTGCTGAGGCAAAGTTGGAGTGCGAGTCTGAAAAGTCTCCCGTTTTCGGTGGTCTTTAAGAGACGGTTCTGCATTTACATAAATGCAATTCTTGTCAAGAAAAAAAGAGACAGACACAGCAGTTGTGCCACGGCCCCCCTTTAGCTCTGCCCCTGGAAAGTTGGACATTCTACCAAGACCTAGGTTCTTAATGTTTTGCCAGGTTTTTAATGAGGCTATATTTTGCTGCTTTGTTTTATTTAGGCTATATTTTGCTGCATTGAGCTTTCTTTCTACCTTGACGAGTCACCCTGTCCCTGCAGCAAAAAAAAGCCCCACAGCATGATGCTGCCACCATACACTTTACTGTTGGGATGGTATTGTGCAGGTGATGAGCAGTGCCTGGTTTCCTACAGACATGCTTGGAACTTAGGTTCATCAGAACAGAGAATCTTGTTTCTCACAGTCTGCGAGTGTCCTTTAGGTAATTTTTGCAAATTCCAAGTGGGGTTTCATGTGTCAGCACTAGGCTTGAGTCTGGCCATTCTGCCATAACGCCCAGATAAGTGGAGTGTTGCAGTGAGGTTTGTCCTTCTGTAAGTTTCTCCCATCTCTACATATGACCATGGAGCTCAAATAGAGTACCCATCAGCTTCTTGGTCACCAGTCTAACCAATGCCTTTCATCATCAATTGCTCAGTTTGGCCAGAAGGCCAGCTCTAGGAATAGACCTGGTTGTTTCAAACTTCTTCTATTAAGGATCATGAAGGCTACATGCTTCAGTGAACCTTCAATGCAGCAGAACCTCATGTCCATTCAATTAAATTTGACAATAATTAATATTAACTCCAATTGAAGTCTAGGGACATCTCAAAGATGATCCAGTGAAACTGAAATGCTCCTGAGCTAAATTTCAAGTGTCCCAAAATAGGGTAAAAATACTTGCAATGTGATCCTATGATAGAAAACACGGTTAATAAGCACTGTACACATCCATCTCTCCTTACTGACAGCACATAGACTGAATGTTAATTTACTCCAAGAAATGTAAGAAATAAAAAGGCATATGTGAGCGCAGAGATAAAATAAAGTATGTTTACTTTACCACTGTTTGTTTGCTTTTATGCCTTGTGTTGTTGTCTTCTCTTCCATGGCTTTATTTTTTTCTGACAAGCTGTCATTTTCTCACAGGCCTTTGTTCTTTCAAATAGCATGAATTATACTTTCTCTTTTCTCTCTCTCTCTCTCTCTCTCTCTCTCTCTCTCTCTCTCTCTCTCTCTCTCTCTCTCTCTCTCTCTCTCTCTCCCTCTCTCCTGTCACACTGATCAAGTGTTTTCTGAAGAGTTTGGTGCAGAATGAAACTGTCTTAGTGAGGCTGCCTGCAAGATTTCATTTCACAATCCTCTGAGTATTCGCACATACGTCTGTGTGTTAGAAAGATAAATAGATCTCCAGTGTAATTCTTCTTTCCATTGTAGAGACACTATGGATCACAAGAAAGCTTGAATTTATTTTAGAGTAATCTTGAGCCATATATGAGCTGTTATTGATCAATTGGTAATTATTTATTCAAATGTTATGTTCGTATAAGGAATGTCCCTTTAAAGGGGTGGTCACACTAGACTTTGAGCATGCAAAATTCACAGCAATGGACAAGATCACTATACACTGTATTGCCAAAAGTTTTGGGACGCCTGCCTTTACATGCTCATGAACCTTATAGGGTCGTCACTGCAGAGTCCAGTGGCGGTGTGCTTTTCACCACTGCATCCAACACTTTTATAATACACCACTGGCTGTGGAAATGATTGGAACACCTGAATTCAAGGATTTGAAGGAGTGACCCAATACACTTAGGCCTTCCCCTACACCTACACCTACGCGTTCCCCTTGCCCCTTGAAACAGAGTAGCAAGGTGTAGGGGTGAAATTAGGGACACCACTACTATACCATTACACGTCATCATACTCCATTTCTTTTATTAGTGTCTTATAACATTTAACCAGTATGAACAGCAATGAAATCAGGAGCAAGGAGATTTAACAAATTACTCACTCCCAGCGTAGTTTTGCACTGTATTTGGACTATTTCGATGCTCGTTTTCAGTTCAAAAACGTACGAGCCTTCAAGTTTCCTAAGACGATACAGAATTAAACAGAACAAACAAGACTGATGAAGGCGCTTTTCCATAGGGGTAAACTGTTCTCTGTTTATTAACCGTTCCATTCAATTCTGATCAGAGCCGGCTGGTGCGGATATGGTTTCGTTTTCTACTGTGGTGTTGCAATAACGGATCTCTTTGCAAAATGTAATATAAAAGAGTCATTTGTTGCCTTGGTAACGCAAGAGTTTACTGATGATACGTGATGTAAATATTGACTGTGTTATGAAGGATGACCAGATTATATTTTTTAACTATATTAATTTGTATAATTTGTGTTCATATTAATAGTCATCATATCAAATAGTGCGTTTAGCAAGCTATGGAGAAACTGGCAGCCAGGCGACACCCAAGTGATGGATCCAGAGTGGCAACATCACTACACACATTCTAGCAGCACGGTAGTCAGTGTATGGAAGGAAACTCCTCATACCCCTTCGTTAAAAGTGTGGTCCTGAAAAATCTTTGTTTGAAGGGGTATCTGGCCTTCCCCTTAGCCCTAACTCTTCGTTTTGCGCGTTCACATGAAGGGGTAGGGGTGTCTCGATTCTCTTTTGGCTGGAGTGGTAGGGGTAGGGGGAAGGGCCAGATAGCTCTTCAAACCAAGATTTTTCAGGACCACACATTTTTGCCAGTCTGGATCGATCACTTGTGTGTTGTCTGTATGGCAGTTTCTCCAAACACAACCATTTGAGTGATGTTAACTAATAATTAATAAATTAATTATACAGTTAAAATATCTGGTCATCCTTAGTAACGCAATCTATATTTATATCACATATCATCTGTAAACTCTTGCGTCTCCAAGGCAACAACTGACTCGTTTGTATTACAAAGAGCTATGTTATTAGCACCTCAGTAGAAAACATTGGATCGGCACGGAATGGAACAGTTAACAAACAAGGAGAACGGTTTGGCCCGTTGGAAAAGCGCCTTCACTAGTCTTGTATGTTCTGTATCATTCTGTATCGTCTTAGGAAACTCGATAGCTCATACGTTTTTGAACTGAAAACGAGCGCTGTTTTCTTAAGTCCAAATACACCGCAAAACAACATTTGGAGTGAGTCATTTGTTATACATTCTCACGCCTGATTTCAATTAGATATAGACTATGCACTTTCACTGCTGTTCATACTGGTTAAATGTTACAGAACACTAATAAAAGAAACAGGGTATGATGATGTATGATGACATGTAATGGTGTAGTAGTGGTGTCCTATTTCTTAGGGGAATATTTTTACCCCCACACCTTGCCACTCTGTTTCAAGGGGCAAGAGGAAGGGGTAGGCATAGGGGTAGGGGTGGGCAAAGGGGTATTAAATAGAATTGGGAATGGGCCCAATAGTGTAGGGGAGAGCAGTGCACAACCTAACACTTTTTGACTCTCTCAGTTTGTGTAAATCCACTTACTACAATTATGTGGTTTTGTTTCATTAGTACAGTTTATACCCCAAAAGAATGGTAGTGAAATGTGACAACATGCCCCATAGGTGGGGTACATTGTAACATGTGAGGGGGTACATTGTAACATCACCATATGACAGCTTAAAATGTTATCTGATATAATAAATAAAAAAATCCAAGACAAACTAAATTATTTTGTCAATAAAATACAATTATTAACTTTTTTAAATAAAACAATGGCATTTTTAATTCATTAAAAATATACACATTTGAGTGTTTGACAACAAACACATCACTAAATGCAACTATACAGCATAGTTCAAAACATAATAATAATGCATAATTTCTGAACATTGACTCTCAGTCATTATTCACCCTTTTCTCATGATTTCTCAAAAGAATTCATAAAAGTATAGAAAATAATAGCATATTTCTAATAGGGGCTCATTGTAATGCAGTGTTACAACGCACCCCGCCTGCGCAACCGCAGAACCATCTCAACTGTTAAACAACAGATATAAGATTACAATAATATCAGATTTGTCTAGTTTTAAATAAACACAAAAAACAGTGATGAAAAAAAAACTTATGTAAGAAACGTACTTTTCCTATGGTTAAATACATGTTCTTCCAAAGATTTTTTTAATTTTGGCGCAAATTTATATATATATATATATATATATATATATATATATATATATATATATATATATATATATATATATATATATATATATATATATATAAAATGTAATATTATGTAATATTTAGATTTTTTTATATAATCTTTGTTATAATGCAGTATGTCAATGGTGATTATCTTTTGTTTTTATTGCCCACAATGTTTTGCTGTTTAATCTCACTGTAAAAAGTGGAAAAGTGATGGTTTACAACATCATAAGAGGGCAAAAAGAGAGAAAGGTAAATGGGGAGAGAGATACAGAAAGGAAGAAGTGAATAACAAATCAAACCATTATTTAGAGTGTGCTGTCTATTTCTGATCTTATAACAATGTTACTCTGGATTTACAGCATTCCTCAGGAGGCGAATGGCCAAAAAAGATCATTATTATTTCCTTGGGCATATTTCCTCCCTCCTTCTGTGCAAACTGTCATGGGATAGCCTCTTGAAAAATTGGCCTCACTAAACCTACAGGAGTCTGGTGCAGTTTGAAAACAGAGCTTTTCATCTTGGTGAATTTTTCTTTTGATGTAAAACATGCAGTGATTCTGTATTAATCATAAAATTTGATTTGAACGGATGTGACGCTTAATGATGAAAATCTTAGATGAAATCCACAGAGAGCAGAGATGCCTCAGAAGAGTGGCAAGGGTTTTGTTGTTTATCTCTTTGATAAAATAAGTTGTTTGTCATCAGTAAGCCCCAGAAGTTTGTTGTCTGCAGCTCTGTGTTCCAATCCTCAGGGTATGTAGTGTTCACTGCTCCCTATACACACTCATCTATAAAAGCCTAAATATAGGGATACATTTCTGTTGCTATGCCGTCTTATATGAAAAGAATTGTGATTTTGGTTAATTATTTCACTTTCCTTTGACAAGTGTCATTTATCTTATGACATAGTACAGACAGCAGTATCAGTGAGACAATATTATTAACAAACATGATATACCAGCCTTCATTTTCAGGTCCTGAAAACGGCTCAATTTTAACAGGTTTCAGCAAGACAGAAATGAATGACCTCTTCTCCATGTGGGTGGGAAGCTGTCTGAACGTCCACGCTTTAATATATTCCACAAGCTGCCAACAATTAAATCATGAGCTTTCAGGTATAACAACACTTTTGTCCGCCCAGCTAAGCTGTGTGTCAGAGAAGAGCTGCTAATGCATGAGCTCAGTAAATGATACATGCTGTTCACTAACACCTACACAAGCACACTTTACTTTGTTTGTCGCTGAGCATAAGTCAACTTTCACTATCTATCGCTGCTGTCCAAAAATGGTTTATTATAGAATTTAAACTTTAAAAGTTCTACGCCTATCAGTTTAAGTTTTGGATATTATATAAAAGGGCTGTTTGGAAGGCAAGTGAACTGCTATATTTTTGTGTGGTATATATATATTTATGTGTGTTATATACACATTATAGTGCCAAAAGTTTTGGGATGCCTGTCGTTACATGCACATGCCTAAGGTTTAGGAGTGTGTTTATGGGAATGTTTGACCATTCTTCTAGAAGCGCATTTGTGAGGTCAGGCACTGATGTTGGACGAGAAGGCCTGGCTCTTAGTCTCTTTTCTAATTCATCCCAAAGGTGTTCTATCAGGTTGAGGTCAGGACTCTGTGCAGGCCAGTCAAGTTCCTCCACACCAAACTCGCTCAACCATGTCTTTATGGCCCTTGCTTTGCGCACTGGTGAGCAGACATTTTGGAACAGGAAGGGGCCATCCCCAAACTGTTCCCACAAAGTTGGGAGCATGAATTTGTCCAAAATGTCTTGTATGCTGAAGCATTAAGAGTTCCTTTCACTGGAACTAAGGGGCCAAGCCCAACCCCTGAAAAACAACCCCACACCATAATCTCCCCTCCACCAAACTTTACACGTGGCACAATGGAGTCAGGCAATTACTGTTCTCCTGGCAACCGCCAAACCCAGACTCGTCCATTGGATTGCCAGACAGAGAAGCATGATTCATCATTCCAGAGAACACGTCTCCATTGCTCTAGAGTCCAGTGGTGGAGTGCTTTACACCACTGCATCCGTAACTTTGCATTGCACTTGGTGATGTAAGGTTTGGATGCAGCAGCTCGGACATGGAAACCATGAAGCTCTCTATGCTCTGTTCTTGAGATAATCTAAAGGCCACACTGAGTTTGGAGGTCTGTACCTACTGACTCTACAGAAAGTTGTCGACGTGCTGCACTGTGCGCCTCAGCACTTTATTTTAATACCACTAAGTTGACTGTAGAATATTTAGTAGTGAGGAAATTTCATAAATGGACACTGGTGGCAACCTATCACGGTATCAAGCTTGAATTCACTGAGCTCCTGAGAGTGACCCATTCTTTTACAAATGTTTGTAGAAGCAGTATGCATTCCTAGGTGTTTGATTTTATACACCTGTGGCAATGGAAGTGATTGAAACACCTGAAGTCAATGATTTGGAGGGGTGTCACCTGGCAATATAGTGTATACAGTATACTGTGCCCATAAATCTTTCTTTCTTTTTAATAGTATGTGAAACTGTATGCAGTAAGCAGCAATGAATGTTTTAAACTGTATTAAGCTGCATTGCCACATGTTGTTACATATCTGTGTTTCTGTCGTGTTGTGCTCTGTGTACTTCCTGGTTTCATTTGTCACATGTTCCTTTGTCTAGTTTCCCGCCACTGTTCTGTTACCATAGATACCTTCTAGTCTAGTTCTGTTCTGCTGTGTTTAGTCATCTGTGTCACCTGTTCCCCTCGTTAGTCTAGTCATCAGGGTTTGTATTTAAGTTCCTCTTGTTCACTCTGTCTGTGCTCTGTTCACCGTTATGCTACCCTGATACTAGAGTTGAGTTTATCTGTTATTTCCAGAAGTTCTTCTTGTAATTCTGAAACCTTTATCAGTAAACTTCATTTGAGTTCTACAGTTGCCTGTCTCCGTCTTCCTGCCTGAGCCAACTGTAACATGTTTAATTTATAAAAAATAAAAATAATAATATAATATAAATACATTTATAAAATAGATTTTTTCCTATGTAGTTAATAAATAGAATTCTTAATGATTAAGTAGTCAATTACTTATTTTAGCTTTACTTCATTCAAGGATAATATGAAAAAAATTTTGTACAAATAATTTTGATACAATTTCCAGAAGTTAAAAAGCGCACTTGATAATACTCCCAATTGGAAATGGAAGTTCAAGTCGGGTGCCTGTGAGCTGATTGATTTGATATTGTCAGCTCAGTAGTTTGTTCACTGTCCACTACAGAAATAATTACACCAATTATACTCTCATTAGACAAATGAGTACAGTTCAAAAGAATGAATTCAGAAACTGCTAAGGCGAGATGGGAAGGCGATTTAGTTAAAGGTGCACTAAGGTTTGATGAAAGAGTGGGGATAGAAATAACTGCATGATTTCTCATCTGTAAAGGTCCATTTCAAATCTCAGGGTCACTGTCTGTGTCCTGGGACTAAAACAATCACAAACATTCTCTATCTTTTTAAGAACCGAGAGCTTCATCCATCAGTGTCAGCACTAATATTGCGTTTCCTTTTGTTTTGCCCATTTATGTTTTTAGACATGTTGACTCGCAGCATGCTGCACTCTGACACTTGCCTGCCAAAGCGAATAAAAGCAATTTCAGACTATTTAAACACCTAAGCGCTCTCTACGTCTCACTGTGGGATTCTCACAGGCTGGAAAAAACATACAGGATACTTCAGAGAGCCTGACTTTAGGCTTGTAGCAAAACAGGAAGAAACCGCCTGATTGGCGTAAAACAGCCAACTACAATTTGATTTGTTTTTTTGAAGTGCCATTTAAGGGAGGGGTTTAAGATCTAAAATAGATCTAAGTGCATACAGTGGGGCAAAAAGTATTTAGACAGCCACCAGTTGTGCAAGTTCTCCCACTTAAAAAAATGAGAGAAGCCTGTAATGTTCATCATAGATACACTTCAACTATGAGAGATCCAGAATTTTTTTTTTTTTTTTTTTGATGATTTTTAAATAATTAATTTGCAAATTATGGTGGAAAATAAGTATTTGGTCAGCTACAAAAAAGCAAGATTTCTGGCTCTCACAGACCTGTAACTTCTTTAAGAGGCTCCTCCGTCCTCCACTCGTTACCTGTTTTAATGGCACCTGTTTGAACAGGTCAAGACCAAAGAGCTGTCAAAGGACACCAGAAACAAAATTGTAGACCTGCACCAGGCTGGGAAGACTGAATCTGCAATAGGTAAGCAGCTTGGTGTGAAGAAATCAACTGTGGGAGCAATTATTAGAAAATGGAAGACATACAAGACCACTGATAATCTCCCTCAATCTGGGGCTCCACGCAAGATCTCACCCCGTGGGGTCAAAATGCTCACAAGAACGGTGAGCAAAAATCCCAGAACCACATGGGGGGATCTAGTGAATGACCTGCAGAGAGCTGGGACCAAAGTAACAAAGGCTACCATCAGTAACTCACTATGCCACCAGTGACTCAAATCCTGCAGTGCCAGACGTGCCCCCCTGCTTAAGCCAGTACATGTCTGAGCTAGGGGTGTGCGATATTTTCTGGGATTTTCTCGATAACGATAATTAGATGTTATTGTGCTGGTACCTTGGCAGGTTTAGGACTGCCATGGTCAGCTGACTCCTAAAGTTTATGATATTCTTCATATTCTGTGTGGTGGTCAGTTCACAGAAGTGACAGAAATCATCTTTTTTACCTAGATAAATAATTTTTTTACATAGTTTGTGTCAATTTCATAAATGTAATAAAAAGGTATTATAATAAGACACAATAGGGCTGTTACCAATCAAATTAAATAAGTATCAACAAAATTAATCTTTGCAGTGCAGAGGAAACACAGAAGCTGCATCTGAAGTGGCATTTAGATCATTTACACAGACTGTTTGATAATTTACACAGCTCAGAAGTGACAAATTATTATTAATAAATAATGTTTTGATGTTTAATTTTTTTTAAATAATAATGATATTTGAAGTTATTTAAAACATGAAGATACTTTAACTGTGAAATTAAAATTGCCAGTAGGTGGCAACAAGTCACGTTAAATGAGTGAGTCATTGAGATTCAAACGATTCATTCAAACAGCTGATTCATTCAAGGAACAAAGCATTTAACTATCTTAATCTATCTTAGTCATTGAATCATTGATTCAATTGATTTGTTCAAAAAGCTCATTCCTTCAGTGAAAACACAGATGTGTTTTGCTCAGAGACGCAGAGACAGTGCTGTGTCTTTGTTTTGAACTATTTTTCGGTGGCAAAATAGAGCAAAAACCGGCAATATGGAAGTCTAAACTGTAAATCACTTAATATTAACTTCTTGTTTAGTAAACTTGCATAAAATCAATGTCACATTTGAAAAAAACTACAATCTTTGTGTGAGATCTTATTAACTATATTATTTGATATAAGTATAGCACGCAGTGAAACCGTGTACTCTAATGCGCACCCGCACTAGTCTAATCAACAAAACTACATCACGTAGTGTGTGCGTGCACTCTCTGGGTGTGTGTGAGGGATATACTCGATAATGTCAGAATGTACATTGTTAAAACAACAATTACAATATTATCGCAGACGATATATATCGCACACCCCTAGTCCGGGCCCGTCTGAAATTTGTTAGAGAGCATTTGGATGATCCAGAAGAGGATTGGGAGAATGTCATATGGTCAGATGAAACCAAAATAGAACTTTTTGGTAAAAACTCAACTTGTCGTGTTTGGAGAAGAAAGAATGCTGAGTTGCATCTAAAGAACACCATACCTACTGTGAAGCATGGGGGTGGAAACATCATGCTTTGGGGCTGTTTTTCTGCAAAGGGACCAGGATGACTGATCCGTGTAAAAGAAAGAATGAATGGGGCCATGCATCATGAGATTTTGAGTAAAACCTCCTTCCGTCAGCAAGGGCATTGAAGATCAAACGTGGCTGGGTCTTTCAGCATGACAATGATCCCAAACACACCGCCCGGGCAATGAAGGAGTGGCTTCGTAAGAAACATTTCAAGGTCCTGGAGCAGCCTAGCCAGTCTCCAGATCCAAATCTTTGTGTACCTATGAGGAAAATTACAGGCCTCACTCATCTTTTTAAGTGGGAGACCTTGCACAATCGGTGGCTGACTAAATTCTTTTTTGCCCCACTGTATGTCATCTTGTGTCTGAGGGGAAAGTCAACACTATATTGGCTGTATTGTGCCATTAAAGGTGGTATTTATTTGCAGAAGTGCTCTGGGATTGGTATTTTCATGTCACCGTCTATAAAACACGGTTGAATTACTTCTTTTAGAGATTAATGATTGTCCTCTGGTTTAATCTGACTGGATGGTCTGACATTGTGTGGCTTTGTGAAGCAGTTGTTTATTGAAACGGGAATGATCTGATCACACTTCCATTACAGAACATGTCATCTTGATAAATGGGATTCACTCTGGAGTGACATGTGCTCTGTGTGTTCTTAATAGGAGAGAGATTGTGAGGTCAGTGCTTGATTTACAGCGATTTTAACACTCATTTTTTATTATATAAGGAAAGTTAGTTTGCATTTGTGAGCAGTTGGCCTCTAAACAGTTTATGCACCCAGATTTATGTACTTGAATTATTTTTAATGTTTACAATGCAATATATTTTAATGTTTATGAATTTTATTAAGAATACTTAAATAAATTTCAAGTATATTTTTTAAGTATACTTTATGTAGTAAGTATGCTAATATCAATGTACTAGTTGTATACTTAAGTGTGTTATTTCAGTACTATTTGGGGCAAAACTGGCCCACTTTTTAATGTATGAAATATATTTTTAAGTGTGACCAGTCAACTTTGAGTACACAACAAGTTTACAACTATATTTTGTGTTTACTGCAATTATGCTACAAGTGAACTTATAGGTATACTGATAGTTTACTTACTTTTAGCATTTTTTTGTTTGTTTTTTGTTTTGTTTATGAAAGTACACTTTGATGTGTTTATTATTTTTATACTGCAAGTATACATTCTTTTATAAATCAATATTTTCAAACAAATTTATTGTATTGGATGCCAAAACAATCTTAAATCTTAAATAATCTTAAATAATAAAATGATGTATTAAAAATAAAAGTATTTGATAGGCTACTCAATCAAAAGAGTCAACACAACTACAAGCCAAGTATGCTTAGAATACTTAATTATTCTTTTAAGAATCTCGATCAAAAGATTGAGTATTGGCCAAATATACTTCAGTATTCTGTCAGTATAAGTCCGTATAAGTCAAATATAAGTTCAGTTTCATTATATTTCTGAGAAGTACATAAAAAGTAGACTGAAAGTATACGTTCTGATTTTTAGTAATAGCACACTTGAATAAACTTTTTTGTATGGGAATTCCGAGATGCTCCCAATGGAGACAGCTTTCTGGGCTCTAACAACATTTTCCATCAACAAAACAATTACAATCCACAACTGATTATCTTCATTCAGTCTTCCACCAGTGTTCACTGGCACCTCACTAAAGGCGGATTACATTTTATAATAAAGCAGAGCTGTAGCTCCTGTTGAGAGTTTGACTGTGCGCTGGTCTCCAGAAGTCGTCAACAAATCCTGTATCAGTGATGTTCTTTTTATCTCTTACTGTCTTCATTGTGTCGCAAAGCTACATCCTGTTAGAACCCACTGTCATCTAGTTCTCTAATTAGGGAGTAAAACATACACTCGCAAACTCCTGCTGTTTGAACGCAGAAATAACAGTAGTCTCAGAAGTATCTGCTTTTCTGGGGTTCACAATCTGCTTTGGTTTAAAGCCATTTATGCATCACATCTCGCATGCGCATGACTTGACAATTTTAACAAATTTGTGTATTTGTAGTTTACACAGAGACAATGTATAATTCAAAAACTTGCATTTTAAAACACGTTTTCAAATGTTACAGTTTCAGGCCCCCAAACGCCATTGTGATATAAATGAACGGCCAAAACGCATAAAGTTTTACATTTTTAGTTGAAAACGGTGTTGTGTAAATGGCCCCTTAAGACTTTTTTTATTGAAAACACAATTAAAAGAAGCTGAATCAGGGTATCAGTGCTCTTGCATGTTTGTAAAAGAGGGAGTCTGTACATCTGCTTTAGAATTTTCCTCAAGCCAGTCACTGTTAATGTCCCAGTGGAGAGCTGCTGTAATCCAGCAGGAATGATTATAAAGAGACAGAAGATCTGACAGCAGTTCAGTGCAGCGTTTCTCTCACACGTCTTAATAATGAAAGCACTTCTTGACAGATAAAAACACAAATCCAGATGTTGCTTTCAGCACAGCGATGTCGCACAAGCAGTTTTTTTTATTATTAGTTTTTTTTTTTATGGGTAACAGGAAAACAATATGGATTTCCTTCACACCTCAGTGAAATATTACAAATATCTCAAAAAGACAAGCAGGGAGAGGCCAACATGTGCAGTAATAGGACATTTTCAATAGATTTTTTTGCAGCCAAGACTTTAAGGTATGTTCTTATAAAAAAGTTGACTTTCAACTATAAATCTATACCCTGAGAAATATTCACTGGCGGAAAAAGTGACAACTCCACTATATTTAAAAATATATATACAGGTCCTTCTCAAAAAATTAGCATATTGTGATAAAAGTTCATTATTTTCCATAATGTAATGATAAAATTAAAATTTCATATATTTTAGATTCATTGCACACCAACTGAAATATTTCAGGTCTTTTATTGTTTTAATACTGATGATTTTGGCATACAGCTCATGAAAACCTCAAAAAAAATCTAAAAAATTAGCATATCATGAAAAGGTTCTCTAAACGAGCTATTAACCTAATCATCTGAATCAACTAATTAACTCTAAACACCTGCAAAAGATTCCTGAGGCTTTTAAAAACTCCCAGCCTGGTTCATTACTCAAAACCGCAATCATGGGTAAGACTGCCGACCTGACTGCTGTCCAGAAGGCCATCATTGACACCCTCAAGCGAGAGGGTAAGACACAGAAAGAAATTTCTGAACAAATAGGCTGTTCCCAGAGTGCTGTATCAAGGCACCTTAGTGGGAAGTCTGTGGGAAGGAAAAAGTGTGGCAAAAAACGCTGCACAACGAGAAGAGGTGACCGGACCCTGAGGAAGATTGTGGAGAAGGACCGATTCCAGACCTTGGGGGACCTGCGGAAGCAGTGGACTGAGTCTGGAGTAGAAACATCCAGAGCCACCGTGCACAGGCGTGTGCAGGAAATGGGCTACAGGTGCTGCATTCCCCAGGTCAAGCCACTTTTAACCAGAAACAGCGGCAGAAGCGCCTGACCTGGGCTAAAGAGAAGCAGCACTGGACTGTCGCTCAAATTTTGCATGTCATTCGAAATCAAGGTGCCAGAGTCAGGAAGACTGGGGAGAAGGAAATGCCAAAATGCCTGAAGTCCAGTGTCAAGTACCCACAGTCAGTGATGGTCTGGGGTGCCATGTCAGCTGCTGGTGTTGGTCCAGTGTGTTTTATCAAGGGCAGGGTCAATGCAGCTAGCTATCAGGAGATTTTGAGCACTTCATGCTTCCATCTGCTGAAAAGCTTTATGGAGATGAAGATTTTGTTTTTCAGCACGACCTGGCACCTGCTCACAGTGCCAAAACCACTGGTAAATGGTTTACTGACCATGGTATTACTGTGCTCAATTGGCCTGCCAACTCTCCTGACCTGAACCCCATAGAGAATCTGTGGGATATTGTGAAGAGAAAGTTGAGAGTCGCAAGACCCAACACTCTGGATGAGTTTAAGGCCGCTATCGAAGCATCCTGGGCCTCCATAACACCTCAGCAGTGCCACAGGGTGATTGCCTCCATGCCACGCCGCATTGAAGCAGTCATTTCTGCAAAAGGATTCCCTACCAAGTATTGAGTTCATAACTGAACATAATTATTTGAAGGTTGACTTTTTTTGTATTAAAAACACTTTTCTTTTATTGGTCGGATGAAATATGCTAATTTTTTTAGATAGGAATTTTGGGTTTTCATGAACTGTATGCCAAAATCATCAGTATTAAAACAATAAAAGGCCTGAAATATTTCAGTTGGTGTGCAATGAATCTAAAATATATTAAATTTTAATTTTATCATTACATTATGGAAAATAATGAACTTTTATCACAATATACTCATTTTTTGAGAAGGACCTGTACATTAGACATTCCACCAGAGCCAGTTATCAGTAAACATGTTCAATGTATGGAAAAGAACAGATTTGACATTTTGATAATAACTAACTTTAATTTTCCACAGAAAAAAGGCCTTTATAAAGGTCATTATTACTTTTTTGTTTACCTTTTTTTTTAACAATCATGCAACAATTTTGTTCAAGTTCAAAATCCACTTGGCTCAAAATTCTGAGGGAGCACATGCAGTTTGAATGGCATGATGCATTTAATAAACAACAACAGTCCCTGACATTCCCATAATGACTGTTTTTGATCAAACTGGACTTATTAGACATGCTTTTAACAATCTTTGTGTCTGAACGACATTTAAATGACTCACTTCCTCTCAGTAGCGAATGAGGTCTGTCTTTCTGATTACAGTTTGTTTCTGATCATAAACATTTGTTGAGACTTTCAGGGCTGAAGTGCCGGCTGTCATTACACAGATCTCTTTCTCTCTCTCTGAAACCTTCTGAGAGCTCTTCTGTCTAGTGAGGTGTGTTAATCTTGAGATGAAAGATGTTCTGTAATTGCCTCACGCTTTCTTTTCCCTGAAAGATGCTGCTGTTCTTCAGCACTGAAGATCACAGCAATATTGAACCTCTTGTGTCACTCTAGTAAAATAATTACTTTGCTGGGAAGCATTGCGTTATTATGCTCAAAAATAGAATATTCAAATAGCGTCACAACTTTATGTACAATTACTTATAAAGCATCTGAATAAGCATCAAGCATCCAGCTGTCATCCTGAAATAATTGGGGAATTAGCAATATATCTATATTGCTGCACTTGGGTGTCTAGTACTAATTTTCAATCTGTTTGGACTTTGCAGAAGATGGAACCATACAAAGAGGAGGAGAGTCAGAATCAGAGAAAGAGTTTGACCCTTTCACCAGAAAACAAGAGCCCCCAACTGATATCCAGCAGCTCACAACAGATGCCGTACCAATCCTCCCCAACCTAAGACTGCTTAAACTCCACTCAGCTCTGCTGACCAAGAGCTTCGTGGGAGATCAGCAGTTTTTTAAAGAGGCACCACACACCGTGCCAACAGTCTCTACCTCTACATCTAACACTGAACATTCACTTCTAGTGCCTCAGGAGGATTCAGCAGTCTTCTCTGACCTTGCGACCACATTGACCACGACTACGGCAACATCTGTAGAACAAAGAAGACCCAGCAAAAGCCGTAGTAGAACATCAGAGAAGATAGTAGTCACCTCTCAACCTCTTACAAACCCCACTGTTCCAACCAGCACTCCCACAAGCACCAGTCAAATAACAACTCTCATCACAACAACAAGTGAAACGTTTGACAGTGAAACTACTTTGCCACCACTGTTTCTGTCAACTTCACCTAAGAAAGATCCACAAAGGCCGGAAGGGAAAACCACATCAGGATACTCCTCTGAGACATATTCAGGTACATGGATGGATGGATATATATATATATATATATATATATATATATATATATATATATATATATATATATATATATATATATATATATATATATATATATACATATATTGATAGTCTGCATAATTTAGATCCTTATCAATTTGCTTACAATGAAAATGGGAGTACAGAGGATACTTTGAATATTACAACACTTTTTATCTTAAAACACCTTGACAATTCTACAGCTTATGTTTGATGTTTATGGATTTTAGTACAGCATTTAACACCATACTTCCACATATTTTGTTAAATATGCTAAAAGAGATGAAAGTTAGTCCATGGTATTATGCATTTCTTATTGGAAAACAACAGCAGGAGAAAATTCTCTATTCTAAAATCCTTCTATTTATACTGTTCACACGTGATTGTAGGAATCAGCATATAAACAATTATATTATTACATTTTCAGACAATACAGCCATACTTAGTTTATTGACAAAAGACTCGGACATTGTTATTTATAAATCAGAGATAGAAGTGATTGTGCAGTGGTGTAAGGAACCTGAGGTTTGTGAGTGATCATAGCCGAGTGTCAGTTTATGAGAAGGTAAGGTTACCTGTAAGTTGGTCCGGTTACAACATATAAGTAGGCATTTACTTTGATTCTCAGCTACAATGGGGTCATGAAGAGCTAGTCAGCACTTGCACTTCTTGCAAAGGCTCAGGGTCTATGGGGTGGATAAAAGTATTATCTTACTGTTTTATAGATCAGCTATTAAATCTATTATATATGTTATGGTTTAACAATATGGTTTGGTACTCTGTCCATTAAATTTTAGGCCACAACTTAAATTATTAGAATTATTGGTGGTCCAAGCCATATTCTTCATAATGAGTATGAGCTGATGCCCTCGTACAGGAGATACAGGGTACCAATCTGTAAATTGAATAGGTATACATTCTCTCTTAATTCCACTGTCAAATAAATGATTAAATAATAAGGAATGATCTTTGTGTGTGGGTGAGGGTAAATGGGAAATGTGTTGGATATTGTCATGTCTTAAAGGTGCCCTAGAATGAAAAATTGAATTAACCATGGCATAGTTGAATAACAAGAGTTCAGTACATGGACATCACATACAGAGAGTCTCAAACACCATTGCTTCCTCCTTCATATGTAAATCTCGTTTGAGAAAAACAACACGGAAAAACAGGCGAATCTCAACATAACTACAACCGTGACACAACAGTCGGGATCATTAATATGTATGCCCCTAACATTTGCATATGCCAGCACATGTAAGGCCAAGCGGAACTGCACAGCCGAATCATCGGGAGTTCTGCAAAAACAGACCATTTCATTCTAGGGCCAATTTCTAGGGTTGTAAATGGACCAACTGTATCTGGACAATTTTTGCCCCTAAGTAAGTCAGATACCCTCTATGTAGATATCAGAGAACAATTTAAAATATTGTTTAAAATCATTCTAGGGCACCTTTAAGGGTCAGTATAGTGTAATATTAGTATTGTGTAATGATTAATGTGTAATGCATTAGTATTGTGTAATGCATTGATTTGTGTTGTATGAGTGAAGTGTATTGGTTTAGTTAATTGTTGTATGTTGACTTGCTCTCTCGATTGACCAAGACAAATTTCTCCTAAGGGAGATAATAAAGGATCTATCATCTATCTATCTATCTATCTATCTATCTATCTATCTATCTATCTATCTATCTATCTATCTATCTATCTATCTATCTATCTATCTATCTATCTATCTATCTATCTATCTATCTATCTATCTATCTGTCTGTCTGTCTGTCTGTCTGTCTGTCTGTCTGTCTGTCTGTCTGTCTGTCTGTCTGTCTGTCTGTCTGTCTGTCTGTCTGTCTGTCAGTCTGTCTGTAGATAGATAGATAGATAGATAGATAGATAGATAGATAGATAGATAGATAGATAGATAGATAGATTAGATAGATAGATATGGATGGACGGATGGATGGATGAATGCATATATATGGACAGACGGATGGATGGATGGATGGATGGATGCATGTACATTTACAACCCCAAATCAGAAAAAGTTAGGACAGCAAAAACGCAAAAAAAAAAGAAGTGATTTCTAAATTTACTTTGACTTGTATTTCATTGCAGACAATATGAACAAAAATATTTCATGTTTTGTCTGGTCAACTTCATGTCATTTGTAAATATGCATAATTTCCTGTCATTCAGACCTGCAACACATTTTAAAAAAAGTTGGGACAGTAAAGCATTTACCACTTTGTAATGTTGCCATTCCTTTTCACAACACTTAAAAAACGTTTAGGGACTGAAGACACCAAGTGATGAAGTGTTTCAGGTGTAATTTTGTCCCATTCTTCCTGCAAACAAGTCTTAAGGTGGGCAACAGTACGGGGTCTTCGTTGTCGCATTTTGCGCTTCAAAATGCACCACACATTCTCTATTGGAGACAGGTCGGGACTGCAGGCAGGCCAGTCAAGTACCCGTACCCTCTTCCTCCACAGCCAGGACTTTGTAATGTGTGCAGAATGTGGTTTTGCATTGTCTTGTTGAAATATGCATGGACGTCCCTGGAAAAGATGTCTTCTTGAAGGCAGGATATTATGCTCCAAAATCTCTATGTACTTTTCAGCGTTAATGGTGCCTTCACAGAAGTGCAAGTTAACTTTGTCAAGGGAACTGACACAACCCCATACCATGACAGACCCTGGCTTTTGGACTTGTTGCTGGTAACAGTCTGGATGATCCTTTTCTTCTTTGGTCCGGAGCACACGGCATCCATTCCTGCCAAAAAATACCTGAAATACTGATTCATCTGACCACAGTACACGATTCCACTGTGTGATGGTCCATCCCAGATGCCTCCGAGCCCAGAGAAGTCGACGGCGCTTCTGGACACTGTTAACATAGGGCTTCCTTTTGGCACAGTACAGTTTTAACTGGCATTTGTGGATGTAACTACGTATTGTAGTACTTGACAAAGGTTTGCCAAAGTAGTCCTGAGCCCATGTGGTGATATCGCTTATAGATGAATGACGATTCTTGATGCAGTGCCGCCTGAGGGATCGGAGATCACGGTTGTTCAGCTTAGGCTTGCGCCCTTGTCCTTTACGCACTGAAATTCCTCCAGATTCCTTGAATCTTTCAATTATGTTATGCACTGTTGAATGTGAAATATCCAAATCTCTTCCTATCTTTCTTTGAGGAACATTGTTTTTAAACATTTCAATAATTTTCTCACGTATTTGTTGGCAAACTGGCGATCCTCTGCCCATCTTTGCTCCTAAAGGATTAGACCTTTCTTGGATGCTGCTTTTGTACCAAATCATAATTACAATCACCTGTTGACATCACCAGTTTCAAATCACATCATTATTTAACCATTTTACCTCATTACTAGCCCTAAATTGCTCCTGTCCCAGCTTGTCTGCAATGAAATACAAGTCAAAGTAAATTTAGAAATCACTACTTTCTTTTTTTATTTGCGTTTTCCATACTGTCCCAACTTTTTCTGATTTGGGGTTGTATATGGACGGATATATATGGACAGATAGATGGATGTATAAATGCATAAATGGATGGATGCATATATATGGATGGATGGATGGACGTATGGATGGATATTTATGGACAGATGGATGGATGGATGCATATACTCTATATGAATAGATGGATATGAAAGAATAGATAGATAGATCTTTAAAGCAATGTATTGAACTGACATTGCAAATGCGTCAGAGATAATGAAGGGATTTTGTACAACCAACCAAACATAAAACCGCTGTAAAAGGGGTGACTGTTTAAAATGATGCTTGTTTCTCTCACTCTGTCTTTCTTTTTCCAGCTCACTGCGATATGAACTTCACAGAAGCTGAGGGTTATATAGAGCTCCCTCTGGATGTCTCATTTGATTCCCACATGCATTGCACCTGCCTGGTTACGGTATATCTGGGTTATGGTGTTGAGATTCAGGTCAGTACTTTTTCATCCAAAGCTTTTATCATATGCAGATTAGGAGAAGCGTCTCTCTCACACATCTTTGTCTCAAGGGCAACAGAGTGTCATTTCCATCTCCTCTACACTTAACATTGAAATTTCATAAGTGTACACACAGATATTAAAAAGTCCTGGCCTGTCTCTGCAGGCTCACTATCACAAGATATTTCTCTTCTGTGCATGCATATCTACATGGTTATGAAACAAATATTTGACTTCTTAAATTGCAAGGATGGTTTGAGTTGCCTGACAACTGCAAACACGGAACTGCAATCACGATCAAATTGCTATAGATAAGATGGACAGCATTTGAGTGTGTGCCAAAGATATAAATATCTTACAAATATCTTATAAATATCTTATCTTATCGTACAGCGTATCTGGAAAGTATCCACAACGCTTCACTTTTTTTTTCTCCAAATTTTGTTATGTTACAGCCTTATTCCAAAATGGATTAAATTCATTATTTTCCTATTTTCTACAAACAATACCACATAATGACAACATGAATGTTGTTTGAAATCTTTGCAAATTTATAAGAAGAAAAAAAATTATTGTACGTAAGTATTCACAGCCTTTGCCATGATCCATAATTGAGCTCAGGTGCATCCTGTTTCCACTGATCATCCTTGAAATGTTTCTACAACTTGATCAGAGTCCACCTTTGGTAAATTCCGTTGATTGGACATGGTTTGGAAAGGCACACAACTGTCTATATAAGGTCCCACCATAAGGTCCCACAGTTAATGGTGCATGTCAGAGTACAAACCAAGCCATGAAGTCCAAGGAATTGTCTGAAACCTTATACCTCTGAGACATGATAAAATTGAAGCATAGATCTGGGGAAGGGTACAGAATTTTTTTAACAGCAGTGAAGGTCCAAATGAGCACAGTGGCCTCCATCATCTGTAAATGGAAGCAGTTTGGAACCGCCACGACTCTTCAGCTGGCCTCCTGGCCAAACTGAGCCATCGGGGGCCTTAGTCAGGGAGGTGACCAAGAACCTACTGGTCACTCTGACAGAGCTCCAGCATTTCTATGTGGAGAGAGGAGAACCTTCCCGAAGAACAACCATCTCTGCAGCACTCCACCAATCAGGCCTGTATGGTAGAGTGGCCAGACGGAAGCCACTCCTCAGTAAAAAGGCACATGACAGCCCGCCTGGAGTTTGCCAAAAGGCACCTGAAGGACTCTCAGACCATGAGAAACAAAATTCTCTGGTCTGATGAAAATGACCTGCTGACCTGGCCTGAATAGCAAGCTTCATGTCTGGAGAAAACCAGGCACCGCTCATCACCTGGCTATCCATACAGTGATGCATGGTGGTGGCAGCATCATGCTGCAGGGATGTTTTTCAGGGAATCTAGTGAGGATCGAGGGAAAGATGAATGCAGCAATGTACAGAGACATCCTTGATGAAAACCTGCTCCAGAGTGCTCCAGAGGCGGAGGTTCATATTCCAACAGGACAATGACCCTAAACACACAACCAAGATAACAAAGGAGTGGCTACTGGACATCTCTGTGAATTTCCATGAGTGGCCCAGCCAGAGCCCAGACTTGAACTCGATTGAAAATCTCTGGAGAGATCTGAAAATGGCTGTGCACCGACGCTTCCCTTCCAACTTCATGGAGCTTGAGAGGTCCTGCAAAGAATAATTGGAGAAAATGCCCAAAAATAGGTGTAGCATTGTAGCATCATACTCAAAAAGACTTGGGGCTGTAATTGATGCCAAAGGTGCTTCAACAAAGTATTTAGCAAAGGCTAAGAATACTTACGTACAAGTGATTTTTTTTCAGTTTTTTTTTTTTTCTTATTTTTTTTAATACATTTGCAAAGATTTCAAACAAACTTCTTTCACGTTGTCATTATGGTGGATTTTTGTCTGTAGAATTTTGAGGAACATAATGAATTTAGTCCATTTTGGAATAAGGCTGTAACATGACAAAATGTGGAAAAAGTTAAGCGCTGTGAATACTTTCTGGATGCAATGTATACCTCATTATGAACACCAGAGGAAAACTAAGTGCTTTCCTAAATCGTTCTTGGAAGAAAGCACTAGTTAAAAAAAAAGGATTTACCAAATATCTTCATTACTCAAGCCAAGAGAGAACAAACCGTTAATTTTGAGCAAATGAAGCACCACAGACACTTCGTTTCATGCAATCAGCTGGAACTTGTTATCGTTCCTGTCAGCCGTCCAACTCGATACGGTTCGATCGACTGCACTGAAATTTCTCAGACCTCTAATTTTGGATTGATCAGAACAGAGAGAAGCGGATTTAAAAACTGATTGTGAGGAGACAGAACATTGCACGTAAAAGTTTTAGAGACATGCAGACAGATGCTGCCAACTCTCTCTCAGGCATTAATAAAGGCCTCCAGTCTGAAGTTGTGAAAGTGTCCGTATGGAGCTCCAGGAGGATAGTCATGTTCGTGTTTCAGTGTGTTTGACTGCAGCACAGCTGCTCTGTCATATACTAAACATAATTTCCCTCTAAAAAGGCCCTACAGTAGATCGGTTATGTTTGTTTTCTTTAAGGAATGAGATGAGTCAAAGATGTAATGTTTACTTTACTTTTTTGACATTTTAGATGTGATGTTTCATCAACTAATTGTCTGTTTCTTTTTGGATTTCCTGCAAAAACAAGACTTTAAAAAATAAATAAAATGATTGCTCTTTCCTGACATTTGTCACTCTCCAGGTGGCCAATTTAAAGCCAGTGGTTGTAAAATGTGCATGCTCTGGAGGGAGATGCTAAGGGCTGCACACTGGCCACATGTTTGTTTAAATACTGATCTATTTCTCTGCAGAGTTTTATAATTATGTTTTGGATAGTGACTGTTTAGAGCATGAGTTTCAAATATGCAGCCCACAACAGTGTCCAATCCGGCCCAAGGGATGATTTGAACAATAATAGAGAATAGAGATGCACTGGTCGACCAGCCATAAATCGTAATGGTTGTAAGTTTGATTTTGGCAGATCTCTTTTCAACAAAATGCTTTGAAATCATTACCCAAAATGTCATTTGTGTGTTGATATTACAAAGTCTGTAAACAGGACATTAACACGGGCCAGCCAGGGCACGCTGAAGACGGATGCAAAGAGGAGAACACTGATGCACCAGCAGAGCAAAAACTGTACCAGGCAGAGAAAGCTCACTGTTCATGAAATATATGAAGAAAAATATAAGAAATTTTTCCGGTTATGCATATGTGGGGTAACACAGTGCTGTTTTATCATATTAGATACATTTGAGTGTGTTGAAAGTTATGTTATAATGCTACTCTGTGCATTCGCTCAGCGGCTACTATGAGACACTTGTTGCACACTGCAAGATCGATATTAGGCATGGTAAAACATGGTACTCACTGTAAATCAAGAAAACAAGATTTAAACAATAAGACTTACTGTGTTGAGCTATATAACAAGGATTAGTTTTCTGTCGATGAATGTATCCAAACAGTTGCTCACCTGTCTAATAAAACACATAATATATTAAAGGAACACTCCACCGTTTTTAGAAATAGGGCTTATTCAACATCTTTCCTACATTTATGTGGGCAAATGCATTATTGTCTCAGTGCATGCATTGTTTTAGTTTGGCAGGGTCACCACTAACTTAGCTTAGCATAATGAATGGAATCCTATGTTGCCAGCTAGCATGTCCGGGGTAAAAGTGATCCAAAAAAAAAAAAACACTTAATTACTTCTTGTGGTCTGCGTATTCACAACGAATACAAATAGCGATGCAGATTAAGACTAGGCGATTTCCTTGGCAGATATTATCTTGGGACTATATTATGGGGAAGCACAGGCGAAGCACTGCTACTTGGGCGCAGAGATATCATGCAACACGTGAAATTTAGTGAGTTTAGGGATTTCACGTGTTGCGCAATATCTCTGTGCCCAAGTAGCAGTGCTTCGCCTGTGCTTCACTCTAATATAGTCCCAAATTAATATCTGCCTAGGAAATCGGCATCACTATTTGAATTCGTTGTGAATACACAGGCCACAAGAAGTAATTAAGTAGAGTTTTTTTTGTTGGATCACTTTTATTTAGGACATGCTAGCTGGCAACACAGGATTCCATTCATTATGCTAAGCTAAGCTAGCGGCTACCCTGCCAAACTAAAACAATGCAGACAAAAATGCATTTGCCCACATATCTAAATGTAGGAAAGATGTTGAATAAGCCCTATTTCTAAAAACGGTGGAGTGTTCCTTTAAGTGTGCTTTGTGTTTGCATGGTTTCTACAAATAAAAAATCGAGGGTAACGGGGGTATGATGTCATTGATAGACGATGCACGGACATGGTCCGTGTCCTGGTTAAAAGTGCTTATTTCTCTGGATTTAAACATTCTTGGAAACATTTGGGATAATGTAAGTACAACAAAATATATAACATTGTTCTAGTGGTTTTTGGATATTTTAATCCAAAAATCTTACATTGTGCCTTTAAAGAGAAAAAAAACAGCAACCGGTATCAGAATTAACCATGAAAAATTATAACCGGGGCATCCCTAATACACAATATTAAATAAAACATTATTTTAAAAATGTAAGGTAACACTTTAGAATAATGGTCATTAGTTAACATTAGTTAACATGAACTAATAATGAACTGCGCTTATAAAACATTTATTTATATTTGTTAATGTTAATTTTAACATTTCCTAAGACATTATTAAAATCTTGTTAACATTAGTTAATGCACTGTGAACTAACATGAACAAACCATGAACAGCTAACTAACCAATTCACAAGATTAACGGAATGTATAGATGATATACAAAATTGGATGATCAGTAATTTCCTGTAACATAATTCAGAAAAAAACTGAATTTTTAATTATTGGACAAAAAAGCTCCATAAGTAGTGCCCTAGAACACTGTCTAACCCTCGATGGCTGCTCTGTCAAGTCCTCGTCATCAGTTAGGAACCTGGGTGTGCTCTTTGATACCAATCTTTTGTTTGAAAGCCATGTTTCTAGCATCTGTAAAACTGCATTCTACCATCTTAAAAATATATCTAAATTACGGCACATGCTAAATGCTGAACAGTTAGTACATGCGTTCATGAGCTCAAGGCTAGATTATTGTAATGCTCTACTGGGTGGTTGCCCTGCTCGCCTAATAAATAAACTCCAGCTGGTCCAAAACGCAGCAGCTCGAGTTCTTACTAGAACCAGGAAGTATGAACACATTAGCCCGGTTCTGTCAACACTGCACTGGCTCCCTATTAAACATCGCATACATTTTAAAATCTTGCTTATTACTTACAAAGCGCTAAATGGTTTATCTCCCCAGTACTTGAGCGAGCTCTTAACACATTATACTCCATCACGTCTACTGCGGTCTCTAAACTCTGACCAGCTGATAATACCTAGAATATCTAAATCTACTGCTGGTGGTCGATCCTTTTCCTATTTAGTACCTAAACTCTGGAACAGTCTTCCTAGCTTTGTTCTGGAAGCAGACACACTCTGTCAGTTTAAATCTAGACTAAAAACACATCTCTTTTCTATTGCATACACATAAAACACTTTTTCAATTAAATGATTATTAGGCTGCATTATCTAGGTCAGCTGGAACCAGGAACACTTCCCATAACACCTGATGTACTCTTTACATCATCAGAAGAATGGCATCTACGCTAATGGTAGTGTCTCTGTTTTATCCCGAGGTCTACTACAGTCAGCCGGATCCAGGCTGTATCCAGATCAGACGGTGGAACTGCACCCAGATGTGACCAACACATGACCCTGAAGTGTCTGCAGAGACCGTGTCATTTAGACTCCTCCTTAAGCTGCCTCATCGACACGGCATCCTCAATAAACCTGCCTCCGGCGTGATGAATCAGATTGTTTGAATATTCCTAGTTAATAATTCTTTAAATCGATATGTCATCCTCAAAACAACCCGTCTCCAGCGTGTTGCCGGCGATCTTCGAATATTACACTTTATTAATTGTTTAATCAATACGGCATCCTCAATAAAACCTGTCACCGGCATAATGACTCCGATATTTCAAATTATTTATTTTTAATAAGTATTGAATCGATACATCATCCTCAATAAACCCGTCTCCGGCGTGTTGCCTCGGATCTTTCGAATATTCAGATCTATTATGACCTCTGACCTGTAAAATTGCCAGAATAATAATAATACGCTGTTTGTTAATTGGCCAGAGGAGAACTGGCACCCCGACTGAGCCTGGTTTCTCCCAAGGTTTATTTTTCTCCATTAGGTCTCCTGATGGGGTTTTGGTTTCCTTGCCTCTGACTTGGCTTGCTCAGTTGGAGAAACACAATTTTTCAAATAAATTTCCAAATAAATCTAATTATTAAAGTAAATTAAACATATAGACCAAATTACTGATCTATTTACTGATCTAAAGCCCACATTTTCACTGTATGATAATCGAAATATATTCTTTTGCATTATTTTTCTGTTTAACACTGTGACGCTGCTTTGAAACAATCTGCATTGTTAAAAGCGCTATATAAATAAAGTTGACTTGACTTGACTTGACAGCTGTATTTTTATTAACAAATACAGTAGCATATGTACTGCTCATGGTTAGTTTATGTTAGTTAATACCTTTAACTAACTAATGACCATTATTCTAAAGTGTTACCAAATGTAATTTCGCTGTAAAAAGGTAGTTTTCACAGAGGAGTGTGTTCTTCTAATTTTATTAATTTGTAGTTTGTATGGTTAATATTAATGTACGCTATTTGTCAGCACACTAAGGTTTAAAAAAGTAATTCCGGCCCAATACATAATTACATTTTTCCTCTTTCGGCCCTGAACCTAAAATGAGTTGGACACCCCTGCATTATACCCATATCTGGCAAAAGAGAGAATATGCTTATCAATGACTTGAAGATAACTCCACATCAGCTACAAACATTCAAGGAACATCATGTTGCATTCTACATGTTGTCACTTCATCGTGAGTCTCTCCATCATTGTCCAACATAAAACAGGCTGAACAGTTTCATTGCCTGGTAATCATAGCTGCTAACTGGAGTTCTTGAAGCTCCGTCCCATGAGAAGCAGCTCATTTGCATTTAAAGGGACACACAAAACAAAACGTTGAGGGTGAGCAATTAAGTTACAAAAAAGTTACAATTTAAACATGCAATAAAAAATGTGGGGTATTTTGAGCTAAAACTTCACAACCACATTCAGAGAATTATTTTACATCTTGTAAAAATTGGGCAATCAACCACCCATATAATCTAGTAATTGGCCTTAACCATATGTAACAAAACTAAATGCATTTCATTAATTTATTTTTATAAAGTATTACTCTGGAAACTCATGTATATCATTAACATGCTTCCAAATGAGCAACCAGTCATTAACTACATGAGTGACTCTGATGAACAACATAAGTAGTACGACATTTATTTGTTTAATTTACTGGGGTACATTCATTCAAGAACTGTGTGGATCATGTTGTATGGTTTTGATTCACTATAAAAAATTTCAAAGAAGTCATTCTTTTAGGAATCCAAAGAGATTGAGGAATCCAAAGAGATTGAAAGTGTAGTCCAACTATGTCGCTATGTTTCACTCTGTATCTCTAAATAGTAGAGTAGGTAATCCTATCAGTATCAAACAGTATTGTTAGAGCAGGGTTTCTGCCTGAATCAGTGGAAGAATGCATGTGCAAGAACCGTTAAAGGGGACATGATACACACTGTTCCTGCCAGTCTCATGCTAATCTTGAGTACCTATAGAGTAGTATTGCATTCTTCATTCCTCTGAAGAGTCTTTAGTTTTATTATATTTATAAAAGACAGATACTCTGTACTGATTCTTTCTGAAAACAGCCAAGCTAGTGCAGGCGTGCAGTGGGTGGAGCTAAAGAGACACGAGCGCACACACACACAAAATATATCATGGCATTATCCCTAGATAACTTTCGATTCACTATACGTATGTGTTGTTTACATTATAAGCACGAAGCTCGTTGATGGGCACGCTCTTGTTCTCGCCAAAACTTTCAGAAATTTATTTCGAATCCTGAAGGAGAGTATTTGGCACAGATATACTCATGAGCATAATCCAGCTCTTTAACAGAGTAAATTAGTCAGACTGCATAAAATAGTATTAAACCCCCTCTTTAAAGAATATTAATTTATTTTAAATAATTATATGTGGAAAAAACCAACAGAGATGCATTTTCACCTTTGTTTTATGTGTTCTGTTATACTGCTTTGAATTCTGTGACAACATTTATAGCTTAAGTTTCTTTTGATCTATCAACTATTTTGGCCAATCAAGCATCTTGGTTGCGTTTGATAGGAAACAGATCCTAAAGTAAACAAATCAGCTTAACTCAAAATCCATAATACTGTACATACATGTTTGGATAATCTAATCAATGTTTGTGTGCTGATAAATAGGTGGTGGGCAGTGTTTAGTAGAGTTTTAAAGCTAATTCACGCGAGCCAATGGCAACAATCATCAGATTACAGTACGTCACTTCTCAGAGGTTTCACGACCCAACCAATGCCAACTGACACGGACAAGTGTAACACACTAATTGGACAAAACCCAACAAAGTGTATGTTGGTGTCTATCATGCGGTGTGAATTGGCCTTTAGTTGTGCTGTAATTAGAGGTACCTTGTATTCACACTGCCTTCTCTCCAGGGTCCAGAGCTCTGTCGGCTAGACCCTCATTAACTTTCCACAAACTGGTCAGCTGGAGTCCACGAAGGTCCTGTGAAAGGCCACAAATCATCAAAATTCTCAACACCATTTCATTTTAATTGCTTGTCGACCTGTTGACCGTGACGGCCCTCATATTATTCTATTCGCACTGCCCTGCTAACTTTACCCAACTCATGGGTCAGGGAGCCTCAACCGAACATCTGATGATACACTTTCAGACCCAGTTTATGGAAATGAAAGACTTTGTACTTGTTCAGTTGTATTTTGAGTTTAAGAAACTCAAATTATGGCAGAACAAATGAGCTAAAATTCACAGAAATTAGTCACTTGAACCAGGGGAGCATTTCAGGGTCTTGCTGCCACATCTGAAATGAGTTTTTCAGTCAAGGTCTCAGTTGGAGAGAATGTTGTCAGCAAATGCTAATTTCACCTCTGAAAGTGTCATAAAAGACTGTCAGGGACATTTATACCTCTCAGTGTGAGACACATCACCAAGGAAAGGAAAAAGCAATGTATTACATGCATGTGTACAAATCTAAGCAAATTTTTAACAGGTATCAGCTCCTTCACCCACTCTCAAATTAACATGTGGCTTCATTTGAACACAGAAGTGAAAAGGGTCTGTGAAAACGTTTTGACTGAAGCCATCCAGTGGTCAATAGCTAGCTATCACAAAATGATGGAAAAAAGTTGTGTCTCTTTAAATTAATTTGTATAGGCAACTGTTATCGTGCTAATCATCAGTATTAAAACAATAAAAGACCTGAAATATTTCAGTTGGTGTGCAATGAATCTAAAATATATGAAAGTTTAATTTGTATCATTACATTATGGAAAATAATGAACTTTTATCACAATATGCAATTTTTTTGAGAAGGACCTGTACAGCACAAAACAAAGCGAGCGACCATGGTCTGATTTCTGAACGAATGACTCCTTTGAGCCGGTTTATTTTTAGTGAATCAAAACAGTACGGCCAGTGTACTCAACTTACCGAACTAATTTCTTATTTTTAGCCGATTCTTTTCAGTGAATCAAAACCATACAGCACCAGTGTGGTCCGATTCCTGAATCATTTTTGAATTAATGAATGAATAAAACATTTTTGTTTATTAAGTATTTTTATTTAATATATTTCACCGCAAAATGAAAATTCTGTCATCATTTACTCACCTTCAAGTTGTTCCAAATCTGTATGCATTTCTTTCTGCTGAACACAAAAGATGTTATTTTGAAGAATGTCGGAAACCGAATGGGATTTTCTTCCATCAACTGTTTGATTATCCATATTCTTTCAAATGTATTTTCAATTGTGTCCAGGATTATTTTTTTCCCAAATATCTATTGTTCAAAAATATTGTATATCCTCAATACAAATACTAAGTAGGCCCGAGTGAATGAATGTCTGTAATACAACAAGACGAAACGTTTGTCTTTATATCTCCTGCAGACCTTCTGTATTGTCTGAAAACAAGAAAACGGTTTCTGTACTGTGAAGCTCATGAGCTACTCTCACAGAAGTTTGTAAAAACATATCAGTGTGTATATCAGTATCAGTATCAGTACCTCTGATACAACTGGACAGCTCAAGACTTCACACAAGCACAGAGCTGCACACATCGCTGGTCAATATGCTTATCTCAAGAGACACATGTGAAGAAACCGATCAGAGGCACCTCCATACACACTTCCAAATTGTGGACCCACTGAAGTGCATCTAAAACACACTTTCAGTTGAGCTGACTCTAGAAAGTATCTACACAGATGCAATCATGTAAGCCTACATTCTGATCTGATTCTGCCCTTGATGCAGGTGCTGAATGTGAGTTTGGATGACGGAATGGAGGCGGTTGTGGAGGATCTGGGTGGACCTGTGACCTCCATCTTGGCCAACAACTCAGTGTTATCCAGGGGTTTGGTGATACGGAGTTCTAGTAACCAGATTTCAGTGCGGTTCCGCAGTGAATGGCCCGCTCGGCCTGGCTTATTGCTACTGAGGTATAGAGGTACGTCTCGCTGTTGTGATACCTTCCTCATTTTTGTGCTAATAGTTTAATAATTTGCCTTCATATTACTATATAATATTTGCTACAGGTTTGTGTACAGAACATTAAACAAATATTAGTATTGATTGGTTTACTTTAGTATAATGTCATGGAAATAAGCCCCAGGAATAAAACACATCTCATGCTGGAGTCCTTCAGGGGTTTGATACTGATGGTACTCTGTCCTCAGTGTAAACATGTTGAGGTTGTTTTCAAGAGGAGAGACAGCGGCTGTCTGTCTGAGATGTTTTGTGCGTGTGTGTGTGTGTGTGTGTGTGTGTGTGTGTGTCTGCATGGGCAAATGCACACAAGACATTTATTTTCAGGCAGACAGCTCATTCAGAGAGACAGTATTGTTATGTGGGCAGCACTCAGAGACATCACTATCAGCGAGACATCTTTCACGGAAGCAGCCTGTCTAGAGATACAAGCAAAGACAGGTCTTATGTACTGTTGAACATTATGGGCCCTATCATACACCCGGCGCAATGCAACGGCAGGCGCGACCAAAGTGTTTTTTGCTAAGTCCGACGCAGTTATCATTTTCACGTCCAGCACCACGTTGTTTTAATAACAAATGCACTCGTGCCCCTCTGTTCACCCACATGAAAAAATACTGTAGTATACTATAGTATATTATAGTAAAATTAGAGTAAAATTACTCTAGTAAATACTATAGTGTTTTTGAACCATACTATAGTAAATACTATACTATATATAGTATATATACTATAGTATATACTCTAGTACTACACTTTGTTAATTTACATGTAGTATATTTACTATAGTACGGTTCAAAAACACTATAGCATTTACTAGAGTAATTTTACTATAATATACTATAGTATTTTTTCATGAGGGCACCCATGGGCATGCTGGTTTGAAAACGAGGTGTGTTCAGGCGCATTGTTGGTGCGTTGCTATTTTCAGGCAAATGACATAGACTGCGCCATTGACCAACAAAAACCTTGTCTAAAGTTAATAGCACAGTATTTTTTGTGTTATTTAAAGAGCGTGCATTAGTATTATGCGCCTATAGGCGGGTGCACAACGTCCGTACTTATTACACACACAGGGACGCGCAGCAGCACACAAACATAAACATAAAAGGATTCCTCTCTGGATAATTGCTCAGACCTTTCACCATGTAAATAGCTAATCCAACATTGGAATCACCCTCATATAGTTCTTTTCTTCATTAAAATCAAGCATGTTCAATGATTGTATTTTAAGGGACACATTTGTGTGCATTTTGTTTTGTGATTTCACCAGGAATAGAGTCCCCACAACGGCATTAAGCGATAGATTGATGCGCTTGTCTTTGTGAAGACTACACAAGCCAAAAGAGAACGTAAACCCCGCCTACTGTCATTTGATTGGCCATCTCAATCATTTTGACATTGACGAGCGCTGTTAGACCGCTGAGGCAGACCAGGCTAAAAATTTAACTTTAAAACCTTTTTGTCATCTTAACATACAGAGTAACTGCGTAATGGCAATTTGGCCATTTCTAATTATTGGGGGGGACTTGTCATACCCATGACTCATTAAGAGACTAGGTACAACCCTTGCCTTGGCGCAAGGCTTTTCTACTGCTAAACTAGAAAAGTGATTCTGACATGCACTATGCATAAGGCCAGACCATGATCAGACCAGATCTAGATTGTTAAAATAGGGGCCCTTGCAGTAGATACAAAATCTTAGCCTGTTATAAAATATTAATATATATATATATATATTTATATATATATATATATATATATATATATATTTTATTTATATATATATATATATATATATATATATATATATATGTATATATATGTTATATATATATATATATATATATATATATATATATATATATATATATATATATATATATATATATATATTCTGACCCAAGACTATATATAAACTATATCTAAGATAAAATCCGAAATCCCAGCATCCTCTGGGTTTGGCAGGCACCATCGATGGAAATGCTGGCCAAAGGCCTGTTGAGTATAAATGCATTTAAAAGCACACATGAACTCCTCTCCTGCTGCTTAACCGAGATCAATAGTGTTTCTCCCGGAGAGAGATTAAATGAGAGCGAGCTATAATGCATCACTGTGCTCTATTGATATTTATGCGCTAGGGTTAAATGCTCTGTTCAGATGGTCAAGGGCTCAATAAAGGCAGAGAGATGCAGCTCAGAGGCCATGAAGAGCACTCGCAAAAGCGGTTAAATGAATGAACCATTCAGCATATGATGACCTCCCCATGATATGATGCTCTTCGGCCAGTATTTTACACACAACATCTAGCAGAATGAAGCAATTAAGGGGTGAATTTACTAAACAGCATGTGGTATTTCAATGCAAAAATATACTAAACTAATTAGTGTGCTTGCTGTTGAAATAGTGCTGGAATATATATTATGATTGTCCTTATTTTCAGTGCAGACACCCCTGTTTCTATGCAAATTAGGCTTGTTTTAGATTAGATTAGTGATGTTCAGATATTATTACAGTAAATGCTTATACTAATTCTTTGATAGATCTTTTTGATATTTGTTACTTTTAAAGGTACACTATGCAACTTTTCCGTCCACTAGAGGGCGCCTATTTAAAACAAAGGCATAGTTTGATGACACCAAGTTTGAGCGCATAATCTTGGGACATGTGGTCTTCACCTCACAGCCGGTGAAAAAGAATCGGGAAAGGATTCGGCCAGAAATCATGTTCATGGATGCGGTTATTAATGTTACTGTAGTATGAAGCAGAGCAGGGGTGAGTGCTGTGGAGCTGAGTAAGGCCGCTGGAGAGATTGTTTGACAAAACACACGGCTCGCAAGCAGCGGGACTTTTATTATGACGGGACACAGTCACCTGCGCAATCTCCGCTTTTCCGGTCATGAGTATGAAGAAACGCTAGCCTGACGTGGTCATACTCAATTCTAGTCAGAATATGAGTCTGATACCGCTCCATTGGAGTATGAGGTCTCTGCGGAACAAGAGTGGGTGTTTCTAAATTAGTGGGTGTTTTCAAACTGATGGGTGTTTATAAATCACGCAATGAAAATGATTCCCTTCACCCGACCCACCTAAACCCTACCCACACTGTGACGTGGGCAAATCAGGTAACACAGTTGAAACGCCCTCTGTTTTGCCAACCAAACCAATCAGAGAACCCACGGAGCTATTGGGATTGTCTTGGGCTATAGTTTTGAGTAGCAAATGTCGCGACATTGAACTCAACCCTGTCTGCACGTGCACTGGATTAAGTGTAAAGCGATCTTTCCAGTGTTGTTCATCATCGTCTAAAGCCCGCCCTGATAATTTCATTGGACCATTGGATAATAACTCCTCTATGGATCGAGTCCAGACCCGAATTGCCCAGCAAAAAATGTTTTTTGGATATTTGACTGCAACGCCATTATTTTACATACATTTTAACATATTTATACTAAACATTTGGGATCGATTGTAAGAACTCAACTGAAAAGATATATAACACTGGCCTGGTGGTTTTTTGGATATTTTACTGCAAAAATCCTACATTACCTTTAAGCAAATGCATAAGAAAAAATACATACATTTTTTTAATATATTTATATTTATTTATTTTTTAGCAAAAATAATAGTTTTTGATTATATACTTTTATATACTTTTGTACTTAAATAATGATCCATTATGTTCTTTTTTAAAGTCCCTGTAAAGGCAATTCTGATATTTGTTTCTAAACACATTAGAAATGTTAGAAATGTATTGTTGAAACACATTACAAAGACTGTGAACTATGTAGTACTGAATTCAGAAGTTAGACCGTTAAGAAGTTTTTCACCATTGCTGTGTTCTGGATTTTTTGGGCGGGGTTAAAACGGTGGCTCGATGACGCACTGGAGCCCTTTGGCATGTGGCCCCTCCTCAATAACTAGAGCACATTCGCAATTTCGCATCAGTTCACCCGCTAGATTGCGAGTTACTGTCAGTACCATTAGTTACTACAGCCTACAACTTACAAAACAGCCAACAACAAATGGACTAATTTTGTGAACAGCTACCTTGATGGAGTGCTGACGATCACCACCAACACCTGCCTCTGCAGTGTCTTTACACCGGATAGTTTTACAAACTTTCATCGGCAACAACTGGGATTCACTGATAATCCGCTGCAGAATGGGGCCGAACCGACTATCTCCCACCCCGACCTTCATCCTCCCGTCCTGCCGACATCTGGCGCCGTCGTGACTCGTGAGCTGTACTTGAGTGTTGTTGGCTTGTGTGTTTACTGCCGCTTTCCCGCGAGTGGGTGTGGTTTCGGCGCTGATCAACGGGCACGCCCCCAGCGTTTGAGAGCAGAGAATGCTGCTTATTTTTTCAATATTTCGATAAGATATTTTATGTACTTAGCGGATTTTTTTATGATTCAAATTTGGCTAGTTGGTTAATAACACATTTATCTGTGGTGTGAGAAACTCAGAACACATGTTTAATTTTGACTTTACAGGGACTTTCAACTCTGTCAGCTGACCCTGAACGCTTTTGTTCTGCCATTTTAATTCCTTTTCCATTGTATGGAAACGTCTGTCAGTGGCTCTCTTTCCGTTGACAGACAGATTGGATTAGTGTTAGATAAAGCCCTGGCACCTGTTGGTCG
Source organism: Gobiocypris rarus (assembly GCA_023029165.1). Lineage (NCBI taxonomy): Eukaryota > Metazoa > Chordata > Actinopteri > Cypriniformes > Gobionidae > Gobiocypris > Gobiocypris rarus. Next base: position 22,129,401 of record CM040922.1, read on the forward strand.
TAACCCCCAAGCAGCGAATCTGCCCTGCTGTGCTTGAACTGAGTCATTATTAATAATAACTAAACAACTGGGCATTATTGAACATTAATCACCATGGAAACAGAGACAGCAGGGCCTGTTATCCACAGCTGGTGAGATCGGCTGGACATTAAATGTTGCTTCCGAATATTTAACCAGCACCTGAACGGTTTAGTGGCAGATGAAGGAAGTCTGGGTCAGATTTGAACATTACTTTCTGTTCATTTGGTGAGCTCTATGTTCCTGTAGCTCAACTGCACTAGCAGAGCTAAGATCAAAGGTTCAATTCCCTGGAAGCACACATAGTGATATGTAATGCACTGTATGTTGCTTCAGCTAAAATTGCCATTGAATGTAAGTGCAAAATTAGAGTAAAAGGTTAGAGTAAAACGGCTACTCACATTGTGACAGCAATGCAAACAAATACAGCCACCTTCAGCTAAAAGTATATGGGCGGTACTTGGTGCTGTCAAATCGATTAATCACGATGAATCGCATCTGTAACACAGTTCAGAGTGGGTGAGGAAGAAGGCGAGGGTCGGCGTGTCTGGGACTCGTAAGGTTCTCTTTATTTGTAACTCAGTAAGCAAAACAGGGTGCACATCGCACTCAAACATAAACTCAATACACAGGTTTCTCTCTGCTTCAATCGTCGGTTTTTAACAGTTCCTCTCTGTTTCCACGAGTCCCAGAGCCGTAGTGGTTCTCTCTCCTCTTGATCCTCCTTTCCTGCAGGCTTTTATCCTGTCTCTCCACGCCAATTACTGCAACAAGAGACAGGTGTTCGTCATTTGCACTTGACCTACTTACGTGCCGCTCGTCCTCTGACTCTCTCCCGTCACAGACTTCGCTAAACCACGCCCCCTCGCCACATACCCCACCGCCCGACTCAGGCCGGGAGCCATCCGGCCTGCAGCCTCCCCCCCCCCATTCCTGGAAAGGAAGTCAGCCACAGCCATCTGAGCACCCGGCCTGTGGACCACCTTGAATTTAAATGGCTGTAAAGCTAGATACCAACGGGTGATCCGCGTTGGTATCTTTCATCTTGATGGAGCCACTGCAGAGGCGTGGTCCGAACAGAGGTGAACTCCCTCCCAAGAGATAGTACCGGAGGGTAAGAAGCCCACGGATTGCCAAGCACTCCTTTTCTATGGTGCTGTACATCGTCTCTCTCTTAGAGAGCTTGCGACTGATGTACAGCACCGGCCGCTCCTCCCCCTCCCTCTCCTGGGTCAGGACCGCGCCCAGCCCCTGTCCGGCAGCGTCCGTCTGTAACATAAAGGAGAGAAAAATCAGGTGATTGTAAGCGGCCCGCCACATAGAGCAGCCTTCACCTGGGTAAAGCCTGCTGGCACAGCTCTGACCACTGGACCGGATCTGGTGCTTCCTTTTTAGTGAGGTCAGTCAGCGGGCTGGTGAGGTCCGAATAATTAGGAACAAACCTCCTATAATATCCCGCCAGCCCCAGGAACTGCCTCACCTCCTTCTTGGTCTTGGGTCTTGGGCAGGTTGCAACTGCTGCTGTCTTGTCAATTTGTGGACGCACCTGTCCATGACCCAAGTGGAAACCCAGATACCTGACCTCCACGCGCCCAATCGCACACTTCTTCGGGTTGGCCGTTAGCCCGGCCACCCTCAGCGACCTCAGGACGGCGCGCACATGCTCCATATGCGCTGCCAGTCATTGCTATAGATGATAATATCATCCAAGTAAGCAGCGGCATATGCAGTGTGCGGCCGAAGAATTTTATCCATGAGGCGCTGAAAGCGTGGCGGGCCCGAACAACCCGAATGGGCGTAACAAATTGGTGTAATCCAAAGCGGCGTCGTAAAGGCTGTCTTTTCTTTAGATAAAGGCGTTAAGGATCTGCCAATATCCCTTTGTTAAATCAGTGTCGAATAAAGCGAGCTGCACCCAGCCCGATCGAGCAACTCGTCAACCCTTGGCATTGGATATGCGTCGAATTTACACAGCGTTCACCTTGCGATAATCCACACAGAACCGGACCGAGCCGTCCGTTTTAGGGACTAAAACTATCGGGCTGGCCCAGTCACTGTAGGATTCTTCTATTACTCCCATATCCAACATCGCCTCTAATTCTTCCTGAACCACTTTTTTCTTGTGTTCAGGTAACCTATCTGACCGACTGCGAATTACCACACGGGCTCGGTCTCGATATGGTGCTGAATGAGGTTCGTCCGACCGGGCAGGGGCGAGAACACATCCGAAAAAATCTCTTGCAACCGGGCTATGTCAGTGAGCTGCAACGGCGAGGTGATCTCCTCCTGGGGCCAGAGTGAGAGATGTACCTTTTGTGTTCACCTCTGGCCCGAGATCCTCCTCCCCACTCACCGCCGTTGCCAGCATCACTGACTCCGCCTCGCTCCACTTTTTAAGGAGGTTGAGGTGGTATATTTGATGTGCTCCGTTCCTATCCGATCGAATTACCTCATAATCAAGATCTCCTACTCGTGTGACCACGAAGGGTCCTTGCCACTTGGCGAGTAATTTTGAGCTAGAAGTTGGGAGTAATATCAGCACTTTATCTCCCGGTGCAAAATTGCGCAGTTTAGTTCCCCTGTTGTATAGCCGGCTTTGTTTGTCCTGAGCCTGTAACAAATTCTCCATAGAGAGCCCCAAGGTGTGGAGTTTTGTTCTCAGGTCCATGACATACTGAATTTCGTTCTTGCCTTGCGAAGTCCGTCCTCCCAAGCTTCTCTCAGAGCGTCTAATACCCCGCGGGGCTGGCGTCCGTGAAGCTCGAGCGAAAACCGGTGGAGGCTTGCGGGACCTCACGTACAGCAAACAACAGAGTTCCAACCATTTATCCCAATTTTTGGCGTCTTCTTGCGAACTTCCGAATCATTGTTTTCAAAGTGCGATTAAATCGTTCCACCAAGCCATCTGTTTGTGGGTGATAGGCGCTGGTGCGAACCGATTTAATGCCCAATAATTCGTAAAGTTCGCGTAATGTACGTGACATAAATGCCGTGCCCTGATCAGTGAGGATCTCTTTCGGGATCCCCACTCGGAGATTAACGAAACAATGCGTCCATAACACTCTTTGCGAAATGCTGCGGAGGCAATTGCTTGGTATCGTGTTGCATAATCCACCAGGACTAATGCAAAGCGATGCCCTCTGGCTGATCGTTCTAATGGTCCGATGAGGTCCATGCCAATTCTTTCGAAGGGGCCTGCATAAGCGTGTAGCGCAAAGGCGCTTTTGAAAGGGCGGTGGGTTTACCAGCTGACATTCCACGACAAAGCGCGCACCATCTGCGCACATTCTCGTGGATGCCCGGCCAAAAGAACCGGACCATTAGGCGATTAAGTGTTGCCGCCTGCCTAGATGCCCTGCTCCCAAGAGACATCCGTGCCGATGTGCAATAAATTTCAGCGGCGGCGTTGTTCCCAAAATTAGCTGGATGTCTGAGGTGTGGACTAACGCCACCTCCACACTATGCTTTGTCCCGAGAATTGAATGACAGCGGTACCAGTGGGTAATTCACCCACATCCCGTGCACACACGTTGTAACCACGCGGCTCTTATCCAATGCCAACGGCTGTCAGGCTTTGATGAATTGAGGTTTGGTTGCACCCTGAATCCACCAAGCCGGATAGGTACCCTGGATACTCACTGGTATCTGGTGATACGGCCGGCTCGATCAGGGCAGCCGCGTGTGCGTCGGGGATCGGATCAACGTCCCCGCTTCATGACGGACACGATCTATAAAGTGACCTGGATCGCACCGCCCAACAGGCCGGCCCAGACTTCCCGCCGCCCCAGTGGCTGTAAGGGGTCAAGGGGTGGCGTGGAGAGAGGGGTTACAGGATCAGATGGCCGTTCCTGTCGGCCCGCTCCGCCCCTCTGGCGGCGCTGGGACTCAGACTCGGTCCGGGAACCCCGGGTCTTCCCGACCTGCCCCCGGGGCAGAAACTCCCCTGGTGCGAGGGCCGGTACTGGCCTGTAAGGAGGAGGAGAGAGAGAAGAAGGGAAGAGAGAGAGAGACAGATGGTAGGGATTACGCCGACCCTGGGCACGCCACCATTTGGTCCTCCGCCAGCTGGATGGCCTGGTCCAACGGCGCCGGGCGGTGGCACTGGACCCACTGCGCGGTTTTCTTCGGCAACGCGCAATAAACTGCTCCAGCACCACCTGATCCACGATGTTGTTGGCGTCGTTTAGGTCGGCATCAGCCATCTGCGGCAGGCGTCCGAGCTGTTGGGCCATCACAAATGGTCGGCTATTCTCCCCAGGGTCAGCGACCGGGCGCTGGCGATGCTGTTCGGGAGAGACCGACCGCGTTGAAGGATGGCCCGCCGTGGGTCGTCATAAACCAGGAGGTTCTGGACTGGCAACTGCTGTGCTGCTATCTGCGCCTCTCGATAACAGCGGGCAGCGCATCGGCAATCGGCGTGGCCACCCCTGCCTCAGCGGACCTCTCAAAGAGATCCAGAAAGCGCTTCTGGATCGTCGTGCGATCCCATCTTGCTGAGGGTTATGTGGGGGTGGGCGGGTCGTTGGTGTTCCCCGGCTTGAACCTCCCGGTCTAACCAGCTCCGGAACAGCTCGCGGTCCTGCTGCTGGGTCTGGATGAGCGCCTGGAATCTCCGTTCCTGCTCGTCCCGGATCTCCAGCATGGCCTGATGTTGCTCCCGGTGCAGGCCCGCGAGCGAGTGGATTACCTCCGCAAATGGCGATCCTGACGGGGACTGCATGGCGGCGGCAGCTGTCTTCTTCCTCCCGGGTTTCGGCACCAATGTAACACAGTTCAGAGTGGGTGAGGAAGAAGACGAGGGGTCGGCGTGTCTGGGACTCGTAAGGTTCTCTTTATTTGTAACTCAGTAAGCAAAACAGGGTGCACATCGCACTCAAACATAAACTCAATACACAGGTTTCTCTCTGCTTCAATCGTCGGTTTTTAACAGTTCCTCTCTGTTTCCGCACCCCGAGTCCCAGAGCCGTAGTGGTTCTCTCTCCTCTTGATCCTCCTTTCCTGCAGGCTTTTATCCTGTCTCTCCAATTACTGCAACAAGAGACAGGTGTTCGTCATTGCACTTGACCTACTTACGTGCCGCTCGTCCTCTGACTCTCTCTCCCGTCACAGACTTCGCTAAACCACGCCCCCTGCCACAGCATCCAAAATAAAAGTTTGTGTTTACATAATATATGTGTGTGTACTGTGTATAATTATTATATATAAATAAATTCATGAATATATTAAATAAACATGTGCATGTATATACTATATATATTGAAAGGTGGATTCTGAAATCCACTACCGCTTCAATATAATTGTATATATCCTGATTACATTTATAATCAAAGCCTCAATCAATATTCATCCTCTTATATAATTATGATTTTAATGATTCTTTACAGTTATGAGTTTGCTTATATCAGTAGAACCCATGATTTTTTCTTCCTTTATAATTAATAATAATAAGTTTGTATTTGGTCCTCTGAGTGGTGACTGAGGGTCTGTCCTGGTTGTGTGTGATGTTTCGCAAAAACACTTGATTTCATCATGTTGTCGTGTGTTTGGATTTTAGAGGCATCACACACCTCCAACTTGACAAGAATGCAGTAACTGAGATTGCTCATTTAGCCCGGCTTCCAGAGATGAAATATGGATTTGTCTTTCATGTTATTTCTTTATTTTATTTTATTTCATTTTATATTTCCTTTTACTGAAACCCTAAAGAATCAAGATGAATGGTCTGTACTATTGTCTGTATCTCTCACTGAGAGAAAAGCACATGTTATCAATATGTTTTGGAAAACTTTCTCTGGTTGGGACCAGATCTCACCAACTCCAACCTTGGAAAGACTGTGTATCTGTGTATGTGCGCAGTATTCAGTGTTACAATATTGGAGGTGGTTTGCGGGCATGCTAAAAGATGAAGTGCTTGTTGTTCTGGACAAGCTGGCGCCTGCTCCAGAATCTGGAAGGTCATTACGTGCCTAATTCCGGGGTGAAAGCGTCAACACGTGATATCTGTACACGTGAATCTGAATAACTGACAATGTGTGGAAATTTACCAAGACTGTCCATTTTCTCTGAGCCAATCAGAATCATTCCACATGATAATAATGACGTGGTTAGACCTTGAAAACAGTTTACCTATTGGGACAATTGTATGTACGGCGGAGGCGGGGAGACTGTTAGAGGGAGATGCTGATGAAACTGCAAACTATTCTTCAGTAACTCCTGACTCTTGGTCTTCATTTTTCACTACTGGTATTTTTTATTTAATGCTGTCCTGAATAATATATTTTACATAAAATATGTTTAAATATAGTCCACAAGACAAAAAAGCCTGAATTTATTCAAAATGACCCCGTTCAAAAGTTTATGAAACATTGATTCTTAGTACTGTGTGTCGTCACCTGGATGATCCATGGCTGTTTTTGTTTTGTTTTGTGATGGTTGTTTCCCTTGTTTGTCCTGAGTAGTTAAACTGCCCAACGTTCTTCAGAAAAATCCTCCAGGTCCTATAAACTCTTCAGTTTTCCAGCATCTTTTGCATATTTGAACCCTCTCCAGCAGAGACTGTATTATTTTGAGATGCATCTTTTCACACTGGGGATGACTGAGGGACTCAAACACAACTATTAAAAAGGTTCAAACATTCACTGAAGCTCTAGAAGGAAACAAAACGCATTAAGAGCCGGGGGGTGAAAACTTTTGAACAGGATGTCAAAATGTTATTATTTTGTTTAAATAGCTTTTTTTATTTTTTATTTAGTACTGCCCTTCAGAAGCAACAGAAGATACTTACATGTTTCCCAGAAGACAAATTAAGTATAATTTACCTTGATTTTCAAATTCATTAAGTTTTCACCCCCGGCTCTTAATGCATTGTGTTTCCTTCTGGAGCATCAGTGAATGTTTGAACGTTTGTTAATAGTTGTGTTTGAGTGCCTCAATTGTCCTTAGTGTGAAAAGATGGATCTTAAAATCATACAGTCCCTGCTGGAGAGGGTTCAAATAGGAAAAAGATGCTGGAAAACTGAAGAGTTTGTAGGACCTGAAGGATTTTTCAAGAGACTCATGAACAACCATTTACATAGTTGTTTACATTTTCACAGATTCTGCAAGGGATTTACATACTTTTTTATATTTAAAATTAGAAGTTACAATTATGATAGATATACAAAGGAGAGTGTTTGTTTAGATCTTTTCCAACTTAATCAGCTTTTTTCAAGCAAAAGGATAGGATATCCTTTGTGCTTATTTAAATCATGATCTATTAAGTTTCTTTTTTTTAGATTCTGTCAGCTGACACAGTCATCTGCCATTCTCTCTCTCTCTCTCTCTCTCTCTCTCTCTCTCTCTCTCTCTTCAGCCTTTGCTCTGAGTTGTCCATCCCCGCTGGCTCCTGATAATGGTGAAGTATCAGCCACTGGTCTTCAGGTTGGGGGCATGGCCTATTTCTCCTGTTTGAATGGCTATCAGCTCCAGGGCCCCGCCTCCCTCACGTGCCGAAATGCCACCACACCCTACTGGAGTGGCAGAGATCCCAGGTGTCAAGGTATGAGAGGACAAACTAATATTATGTCTGCACGTACCGTCTCAAAATGGCTCCACAAAAAATTACGACTTGTGATTTATTTCATTCATTTAAATGTACCCATGTTATTCCTTTTCATTAGTCTCATTACTTTTTTGCAGTCTGTTGGAAATCTGTGCCATGCGTAATGAAAATTAAGAGAACTGATTGCAGAAAATTCACAGCAGTTTCTCTTTCTCTCTCTCTCTCTCTCTTTGTCTTTCATGCCTAGTTGCTTGTGGGGGGACGATGAGAAATGCCACTCAGGGTCGTATTGTCTCTCCGGGGTTTCCTGGAAACTACAGCAACAATCTAACGTGTCACTGGGTACTGGAGGCCCCTGAGGGCCATCGGCTCCACGTTCACTTTGAGAAAGTGGCACTGGCTGAGGACGATGACAGGCATGTGCTTTGTGTTTTTTTACTTAAAATATTTGTACTAAATATTCCCCAGAACTGCTTTAAAAGTAAAATCCTTATGTTGACTATTTTTATGTTTACCGTTTAAAAGGTTGGGGTTCAGCAAGGAACATTTAAATAAATCAAAAATGACAGTAAAGATATATATAATGTAACAAAAAGTGTCTGTTTCAAATAAACACTCTTCTTTTAACTTCCTATTTAAGAAAGAATCCGGAACAAACAAATTAAGCAGCAAAAGTTTTCAACATTGATAATAATAATATATGTTTTTTTGAGCATCAAATCAGCATATTAGAATGATTTCTGAAGGATCATGTGACACTGAAGACTGGAGTAATGATGGTGAATCCCAGACTTTTGAATGGTAGTGTACAAAGATTAAAGGGGGGACATTATCCAATATTATCAGGCCCATTCATCAAAATTTCATATGATCAATTTGATATAGTACCTTTTTATAAAAATGTAAAGATAAAATCTGTTCACACATTTACACTTTAGTGATGCAGAATTTATTATGTTTTTTTTCTTTTTTAGGCTCCTCATAAAGGATGGGAGTAACATTGACTCACTGCCCCTGTATGACTCGTATGCAGTCGAGTATTTGCCCATTGAGGGGGTCACCGGCACCGGCAGGCATCTGTTTGTGGAATTCACCAGTGATGATACGGGCACATGCACTGGTGTTGCCATCCGATATGAAGGTATTGTATTTCCTGGACATGAACCAATGTCTTACAGTCATTTAACAAAAAAGCTTGTTCTCTCTGCCCCTCATTTGTTCTGATCTCTCTATAAGACCTGAACAAATTAGTTACAGCAACTGAAGAAGAGAAGAGAGGGCCAGATATGACAGATGTAACCTTGAAACAACAGATTTCTGCGTATATTTATAGAGTTACAGGTTAACCATCACCAAGGCTATAATGATAACAGACATCACACTGAAATATCACTATAAATACTATAGAATATAATAAAATTAGTACCTTAAATGCAATTTAAGTCACTTTGGATAAAAAAGCTCTGCCAGTTGGATTAATGTTAATGTAAACATCACTCAAAAAATTATTTAATTATTCATTTACTCAACTAAATATACAAATTGAATTTATTAATTTGGTCATATATAATTCTATAAACTATCCAAATTAAACTAGCCAAATCAAATTTTGTTGCAATGTTGTCCTGTTTAACACTGTGAAGCTGCTTTGAAACAATCGTCATTGTAAAAGCGCTATATAAATAAAGTTGATTGATTGATTGATTGATTAAAATGAGCTTAAGTAACACGATTTTTATACATTTTGTCACAACTTAATTAAATTGTGTTCAGTCAACCTAATATATTTAAAACTGATGTTTTTTTATTCTTTTGTGTTTAAACTACATGAATAATTTTTAGTGCTGGGCAATCGATTAATCATGATTAATCGCATCTGAAATAAAAGTTTGTGCTTACATAATATATATATATATATGTGTGTGTGTGTACTGTGTATAATTATTATGTATATATATAAATACACACTCCTTATATGTTTAAGAAATATTTGCATGTATACTTATTCATGAAATTTATCTTATATATAAATATAAAACATGTAAATATAAATATAATTTTTTTCTTAAATGTATATATGTGTGTATTTATATAATAATTATACACAGTTCACATACACACATATATTATGTAAACACATACTTTTATTTTGGTTGCGAATAATCGATTGGCCAGCACTAATCATTTTTGTTGACATAACTGGGCAGTGGATCTGTAGTTCCCAGCATGCTTTGTAGGGACTGCATTAGGAGAGTAAATTTAGGGATTAAAGTGTTATTTTATGTGTTTTTCAGTAAAGGGAAAGATGTTGTTAGTTAATGTTAGTGTTTAATGGTCAGTTGGACATTTAGATTTTTGTAATGTTTTTGAATTTTGTGGGTACTATTATGCAGAAGATTGGTGCCTGTGTTTAGGCTGTGTGGCACTCAGTGTTTTTTCTTATTTTTTCCATTATATATTGTGTAAAATGATAAATGAAATATATAGATTTTTCAATGGAATGTCTCAATTTAAGTTTGATGAGGTCATTTTATAAAAGTACCAATTTCATTTAAACTGTATTATATTAAATTGAGTTGGACCAACTCAATTAAATTTAATTGCGTACATTTATTTTTTATGAGATTGGGCTACAAATTCTGCACTCGATTAAATTGAGTTTGTCCACTGAGTTATTTTTTGAGTGTACATGTTTAACTGTTCATGAAATAAACAAAAATATGAACACTGTTGTGTTTATTATACTGTATAAAGAGACTTTTAAAGTTGAATTTTTCTGCATGTTTTTCAGCATATGCTCAGGGCAGCTGTTATGAGCCATTTGTGAAGTATGGAAATTTCTCCACAAGTGATCCTGCATTTGGTGTTGGTTCTGTGGTGGAGTTCACCTGTGAGCCGGGGTACACACTGGAGCAGGGCGCTGTTATTTTAGAGTGTGTAAATGATGAAAATCCACAATGGAATGAGACCGAACCAGCATGCCGAGGTAATTTTGTGTCTGGGGCTTGTATATGACTGAACTTTAGTTTATTTTAGTAAATTTCATTTCTGATTAAATTTTGGGTTTTACATGCCATTTGAAGCCAATATGAAATCAAAATTGATTTAGTTCTTAAAGGGATAGTTTACTTGAAATTGTATTTACTCTTTTATGTTGTTCTTAACCTTTACGACTAGAACACAAAGAAAACCAAAGTTGAGAAAACTTAAACGTTTAAGGCAACCAGCTGCAGAACATTACATTTTCTCAACTTATTTGTTTCAGTAATATCAACTTTAAAAGCTGAATTTGTCATACAAATCATAAGTTGGATTTTTTACAGTGCAGTATCGCTTTAAATCAAAATAAAACTAAAGTTTTTTATTTAAAAAACTTTAACTTTTGGTGCATTCAAGTCATGACTCATGTCCGAAATAATCATATTTACTTGTTGAATGCACATCACCACAAAGTTTTAATAATGATTGGGAAACGCTAGATATTCTTTAAGCCCAAGTTTCTGAGTTAGGAGCATGTCAGACAGAAAACATCAGACACCATTCAATCATGATATTTGTCGGAAAACTATGATAATAGTAACTGATCACAAAACCAAGGTTAATTTTCCAAAGGGGCGGTGAAAAGTCTTACAAAAAGCAAGAGCGTACAAACTCTACAATAAACACTTTTCTGTGGGCTGGGATTTTTTTTAAATGAGTAATATTGTGACTTCACAAGATCTGGAAAGAAAATGCATAAAATTAATGCAGACGCTGAATCCACTCTGAAGTGTCCTGTGTAATCTGTGCATACAAAGCCTGTGCATGAAATCCGTTCTAGACGGTCCTCTTGTTTGTTAACATTTTAAGTCTGAATCAGGCTTTAATTGGTTTGAAATTGCGCCATCCTTAATATTTACATTTGAGTAGAGCTCGCTGTTATGAAGGGGCACGCACTAAACGGTGCCAATCAAAACACACTGTCCAGTGAACCAATCACAGCACATTTTATTTCGGAAGGAGGGGCTTCATCGAAAAAGGAACTATATAGTGTGTTCCAGTCAGACTGGGAGAGAGGTGCTGCAATAATGTAAAATATGTTAAATATTCTATTATTAGTTTTTGATAAATAAGCATGAATCGTGTTGTACAGGGGTTTTCAAACGTTATGATGCCAAGGACCCCTAAATATGATGAACCTTTTATGAGGGACCCTCTTTCTAAAATCCATCTATTTATGTAGCCCTGGACCACAAAACCAGTCATAAGGCAATTTTTTTTAAATAAATATTTATACATATATCTTCATGGAACATGATCTTTACTTAATATCCTTCTGATTTGGCATAAAAGAAAAATTTATAATTTTGACCCATACGGTGTATTGTTGGCTTTTGCCACAACTTTTGACTGTGGTCCAGGGTCACATATTTTTATGTATGAGAAACATTTAAACTGTTCGATAAATAGTAAGTGTGACACTATAAATGCAACGTATTGTTTCCAAACTTCCAAAATTGGCTTTACTTAATGTTGGATGTATAAACCCAAAGAAGAACATTTTCAATTTTTTGTTTGAGAAACTTTCACAATAAATGTATGTTTGCAGCTTTCGTACTGCGTTAAGAATACTACTTTACAACCCCAGTGAGCAAGACAAAGAGGTCTATAGTGAGAAAAACTCACTAAAGATACAAAGCTAACATAAACAATTCTGGAAATTTTGCATACGACAAGAAAGGAGAGACACATTTAGAAATGAAAACTGTTCGAATGTTTGGCAGACTTTATACATTTTTGCGTTGTCTTTTTCATCTCTGAAAATTTTGGGTACCCCTTAGAACCTTCTGGAGGACCCCTCGGGGTCCCCAGACCCCAGTTTGAAAACCCCTGTCAGTACACCTGAAAAACAAAATTAAGACTTTGTTTTAACTTACATGAACGGACATGAAAACAGTTCTAAAGTGTTACCGTTTTTATTTTTCATTTACAATAATAATTAGTTGCATGTACAAAATCCCTAGTATTGTACAGTTATGATATATGATATGAATATAGTTCAATAAAAAAAACGAATCAATTAATAAAAAATAAAAAGCAAAAACACACCCAATGCACACATCATTTTGTAGATGAAGAGTTAAAAAAAAACCTTACCATCTTGCTCCACCCAACGTGATTTGAACGCATCTGCCCCCAGTATCACAGACGAGGCTTAAGCTTAGTCCTGGACTGAAATCAATGTTTGGGCTGTTTTAACATAAAGAAACTTGCACTGGCATATCTTAAAACATGTCAGGGCTATTGTTTTGTCTCAAGATTCACACCAGAAATGTTTTTTTCTAAGGCACGTTTTTTAAAGCTACTTAAATGTCCTTATTAAACTATGGCCTAATACTGGTTCAATCTAAGCCATCTGTGAAACCAGGCCCTGGTGTTTTAATTATGAATTCGCAATACTAACTTCCAAGGAGGTCTTCAATGCACAATTTTTTTTATTATTTTTTTTACAGCGGTGTGCAGTGGAGAAATAACAGATTCAGCAGGTGTGGTGCTTTCTCCAAACTGGCCTGAAGCATACGACAAAGGTCAGGATTGTATCTGGGGTCTACATGTGGAGGAGGACAAGAGATTTATGCTGGATGTCCAGGTGTGAGTATCTGAACCTGCATGCATGTGGACAAAAGGGATAGATAGTTATGTTTTAGGGCTGGCTTTGTGTAGGTATTTGTGTGTTGCTTTTTCCTCTAATGAGAATGCTTTCACTTCTCTATTAGCATTCGGTTCAGTTCACCACCTTCCAATTACAGAGGAACAGTGTGTGTAATGACAGCTGATTAATTGATTTAGCACAGACATGGAGGCCACCCACGGACTCATTAACACAGAGCACTAATGGGCCAGCATACAGGTGCCAGGCTGAACACCTGGACAGGGATCACACCTGCACATGCTACTTCAAGACCGTGGAGCTTATTCAATATCTCAGTGACTGATTATGGGATGAGCACTTTATATCTTTCAAAAGCTGAGTGAAACATCAAGGCAATCGATTTTAATAGAGCTTTAATAGAAAACCACAGATATTGGTGGGTTTTGGGGATGGTTGTGAGGGTGGGTATTAGGATAGCATGTGTTGGTTTAGATACGTTTGAAGTGATATTTTTGGGTTTTAGGATGGACTTGTTTGGGTTTGGGGCGGTGCAGGGTTGTGTGGGTGGGTAATGGAATGTTATGGGTTAGTATTTATGTATAAGGTAGGCTTTAGGTATGTTTAAAGTAATATGGTTGGGATTTAGGCTGCTGTCGATTGGGGTTTATGGTTTATGAGTGGAGGTTAGGGTACTTTTTCATAAATTTTTCCCATAGGGATCTTTGTTAAAGAGTTATAAGCCATGAATCAAGACAATCAACTACGAGGTGAAACACACAACACAAACTTTGTGTTTGAAGCAAAAAGGAAAATCGGTACAATAGAATGGTACAAGACTGTGTACAGCTTTAGTGAGGGAAAAAACTACAATGAAACATTGCGAACAGCATAATCAAAATACAAACAATGGAAATACATAAAACAAATTAGCATTATGCATCATGGGTAATGTACACCGACCAGGCATAACATTATGACCAGTGAAGTGAATAGCACTGATAATCTCTGCATCATGGCACCTGTTAGAGGGTGGGATATATTAGGCAGGAAGTGAACATTTTGTCCTCAAAGTTGATGTGTTAGAAGCAGGAAAAATGGGCAAGCGTAAGGATTTGAGAGAGTTTGACAAGTGCCAAATTGTAATGGCTAGACAACTGGGTGAGAGTATCTCCGAAAATGCAGCACTTGTGGAGTGTTGCTGTGGTCTGCTGTGGTCAGTATTTTTCAAAAGTGGTCCAAGGAAGGAACAGTGGTGAACCAGCGACAGGGTCATGGGAGGCCAAGGCTCATTGATGCACGTGGTGGCGAAGGCTGGCCCGTGTGGTCCGATCAAACAGACAAGCTACTATTGCTCAAATTGCTCAAGAAGTTAATGCTGCTTCTAATAGAAAGGTGTCAGAATACACAGTGCATTGCAGTTTGTTGCGTATGGGGTTGCATAGCCGCAGACCAGTCAGGGTGCCCATGCTGACCCCTGTCCACCGCCGAAAGCACCAACACATTGGGCACATGAGCATCAGAACTGGACCACAGAGCAATGGAAGAAGGTGGCCTGGTCTGATGAATCACATTTTCTCATACATCACGTGGATGGCCACTTACCTGGGGAACACATGGCACCAGGATGCACTATATATGAAGAACGCAAGCCGGCAGAGGCAGTGTGTTGCTTTAGGCAATTTTCTGCTGGGAAACCTTGTGTCCTGCCATTCATGTGGACGTTACTTTGACACATTTTTGCAGACCATGTACACCCTTTCATGGAAACGGTATTTACTGGTGGCTGTGGTCTTTTCAGCAGGATAATGCGCCCTGCCACAAAGCAAAAAATGGTTCAGGAATGATTTGAGGAGCACAATAACAAGTTTGAGGTGTTGACTTCCCCAGATCTCAATCCAATCATGCTTCTTTGAGATGTGCTGAACAAACAAGTCCAATCCATGGAGGCCCCACCTCGCAGTTTACAGGAATTAAAGGATCTGCTGCCAACATCTTGGTACCAGATACCACAGCACACCTTCAGGAGTCTCGTGAAGTCCAGTCCTCGACGGGTCATTGCTGTTTTGGCGGAAACAGGGGGACAAACACAATATTAGGAAGGTGGTCATAATGTTATGCCTGATCGGTGTAGATTTCACCAGGAATTCCAGTGTTAAACACAATTATTTTACAAAAAAGATGAAATAATGCAGTAAATTGGGCAAATACTATCGAATTACAACCTTGTAGCTCAAAGTAGGTCTGTCTTTAAAGGTCTATAAGTTACTGTTTAAAATCAGTTTCCCTTTAATGAATGAACAGAGTTTTTACTCTACAGGTAAGTTTGGAGTAATATCAGTTGGTTTTGTGGAGTTAGTAGTGGTTCTCGTAATGGTACTAGTGGGAGGGTGGTATGAATTGGTTTTGGGTGGTAGATTTGGGGTGATGTGTTTTTTTCTGTGGAGTTATTGGTGGTTTGGTATAAGTAGGGATTAGGGTGGTATGAAATGGTTTTGGATGGTATAAGAAGGCTTAGGTTTATATGGGTAGGTTTTGTGGATTTATTTGTGGGTTGTGGGCCTTGGTATGGTTAGGTTTTTGGATCTATTGGGATAGATGAAGTTTAGCTGTGATTGGTGGGTTTGGCAGGAACTGAAGAGATTGTTTTGTCAGGATGACAAAAGAGGTTTTGCAGCGGCCCCTAATGTGGAGTTTTAAAACCAACCTACTTAATTTGATTTATTATTATATATGAAGAAGAAAATTAAAAGTAAAATTAACCTTTTTTTTATTGCTCTGACATTCTCCCTTATTTACTTTCAAAGAGACTAATGGTCCACCAGTCATCAAGTCTTCCTGAGGCTGTGTGACATTTTCTCTGCACCCAGAGCCTCTGTGTCCCAACATGCATCATTAGCTCAGCTTTTCTGGCTTCTGTTAAACTGTATCTTCCAAACTTACTCTCTAAACACACACACACACACACACACACACACACACACACACACACACACACACACACACACACACACACACACACACACACACACACACTTAGATGAATAGTCTTTAACAATGAGCCTGTTTGGTGGAAGAAGGGAGAAAATATCTCAGTTCATCTCAGCTAATAATCAGGATGTGTATATCCATCTTAATTTAACTCTGTATTGTTCCCCTGCTGTACAAAACAGTGAATATTAACACAGCTCATCTGTGACCTTCCCAAACAAGCGAACCCAAAGGGCTGACAGCCGTGTGACGCCCTGAGGGTTCTGCCTCTGCTTTCCAACATTATGCTAAATAAATCTAATTTCTTTGCGAAATGTCACTTCCCACTGAAGAGGTAAATGCAGCCTCCCTATAGATTAAGGCATCTAAACATTGGCCTTTATTGCCATTTAGCATGACAGAATGGGAAACATGATTGATTCTCAACGAGGATACTGTTGTGTAAAGACCTACATAGGCTGCGTAATTTGTTTTTCCCTTGCATTACTCATGTTAGTTCAGAAATGAAGATGAATTGCAGAATGATGTCAACAAACCATCTGGGAAAAAATGTGGCTGGTCAAGTGACAGCTTCTTATGTTAGGAGGATAGCGGCATTCTTCTTAATTAAAGGGATAGTTCACCAAAAAAAGAATTTTGCCTTAAACCTATATGATTTTTGTTTTGTTTTTGTGCAGTACAATAATAGCAAATAAATAGCATAATCAGATGACGTTTTTTTAACTGTAGGTTATTTCACAGATGAAATTAAATGAGTTATATATTATGTGGGAGTTTTTCAAAACAATGAGCTGAGAATGATCACAAACAGACCTAAGCTTCATTTATGGTGTGCACTCGTGTGTGTTGTTTTATTAGTCTTCGTCTCGGGAAAAATGACCTGCTGACCTTTTATGATGGGGATGATCTCACAGCCAACATCCTGGGCCAGTACAGTGGTTTCCTCCCTCGATTCAGACTCTACACCTCTATGGCTGATGTGACCATCCAGTTTCAATCTGATCCAGCCTCCAATGTCTACGGATACAACAATGGCTTTGTTGTGCATTTCTTTGGTAAGTGCGCTATGAGAATGTTGCTCAACGGCTTTACGATACGTATTTTTACAGTGTGCAAAATGATTCAGCTTTTTAAGGGAATGCTGATCAAATGAGAACAATCATTAATATGTCTGTTCAGCTAGTGCTTGTATTCTCCTAAATTGAATCATGATTGGAAAGTGATGGTCCCCTAGTGTCTGAACAATAGAGGTTTTCTCACAGCAGCCTCAAACATATAAAGCTTAATGGTAAAAATAGAAAAATCCCAAGACCACGTGCCTCTTTTCTCCTTCCAAATACTAGAAGTGCCACGCAACGACACATGCGCGGAGCTGCCAGAAATCCTTAACGGCTGGAAGAGCACATCTCATCCTGACTTGACCCATGGAACCGTTATTACCTACCAGTGTTACCCAGGCTTCCATCTGCAGGGCTCAGAGATCCTGATGTGCCAGTGGGATCTGACGTGGAGTGGAGACGTTCCCCTCTGTGAGAAAAGTAAGAGCTAACATCACACTAGATCATTAGTGCTTAAGTCACTCTGGGAAAACTTAATTAACATGGTGATAATGACTGCATAAGTTTAAAGCTATAGGTCAGCTGCCACCTGCTGGTGAATTAAGATAGTAGCCTATCCGATGCAGTCAGTTGCAAAATTGTTGAAAATGAAAGTTTTTTAGAAACATAGCTGGCAGGTACCTGAGTGGGTTTAGCAATGGTGATTTGAGAATATTTTATAATAAAAACAGTGAAAAACTACAAAAAGATAAATTTATATTTATTTATTTTTTAGCTTCTATTAAACATTCCTCAATATAATGATGTGCATCACAGTAGAATGGGCCAAAACCTCTGTGCATATCCTTTATTTAAAATAGATTAATTAAAAATGTATATTATAATATAACATTGTTTTTTTATTAATAATGTTTTAACTACTTAAGGAACATTCTATACATATACATCCACCAATCAGGCATAACATTATGACCATCATGTCCTAATATTGTGTTGGTCCCCCTTTTGCTGCCAAAACAGCCCTGACCCATCAAGGCATGGACTCCACTAGAAGGTGTGCTGTGGTATCTGGCACCAAGATGTTAGCAGCAGATCCTTTAAGTCCTGTAAGTTGCGAGGTGGGGCCTCCATGGATCGGACTTGTTTGTTCAGCACATCCCACAGATGCTCAATTGGATCTAGGGAATTTGGAGGCCAAGTCAACACCTCAAACTTGTTGTGTTCCTCAAACCATTCCTGAACCATTTTTGCTTTGTGGCAGGGCGCATTATCCTGCTGAAAGAGGCCACAGCCACCAGGGAATACCATTTCCATGAAAGGATGTACAATGCTTAGGTAGGTGATACATGTCAAAGTAACATCCACATGGATGGCAGGACCTAACATCCACATGGATGGCTTTCAGCAGAACATTGCCTAAAGCAACACACTGTCTCCATGCATCAATGAGCCTTGGCCACCCATGAGTTAATGACCCTGTCGCCGGTTCTCCACAGTTCCTTCCTTTGACCACTTTTGATAGATACTGACCACTGCAGTATGGCAGTTTGGGAACACCCCCAAAGAGCTGCAGTTTTGGAGATGCTCTGACCCAGTTGTCTAACCATCACAATTTGGTACAAATGCTTGCCCAAATCCTTAAATGCTTCCCCATTTTTCCTGCTTCTAACACATCAACTTGGAGGACAAAATGTTCACTTGCTGCCTAATATATCCCACCAACTGGTTCCCCTCATCAGATCAGATCATCCACTATAACCTGTATTACATTTTCTGGCAGGACATTCCTTTATCATCCATAGTCACCAATCTCGGTGTTAGGTTTGATCCATACTTAACCTTTGAGGTCCACATTAAATATCTTTGCAAAACATCTTTTTGTCACCTCAGGAATATAGCCAGGCTCCATCCATCACTCACCCTTCCTGATGCTGAGAAACTCGTTCATGCCTTTGTCTCCTCGAGACTGGATTATTGTAACGCTCTTCTCTTTGGGATTCCTCGCAAGAGCATCCAAAAACTCCAGCACATACAAAACAGTGCCGCTGGGATCCTGATGAGAGTGCGTAAATTTGAACACATCACACCAATTCTTCAGTCTCTTCATTGGCTTCCTATTTCCGCTCAGCTCGAGTATAAAGTTTCCCTCCTCACACATCAGTGCATCCATGGCAATGCTCCCACCTACCTTAAAGAACTCATTACTCCACAGATCTCAGCACGTTCCCTTCGCTCCAGAATCACTCATCAACTCCATCCCCCTAGGATTAAGACCCGCACCACTGGGGACAGAGCCTTCTGTGCTGCTGCTCCACACCTGTGGAATGCCCTCCCTGAACATCTGAAGGCTCCACAAACGACTGGTGCTTTAAAATAGGGACTAAAAACGTACCTGTTTAGAAAGTCTTTCAATGTTTAAATTGCTTTGTGTTTACATGTTTGTGTTGATTTTTAATTTAATTCTTAATTGCTCTAACTTCTTTATTTTTTTCCCTCCCTTTGTAGCACTTTGAGATTTTCTTTAAAAAGTAAAATGTACATTATTATTATAAATATTATTATTATTATTATTATTATTATTATTATTATTATAAGCAGTGCTATTCACTTGCTATTGAAGTGGTCATAATGTTATGCCTAATTGTGTGTATATATATAGTATTAAAAATATTTGCACAAAACATCATCTCAGTTCCAAATACTTCTCTAAGTTGTTTTCTTATTTAGCTTCATAAATCTTTGTTTTTCAGTTTTGGGGGCAATGTTCACAGTTTTGAGTTAGATTTTATTTTTTATTTTATTTTCATTCTGTTTGTGATATTTGCCTAGTTATGTCATGTGAGGACCCGGGACTAGTGGACAACAGCCGCAGACTAGTGACCGGCTCTCGTTACGCTGTGGGGTCATCTGTGGAGTACATCTGCAACAAAGGATACTTGCTTTCTGGCCCTGGAGTACTCACTTGCTACAGCAGAGAAACTGCAGACCCAAAGTGGAGTGAAAAACGGCCAAAATGTGTCCGTAAGTATCCGTCAGAGTAAAAAAAATGCAGACTGAACTGATCTATTCTGACTTCATTTTTTATACTCTATTGCCACCTAGTGGACTTCAGGATTACTGCGTTCTAACACATACAAATGCATTCTAGTAGACTGATCTGTTTTTTTTTTTTTTCTCACTCTAGCTGAGAGATATGAACCTTGCAGTAACCCCGGCGCCCCCTCCACGGCTATCCAGAGTTCAGAGAAAGCTTTCTTCCAGGCAGGAGAGTCTCTGAGCTTCACGTGTCGTGAAGGTTATGTGCTTCAGGGTCAAGCCACTATCAACTGCATCCCGGGACATCCATCTCAATGGAGCGGTGCGCCCCCTATGTGCAGAGGTGAGAACTGTGCTCCTAAAGTCCTCATCCTGACATGCATCTTATATGAAATTGTTTCACGTTTCTCTGTTGTTTCTGGTGTTTTTCAGCTTCTTCGAGAAACATTGAGGAACACAGGCTGAAGGGTGATACTATTCAACCGTCTTAATTCATTATCATATTGAGCAGGTTTCACAGACAAGAAAAGATTAGGCCTTAGTTCAGTTATGTCATTTAAGTAGGTTTTATAAACGTGCCTTAAAAAAACATTACTGCATCTTGAGACAAAATATATTTTAAAGGTGACATGAACTGGCTTTTTTTATTTTTTATACTGTTGTCTGAGGTCAACTAATGACGTTCGTGTGGTTTTTACATTCAAAAACATCATATTAATGAATAAGTAATAGGCTATTCTCTCGATGAGACTCGATCGCAGCACAGTCAGGGTAGAGAGGTAGAGAGAGAGAGAGAGAGAGAGAGAGAGAGAGAGAGAATTTTATAATAATGGAGAAAAATAAATAAAATTATTGTATTAATAATACATTCGTTTGGAATTATCGCACTTCAACAACAACAAAAAAACACGCCATATGTTGTTTAAATGTGATAATTCCAAACGAATGTCAAAATAAATTTATATTATAGGCAGACGCCTGGTTGCTGGATCTAAACCATTGGATACGCTAAAATTCATCTGTGAAAAAGGGATGGAATCAATTTTTCGAAATGTTTTTTTGTCGCATTGAGTGTGCTTCTCACTCTACCTGTCACTGAGCTCTGGAAAACGCAGTTTCTCAAAGCTTAAACTGATCAAAAATTATCTCTGAAGCACAATGACACAAGACAGACTTAATGGACTAGCAACAATTGCAAATGAGCATGAACTTGCTGAAAATATTAACGTTGAGGACACAATCAAAACGTTTGCCGCTAAAGCCCGACGTGCACGTTTCTGAAAGGTGGGCTACGCTTTGTTGTAGGCCTATATGTGTATCAGTCAAGGAAAATTTCTACCTCGATTTACTTCTTAGCTTACCGAAGCTGTAGCCTAGGCCTACTAGTGGTTTTTGGGTTTTTTGGCTACTTTCTGTTGTGTATTTTTTAACATTCCAGTATGAAAAATACAATTTGAAAACATGCTTGCACGTTATTTTAAGTGTAATTTTATAATTAAACGAAATCTTAATTCGTTCACATGCGTCTTAAAGACTGAACCTATTTGACGTTCGCAAATGGCTAATGTTGATTGTTCAGATTGCCTGTCAATCAAACTTCCAGCGAAGGGCGAGTGTGAGGTGGGGGCGGCAGTTGAGCTTGCGCCGGCCCTGATCACAGGGCTCGTAAACGTCTTTATCAAACAAACACAATGATTTATTTCTCATCCACCCAAGATTGATTGGAATATTATTTCTGTATTACATCGGTCGATAAACACGAACCGCACACACACACACACACGTGCGTGCGCGCTCAGATCAAGAACGGAATATTATTTCACTATTTGAGATTCATAGGCCTGCCGACCATTACATATAAAAAAGACGTTTTATTCACATAAGTTTGTTGCACCATTCCTGTCGAATCCAATATAGAAGGCACAACACTGTGTCTGCAAATCCAGCACCTGAGACTTGTTTACAAACGATTCCGCAGTGAAATGAAGAACACATGTACATGTCTTCCCCACGTAAGCTGGAACTTAAAATAAAGTTAAAATAAAGTTCAACCACTCATTCCTAATAGTAGTATCCGAAGGAAGCTTATGCAGTGAATGTGTTCTTCCACAACCTGGCACAGAGCAATATATTACTTTGTTCGCCATGATCACTGCTCAGTAAACCTGTAGCTCCTCGACACTGTGGGCGGGGCTTCAGAAGCACGCATACATATTCATCAGTTGAGTTGCACTTCCCATGACGTCATTGGATTCCAGCTCTCGTTTTCTGGGCCTGGTGTCTATAAAAGCTTTTCTTTGGCTAACATGGACGTTTTCAGCTCTGAAACTTACAGAATATTCTTTTATCATGATGAACTTTGATATATCGAAGGCTCAAGGGAAAGTTGGATTCTCAGTTCATCACCCCTTTAAAGCTACACTGTGTGATATTTTCCCCCATCTACCGGTGAAACGGTATATGACCATCCAGTGAATATTAGTTTCTGTTCCTCTCAATTCCGATTTTGTTTTAACTCCTACGGTGGCTGATTTAGTCCAAGATTAATTTGGCTTCCAGTTCGATCAAGTGATGAGGTTACTTTAGAAAACTATTATAATTTGCAGTTATTTAATTTGTCAGTTAACATGTAGGTTGTGACATCTATGTAAAATGAATAATAGTTTTACCTTTTCGTTATTTTTTACCATTTCATTGCTAACATCAGTGATCAGGTTCCCAGACGAATGCAAGCTAATCTTAGTAAAGTAACTTTTATCGGTGATATCGTTATTCTGTATATTGTACGACATCACTAGCATAAGGCAAAGTTTACATTAAAGGCTATATCAGTCTCAAGCAATCCCCCTCTTCACATTCGACACAGTGCCATCGAGTGTTAAAACGCGGAAGGCGAAGCTTGAATTTACGGGTATGTCCCTCTTTGGCTAATGTACTTTCAAGATGGAGGGGCAACATGGCGACGCGCATTCGAACCCCTCACCCGTATGTATTTTCAATGGCATATTATACACTTACGAGAATACTTTATTACTTGAAAGAAGTAAATATACATTTATGAGGACATACATTTTTGAAAGAACTAAGTGTTTTTAGATAAGAATAAACAAAAAAATTTACACAGTGTAGCTTTAAGATTTGCCAGTGCAAGTTTATTTCAGTTAAAACAGCTCAAACATGCATTTTAGTTTTGGACTAGCTTAAACCTTGTCTGTGAAACTGGGGGATTATTACTTTTTTTTTTAAATATTCTGTAAAATCCACATTATAGCTGCTGATTCAGAGTTTGATGTGGAGGGCGTCAACATTGCCATCGCAGTTCTGATTCCTGTTGCAGTGGTGCTGATGCTCCTCTTGGTCTTTTTCCTCTGCATTTCATTGTAAGTTCCAAGGGCCGGGAAAAACACATGGCTTTTATTGTTCTGGGGTTTGTTTTTCACTAATAAGGTTGTATCTCTGCAGAGCTCAAAGCAAGACTCTTCAGCTTCCTGGGTCGTCTTCTCCACCGTACGACAACATGACTGAAGAATCTGCATTTGACAACCCTGTGTATGAGACAGGAGTAAGTATGGATGCCATGAACCTCAGAGACGTGGGCTCTCACAACACCATCGTCCTGTCCTGATCAACCCTGCCTGCCATTCTGTCATTCCTCCTGTCATGACTCCGACCTGATCCGCAGAACAAATAAAAGGAATTTGACCAGTAAGATGGCTAAACAGCAAACAGAGACATATCCTTTTATGTTAAAGGCCAGTATTTATAATGTAGCGGTATCATGTAATGGCGCTACTAAAGAATTTAATGTATATCATTAAACTTCATAATTTTATGAGCTTAATGTTGCATAAACAAAATGTTTATTGGGGACACTTTTGTTCATTTATTTATTTTTCTAATAACAAAAACTAAGAAGTTAAAAAATGCTGCTGTATATTCATAACATGCACGTGAAAGGGTAAGAATAAATACATTTCAGTCTAGAAAGAAAGACTCTAGGTCCCTTGAAAACATGAAAACATTCCATTTTACATATTAAAAAACATTTAGGCTTGAGGCCATGGGTCATGGGTAGCTAGAACTCAGCAGATGGTGTGTGTGCGTGTGTGTGTGTGAGAGAGAGTGAGAGAGAGAGAGAGAGAGAGAGAGAGAGAGAGAGAGAGAGAGAGAGAGAGAGAGAGAGAGAGAGAGAGAGAGAGAGAGAGAGAGAGAGAGAGAGAGAGAGTGTGTGTGAGAGAGCTGCATGTTCTCATAGTTGTACATTATAATACTGGTGTGTACCTCATGTTACCCAAAAATGCATCTCCTAATCATCATGTCATTGTTCATGTTTTCATAACTTTCCTCTCTTTTGATTCAAAAAGCATACTAATAAAGCTCTGAATTTGCATGTGTATTATACATAAACATATGAAAAGTTCAAAAGTTTAGGAACTTTTTTCTTTTTCTTTTTTTAAATTAACACTTCTATTCAGCAAAGATGCATTAAATTGGTCAAACGTGACAGTAAAGACATTTATAATTTTGTGTTTTTTTTTCTTTCTGTTTGTCAAAGAATCCTAGAAAATCCATAAGGGTTTCCAAAAAAAATATTAAAGAGCACAATTGCAACAACATTGGAATTTATATGTACATCTGTAGTTAAAATGGAATAAAAATTATAATAAAACATTCATAATGATGAGAAATGTTTCTTGAGCAGCAAATCATATTATAACGATTTCTGAAGGATCATGTGACACTTAAGAGTAATGATGCTGAAAATTACAGAAATAAATTATATTTAAAATATATATTCAAACAGAAAATAATTTTTTTTATTATATTTCACAATATGTATTTGTGATCAAATAAATGTGACTTGTTGAGCATTAACCCAAACTTTTGAACGGTGTGCTATATGACTTCCAAAGCTTTGTATTTTTTATTGAAATGTGTTTTATTTGTCTTGAGTATAACTTGGTCACCAGTCCAGTTGTATTTAAGGGAGCTCTGAATAAAGACAATAAGGCAAAGAGAATCCACTGTACTGTTCTGAAATCTTATTTGTTTATCTTTTCAGGATGCAAGGCAATACGAGGTGTGTATGTAAAATCCATCTGTCTTTTATTCGGCATCTCTCCTCTATTTCTGCTGGGTTCCTGTAAATGTTTTTTTTTTTCTCTAAGACTTCTGCCAGCACTATGGTGGACAATAGGGTGTTATTTCTGTAGCACACAAGAGCCTGAGGTTTGTGTTGTACTTTTTATTTGTCTGGTAAAACATCCCAAGGCTCACACCTTGAGATTGGACTATTTCAGAGAGCACCAAGAGGGACCCTGGTTTCACCATGAGGAACAACAGAGGGAACTGTTTTCTCCCACAACCTATAAGACTCGGGTGGGAGAGTGTCTGAGGGTTTTGAGTTCCAGTGGTGCTTCATTTGCACTGGTGATAAAGCCATTTATCTATGTATAAAATCCTGTCGCTGCATGGGGGCTTATTTGCAGAACACTTTGTAAATAAACTGTCCAAAACTATAGAATACTGTTGTGTGTTTATTATGCAATATTTTGTGTAGCTGTGGAACTTTTATTTGACCAAGGCTATCTCCTCTTTATTTTTCAATAATTTCCTCCTATTGTTAGTTTTATTTTCGTATAATTTTAATGTTTAATAGAATATATTATTTTATACTTAGAATATCTATGGATATAAATATGACTATTACTTTATCTAAATACTTAAGATCTATATATAAATATGAATCTAAATACGCATATTTAACCCATGAATTAATGAATGAATTCACCGCCATTGTTCAGTTCTCCCTGACGATTTAATAACTAGTCATCAAAAAAATTGTGTCATCTCTTCCGTTACGCGCATTGGTTTATGTTACGCCGGTGACGAAACAGTCCAATCAGAGGCCAGAGAATTCCCTCACAATACAAAGAAGCTCGAACACGTAAACAAACCGGATAAATGCATCTGCTTTCTAACCCTCGCTGGTTGCTGTATTGAACAAGCTCCTCACACCCACAAAAAAAGAGACATTGATGATTCCCACAATACCCCAATCGACGGAGAGGTTTTATAAACGGAGGAAAAGAGCAAGATGGCTCCACCGTTGACGGGTAGTGATGCCTGACCGCGAATGAATCATTGTCTTGAACCGACTCTTTTTAAAGATCCATTTGAACCGATTCGCAAAGCGTTTTTAAAACAACCGAATGTAAACAATGGATAGTTCACCCAAAAGTTAAATCCCTGTCATCATTTTCGCTCCCCCATGTTGATTTTAAATGCATGGCTTTCTTCTGAAAGAAGAATGGCAGTTTCATTAACCGTTCACTTTTATTGTCAAGATGAAAGACACAAGTGAATGGTGACTGAGGCTGTCTGTGCCTGGCATTATGTTACCAACTACTTGGAGGGTGAGTAAATGATTAAAATGTTTATTTCTGGGTTGACTATCCCTTGTAAGTGAAAACTTTGGTTGTAAAAGTGTGAAGTTTGTGACATGTTGGAACCATAAACAATGCTATAAGTCACAAACGACAGTTCTTAAGATATATTATAAAATACTTATTTAAATGGTGAATATAACATAAATACTAAATATTTATTTGATGATAAATATCAGTGGTGGCAAACCAGTGAATTGATTCTACTGCACCGGTTCACCTAAACGAACCGATTCTCTAAATGAATTGAATTCCCAACTCAACTGACTGGCCCACGCATGCGCACACAGGTTTGTGCGTCAGTTAGCGCGAGCGTTCCTTCATCACAACAGAGACGCTCTGCCGTTAAGTCGCTCTTTCACCAGGAGAAAACGTCTGCTTTTCGCCGCTGCCAGTTCCTCAGAAGAGTTGTTCTTCGGGGGGCTTGATGTTTGACGTCTTCGCATCATGGACTTAATGATAATTTCTGTGTCTTTATTATTCCTTCTCTTACCGGGCCGGAATCTCATACAGCACCGGGGATAGAGGCCTCCGCGCGCCTGCTCGATTAACGGAGAGCCCGCGCGGAGCCATAACAGACACGGGCGGGAATTCGAAGGTGATTTTGGTAGAGGTCAGAGGCTACTCATCTGAAAGGGGTCGGGGTGTAGTGGCCAAGGGAGTCAGAAACAGTCCTGGCCGGTGTTGATGTGGGGTAAAATGGAGACCCCGACGATCGTGTACGATCTGGATACCTCCGGTGGGCTGATGGAGGTAAGTCAAACACACACACATACACTAGTTTATTCCTCTCGTTACTGCCTGGTTAGTATTCTCAATGTAGCCGCTAATTGCTCACTAATGTCATCCATAGGCTTCCTTCATATGAACGTCCGTGCGCGCGCTCACGGTCACGGCCCAACAATGGTTTGAGCGGCTGATGTGACGCGTGCAGATGTTTCACTAATGAGTTTCTGAACCTCTCCCGCTTCCCTCTTGCAGCAAATCCAGACTCTGCTGGCGCCGCCCAAGTCTGAGGATGGGGAGAAGAGGACTAGGAAACCGGACAGGAACACCAGGAGAGCCGGCAGGGCCACCAATCACGACACCTGCGACAGCTGCCGGGAAGGAGGGGACCTGCTGTGTTGTGATCACTGCCCCGCTGCCTTCCATCTACAGTGCTGGTGTGTGTGATGCTGGGGCTGGGACAAAATTGGGCCCAGGACCAGGCCTGTGATCCTGGTTTAGTTGGAGCGCAGAAGTAATTTGTGCTGCATTTTTGCGGTGACAACTAGACGTTCTTCAGATTTGGTGTTTTTTTTCTTATGTTGCCAGATGGAACATTATGGAGGCTGGGGTTTATTTATACGCTGTATGATGTTTTTTGAATGAGCAGGGAGCTGACAAATAATCATTAAGGGACATCTGAAGGCCACGATAATGTCTCCATTATGGAGAGATCTGATTGAGATTATGAGATGGGTTTTCCTTAATCATCTGTCAGTTTGCAGATCTGCTGAAGATCTGTGATCGCTTGGCTTTGTTTATTCAAGTTGGCCTATCTTTTTTCTAAATGCATGTTTTAGGTCATCTTGTGATAAATTCTTGTGTTTTGAAAAGAATTTTAAAGAACAAAATTCTGTCTGATGATGTATGCAGGACTTCTCCAATTATTGCGCCTAAACCCTGCAAACTCACATTCATCTGCCGCCACTTTTGAGTGCAGCGCCCAAATCTCAAAATCCAATCAACAGCCGATGCATAGAATCTGCCGCCCTACATTTTTTCTTTTTTTCGATAATCCATTACATTCGGATATGAAAATATCTGTTGATATTTCCATTTAATCACAACTTTAAACTCGCTTTGCACTTCAGTCGGTCAGCTGGAAAGAAGGATGTTTGAATTTCGATTTCCCCTCCATATTTTCTCATTGTTTATTCTTTGTGTTTGGGAGCTGAAATGATTCCATGTGTGTTTGAGGGGAAACACATGCAGCTGGTGCTGTGCAGCCCACGGGCCCCGGGAAATCTGCCACACTGGCCTTTGTTTTTGTGTAGTCTCGAGTAGAGTTTCTGGGATTGATATAATAATAATGTGCAAAAACTGCAATAGCATGTCAAGATCTTTTAATGGGTCTTTAGTGTTTTTAGATGAATCCGTTTAAGTTATTTGAAAGAATTGTGGCAAATTAGAAAGAAAGAACAGGTTTCTATTTGCTTGATGCTTTTATCCGAGAGCCTGGTGCTTTTGAGCTTCATGGCCGAGTTCTTATAAAACAACTGTAGAACAAAAGCGTTTAGATCTGTTTGCATGTGTGCAGTGTATTAGAAAACAGAAACTCCTTTCTTACAGAGTGAACTATTGATTTAGCATCTCTATGCAGGCTGGGTACAAATGGTTAATTCAAAGTCACCTCCTTTTAAACATCTCTTGTATTTGTTTAACGTAGCCCTGGCTTTAGAAACTGCTAAAGTTATACTATCATGGAGGATGTTGTTTGCTTCATTTGAATGTCACACTCAGAGTAGACTGGAGTATAAAGCTGGTCTGCTGTCCTATGCTCGTTTATTGTAGTATTGAATGGCTGTTCATACCGTAACTGTGTGTGTTTGTTCTGTGTTAGATGAAGCCTGTAGTTTCATCTCTTGACTTTGTTTACGTTTCCTCAGTAACCCACCAATGAGCAGAGAAATGCTGCCCCCTGGTGACTGGATGTGTCATCGCTGCAGTGTCCGCAAGAAGGTTGGTGCCCCGTCTGTTATGAAACAACCACTCATGTTGTGCAGTTTTCCATCCAGTTTTTTCATGAGAATATTTATAAATTGTCAACAAGAGAAGCTTTAAGATCTCCCTGCAAGACAGACATCAAAACTTACACTGTTGTTCTGTAAAATAAATAATAATAATTATTAAATGTATTATTATTTTTACAATTGAAATAAAATTATATTTTTAATAATAAAACAATAATTAGGGCTGGTCCAAATACCTTTTTTTTTTTAGCTTTGAAGCTTCTGTAGTAAGCTCCTATATTTCGCAGTAGATTCATTTAGATTGATAATAACAGGTAAAAGGCTTGCTGCGATAGTCGGTGTTACCAGTGTTCATGCATAACACCGGTTACATCACTTGCCCACCGCCCACTATTTTTTAGAGTAATAAAAAAAAAAAATTTTCAGTTAGAGAACAGACACTACAAATAAAAACTGAACGTGTCTGCCCAATACAGCGTGAGCCGAACAGCACAGCACAAACTAGCAGCAGGAGTCAAATTTCATTCATCACGAGAGTGAGAAGCTGAGTGACAAGATGATCGCGGAACATTTGGTTTCAAAGCAAAATGTAAAAGCACCTATTTAAGTGAGTTTGTCATTGTACTGTTTTGTTGTTGTGTTTTTCATTAAAGGTGCACTATGTAGTATTTTTGCAGTAAAATATCCAAAAACCACTTGGCCATTGTTATATATTTTGTTCAGTTGAGTACTTGCAATACCCCAAATGTTTCCAACTATTTGTAGATTGTGAGAAAATTGCTACTTTAACCAAGGAGCCGGGAAGTCTGAGCATAGCGGATGAGGGAGTCGCCTGTCAATTGCGTCATATCTGCGTTACCCTCGGTTTCCGGTTTTATTTTGCAGATACGCTTTACTCTTAGCAGCGTCCAACAAGTGTCACAGCAGCCGCCGAGCGAACGCACAGAATAACGTCAAAACATTATTTTCAACACACTCAGATGTATCTAATATGATAAACAGAGCTGCGTTACCTCATACTCATGACTGGAAAAGCGGAAATAGCGCCGGCGCCCTGCGACTGTGTCATGTCATAATAAAAGTCCCACTGCTCGCGAGAATCTCATTAACAATCGCTCTGGTAGCCTTGCTCACTCAGTCCTCAGTCCAACACTCAGTCCTGCTCTGCTTCATACTACAATAACGTTAAAGGGGTACTTCAGTGCTGGGAAGATAAATCTGTATTTAAACTGGGTCATTAATGTAGTAGAAATGTGAAATTATTTTTGAATTTGGTGCCTTCTAGACTGAGAAAACACAGAAAATTTATTTTTGTCTCATGGGGATGAAAGACAACAACTCCCAGAACGCACTGCTTCACTGCCCTACTCTAGGCACGGCTAGTCGGCTACTGGATTACTGGATCACTTGCCTACCACGTTCATTTTCAGAAAATCAGTTCAGTTAGAGACACTACAGTTAAAAACTGAACGTGTCTGTCATGGCACAAACGCAGCAGGATCGGATTACATTCATCGCATTAGCTGAGGTAATCGCGGGATTCGTGGCTGCGGCTGCATTCACAGCGTGTGATCAGTCTGGCGCGTGTTCAGTTCATGTCTTTAGAAGCTTATTTCATAGGAACTTCATTTTAAAAGTGAAAACACTCACTTTGGTCTCCACCGCTCCGTTTACATGAATCTCCGCAGCTCTGCGAGCCGAGTGCTGTGAGTGCGATGTTGAAAACATGTGGAAATAGCGGCCTCTGAATTTTTCCAGAAATAAAATACATAATTCTCTCGTCTCAGGGTCATATGAGGGGGGAAAGTACGATAATTTGAATATACTCCCGGGTTTCTACTGATAAATAGCTTAATGCTAATCGCTGAAGTAACCCTTTAATAACCGCATCCATGATTTCTGCCCGAGTCCTATCCCGATTCTTTTCCACCGGCTGTAAGGTGAAGACCACATGTCCCAAGATGCTGCGCTCAAACTTGGCATCATCAAACTACGCCTTTGTTTTGAACAGGCACCCTCTAGTGGACAGAAAAGATGCATAGTGCACCTTTAAGAATAATAGGCTAATGAACCCACCATTTAAGCAGTCCGCCCCAGAATTGGTGCTAATTCAAAACCGAAAGTAAACCGCAAACGGCCGCACAGCGCACAAGCATTGTAATGTGACTGTGAGGGAACATTTTCTCACAATCCCATCCTTAATGTGTAAAAAGGCTAATACATTATGATTCTATTATTCTATTTTCCACAATGTCAAACCAACACAGCTTAACCCAAAATACAAGCTCAGGCTTGCGCTTCTGTACAAGCTCATGCAGTTGTGCACTTTAGACCAAGACTCGGTTGCAGGGAACACTTAGGCTAAGACGACGCAAATATATTTATTAAGTATAACAAGATTGTGTTCCTATTTAACAGTTCATCCTATTAAAGATGGCTAGGCTATAAGAAAAAAGAGTATTGTATTTAGCCAGATTTTATAGTGTAAACATATTCAAGCACGAATGAGAACCGTTTAGAGGGGGATGCAAGGTGTGCGAGAAAAAAGAAAATCGAATACCATTCCAATATTCTGGTCCAGCCCTAACAAAAATATTGAACAAAAAAAGTATTAATGTTGTTATTATTATTATATTATATTATTAGGGCTAGTCATATTAAATGTGGAACAAAACAGTTTTTTTTGTTGTCCTATATTTTACTGTCTATTTTTACCTTGGAGGAAATATAAAAAAAAATGTAATTTAAAGGTCAATTCACACTGCATGGACAAACGGCAACAAACAAGTTTGCTGTTGGATTTAGATTTAGAAATAACTGTCATGTTCACACTGCCCCAACAGACACTCGAGCACTCACGGAAATGGTTGAGCACCCACAGAAAAATAAGAGATATTCTCCATTCATTTTAACCAATAAAAATAAAAGATTGCAGCTTTCAGACATGACCTTCTTCTCGTTTTATAGTTCATTTGAGGCAGTTTCTATGGCGTTAAATGTCGAGAGCATATTTTTGTAACATGAGAGTGCATCCATGTAGCGAATCTCTCCGCTCGCAGGCGGATTTCTTTCACTCTAGCACATAACTTACTGGACGCGCGCTTTCAAATATGGCTCTGCTCTCATTTAGATTTCACGTGTGCACTTTCAAACTTTGTCCAATGTTCTCTCATGAATATCCTCTTGTCTTTTCTCTAGAATTGTCTTCTGATTAGTCCGGCAAATACCAGCACCTACACATAGTCTTTGCAAGGTTAAACGATAAAGTTGCCTTATCGCCATGGCAACGGTTTGTGTCCAGGTCAGATTACATCAGAGTTTGTTGTTGTTCGTTGGAAAATCATACCACACTGCTCAGACAGTCTTCGACCCAACAAACGCAGATTGAACATGTTCAGTTAGGTGAAAACAAAAGACCAACAGCAACAGACGCCGACGGGTATCACACTGATTAAACAAACTCAGACGGACTTGTTTGTTGGCGTTTGTCTGTGTTGTGTGAATTGGCCTTAAAAATGTAATTGACCTACACTGATAGAATGTTCGGCTTCCATAAACAAACTGACATCGATGTAATTTGCATGTTGGAGTCTAATTTATAGATTTTTTTCCAGAAAAGGGAACAGAAGAAGGAGCAAATTAACGGTCTGTTGGAGCGGCAGCTGGGGAAACAGACGCCTTCTCCAGCTCCTGAGCAGGAATGTGGGACATTACGTCTGGATCCCTCTGTGGTGTCAGGCGGTACAGGGCTACGGCCTGCCGTTGCTCAGGTACGACTCTTGGAGGGGCGACCCAACAGCCGACCCGTGACCCCCAACTCCAACACTTCTTCCACTGACACGCCCACACCGTCCGAGCAAAATGACATGGAGGAAGACCTCCTAGACGTGGAGGACGAGGCCCAGGGTTCTGAGCCCGAGATCTTGAATACCACAACCACCCTCAAAAGACCATTTGACCTCCTAATCGCCGCTGCCATGCAGAGGAACCCCACACAGTTCCAGCTTCCAAATGACCTCACCTGTACAACTGCACTTCCAGGTACAAGACATCCTGATCTAGGGCTGCGTTTTAATTCAATAAATAATGCATTACATGTGTTCCTGATACAGTGTTTAGGTGCCTCAGAGCGCCTCGACTCCTTTATTGTCAGTCGATCTGTTCTGAGACACTAACATGAGCTGTGTTAACCAACTCAGTTCATCGCTTCACTCTGAAACTAGCAGCATATTTTTATTTGCCGCAACCAAAATAAAAGCTCAACGAGTTACCATTTAATAAAATTAAGAAATTAAGATCATGTAATATTGATATTGTTTACTTTACAGCACAATAGTGTTATTACAATATATTTCTTATTTTGTTTCAATTATTTTATTTAATAATTACAATAAAATTATTATTATTTTATAGTCGTATTAAATTGGTCAAAAACAGTAAGAATGTGGTCTATGAAACTTTTCCTAGTTTGTTCAGTCCTGAAAGGATTTTGCCATAAAAAAAGTCTTCAGATTTAAAATGTATTTATTTTATATATTTTTCTATGCAGATGAACTCCACCTTAACCCAACTCATTCTAGAATGTTTCATTATTTCCAAATATACAGTAGCTATTTAAGTCATCTGGTGAAAATTCCTGTCTTGCATTATGTATCGCTATGTCAGGTTTTTGTTGCAATATTGTGCAGCCCTATCCTGTGAAGTCTTACTGTAAAATTGTGTGAACAACAGATTGTTTGTGATTCTAAGATCTGATGCATTTTTTCTCTTCATCTCAGGCACCAGCAAAAGAAGACGAAAAGAGGAGTTATCAGGCAAGAGCGTTAAACGGCCTCAGCATGAGCTGGACAATCATGGACTGGTTCCACTTCCGGTGAAAGTGTGTTACACATGCAACAGGTACAAGATCTAGTTTATTTATTTATTTTTTATTATTAATAGGACTACTTTTTATGAAATGAAACATTTAAGGTTTGAAAATGTCATTGACATTCATAATCAAACAGATGGTGCTGTAATTTGCATATTGTATTGTGTTTTGGCTGTCTTGCAAGCCCTTGTTTTTTCTTCAG
Organism: Gobiocypris rarus; assembly: GCA_023029165.1. Classification (NCBI taxonomy): domain Eukaryota; kingdom Metazoa; phylum Chordata; class Actinopteri; order Cypriniformes; family Gobionidae; genus Gobiocypris; species Gobiocypris rarus. The sequence goes on from CM040922.1 coordinate 22,163,926, forward strand.
ATAATGCTAATCTAATTTGAATAATGTGATACTGATAATTATGGTAATGTCATTTAGAAGCAGATTAACCTCTGGGTTTTTCTCTGACATTACTATAATCAGCGGAAGAAGAGGAAACCCTGTAGGCTAAAGCAGCAAGGCCACACATTGCACCAATAAAATACTTATATTTTTTTTAATTCTGCTTCAGTAATTTTAGTATAAACTCTCTTCAGAAATCATTCTAATATGCTGATTTGATGCTCAAGAAATATTTCTTATCAACCATGAAAACTTATTTTTTTCAAGATACCTTTCAGAATAGAAAGTTGTAAAGAACAGTATTTATTTAAAAGAAACTATAAATGTGTCGATTTAATGCGTCCTTGCTGAATAAAAGCATTGATTTCTTAAAAAATAAATTTCTGACCTTTTGAGCAGTGCTGTAAATCCCACCTGTTCACACTACATTGACCTTAGAGGAATTATAAAACACCTGATGTTAATATCAAGACAAAAAATAATTATTTTTTTCTCACAGGAGCTGCCGAATGGCTCCACTGATCCAGTGTGACTATTGCCCTCTCTTGTTTCACATGGACTGTTTGGATCCGCCTCTCACTGCCTTCCCTACAGGCAGGTGGATGTGTCCCAACCACATTCAGAACCTGGTTGTAAGGAAGCTTGCATAAAACAAAAAACAAGACTTGCAATAACTTAAAGCAATAACTTTGCCACTCATTCATTCTCTTTCTTTCCTCACAGCTGAACCAGAGAACCGTGTCGCTCAGCAACCGTTGCCAGTTATTTGACCAGTTTCAGGACCGCATATCCCAGCATGCCATCAAACTTGACTTCCTGCAGAGGGTACATCGGCAGCGCCCCCCTGTACGGCGGTCAGCTTATGCTCAAAGCAAAAAGACTCTGAAGGTAATCTGTCTTCTTTTAAACTCACTGTATGACACCAGCAAAGGACACAAGATGTTGTTAAAACTCATTCGACATATCGCTTGGTTTTCGCAGGTTCCAGATGCCATTAAGTCACAGTATCAGAACCCGCCTACTCTAATGGCCCCGGCAGGGATCCGTGAAGGGGAGCTTATCTGCACCGGCCTTACAGAAGCTTTTGTCCCGCAGCATTTAGCCAGTGAAGATGAACAGTGTCAGGTGTGTATAAGGCGCCCACTGTTTGCTACTGTTTTTTTTGTATTCAGTATTGTTTCTGAACCAGTGATCTTATTATTTTTATGCTTTGCTGTAGTGGCTCAAAGACGTCATCTCGCTGCAGTGCAGCATTATGAGGCATTTATGGAACAGACAAACATCTCCTTGGGATTCAGAGCACACAGAAAGGACTGACCTGAAACTCAGAGACTCCTGCCAGAGTGCCACCTCACAGGGCAGCCAGAGTGTAGCGCCAAAAGTTTCCTGTAGTTTATGTACTGATGGACTGTGTCAGAACTGTAAAACCCCAAATGGCCCTGTAGAACGATTGGTTCAGTCCAATGGAACACAGGGTCCTATTAAAACCCAAGAAAAGACAGCTGACAAAGAAACACCCGGTTTACCCATACCCGCTCCACCCAACCATGCGAACTCTGGCGCCATTATCAAGACAGAGGATGCCAGTCTAAAGCCCTGTAGTGGCACAGAGGTCTCTGCTCCTGCTTCTGTCAAATTTGAGCGCAGCACTCCACCATGTGACCATAAAAAAACTCCATCAGTTTCAGATGCAGCAGCAGCAAAACTCTCAGCTTCTACTGTATCTACAGGAGTACATGCTGTAAAACCGCAACCGCAGAAAATCACATCAGACACGGCATCAAAAGGTCAGAGATAACCATCCCCTTCCTGTGCTAAATGTCTACTTGTGTAGTTGTGTGCTTGATTATTACCTAACAACCCTTTAAAATATTGAATGGCTGCATTCTTTTCTAAGGTGGAAAGGCCAGCTTGGACTCTGTGATAGCAGGAAGTGGGGATGCCTTGTCTTGCACAGAACCTAACATGTCAGAGCTGTCTGGTCGAATAAAGGACATCATGCCGGGCAGCGGAGGTGGGTTTGTGTGTGTTTGAGAGAGGATTCTTGAGGAACTTTCTGTTTTGGTCTTCAGGTTAAGCAGATACTTAAACTTTAACCCTTACACTTCTAACGTAAGCATTATTATAAAAAAACTTTATAAAAAGTTTATAAATTTATCTGATAGATTACATTGTGATTTGGGTAAAACATTTATTGTTTTGTAAACTTATTCAATTTGGATGATACACAGCACATATGTTTTAATAAAATGGCAGCTTTTGTAATTTAATAATCACACTAAACCGTATTGTGATTTCAGTTTTATTTTGATTAATCATACAGCTTTCACATAAACAGCAAAAAAACTATTTATTCAGAGAGAAAATGGACCTAGAACAGAAAAGGAACCAACTTCAAAAGACTGCAGCATTTTGTAATCATTCTGAAACCTTATTTGTATTGCAGAAGTTGAGCTCGGCTCATTGGATGAGAAGTTTATCAAGCTCTTGGCCTGGCAGCGGATTCAGCAGCTCTTTGAGTCAAAAACCTCTCCTGTTCAGAGCAGTTCTCCTTCATCCGTGTCACCCGCTCACAGGAAACACAGTGAAGGTATGAGATTGTATTCATTGTGGTCAAGTTTTTGTTTCCATCAGATGCACATTAATTCGTGATTTTTTCCGTTCACAGCCCAAAGCAAGGAAGTGCAGGCGAGAGCTTCTTTCTCTTCGGTCTCGGGAAAGGGAAAAGCTGTCAGTATGTGCTACAGGAGTCTGTACATCGGGACAGGTAAGTTTCATCCTGTAACTGCAGGAAATTAATTATTCTACAGTGTTCAGTACAAATGTCTTTTCTCATTGCAGGTGCTGATATGGACGTGTGCCTTACAAATTACGGGCATTGTAACTACGTTTCAGGGAAACATGCCTGTATATTTTATGATGAGGTATACCATTTTAAACAACTGACACATTTAAGAAAAGGACAAAGGTTTCATCTTTTGAATTATAAATTGGTTCTTTCCTCCTGCAGAATACAAAGCAGTATGAACTGCTGAACTACAGTGAACATGGGACAACCGTTGACAATGTATTATATTCCTGTGACTTCTCTGAGAAGATAAGCCAGAGCCCATCCAGCAACCTGCTCACCAAAGTGCAGAACATAATCCGTGAGTTATTTCTTCCAGTCATGAAACTGAAGTAATGACATGACTTTTCTTCCTTATTTTAATGCACATCTGAGTGAAAGGGTCAGGGTTTAATCACTCACAATAAGATCTATAACATGCATTTAGAAAATACATTAAGCCACGTTTCCACCGAAATTACCCGATGAAGATTAGGCAAATTAGTCTGGTGAAGTAGGACTCCTCGCAACTTTCCAGTTCCCTCTGTATTTCGTCCTCCGCATATAAGCTTAATTAAAGCCTGAACCTCGTCGTCGGTCTATCTGTCTTATTTTTTAAACTCCATTGTTGATTTGAATAGCAAACAACTCATACTGCATGCACCAAAACAGACTTGGTGGTTGAAATGGTTGAAATAAAATGCTGCGTGAAGTCAACCAATCAAAATGCTGCGTGAACTCAACCAGTCAGCACGTTCAGCACCTAAGTCCCACCCCCGTAAGTACTACCTCACGAGCTGGGATTTTCTGAGGGGGACATTTTTACCCGGAACTTCATTTAGACCCTGGTGCCTGCGGTTGAAACACACAGAGTACCTCCCCAAAGTCCCAAGTTCCTGGGGTGGAAATGCGGCTTTAGTGAATTTCCATTTCATGTCAACGTAAAAGAAAAATTTAAACATTAGGGGTAGGAATCTTTTGGTACCTCAATATTTGATTCATATCGATTCTTGAGCAGGGTGTCTGCGGGGTCTTAAAAAGTATTAAAAGTTGATAAATCCCTGTCCGACACTCATTTGTCGACGGACAAGTAGTTGATTAAAATGTCAATAACAAAATAATAACTAGGGAATCACCAAAATACAAGATTGATTCTGCATTCATTAGTGTAAGTGGCGATCGGTAGTGGATAATAATATCTAATGTAACGAACTGACTGTAATAAGGTAGCGCTGTTGAGCCTCACGTAGCCTCCTGAGGAGAAATCATAAGAAATGTGCGAGAAAACTCAGAGAAACTCAGTAGCATACTGCGGTATAGGTTTTTATACTTATAACATATAATACAGTTAAGCAACATAACACAACCAAGAGTGCTGTTTTCCTGAATACATCACAACTGAAAATGTGATTTCAAATGACAGCTCAATAAACAATTAATCAACATTTAAGTCACTTATATTTTAGATTAAATATTTACTGTTTCAGCAGTGAAAATATTTCCAAAAAAAGATCACCGCAGAACCACGCATCTTACAGCAACAGTGTGTTACTGAACGAGGTTGAATCAAAGATCCAATAACCTATTCGTAAACGATTGCCTCATTTGCGAATGAATCAGCCGTTTGAACGTTGAATCGTTTGAATCAATAGCTGTGTCTCATTTCGGAAGGCTGCGTCCTCCGGAGGGCGCATTCGAAGGCTGCTTACGTCATAAGGCTGTCTCATTTCAAAAAAGTGAGTAGGACACTCCAAATGCGACCTTCGAATGCGCCCTTCTTTTACAGGAATTTGGAGTGTGCATGAGGTGTAGCCTTTGCTGCTGCAGATAACCCACAATTCTTTGCGTCGCCGTTAACAACCGTCCAATTTTTTTTATATTATTTGAAAACATGGCACCGCCGCCAGATATACATGCAAGCGTAGATGTGGTGTTTAAATGTAAGTAGTTTCAAGCTTATTTTTGTTTTTTAAGCTGTATTACCTCAAACAGACAGGTGTGGTAAACAGGATTACAAGTGTTTGGTGATTTTTAAACGATCCTGCCTGTGTGTCCTACAAAGGACGTCTCGTTTCATTCTGATTGAGGACACTCCGTATACCGCATCCTTCACAGGATGTTTCCTCTAGAGGACGCAGCCTTCGAAATGACATGAAACGAGACAGCCAATGACTCACTCATTCAGACGGTCAGCGTTTGAATGAATCGCTTGAATCAATGGCTCAAAATAAATTATTTTGGTACAAAATAAGCTTGCGCTCACAGCGCTCTCAACAACTCAGTTCAATATAAGTTCACACTTCAAAGCAATTTTTCTCCAACTCTCCGTTTTCGTGCAGACTTCACTAAACCACCACGCCCCCTCCGCCACAGTCATGTTTCGCTGCAGAGCTTTCTAAATTCATGCAGTCAAGCATCACCAGTCATACTGTATAACAGAAATACATATATAAACATAATGAAAGCAAAAAATACATAAATATACATTTCAGTTCTTAATAAAGCTGCCTGAGCTGCTGCAGAGGGTGAACTTCTTTGTTAAGAACTGAAATGTGTATTTATTTATTTTTCACATTCATTATTTGTTTATTTATGTATTTCTGTTATTTCCAGTAGTCTAGAAATGTTGTGTTTTCAGGCACTGTGCACTTCGCGAGACAGGATCATCTCAGTGGTCAGTTTTTGAAACAGATGTCTTGAATAAATACAAATACTGTGAACAAACACTTTTCTCTGCTTCTGCTACACACAGGTCTACATCAAGATATATCGTAGTTCAAATAGTCTGGCAATGAAGAGAGTAGGCTACTTCAGAATCACTGATCGCATCGATATGATGGGCACAACTGTAGTTGCGAGTACACCAGTCCTATGCAATTATTCTTGCCTCTCTAAATGCCGCAAAGTGTCCTCCTTTTTGGTGTTATTGAAATGGCTACGGGTGACGTCATGTATTTTGCTAAATGCTGGGTTAGTGCGGGGTTATCTGAGTTCTGTTATTTGGTTGTGCTCTATAGATTTATTTGCAAACTACAACTGTGTATTAAGTTAAAGGTTTGTTGCTGATTAGAACTTGAAGTGCGATGAGGTCAAAAGTATTTTGAGAAGGTCTTCAAAAAGTCTTTAAAAGGTATTGAAATTAACTTCAGGATTCCTGCATATACCCTGTTGAGGTCATGGTTCGATTAGATTTCATTGTAGTTTACTGTTACTTTTCTTATTTGACTGTGGTAGACCGTTTAATAGGTCTGAACTTTAAACCTATTAAACGGTCTACCACAGTCTAAACCTTGTAATTGTAAACCTTGAAATTTATTTAGTTTTTTTCTTCCCATTTTAGTCAACCCAATATTATAAAACAAATGCCATTTATTGAACACATGACAGGCAGTCTTCTGTAATAAAGCATGGCAGCCCTGAGACCAATAAAACTACCTAGAACATAAATAAAATTCCTTTAAAAATAGAAAAGAGAAAAATAAAAATAAAGTTTTTCAGGTACAGCAGCCTAGTTTTATTTAACATGTCTAAAAAAATACATTAAATAATCAAATTTGAAATTAAAACTGTATAGACTTCACTGTATAAATAATTTATAAATGTATTCATAATAAAGACAATAATGTAACGGACAGCAAAAGATTAGGCTGCTGTTCCTTTAAGAATGAAATGCACAGATCTAATATACTGTTACACATCTGATTTAGTCCCAACCGTTTAGATTCACGTAGGACATAACAGATTGTGAATGTGTGTTTATGTGAATTCTCCACACAATGTGCATTTTGACATAATTGTGTGAGTATTTGACCATTTAAGTGCACTAGGATGTGAAAGAGAACTGAATTTAGGATCGCATGCATCTGAGAGGTGGCGTCTGTGCTGGTGCTTCGACTGTGTCCATCAGTGTGAGCACTGCATTGAGTCGGCTTATTGTGATTTTTAAAACTCTAACATGTCAGTAAATTTAAGTAGCACAGCGACGTTTAAGAAATGTAACACTTTAGAAATCTATTTTTGAAATTTGTGAATCGATGCAAATCGGCAGTAGAATCGTGATTCCATATGTGAATCTATTTTTTGTTTTCTCTCCCACCCTAAGTAAGCATCAGTATTAACTTGAGTGTGTTTGCAGGACGCTGCAGGAAAAAGGAGCAGGAGGAGTCTTCAATGGGTGTGGCCTCTGCAACCGAGGCCAGAGTTATGAGCTGCCAGTCCCACGATGCTCCCATAACTCCCTGTAACTGTAAAAACAGCGGCTCCAGTTTGATCGGAGGCAATGGTGCGGGATGGGAAGGCACTGCACTCCTCCATCACGGAAGCCACGTCAAACTAGGCTGCTTGCAGTTTATATTTAGCATCACAGAGTTCGCCAACAAGCCACTTAAAGAGGAGCTCACCACCTGCAACCTCACTCCTACACCTGGCCAACAGGGGGAGCACCTGAGCAAGGTCACGCCTCCTTCGCTCCAACACAACCTTGTAACTTAACCCCTAAAGCACCGACATGTACAGTTTAAACGGTTTCCTAATTATTTAATTGTTTATACATTTGCATGTCATGAGTGACAATTTTTTTTCTAAATTCTTCAAGACTCTTGGCAGGTTGCACATTTTGTGTCTTAATGCAAAACATTTTTAAAGGGAAACTTTGATCATCCTCACTGCTCTGAGAACCAATGAGCAGTTTTCACATGTAAAGAAATCAAAACATGTTCTATTTTGTGCCAGTAACAATAGTTTTTATACAAACATGCATTTTCTTCTGTTTCCCATAAAAACGGATGCTTTTATTTATGTATGTCCTCTGGAGCGCAGTCAGACCTGGTGTTCCTTGAGCCCGACACATGCAGAGAGACTCATGTACATATGTGTATGTATTCATGTGAATAGCCAGAGATCCACACGATTCAGTGTGCAAAAAAAATGCTCCAGTTTGTATTATTTCGGTCGTGCACCATTTGGTTGCGGTTCGGTCCTTTATGTGTCTGTTCCATGTGTTCTGTAATTAGTTTTCACCAGGTTCTTGTGTCAAACTATGTAAATACAAACCAGATTTTAAATAACATGCTTTAGAAATCCACCAGCCTGTGTTCGTGTGTCATGCTTACTAATTCTTTAACTCTTCTCTAAGATTAGTAGTTTTCTAAAGTTAGCATTACTGTTGCTGAAAAATCCAATACAAAGAATTTAGACTAAAGGGTTTTGAAAAATCTGCAATGCAAAGTATTTAAGTGCCTAACCAAGCCAATCATATGGTTGGTTTGTTAAATATATGCTTTTTTCTTTAAGCAACCAGACTTAACATTTTCATCTAGTATATAATAAAACAACGAGGAATCTGATACATTTGCAATGAAGAAAATTGTGCCTAAAAAGAGAACTATTGAGAGCTCTATATAGATCAGTAGTCGCAACTCTTTTTCAACGGCTCTGGTTTTCTCAAAAACCTAGCAACAGAAGCCACTTAGCAACTGCATAGCAACGTGGGCAAGGAACACTCACGTTTTTTCCTCAGATTGTAACAAATACTTAAAGTTCAGATGCACTCTCAGTCTGCTTTAACGTTAGCTACTTTCCTTGGAAAATAGTTGGAAACACTGGTCTGAAGTAAATATCAGCAGCACAACAGCAGTGTTATGTTCACTGTATAACCGGTTAGGGTTTTGTAATCTTAACGAACTGTGTCCAAGAGGGCGGGATTGGCTTCGTTCAGCACGTCTTCCTGTTACATTCTGGAAGAATCTGAGCTCTTTCATAAGCGACTATAGCTGTTATTGCTGTCATCGATTGAATATGTTTACCATTCTGCTTATTTGCGGAGGACTCGTAGGGTTTTACCTGCTGCTGTGCGTGACGGTGTTGCAACTGCCAAAATGTAAAAGTACAGCCAAACTGCACGGGAAGACGGTGGTCGTGACTGGTATGTGTTCGGATTTAGGGCGTTTGTTTATTGTTCATAAACAGTCACGCATGTCTTCATTTTAGTCATTATTATTAGTTTTAAAACAGATTTTTGTGGATGTTACGCTTTTCTTAAACATTTTAGTCGTGTTACACAACGCAGAACTGACAGCTCGTGCACTAACGTTCACACTCCACATGGTCCACACACAGGCATTCGCGATAAGCAACTGAACAACAGATATGATTGACATGTGAGCTGGTTTACTTCCAGGAGCAAACACGGGTATCGGCAGGGCCACCGCGCTGGATCTGGCGAGGAGGGGAGCTCGTGTGATTCTAGCCTGCAGGGATGAAAGCAGAGCTCAGGCTGCTGTCACACACATCCAGAAGGTGAGAGAGTGACCATTATGTCAACTGTTTGTTCGGGATAATTAATGACCGTTTCCGCCGCTAAGATAACAAATAAAAGTTCCACTAGGGGGCGCATGATTCATGCGTTCAAATCACATGACTTGTTTCATTCCAAGTACATGTCTCTACAGGTTAGTAATAGGAGTTACCTCATCAGTGGTTGTGGCCATAAACAGAGGGATTGTTTCAACTGTGTTACCTGATTTGTCTACGTCACAGTGGGTAGGGTTTAGGGGTGGGGCCTAACCCGGTGGCAGAAAATGAAAGTTCTGCAGTAGCACTCAGTAGAAGCCACGTAATAAAACATTAATAAGTTAATTTCGAATATCTCATAATTTTTTCTCGCATTTCCGAGTTTAACTATGGAATGTCAGGGCTGCCAATATTAAAAATAAAGAAATATATAAAGAAATATAAAAAGAAATGTAAAAAAACAAAAATAAATAAACAAATATATAAATAAATATTTAAATAAATATACATAAAAAAACAAAAAAAAACTAAAATGAATAATTATTTATACATTTATTTCCATATTTGTGTATTTATTTATTTATTTATTTCCATATATATTTATTTATTCTTTTATTTATTTATGCATTTATTTATTTCTATATTTATTAATTTATTCATTTATGCATTTATTTCTTCCAACATTTATTTGTGCGTAGGGTAATCAGGAGGGCGGGGTTTACCTCAGACATAGCAATCGAGCTCAGAATAGGCGAGGGTGAAGCGTTGAGGCCACAGTGACACCTTGTGGTGTGGCCGAAATACAATAAGTACAGCCTACTGACGCTGATACCAGACCATTGCATTTTAATGTAACTTCCAAAAACAATACTAACAGCAAAAGAAACAATTTGTTCTATTAAGCGGTGGTAGTCTTTAGCCTACTTCCATAAACTCATGTCCAGGGGCAACTTTATTAAATGTATGAACGTCACGTTAATCCAAATATATGGCATGACGGAATCAATGAAGTGACCATATAGCAGCTACATTCAGAAATGGAAATTACGAATTTCAGAAAAGTCGATTGAATATTTACAGGTTTGTATCTCGTTATTTTTTTTTCAGAATAGTAGTGTCTATCCAAGTATCATACTGATCAAATATTGAAGCTATCTCGATCTAATAGTCTACTTCAAGGATCGAATGAAATTATTGATTGTTAAAAAATGTCTATATATATATATATAATATATATATATATATATTTTTTATTATTATTATGATTATTATTAGGCTACAATAAGGTTGGGGGACATGTACCTCTCAATATTGGAAAATGCTGCATGTGTCCCACCCAAAAATTAGCCTAGGCTACTCCGTTTGCAGTGGGTATGCGGTGCGTTTTTTTTTTTTCGTACCCAGGTTAACCGTTTAAAGCTTTCACACGCCGATGCGGTCCGGCAATCCGTTCCGGGAGTAGTGCATTCAGCAGTGCAGTGATCGTTTCCAAACCGAGTCTATTTTTTGCTGTGCTGCACGCGTTGAAATAAAGTGACAGAGCATTGTTCGCATTAAAATAAACATGTATTGAGGTGAAAATCTGGTAATTTCACCACAAATGCAAATAATTGATGACAGTCTAGCTCTGTTTCAAAGTCAACACATGGCTTTTTTCAGCGGGTAAAGTAAGAAATATTACACATTTGTATAGTACCAGCCAGGTAAATAATATAGCACTTGTCCTTTCTTGGAGGTAGAAAAAAAAGACCTGCAGGATTTCTTGTGAAAATATTAAAAAAAAACGAAATAAAAGACGAGAGTCGGCTGTTTTTGTAGCCTACTTTTGTAAGTTTTAATTTAAAATGTTTGTGATTTTAGGCTATAGCCTAACCTATGTTAAAATGTATTTGCACTTGCGTGAACTAGGCTACATATATTTTGTTTAATGTTTGAAGGAATTGCTAAAAGCAAAGAAAGCAGTATTAGGCCCTGCTAGCCTACTTTTCATTTGAACATGAAATAAGTCCAGGTTTATTATTATTAGGCTATATCATTTATTAGGCTTAATAAGAAGTAAACGTGAATGAAAGAAAGAAAGAAAGAAAGGTGATTTCATGGGATGTATACAAAAATTTTTTTTTTTTCACCTGTAGTAGCCTATTATGAACTTCATGTTGTATGATAGCCTACAACACCGTTGTTGTGCCCTATAAAGCCTGGGTGCGATTTGTAAATTGCCTAATAATAATAATAATAATAAAGTTATGTAGGCTACTAGCATATATATATATATATATATATATATATATATATATATATATATATATATAGAGAGAGAGAGAGAGAGAGAGAGAGAGAGAGATAGACTATTAGATAGAGATAGCTTCGATATTTGATCAGTATTGTACTTGGATAGACACTTTAGTATTCTGAAAAAAAAAAAAACGAGATACAAACCTGTAAATATTCAATCGACTTTTCTGAAATTCAAAACAAAATAATAATGCATTCATAATTTCAATTTCTTAATGTAGCTGCTATATGGTCACGCAGGTTTGTGCATTAAACTCAAAAATAGCCTATCATGTTGTTCCCCCGAACATGACCCCTTCTCTGCCAACGTTTTGAACACTTGGTCATGCGTTTATTTATTTATTTTTATTATTATTATTTTAAATAACGCATTTAGGCCTAAATAGAAATGATCAGAAACAAATCTACAGCTGAACTGCATTGTTTTTGATTCAGTGTATTTTAAGGAATCAAGTAACTCACTCATTAAGACAATGACATGCTGCCACCTGCTGTTTGTTTTAGTTTCATTTTAAACCTTTCACTTAATTTATTCCGTCATGCCATATATTTGGGTATTCATACATTTAATAAAGTTGCCCCTGGACATGAGTTTATGGAAGTAGGCTAAAGACTACCACCGCTTAATAGAACAAATTGTTTCTTTTGCTGTTAGTATTGTTTTTGGAAGTTACATTAAAATGCAATGGTCTGGTATCAGCGTCAGTAGGCTGTACTTATTGTATTTCGGCCACACCACAAGGTGTCACTGTGGCCTCAACGCTTCACCCTCGCCTACTCTGAGCTCGATTGCTATGTCTGAGGTAAACCCGCCCTCCTCATTACCCTACGCACAAATAAATGTTGGAAGAAATAAATGCATAAATAAATAAATTAATAAATATAGAAATAAATAAATGTAGAAAGGAATAAATGTGGAAATAAATAAATGTATAAATAAATAAAAGAATAAATAAATATATATGGAAATAAATAAATACATAAATATGGAAATAAATGTATAAATAATTATTCATTTTTGTTTTTTTGCTTTTCTTTGTATATTTATTTATTTATTTTTAATATTGGCAGCCCTGACATTCCATATAAACGTCACAATTCTAAGAAGAAATATCAGAAGTACAAGATATAAACTCAATATTCTGTCTTTTCCCCCTCAGAATTGCTGGTGTACAACCCAAAATCAGAAAAAGTTGGGACAGTATGGAAAACGCAAATAAAAAATCATTGTCATTGCAGACAATATGAACACAAAATATTTCATGTTTTGTCTGTTCAACTTCATGTCAATTGTAAATATGCATAATTTCCTGTCATTCAGACCTGCAGCACATTTAAAAAAAAGTTGGGACAGGAGAAATTTAGGGCTAGTAATGAGGTAAAATGGTTAAATAATGATGTGATTTGAAACAGGTGATGTCAACAGGTGATTGTAATTATTATTTGGTACAAAAGCAGCATCCATGAAAGGTCTAATCCTTTAGGAGCAAAGATGGGCAGAGGATCGCCAGTTTGCCAACAAATACGTGAGAAAATTATTGAAATGTTTAAAAACAATGTTCCTCAAAGAAAGATTGGAAGAGATTTGGATATTTCATATTCAACAGTGCATAACATAATTGAAAGATTCAATGAATCTGGAGGAATTTCAGTGCGTAAAGGACAAGGGCGCAAGCCTAAGCTGAACAACCGTGATCTCCGATCCCTCAGGCGGCACTGCATCAAGAATCGTCATTCATCTATAAGCGATATCACCACATGGGCTCAGGACTACTTTGGCAAACCTTTGTCAAGTACTACAATACGTAGTTACATCCACAAATGCCAGTTAAAACTGTACTGTGCCAAAAGGAAGCCCTATGTTAACAGTGTCCAGAAGCGCCGTCGACTTTTCTGGGCTCGGAGGCATCTGGGATGGACCATCACACAGTGGAATCGTGTACTGTGGTCAGATGAATCAGTATTTCAGGTATTTTTTGGGAGGAATGGACTCTGTGTGCTCCGGTCCAAAGAAGAAAAGGATCATCCAGACTGTTACCAGCAACAAGTCCAAAAGCCAGGGTCTGTCATGGTATGGGGTTGTGTCAGTGCCCTTGGAAAAGGTAACTTGCACTTCTGTGAAGGCACCATTAATGCTGAAAAGTACATAGAGATTTTGGAGCATAATATGCGGCCTTCAAGAAGACATCTTTTCCAGGGACGTCCATGCATATTTCAACAAGACAATGCAAAACCACATTCTGCACACATTACAAAGTTGGGTACGGGTACTTGACTGGCCTGCCTGCAGTCCTGACCTGTCACCAATAGAGAATGTGTGGCGTATTTTGAAGCGCAAAATGCGGCAACGAAGACCCCGTACTGTTGCCCACCTTAAGACTTGTTTGCAGGAAGAATGGGACAAAATTACACCTGAAACACTTCATCACTTTGTGTCTTCAGTCCCTAAACGTCTTTTAAGTGTTGTGAAAAGGAATGGCAACATCACAAAGTGGTAAATGCTTTACTGTCCCAACTTTTTTTGAATGTGTTGCAGGTCTGAATGACAGGAAAGGATGCATGTGATGAGGTTCAGATGTGGGGGTGGAAAGGAAGAAGGCAGGGTCGGCGAAATGCTGGAACTCGTGGGACTTTATTTTCAACTCAGTTATAAACATAAACGGGCGCCTTGCGCACTCATATCAGTCACTCAAAACTTGTATCCTCCTCCGCTTAACAACAGCTTTCTCTCAAGTCACAGTCTCAGTGTCTCTCTCCCACGAGTCCTCAGCGTCTCTCTCTCACGAGTCCTCACGCCGGCTTCACACCGCACGCGCTAGCAGTGCGTTGGCAGGGCAGAAACAGTGCGTATGGAGAGCGGGAGCCGCGCGCGTCAGGTGTGCTTTCACACTGGCAGCGTTTGTCTCGCGCAGCTGAACGCGGCTCGTATATTGCAAATACAGACGAATATCGTCCATTCTGTCACTTTCCCGGTGTTCTTCTCCAACTGCTTTGATTTATGATGGGCGGCATATATCTGCTGCAAATGCGACTGTGTTCCCCTCTGTCCCAAACACACATGCATATAACATGCTGTATAAAGGTAATTTACGTGATAAAAGTAACCTTAAAGTTAAAATAAGCCTCTAGTTTTAACCATTTAAACAGGCCTTTGAAGTTTGAGCAAAAATGGGCAGTGTTGTGTTTTCGAGTATTTTATTTTTAAAAAATCACAGCGCCGGATGTCATATGGTGTTTGTGAAACACACAGAACACTTCACTACATGATTTCAAGGTGAAATTAGTTATTTTGCATGTTAATCAGGTCAGTTTTGATCAGAACAATGCACTGTGGCTTTAATTCAGCGTGAGCAGCGCGTCAAAAATAGACCCGGCGCCGAAACGATCGCGGCACTGACGCTTCTGCTACGCGCTGCGGCGCTGCCTCTGCTGCCGGTGTGAATGCACTAATCTGTTAACATGAGCGCCGAAAAAAATACGCGCTGCTGACGCGTGCGGTGTGAAGCCGGCGTCAGCGTCTCTCTCACCGCGCCAATCACTGCAATCAGACACAGGTGTTTATCATCATGCACTTGACCTACTTTCTTACCGCTCGTCTCCCGGCCTCCTCCGTCCGTGCAGACCTCGCGAAACCACGCCCCCCTCGCCACAATGCATATTTACAAATGACATGAAGTTGACCAGACAAAGCATGAAGTATTTTTTGTTCATATTGTCTGCAATGAAATACAAGTCAAAGTAAATTTAGAAATCACTTCTTTTTTTCTTTCTTTTTTGCGTTTTCCATACTGTCCCAACTTTATCTGATTTGGGGTTGTATATCCCCTAATTCACTTTTCTTCCTCCCTCATTGATATCAGCTCGAAGAACAAGAAATAAAGTCAGAATTGTGAGATAAGCCTAACATTTTTAAATGTTACCTATTATAAAGCCACAAGAAGAAATGTTTTTATTATTATTGTTCCTTAAAGGTGCAGTGTGTAGTATTTATAATGAACTATTGACAGAAATGCAATATAATATACATAACTATATTTTTAGTGGTGTATAAAGACTTTACATAATGAACTGTTATGTTTTCATTATATATGCTTCCACTGGGTTTAATTTGTCAGAGACATGGAGTGGCTTACCATTGTTATGCTGATGATGACACCCAGTTGTGTTTTCCTTTGAACTCTGAGGGCAATTCTAATGGGTCAGCTCTGTTCAAATGCCTGGATGAGATAAAGCAGTGGATGGCAGACAGTTTCCTTCAGCTCAAGAGTCTAAATACGAAGTGGTGGTGTTCGCCCACCGAAGCTAGCTAAACAGCTCTCTGAGGATCTGGGCACCCTAGCTTCTAATGTTAAGACTTAAGTTAGAAACATCGGAGAGATCTTCAACGCTGAATTAAAATTTGATAAACAGATTAATGCGTGGTGAAGTGTAGCTTTTTCAGCTAAGAGGTATTGCCAGATTGAAAGGCTTCCTGTCCACCAAAGACATGGAAACTGTTATCCATGCTTTTATCTCGTCCAGATTAGATTACTGCAATTCTTTGTATATGGGGGTGTCTAAAAAGTCCATGGCACGTCTGCAACTAGTGCAGAATGCAGCGGCCAGATTGCTGACTGGAACCAGAAAATACTCCAGTATCTCTCCAGTACTGGTGTCTTTGCACTGGCTCCCTGTAGAGTATAGGGTCCAATACAAGGTCCTTTTAATGGTTTTTAAAGGCTTACACGGACAAGCCCCTGCTTACATCTCAGAGCTATTACAGCATCACTGTACCTCCAGACCACTAAGATCATCGCAAAGCTTATTGTTAAAGGCTCGGAAATCTTGCCTGAAAACAAAGGGAGATCGAGCCTTCTCATTGGCGGCACCGAGGCTTTGGAATGGTCTCCCGGTTTACATT
Organism: Gobiocypris rarus; assembly: GCA_023029165.1. NCBI lineage: Eukaryota > Metazoa > Chordata > Actinopteri > Cypriniformes > Gobionidae > Gobiocypris > Gobiocypris rarus. The sequence goes on from CM040922.1 coordinate 22,180,260, forward strand.
AAGTCCTGTGACTCCATCTATGGTTTTAAGTGTATGTTAAAGACATATTTATTTTCCGTTGCTTTCAACTGTCCTTGGTGATATGTGGTTTTGAATGCTTTGTGTCTATGGATGTCTGTTTAATGCTACTGAACTGTGGAATCTCTAAAGCACTTTAGTCTTCTTGTGTTGTTTTAAATGTGCTGTATAAATATATTTTTGATTGATTGATTGATTGATTGTTACCTTAGAATGAGCCGTTTCTATCTACATACACCGCGGGTCCCCCTTACAGTGAAATCGTCAATATGCGCCGGCATGTTTCTACAGTAGCCCTAAACAGACAAACTTCTCTAGCGCGCTAGCTACTCTCTGCTCTCTCCGACGACAACATTTTTGTCCTGTGTCGGCCCCAGTAGCTTCTCTATGTGCTTCGAAAGGGAGGGGTGAGCTTTGGGTGATTGCAATTCAAAACCTCACCGCTAGATGCCTACTAAAATTCACACACTGTACCTAAGGTTAACTTTAATGTTAATTTAAGTAACATTGCAATGTGTTACAGTGTTTTGTTTACATACAATTTTAATACTTTTTAAGTAAAAAAAAAAAACTACCCTCGTCAGTTAACACTCGTTATGATTGCCTAATGCAATTGCATAAAAAAGTATAAACTGTTGCATGAGTTAGGAGTTTTGAAAACATAAAAATACAAATGTATAAAATAGTATTTGTAATAAAAAAATATATCAGTAGTGTAATAAATGCTGTTTAATGTAACAAATCTGTGATTCTATTATATTATATAAGTTTGCTGAGAGAACATTTCATTACCATAACTTACTGCTGTATTGTTGTTCAATGATTTGGATCACAGGAAACAGGAAACAAAGAGGTGGTGTATATGCACTTGGATCTGGCCAGTCTGAAGTCTGTGAGGTCTTTCACCGAAAACTTTCTCAAGAAAGAATCCAGATTAGACATTCTTATCAACAATGCCGGTAGCTATCAAATATATGCAATTTAATGGTATGCATTGTTACAGTGTCTTTGTTTTAGGACAACTAATTCAAAATTTTGCCTTATTTTTTTCTGTATTTGTAGGACTTGTAATTGGTGGCAAGACTGAGGATGGCTTTGGAAGGATCTTTGGCGTCAATCACCTCGGTCACTTCCTGTTAACCATTCTGCTGCTGGAGCGGTTAAAAGAGTGTGGCCCCAGCAGAGTTGTGACCGTGTCTTCAATGGCCCATTGGTGGGGGAAAATTGATTTCAACTGCATCAACACTCATAAAGATTTGGCTTTAGGAAATTCAACATTGGACTTAATAAAGTTGTACAGTGACAGCAAACTCTGCAATATCCTGTTCACACATGAGCTGGCCAAGAGACTCAAAGGCACAAATGTCACCTGCTACAGTCTTCATCCAGGTCAGTAGGTGTTCTTTATTCTCTGAAAAGCAGGACTTGATAAAGTTTCATAGGTTACATGCAGTTAACGCTGATTTATTTATTACAGGGGCCATCAAAACAGACATCGGTCGTCATAGCAATCTATGGTGGCGGCTGTTCATGGCACCGATTTTGCTGCTTTTCTTTTCGGATGTGGATTCTGGTGCTCAGACGTCTCTTCACTGCGCACTTCAAGAGGGTCTTGAGCCCCTGAGTGGACGCTACTTCTCTAGCTGTGCAGTGAAGAATGTTCCTGCTAAAGCCAGAGATGATGCAACTTCCAAAAAACTTTGGGAAGTCAGCGAGAGGCTTGTTGGCTTAGCGTGAGAGCATCAGTTTCATTACACCTGTATAGATTAGCACAGTTAAGTGGCACTTTGTGGTCAACTGTATTGGATGCACCTTTTAAAATGCCTGTGTAAACTTTGTGGTTCATAACATGCTCTGAATGCAACTTAAAGAGTCTGTTTAATTCCTCTAATAAATATGTTTTACAGATTGTGTTTGTGCAAATATCACGTGTAACTGCTTCACTTCCTGTAGTTTATGTGATAAAGTTTCCACTACATAAAATTAAATCATGTGGCTTTGTCATACCAGGATAAAGACGTAACACACAAAAGGCGTGTCTGGGGATGCCGAAACCTTTACCTGTTTTGAACATGTCACCTCTCCCAGTTAAAATATGTGTTTGCTTTAGTAAAGGTACAAAGTGTAACATGCATCATCTGTGCATTGCATGTTTCAAAAGTACGTCAAGAGATGCCAACAGTTCTTATTTGATTATCAATTATTCCAAAATATGACTCAAAATAGTTTGCCACTGAAGGGTGATGTCACCCTTACTAGGATTTCAAACAACATTCAAGCACTTGATACAATTTTACCAATAACTACATATATATATCAAAATGTGTTTCCAGTCTGCAGTGGTCAGTATGAAATTGCTCAAGAAGTTAATGCTGCTTCTGATAGAAAGGTGTCAGAATACACAGTGCATCACATTTTGTTGCGTCTGGGGCTGCAGACCAGTCGGGGTGTCTATGCTGACGGAAAGTGGGCACATGAGCATCAGAACTGGACCACAAAGCAATGGAAGAAGGTGGCCTGGTCTCATGAATCACGTTTTCTTTTACATCACATGGATGGCCGGGTGCATGTGCGTCGCTTAACTGGGGAACACATGGCACCAGGATGCACTATAGGAAGAAAGCAAGCCAGCGGAGGTACGGTGATGCTTTAGGTAATGTTCTGCTGGGAAACCTTGGGTCCTGCTACTTTGTTACTTTGACACGTAACACCTAAGCATTGTTGCAGACCATGTACATCCTTTCATGGAAACGGTATTAACCGGTGGCTGTGGCCTCTTTCAGCAGGATAATGCACCATGCCACAAAGCAAGAATGGTTTGATGAGCACAAGTTTGAGGTGTTGACTTGGCCTCCGAATTCCCCAGATCTCAATCCAACCGAGCATCTGTGGGATGTGCTGAACAAACAAGTCAGATCCATGTAGGCCCCACCTTACAACTTACAGGACTTAAAAGATCTGCTGCTAACATCTTGGGGTCTAGTGGAGTCCATGCCTCGACAGGTCAGGGTTGTTTTGGCAGCAAAAGGGGGACAAACACAATATTATGAAGATGGTCATTATGTCATGCCTGATCGGGGTATATAGGGTAACATGGGAGAAGATGCACCCCTTAAGAACAATGTGTTATAGGTAATAAATAGAAACATTTGCTAATTTAATTTATATTTTAAGGTGCCATTAATGTAGACTACTAAATCAACTATTCTATTTAAAATATTCTATTTTGACAATTTAGCTGAATAATTGAATAACCAATGACAGGCAAAGCAGAATCCCAATAAAAGATTAATCTGAAAGGGAAAATGATTCTTCAACATATACAGGCATATGAATATTTACTTATTGAATTGCCCATATTTTAATTGAAGATGTCATAATAGCACCACACTTAAATCAAATTGAATGATTTCACTCAATTAACCTATAGGTTTAAATCAAAGTGAAGATGTCTGAAATGTACATCTAAACATGGAAATATTCAATAATAACCCTTATAATTACAATGAGTATTACATTTAAAAACAATAACACAAGTTACAACATGCCACTTGGGTCCTTCTGTGCCAAATCTCTTATCCTTGGGGTCTAATTTTATCTTTTTACATCAAAATAAAACACAAACCTAAAAACATTAATGTCCACAAATCCCTCATTAATCAAGAGACACTCATATATGATCAGTGTCATGTGAGAAACCCACCAAAATTTACTAAAGTACTGTATACGCAATAAAAGGTGCACATCTCACTTAATTTACTTGAATTATGCTGGGTATTAGCGTATGCGTCAAGAAAAAAAAATACTATATTTCTCATGTTTGTTTGATTTGGATTTTATAAATCAATTTCATATTGATTCATATTGATTGATGCTAAAAAACAATTCAGGGATTAAAATTCGATTTTTATTTAAAATAAAATAGAATACAAAGAAAATAAAACGCCTCATAAAACCTGATTCCCTTAAAAAATCAACATGTTGAATGTGAAGGCAACTGATATGTTGTTTAAAAATAAACGTAGCCTATTTTTCTCTCTAAGAGTTTAAAGCTCTATTTTGCATCTTAACAAAATTCGTTAACAAAACATGATGAGATATAAAGATAAAACGGCAATTTTTGACATTGAACTGTGCATTGTTTGCTTGAGCACACGCAAACCGGTCCGGTGAGAGCCATGACGGGGGAAGGAGAAAAACCCCGGACCGGTTTATCAGGCTCTGGCCCGGGCGGAGTACATAAGAACAGCCGGCCGAATCTTGCCGGTCACAATCATGTTTCATCTCATCATCGTCGCTGCTCTCATCGCAGGTCTTTATGTCGTCTTGGTGGAGACGTTGTTTAAGAAGTCAACATGTAAAGGAACCGCTGATATGACGGGGAAAACGGCCATTATTACAGGTGAGGTTTGTGATCAATGTTCTCACTGTGGTAAACGCAACGCACCTGTGGAAAAATCGTCGTCTTTACTTTGGCTTTCTCTTTAAAATGTTGTCTTGTTTTCCAGTACTTAAGAAGCTAAATGAATTCTATATTTAGTCAGTTTTACAAATTATCAAGAATAAGTGAGTTTATGTTTCGTTAAAACAACTTAAAAAAGACAGTCCGCCGGTAAGAAAACGAATCTTGATATGTGTAATAGAAAATTTGACAAAATACTATGGATTTTTGGGGGGGTTTTTTTCTGTAATCCTGGAATATGTTTTTGTTTTGGTAATGAAAAATGTTTGGTTTGATGTTTCAGGCGGGAATACTGGTATCGGTAAGGCCACAGCTCTGGATCTGGCTGGTCGTGGAGTCAGAGTAATTCTAGCCTGCAGAAACCAGAAGAAAGCCGAGGCAGCTATAAATGACATCAAGAAGGTGAGGACCATCACTTAAGACCACTGATTCAAGAGTTTTGAGTTTATTAACCCATGTTTATTGTTCAGGCCACAGGAAGCAATGATATCCTGTTCATGAAGCTTGATCTCGCAAGCCTCAAATCTGTGCAAGCTTTTGCTGAGATCTTCCTCAAATCTGAGTCGAGACTGGATCTGCTCATCAATAATGCAGGTATACATCAATAAACCCTCAAAACTGTTTCAAGATTGGGTGAACCAAAGGTAAAAGTTTGGCCATCTTGATTGACCTCTTATCTGAAAATTTGGGGAAGCATGGCACATGGCTTTTTCTGTTTAGGTCTTGTCGCTGATGGGCAAACTGAGGATGGTTTTGGCATAGAGTTTGGAGTCAACCATCTTGGACATTTCCTGCTCACGTGTCTTCTGCTGGACCGTCTGAAGGAGAGTCCTGCTGCTCGGGTCATCACTTTATGCTCCATGGCCTATCGCTGGGGCAAGATTGATTTTGATTCTCTTATCGCCACCAAAGACCTGGGGTCAGGGAGATACAGCTGGCAGTTCTTCCAGGCCTACTGCAACAGCAAACTCTGCAACGTCCTGTTCACTCACGAACTGGCCAAAAGAATGAAGGGCACAAACGTCACCTGCTACAGTGTTCATCCAGGTAAAAATCATACATATGTATAGTTTAGTAAAATGAATGTTCTGCCATTATCTATACCAACCCCTCATGTTGTTCAAAACCTGCAGATTTTTTTCTTTTTTTTTCTTTTGTTTTCACATCATTCGAATTCCACTTTTTGCGTTCCGCTGAGAACCAGTACAGGTTTGGAATGTCACAAGGTTGTGTAAATGATGGCAGGTTTCATTTTGGGGGGGAAACATTCATGTTCATTCAATGAAAATACAATTTCAGTTTTTGTAGTCCTGCAAAATTTCACTTTAATTCGATGTTACTTGTATTTTTGTAATTGTTTGTGAAATTTACTACAGCAAACTTTTTTTCCCAGTGTTTTTTATGTTAGGTCGCCAATATTTCACTGGCAAAAAAGGTGTTTTGTTACCAGTGGTGTCAAGTAACAAAGTGCAAATACTTTGTTACCTAACTTAAGTAGAAATTGTATCTATACTTTACTGGAGTAATTATTTTTCAGCCGACTTTGTACTTCTACTCCTTACATTTTTCATGCAATTATCTGTACTTTCTGCTCCTTACATTTTAAAACTCGCCTCTAATGAAAAATAAAAATTTGGCTTGTTATCGTTCCGGCTTGTCATCACCTATCCAGATTAGGTTCCAGCGAATTTGATTGTGGTTGGATTAGCAGTATAAACGTATACCATTCTTACGACCTATTGGTTTGTGCGCGATCCATCGTGCCTGCACATGACACAAATCACGTCATGCTCAGTAGTACGCATATGGTTCTTTAATGTATTTGCATTGTACTAAAATGCGTTCATTTTCAATGGGCATATATGTGGCTGAACTGGGTAGCCTAGTGCATTCCAAATTTTTCAACATTAAAGGGTTAGTTCACCCAAAAATTCTGTCATTAATGACTCACCCTAATGTCGTTCCAAACCTGTAAGACCTCCGTTCATCTCCGGAACACAGTTTAAGATATTTTAGATTTAGTCAGAGAGCCTTCTGTCCTTCAATTGAAAGTGTATGCACACTCTACAGTCCATGTCCAGAAAGGTAAGAAGAAAGTTATGAAAAACATCATCAAAGTAGTCCATATGTGACATCAGTGTGTTCAAAAATAACAAAAACTACGACTTTATTCAGCATTGTCTTCACTTCTGTGTTTGTTTGCATCCCGCTGCTAATGTGTTATCTGGTGCGTCAGAGCATCCATGTCTTGCGTCAGCAGCGCCACTGTGGACTCGTGAACGCGGATTCAAACAAACACGAAAGAGAAGACAATGCTGAATAAAGTTGTAGTTTTTAAGCACTGCTTATAAAGCCCTACAAAATCACCCCAATTATTCTAGAATGATTCATTCTTTTCAAATATTGCAGAAAAACAAAATATCACAATGTACGTTTTTTTTTTTAATAATATTGTTTTGCCATAATTTTGCAAGCGAAAACAAAGTTTCTCGAGGGAACGCGAAACATTTGCGAGGGAATGCCAAAGCATGGCCAAATAATTTTTCCTCCCATCTCATATTTTTTTACTTGTCCCTTTAGGGGCACCGTATATTGTATATTGTCAGTAGTGTAGCAATGAATGAATCACCGCTTGCACAGAAATCACTTTCAAACCAAACGTGTTGGTCAATACGCTAAATGTGAAAAATGTCATGTTGTTGTTGTCACATGACCTACCAGTGTCAGTTGTGTGTTTCACTGTTATTCACAACTGCATTCATGGGATAGTAAAGTGTTCATTGAATGGAAGCATTAGGTCATCCGGGTACTTTTGGCCTGCAGTTTATTTCCTGAATACTTTGAATTCATCATACTCTTTTACTGTACTGTTTTTTTGCATACTATCTATAATACGGAAGTAGGCATATTCCAATAGTCTTGTTCACTAATTGTGCATACGCACTTATTTGTACAAAAAATCAAAGTGTGTTTAATCACAACCAACTGGAGACACTCAAATGCAAAATCCCATATTTGGCCTTTAATTGTCACTTTAAATGCAATAACTGACTCAACGAAAATACTGATTTTATTGAAGCTCTATAAAAGTGACCTGACAAAATGTCAGCTATGAATATATATATATATATATATATATATATATATATATATATATATATATATATATATATGCCATACAAATTGCAACTGAGAGGTCTGAAATTGAATCACGTGTAGTCTTAAACTCTGCAAGAGAGTGGCCCTACAGGATCAACGTTCCCCACCTCTGGTATACTGGGTTAGCCCCATGCATTTCCACTGTGGGGAATGGACTGTTTTCCCCCATGCCGACTCCGCCCCCGTGCCACATCCCCAGCTATGACAAAACGCAGACCAAGTCTATGCACATGACGTTGCCGTTTTCACAAATTTGCGTTTTCGTAGTTTACACAGAGGCGATAACGATGTCGTTTTCAAAAAATGTCAACGCTGTTGTCATGTGAATGAGCGGCCAAAACAAGTACGTTTACTCCATAAACATAAAGGGGGCATGTCCAAAAAATGTTGTGATAACCACTTGGTTAAACAAACGCTTGATATTGCATTACCCCTTTTGCAGGTGTTGTAAAGACAGAGCTCTCCCGCCATGTGAGTCTCTGGCAGAAAGTGTTCATCGAGCCAGTGGGTAGACTGCTGTTCCTGGACCCAAAAACCGGAGCCCAAACGACTCTTCATTGTGCTGTTCAGGAAGGAATTGAGCATTTCAGTGGACGTTATTTCTCATGCTGCGCTGTGGAGGAAGTCAGTGCCAAAGCCAAAGACGATGCAGTGGCCAAAAAGCTTTGGGAAGTCAGTGAACGACTGAGCGGCCTTTCATGAAGCCAGAGGAGCTGTTTTATTTCTGGTGGATGGAAACGGTCTGTGAACTTGTTGACCCCTAGACGGGGGGAAAAATGAGTATGAAGTGATGAAACTGATTGTGGCATTTTTGTGTTTATGATGCATAATTATTTACAAGGTTTACAGTTTTTTTTATTTGTATGTTTACATTAAATGCTGTATGCTCGGGTGAGTTTTTTTATGGTATTAAAATATGTAACTGAATCACCTTTATCCTGTTTTTTTTTACTGTATGAAATATGAAATTGATTTATAAAATCCAAATCAAACAAACATGAGAAATATAGTATTTTTTTTCTTGACGCATACGCTAATACCCAACATAATTCAAGTAAATTAAGTGAGATGTGCACCTTTTTTTGCGTATACAGTACTATAGTAAATTTTGGTGGGTTTCTCACACAACACTGATCATATATGAGAATCTGTGGCATCTGAAAGATTAAAAACCTCAGATCAAAGAAATTGCAGCTCTCAAAATGAGTGACTTGTTTGAGAAAACATCTTAAATATGTTTTGATCTATAATTTCAAAAATTTTATTAAATGCTGTATTAAACTCTTTTCAGAGCTCCATATAGGTCAGTACACAAATATATCTGTAACGTTTTAATTGGAAAGTTAGTTTACATGGATATTAAAAATAATAACCTAAAAATAACCATAAGAGAACGTTTTGTAAAAATAATTTTTAGGTTATTTAAAAATAACTATATTGCAACATTATGGGAATGTTATTTTATGGTTGCAAAATAACCATTAGGTAAAGTTCTGTATAAGTTGTTTTTATGCTATTAAAATAACCACACTGCAACGTTCTGGTAATGTTATTTTATGGCAGCAAAATGACCTAAAAATAGCCAATAACGTTATGTAGGCTACAAATAGTTTTAGGCCATTTAAAACTACCCTGCAACGTTCTGGGAACGATATTTTAGGGTTGCAATTCTTAGAACGTTATTTAGTTCCAAAGCAAAACAAAAAAAACGGGAACCAAATACTAACGTTAGGGGAACGTTCTGTTTTTGGGGTCTGGGCTGGGGACTTTGTAATAAAATATAAAATATCACACGTAAATTGAGGTCAAGTGCAAAATTCACCTGCAAACACACTTCTGACATGCTTTGCGTGGTAAAGAGCATTTCAAGCAGGTTTGTCTCGTTTATCTAGGTTTAGTCGGCCATACGCGACGTCGCCACCGGTCTTTGAGCCGCGCGCACATGAGACGGGAAAAACAAGTGACGTTGTGACTTCAGGCTAGAACTGGAAACCGCTTAGACTGCATCCCGCTTCATTTGCGCCGGTCACATGTAAACCACTGTGTTTACAGAAACCGAACATTTTCATTTTTTCAACTTTATTGTATGCCATTTTACAAGATGTGTTAATTGAAATGTTTTTCACTTTCGCTATGTGTCTTACCGTAGCAGCCATCGAACACGACATGAAATCTGACGAACACCATATGACCATCCTGAGACAAGTGGTCAAAAAAACAAAACTATGAGAAATTATATTTGTAAACCTAGAATTTTAACTAAATTCAAAATTTAGTTAAAATTCTACTCGTTTTTGTGATAAGGCTACTAATGTCTCCCCCTTTTGAATTCCACAGAAAAACATAGTCTAGCTATTTGGAAGTTGACCAACGACGTCATAAGTTTCATTTTTGGGTGAACCATCTCTTTAAACTTGAATGCACCGAAAATAAAATGTCTCACAATACCTCCACATGTCTCTTTGAAGGTTATAAAGAAAGAAAAAGACAACAAAATGAAAACAAGACGATTTAAAAAAATAAAACCAAATACTGTAATGCATTATAAACTACATCTAAAGTGCTCAGCTTGCGTTTCGCCTCCTGGAATTAATAGCTATGAAATATCTGAATATTCATTCAAATAATGGCTGTAACAGATAAAATAAGTAAAATACTGACAAAAAAGTTACAGATAGGCTAAAACTGTAATATGCTCCTAAAATTGTTTATGGACAGAATCATACACACAAACTCAACAAGTCAACACTGAAATTGCCACTTTTCCCTTTAAAGTCTCTTTGTAGCTCTAGTAAAGCATTGTGTTTTAATTGCCCTCAAAAAACTGAAGCCGGCGGTGTGGGACAACATTAAATAATGGTCAGCTTGTGCTTCCAAATCTTCATTATGAAGTTCCTGAATTCACACGATGCAGTCTTGTAAAATGTTTTCACACCAGTGTGATCTCCACCTCTTCCCTCTTCTGCACCTGGCCCTGTGCCTGCTGTTTGGGTGGAGGAGGAGCAGCTCGTACCTACAGAAACAAAAATACCCATCAGATTTCACACATAAGCGCTCATTGCTGGCGTGTAGCTTTAGAAGAGTGCAGATCTCACAGGTCTCAGGGCGCCTGACCCGCCTTCTCCTGGGGATCTGGGTGATGGGGTGTGGGCGTGGCCTGTGGAGGAGACAAAATAGATGACTGTGATTCTGACATTTGCACAGGACAATTGCCTCGGCTGTGTTGTTTTAGTATCACTGAGATACTATTATAGTTTTTATGAATATTTTCCCATTTTAATTTTAGTTAAAGTTTTAGTGATTTATTCATTTTGATTTGGTTTAGTAATTTTATTAGATTTAGCTTTTTTAATATAGTTATTTTTTCTATATAGTTATTATTCATTTTTAGTTACTTTAGGACATCAAGTTAAACTAAATGAAAATTAGACATGTTGCTTTAGCAGCTGAAAGTAATGGGTAAGTTTAAGTTTTTATATTTTATTTTATGTCAACTAATATTTATTTTATTTCATGAATTTATGGTTTTAGTGTAATAAGCCTGGGTCTCAGTTTTACTACTGAAATCATTTTATCATAATTAAAATAGTTTTTGTTACTTGAACTAAAGCTGAAATTAAATAAAACAAATATTTGAAGAAAACTTTTTAAAAACTTAAAAAATAAAAAATGAGGAAATTAGAAACGTGACATTGGCAGCTGACTGAAGTACTAAAATGACTAAAACCAAATCGAAATTTTTTTTTTGAAGCAAAATAGAAATAAAAAATGTAAATAAAAAAATATATACACACAAACACATTTGGAAAAATATAAAATATACATTTGAAAATCATGGAAATTATTATAATAATTTTTTCTATAAAACTTTCTTCATCTGGATGGTGTTGTACATTTGTTCTTTTTGTCCTTTGCTTATTCAAACACTGATTTCTGCATTTTGAATTATTTATGTTTTTTGGAAGACACAGGTCTGTTTTCTTGGTGGAAGAGCTTCCTGATGCAGAGAAATGGGAACAAATGAAATAAGACAAATATTTCAGATACTGCTGTATTTTCAGGAAAAAAGGTGTTTCTATGGAAACTGAATTTTTTTTTGTCAGCAAGTTTTATTTGTTATATATTTGTAGATACATAGAACCTTCTAGCCAAATAGAAAACACTAAGGCTTTTTATAGCAGAGAAGGTATTGAGATTTTAGGTATTTTTCCATTGGACTGGTGACGGGAGGGAGCCGTAGACGAGGATCTCTGTCCTTACATCTCCTCTCATACTTAATATTTCACCCCTAGAAGTTGTCAGTTTTTGTTTAAGTTTCAAGATTCCATGTCTCATTCGGAAGTTGAATTGTGTGAAATGGCTGGAGTCTTCACGCTTTTACCGGTGTGATTTTTTAAATTTATTTATAGAGAAAACAAATCATTTCCATGATTTCCAAATGTATATATACATTTAAATGCTTATTTGTCAATAGCTAAATTAATAAAAGGAAATAGTGTTATTTTATTCAACAATTTTAAGATAGACAATCAGGTTGCGAGTTTGAATGTCACTAAAAACTCTACAGTTGTGTGAGGTTTACTATAGGGTTCGCCGTGGTGTCTTACAGTGGCTTGAGGTTTTGGGGGATTCTGTGGTTTGACAGCCATTTAAAGTGAGCGTGCCGGTCAAAGATGGCAGCGAGACAGACTCTGGACTGCTACAGGATGGAAACCCAGCAGGTGGACAAGCCTCCTGATCCAGAACTGACAGAGACACCTGGTGGTAAGAAACAGATATTACATAAATGATTCCACCACTGAACATGAGCTTACTATAAACATGAACACAAAATCTTTTTAATTGCGGCCTGTGTTTTTCCAGTAGTATTTGTATAAACCTGTACGTTCATGCCCTTGTGTGTTTGTGCACCCTCTGGTCCGCATAGATCCTCCACTAATACTGCGGGAAAGACGCCCACTGCGCCGTTGAACTCGCCCTCCCAGAACCCATCATCTTCCTGGTTGTGTTTGCTGAGAATGCAAATAACAGCTCCCTCTGGGAAGGACAGCTCATCCTCGGTCTGAGCCTCATAGGCATACAGGGCCCTGGCCAGATTTATGGCTGTGCAAAATAGGAAGGGCAGAAAATGTTTGTTAAATTCTCTTAAGCATTCAATACTAGCTAGGTTTAACACTATAAACTTGTATTATACCAGATATAATACTATAATAGTGGTCTCACCGCAGGCATGACTATGCAGGCTGCTATGGGTGAGTGTCTCTATTTCTGGCTCTTGTTCTGCAGAAGTGCTGGAGGTGTGTGATTGGGCGTCAATGCTGGAGAGAGACTGGATCATGCTCAGTAGAGAGCTAGAGGTCGGAAGCTGCAGGTATTTCTCCGGCACGTATCCCACCTCCCCTGTTCGGTTCCTTGCCTGAAAAAACAAAACTTGTCCAATAAATGACAATATAGTTATTAAAGTGGCAGCTATTTCAGGTGTTTTCAAACTGAGGGCCACAAGAGGGATGCTAGGGATGCCGGTGAAAAATTTGAAACATAAAAAAATAATTGATTTAACATAATGAAATAAAATCCAAATATGCATATTGTATGTCAAAAATATGTATACTGTTATACACCGATCAGGCATAACATTATGACCTAATATTGTGTTGGTCCCACTTTTACTGCCAAAACAGCCCTGCGCACCCGCAACCGGCCATCCACTGGACAGGGGTCACCCTGACTGTTCTGAAACTATGCAGCACAAACCGTGATGCACTGTGTATTCTGACACCTTTGTATTAAAACCAGCATTTACTTCATGAGCAATTTGAGCAATAGTAGCGTGTCTGTTTGATCGGACCACACGGGCCAGCCTTCGCTCCCCACGTGCATCAATGAGCCTTGGCCGCCCATGACCCTGTCGCCGGAACACCACTGTTCCTTCATGGACCACTTTTGATAGATACTGACCACTGCAGATGGGGAACACCCCACAAGAGCCGCAGTTTTGAAGATGCTTGACCCAGTCGTCTAGCCATCACAATTTGTCCCTTGTCAAACTCACTCTCATCATTACGCTTGCCCATTTTTCCTGCTTTTAACACAAATCGACTTTAAGGACAAAATGTTCACTTGCTGCCTAATATATCCCACCCACTAACAGGTGCCGTGATGAAGAGATAACCAGTGTTATTTACTTCACCTCATAATGTTATGCCTGATCAGTGTATATTAATAACACACACTTAATAAAGCAATAATAAATCATTACTTTATAAAGTAAAAATGTAAATCTAAAATAATTTAAAAAAAAAGGTAAATAGTTTAAATTATTTTTAACATTTTATTTAGCAAACTCTCAAAATTGACAATACCATACCAAAGTTTAGAGCCTGTAAGATTTTGTAATGTTTCTGAGTCTCATCATTACTTCAGTCTTCAAGTGTCATATGGTCCTTCAGAAATCATTCTAATATTCTGATTTGCTGCTCAAGGAACTATTATTATTATAATTATTATTATCAATGTTGAAAACAGTGGAGCTTAAAACACTTTTTTTACATGATTCTTTGATGAATAGAAATTTCATTAAAGTTAATATAACGTTATAAATGTCTTTACTGTCACAATTGAATGCATCCTTACTGAATATAAGAGTTAATTTCTTTAAAAAGTAATGTTACTAACACCAAACTTTTGAAAGATATTGTATAATATTTATAATATATATCTTCACACAGTATAAATGGGTCTGTATATGAAAATATATCATATATAATAATAAATATGTATGCCTTTATATTTTAGGGAAGAGCAAGGTATGGCATCATATGTATTAAAAATTTAAAAAAAAAACCCTGATGTAGTTGAGTGAGTGTGTGTGTACTTTGACCCAGTCCTCCATGTCTCCATCATCAATAAGCTCTAGTATTTCCTGTTCCTGGATGGTGAGCTCATCAGGCTGGGATGCCTGTGGAAGTAAAGCACAGGAAATGACATCACTAATCCATGATTAGAACCCTGAAAGCCTGGCGAATGACAGGCTAGACCAGACAAGGTATGTACCTGATATGAGTACAGCACAGAGCAGGTGAGCGGGTAGTTCCTGTGAGTGCTGGAGGGGCTGGAACTGCTGTCGTCCAGCGTCTCTGTGTCCTCATCATCTTCTCTGTCCAAATCTACAGAGTGCTTAAGACATTTGTAGTAAAATATGATTATAATGAGTTTCAGGGGTCTACGTGAATCTGGCTTTGACTGTGAGCGAATGAGACTTACAGATAATGAAGCATCGTGGGTATTAAGGGCAGCCCATCTCTCGTTCTCCAGTTCCTCCATCACTTGGTTCATAGCGCTCTTCAGCCAGATGTCTACAGCCACACCTACGTCTCTGAGGAGGTTCAGACGCGCCTCTGCCTTCTGTTTCACCGTCTACAACAGGAAGAGTAAACACATTATCTACCCCCATCTATTACATATTATTTATGCACAACTATTCCGAGAGCTCTTTGTACTCTTGGTTAATGGTACTGACAAAATATGCAGCTTATTTTAATAACCAGTTTAACGAGTAGTGACCAGAGGGAGTGTGATGCCATTGAGCCAATATTTTCATTTCACACTAAGACAGCTGACCTGAAGTGATATACTGGACAAACACAAACAAACATGCTCTTCACCTCTGATTTCCGAATGCATTCTCTTGCATCGTCCATTTTCAGTTCAAGCTCGTTGTTATTCTGGTCCTGTTGCTGCTCTTCGTACCCTGTCAGAGTCTTAAAAAAACATCAAACCAAACACAAATTTCATACTGTACATTAAAATGTTGTAATGCCTAAATACACTCTCACCACTTTTTATATTGTTTTTATTTTAAATGTACAGTGCATTCGGAAAGTATTCACAGCGCTTCACTTTTTCCACATTTTGTTATGTTACAGCCTTATTTCAAAATGGATTAAATTCATAATTTTTTTCTCAATTCTACAAACAATACCCCATAATGACAATGTGTAAAAAGTTTTTTTGAAATATTTGCAAATTTATTAAAAATAAAAAACAAAACAAAAATCACAGCCTTTGCTCGATACTTTTTTGAAGCACCTTTGGCAACAATTACAGCCTCAAGTCTTTTTGAGTATGATGCTACAAGTTTAGCACACCTATTTTTAGGCAGTTTCTACCACTCTTCTTTGTAGGACCTCTCAAGCTCCATCAGGTTGGAAGGGGATCATCGGTGCATAGCCATTTTCAGATCTCTCCAGAGATCTTCAATCGGGTTCAGGTCTGGGCCACTCAAGGACATTCACAGAGTTGTCCCATAGCCACTCCTTTGTTATCATGGCTGTGTGTTTAGGGTCATTGTCCTGTTGGAATATGAACCTTTTCCCCAGTCCAGAGCACTCAGGAGCAGGTTTTCTTCAAGAATGTCTCTGTACATTGCTGCATTCATGTTTCCCTCGATCCTGACTAGTCTCCCAGTTCCTGCTGCTGAAAATGTTGGTTTCTCATGGTCTGTGAGTCCTTCAGGTGCCTTTTGGCAAACTCCAGACAGGCTATCATGTGCCTCCTGGCCACTTTACCATACAGGCCTGATTGGTGGAGTGCTGCAGAGATGGTTGTTCTTCTGGAAGGTTCTCCTCTCTCCACAGAGAAACCCTGGAGCTCTGTCAGAGTGACCTTCAGGTTCTTGGTCACCTCCCTGACTAAGTCTCTTCTCCCTCGATCGTTCAGATGGTCGGGCGGCCAGCTCTAGGAAGAGTCCTGGTGGTTCCAAACTTCTTCCATTTACAGATGATGGCCTCAATACAATCCTGTCTCGGAGGTCTACAGACAAGTCCTTGGACTTCATGGCTTGGTTTGTACATGCACTGTTAACTGGGAACTTATTTAGACAGATGTGTGCCTTTCTAAATCATGTTCAACAAACCTATTTCATGTTGTCATTATGGGGTATTGTTTGTAGAATTGTGGAAAAAACTTGGAATAAGGTTGTAAAAACAAAATGTGAAAAAAGTGAAACGCTGTGAATACTTTCCGGATGCAATGTATTGATAGCCTGGATGCCAGCCGAATTTAGCCCCGCCCACAAAACATTTTGCTCGGGCAATTTGGTCTGGAATCGCTCCATAGAGGAGTTATTATGCCCGAACAGAAACTGTTCGGACCAATGAAATTGTCAGGGCGGGCTTTAGACGATGATGGACAGATGATCAACAGTAACGTAATCATCCACGTCATCAAAGGCGCTTTGGGTGGAATTTGCTCTTATCCTAAACGGAGAAATTGTTCATATATGCATTCACCTTCACTATTTCTCTCGGAAACGATGATCGTGTTGGTAAGTACTCTGTGTATCCTTAAATTCTTTTATTACAATACTGGCAAAGATCGTTTACACTCATCTTTTTCTTGTAACGTTACTTAATCCAGCGCGCGTGCAGACAGGGTTGCCACGTTTTTTTGCAATGTCGCGCACAATTGCTACTCAAAACTATAGCACAAAACAATAACTTTCCGGGGAATCTCCGGAAAAAAATGGCATTTGGTTGGCAAAATATGTTATTTTGGCAAGGTTGCCCGCTAAAATTTGCATTCCTGGGTTTATATTATCACATAATTGGGGTCGCTTCAACCCGCGGACATGGAGAAAAACACGGACTTGACAACACAGTGCAGTTGAGTTCTGTTGACATTTGACAACTAACGTTACGCGTCGCTCCGTTGCTCTGATAGGTTGTGGGTCTATCCAACTGAGGTCTTTCCTGGCTCGGTTGAAACACGCCCCATAATCAAAGCTCAATGGAGCGGTACCAGACTCATATTCTGACTAGAATTGAGTATGGCCACGCCAGGCTAATGTATTGATGCAAAATAGATTAATTATTATCTATTTTGCCTCAATACATATATAGGTTTGTTTGTTTGTTTTTTACATTTATTTAGACAAAACAGATTTTAGATTAGACTAAATATATAAATACATATACAAATAAATAATAAAAAAATATTTATTGTTTCAGTGACCCCTCACCTGCTGTTTCAGAATGATGTTCTTGTGTTCTCTGGCCATACGTGTGGCCCATTTCCGTGCTTCCTTATTCAGACTGTGTTCTTCAGCCGTGCCACTCTCCTTCAGCAGTTCCCTGACCTGAAGAGATGAAGAGAGAGAGAGAGAGCATTGACTAATACACAACATGGACCCATAGTCATAAAATGATGGCCAATCAGATCAAAGAAGGCGGGGCTTAATAGTCACTGAAGATTAGTGTGAATTTAAAACGTGACACTTTTAGTTTTTACAGTGAAAGAGCACGTGTGGCTAGATATAAGTAGCTAAACATTTAATATTTGAGATTTAATATTGTTTAAATGGATTACGTCACAACTATATAGGCAATAATTAGACCAAGAACAACTTTTACCATTCTTATTTCTTTTTTAATCCCTTAAATCCCTTTAAATCATTTAATTATTCAATGTAATTTAAATAAAAAGACAAATTGAGATTTATACATCATATGAAAGCTTTCCATTGGTGCATGGTTTGTTAGGATAGCGCAATATTTGGTCGAGATTCAACTATTTGAAAATTTGGAATCTGAGGGTGCAAAAAAGTCTAAATACTGAGAAATTTGCCTTTAAAGTTGTCCAAATGAAGTCCTTAGCAAAGCATATTACTAATAACTAAAAAAAATTTAATTTATATTTACATTAGGAAATTTACTAAATATCTTAATGGAACATGATCTTTACTTAATATCTCAATTATTTTTGGCATAAAAGAAAAATCGATAATGTTGACCCCAATAATGTATTGCTATTTACAATGTGGCTATTGCTACAAATATACCCGTGCGACTTATGACTGGTTTTGGGGTGCAGGGTTACAAATATTCAAGTGATGTAAGCTCTTGAAGAATGATCCTTCCAGATGCTGCTTTACAGAGCAGCTCCTGTTCACCAGAAACTAAATATTATGATAGGTTCTTGAAAAAAATGCATGCATACGTGGATCTACACTACAGCATGCAAATGCTGATATTTATAAACACACTGACTGGGATAAAACAATTTCTAAATTATTTCCATTGTTTTTATGTATATAAAATAAATGCATTTGAATTTATTTTTTATTTTTCATTTATATTTTACATTTATGGAATGGGGGATTGGGAGGTGTTTCTTAGGGGTGCGAGAGGTAGGGCAGGTCCACTTCTCAATGCCCTCTTTTCACAGACCATGCTGCTTCCTGCCTGCACTAACGCCCAGTTTTCCCTGATCTTTCCGCCCCACCAGCGCTGAGGGCTGCATCTCTAATGTTTTCTTAAGGAACAGACTAATGCTTGTTAGACCTGCAAACAAAAAGAGGGTTAGCGAACAAACGGACCACTATGCTGGGGTGTTGAGGGGCGAGATGACGTGAGCAGCAGGGGGCGCTGTTGCACATCTGAAAAACATCTGCGTAGTCATGGAAGGAATTTGTTGTTTCGCCTTCATTAGAGCACTTTTCCTCTTTGTCAGACTGATTAATGGACAAATAGAACAATTTTAAAAAGTGACATTTTAAGTGAATGAGAAGTTTTTGGATAAAAATATGTGGTGAGCCTCCATTTAAGAAATTGAATCCACAATACACGTTAAAATCATCTTCTTTATAAGCATGCAGGTCAAGGAAAGCACTATATATATTATTTGATGCTATGGCCTATAAAGAATATTCAATATTAAAATTCTATATTTTTTGACTAAATAATAAAAATAAATAACACAAAAAATTATTATTATATTTATATTATTTTAAATTATTAAATGCTACTAGTTAATCACAATATTATAATCTGCAGTATTACAAATTAATTTATTTTGAGTAACAATTAACAGTGTTATTAAATTCTTAACAACTTACCAAATCATTTTCACAGGGCTGGTACTGGAAGGGGGTGGCTTTCTGAAACACTGGGTTGTCCTGAATAAAAATCTGTTGGTGGATATCCTGTGTCACCTAAAGAGGTGACAAACACACACATACAAACACACACACAGGAACAATTAAACTAATGTAGACTAATGTCAAGATGTCAGATTTACAAGAATAGCACAGTTAACACAGGAGGAACAACAGACCAGTTCAGGTAATTCATGATCATACGTGTGTGTGTGGGTGTTGTAACCTGATGCTAGCTAGAGACATTAAACCTGAGTCTCAAAACTGAATGGAAACACTGTGAGAATCATCGAATTACAACAACACAAGACCACAAAAAGACCTAATGACACATACCGAAGGCTGTCACACTGTTAAATGAGCTGACTGTCTTCAAATTACACATTTATAATAACTAACACTCATTTTGTATTTCTAATTTCTACATGTTTGTTGTTCTACCCAGTTATAGCCAACTTAAAACATCAATGTATCTTAAAAAAAGCCATTCCGCTCTAGCCTGACATAAAGATCTCATTCCTTAACTGCTGCAAACGCTCTAAAGCAGGTACATTTTTCTCTTTAAGGTCAGGTTTAAATGCTTGAGCTGGGATTTTATCCAATAACCCTCTAGTGGGAGATCATATTACTTGCTCTACATTCGGCCACTGTGGTTCACGTGTGCTTTTCCGTAGCAGTGCATACTTAAGTGTGTGTGTGTGTGTGTGTGTGTGTGTGTGTGTGTGTGTGTGTGTGTGTGTGTGTGTGTGTGTGTGTGTGTGTGTGTGTGTGTGTGTGTGTGTGTGTGTGTGTGTGTGTGTGTGTGTGTGTGTGTGTGTGTGTATGTGTGTGTATATGTATGTGTATATGTGTGTGTGCGTGCGTAACTCACCCCACTGGATGTCTCCAGCAGGCACTGGAAAGTGTCCTGAATGCTTTGAGATGTCTCAAGCTCCGTCTGACACAGTGAAATTAGAAAACTCTGCATGTGATCGTAGTAACCTCCATCTAGAACCTGGACTCAAAGACAAGAAACAATAGTTTTTGGTTGTGATACGGTACATTATATTGCCAAAAGTTTTGGGACGCCTGCCTTTACATGCACATGAATTTAATTACATCCCATTCTTAATCCATAGGGTTTAATATGGAGTTGGCCCACCCTTTGCAGCTATATCAGCTTCAACTCTTCAGGGAAGGCTTTCCAAAAGGAATTTTTGATAATTCTTCTCGAAGCGCATTTGTGAGGTCAGGCACTGATGTTGGACAAGAAGGTGTTTAGGTCAGGTCAAGTTCCTCCACACCAAACTAGCTCATCCATGTCTTTATGGACCTCGTTTTGTGCACTGGAACACACTCATGTTGGAAAAGGAAGGAGCCATTCCCAAACTGTCCCCACAAAGTTGGGAGCAAGAAATTGTCCAAAATATCCTGTTATGCAGAAGCTTTAAGAGTTCCTTTCACTGGAACTAAGGGGCCAAGTCCAACCCCTGAGAAACAACCCCACACCATAATCCTCCCTCCACAGAACTTTACACATGGCACAATGCAGTCAGGCAAATACCGTTCTCCTGGCAACCGCCAAACGCAGACTCGTCCATCGGATTGCCAGACAGAGAAGCGTGATACGTCACTCCAGAGAACATGTCTCCACTGCTCTAGAGTCCAGTGGCGGTGTGCTTTACACCTCTACATCTCACGCTTTGCATTGCACTTGGTGATGTAAGGCTTGGATTCAGCTGCTCGACCATGGAAACCCATTCCATGATGCTCTCTACACACTAGCCACACAAAGTTTGGAGGTCTGTAGCTATTGATTCTGCAGAAAGTTGGCGACTTCAGCGCACTGTGCACCTAAGCATGCACTGACCCCTCTCTGATTTTAGGTGGCCTACCACTGGGTTGCTGTTGTTCCCAATTGCTTACACTTTATAATATTCAATTATTTGGAGGAGTGTCCCAATACATTTGGCAATATAGAACATGTGTATGTATATATATATATATATATATATATATATATATATATATATATATATATATATATATATATATATATATATATATATAAAGATTATGCTAAATAAAAAATGTATAGGCCAAAGAATAAGAAACATCCAGTCTCACCGTGATGCAACTAATCAGATCTGTCTCATAATAGCGGTCCTGATGAGCGTTAGTGGCTGACAGTGTAAGCAGGTAATCATTCCTTGCTTGCGTGGCTTTGCACTTCCATTCATTCTTTTTTGCTTTCAGCTGAAATCAACAGGAAATGTTCATATGTAAACTTGACTCTCAGTTACCATGATTTATGACATTTTACAAAATAACTTTAATTAAGTGTTAGATGGTGGCAAATGTAATCCAAATGTATAAATAGGACAAATGAGCATGCACTATTACAGTTTTTTAAAATTGCTTACACACAATTTCTGAAACTATGGCCGGATTTCTCAAAACTCTACACACAAAACCACAAAACACACACAAGATGCAAAACACTTCATTCAAAAATCTTCTAAAATTTGTTGAAACATGTGAAACATGTAAAACACTATGTCTTTTGCTTGTTCAGTGGGCAGTGGAGTGTACAGGAGTTTGTCATAGCACTTACAAGTATGCACACAAATACACTGTAAATACAGTATGTATGCACAATTGATAAACTTTATAATTACTGAACTGAACCGAATCAACACTGAACTGACTTGAGCTGTATAATGACACCATTGGCTTGTTAGAATTGCTTTTCAGCAGAATTTGAATTTGTTACTATTGTGAAGCTGCTTGAAACTGTCTGTACTGACTTATGAGTATGCTGAAAGTTATGTTACAATGCTACTTTATGCTTTCACTCGGCTGCTACTATGAGACACTTTGAACACTGCAGTGAGCTAGATCGATATTAGGCATGGTAAAACATGGTACTAAATCAAGAAAACGAGATTTAATATTAACTCTGTTGAGCTATATAACAATGATTCGTTTTCTGTCTATGAATGTATCTAAGCAGTTTCTCACCTGTCTAATAAAACACAATATATTAAAGCGTTGGTGTTTCCATAGTTTCTACAAAATAAAATCGGAAATCGATGGCAACGGTCATTGATAGGCGGCACACGGACACAATCTGTTTCCTGGTTAAAATAGCTTATTTCTCTGGATTTATACAAAATTATAAACGCAACAGTTTTGTTTTTGCCCCCATTTTTCATGAGCTGAACTCTAAGATCTAAGATTTTTTCTATGCACACAAAAGGGCTATTTCTCTCAGATATTGTTCACAAATCTGTGTTAGTGAGCACTTCTCCTTTGCTGAGATTATCCATCCACCTCACAGGTGTGGCATATCAAGATACTGATTAGACAGCATGATTATTGCACAGGTGTGCCTTAGGCTGGCCAATATAAAAGGCCACTCTAAAATGTGCAGTTTTATCACACAGCACAATGCCACAGATGTTGCAAGTTTTGAGGGAGCTTGCAATTGGCATGCTGACTGCATGAATGTCCACCAGAGCTGTTGCCCGTGAATTAAATGTTCATTCCTCGACCATAAGCCGTCTCCAAAGGCTTTTCAATTTTGTTCAGTGTATATTCTTGCAAACATTTGGTATAATATAAGTATAATATATAACATCGTTCTAATGGTTGTTGGATGTGTTTAATGCAGAGAACTGTGTTTAGAATTTTGCTTAAAGTTTGTTGTACAAATGCAAACTGAGTGTAAAGCATATAATGTGCTTCCAGTTTAGCAGACTTTGTCTGAAGATTGGCTATATGAGAGAATGGTTTTGCTAAGTGAGCCTTAGTTTGTAAGAATTAAAAAAAAAACTGTAAATATCCAATATAGACCGCTAACCAGTATGGTACTGATATTGTACTAGATTACCTTCACACTCGCCCTCTTCAAACTGGAGCGTGACTGAAACAGGCTCAGCTTTGACCTTGTGTTGCATGAGACAACAGAAGAAGAAGAAGAAGAAGGGAAAATACCAGAGGAAAAGAAGCGAGGGAGAGGAAAAACAGCAAAAAATGATTAATCTTCATTTAAAACTGAAAAACATGATAACCCTATGCCCTGTTCTGTGGACAGCTGATGTCTCCGTTCACATGTGACAGGTCGGCGAACGTACTTGGCCTCCATATCAGCTTTCTCTCTCACAGTCTGCGCTGTTTGTTCCGCCTCCTGGTAGGCCTTTCTGCTCTTTTCCAGGTCTCTGATCGTGACCTGCAGATCGGCCTGAGCTCTCGCCAGCTGTTCGCAGCACTGAGAGAACAGATGAATAAACACTTTCATGAAGAGTCAAAAACTGCCACTCTGCCACTTTAGTGTGTCTGTTAATGTGTTTACCCTCTTCAGCTGCATGTCCTTCTGCGCTCTGAACGTCTTCACAGGATCTGAGATCTGGCTCCTATAGTTCTCACATCCGTTGATCCGAGACTGGCTCACCTTCATCACACCCTCCAAGTAAGACCTCCATACGGCCCAAACATTTCTGTACGCATATACACAGACATCTATTTCAAGTCTGTTTAATGATGAAGACAAATGGACAATGCAATTAAAAATCAATCTGGTTTGCTCTTTTTATCTCTCCTTTTACCTGGAGTCTCTCAGCTCCTCTGATGGGGCTCCATTCCACTCTCGCTTCAAGTACTGCGAAGCAAGCTTATGCAGAGCCTTCAACGTCAAGTCCAGTAACAGTTATTTATACAACACAGATTCTTAGAAAGAAGCTTCACAGTAATTGACAAGAAAATAACAGTATTAATATTGCTATGTTCTTCAATTATGAACAAATTTCAAATTATTGAACAATTTCAGCTGTAAAGCAGCTCTAAAAAATACAATAGTGTCTTTTTTTATCTCAGGTTAGTTTAGTGTTGATTCAATTTAGTTAAATGACAGTGTAAATGTTACAAATTTCATTCATTATTAATTATGAAGCACACTCAATTCAACTAAAAAGCAGCTCTACAGAAGATAATAGTGTAATTATTCAGATCAGAATTCATCAAATTATGAAACAAGCTTAAAGTCGGCATTAAACAGAAGTTGCGATAGTCTTTTCTTCCCCATCATGATATATATGCAAGAGAAGCTGCTTCTAGAACAAGTAAAGATGTAGGGTGGGACTTCATTTTGTCCAAAGGCGAATGATTGGATGGTTGTAGTTTGCTATTGTTGAGATGTCATGTGAGTGACAGGTTGTCCCTGTTTGATTCAGCTATAGCAAATCCACAGAAGACAATTGACATTGCCCAGCTTAATTTTTTGTTAGTGCAGTCAATTTGATAATATTACTTTACCCTTGTGCATCAATTAAAAAAAGTTACAAATAGGTCCATAGAGGACAAAAATGTCTCTTGCGAACACAGACTTTAGTTTGGTCTCATTTTAAAAAAGACAGTTAGCAAAGTATTGTTAAAGTAAAACTAGTTTAAAAAGTGAAACCAAAAAAAGTTACAGAGGTTTAAAGGTGCACTATGTAATATTCTTTCAGTAAAATATTCAAAAACCATTAGGCCAGTGTTATATATTTCTTTCAGTTGAGTACTTACAATATCCCAAATGTTTCCAACTATTTTTAAATCCTGAGAAAATTGCTATTTTAACCAAGAAATCAGGATATGTGAGGGAGTTGACTATCAATTGTGTTTTTTATTTTGCAGAAACGCTTTTCTCTTAGCAGTGCGCAACAAGTATCATAGCAGCCGCCAAACGAACGCACAGAGTAATGTCATAACATCATTTTCAACACACTCAAATGTATCTAATTTGATAAACAGAGCTGCGTTACCTCATACTCATGACCGAAAAAGCGGAAATGGCGCCGGTGACGGTGGCATAATAAAAGTCCCGCTGCTCGCAGAGTGTGTTGTGTTCACCTTATTAAAAATCGCTCCACCGGCCTTGCTCAGCTCCTACAACACTCGGTCCTGCTCTGCTTCATACTACAGTAATGTTAATAATCGCATCCATGAACACGATTTCTGCCCGAGTCCTGTCCCGATTCTTTTCCACCGGCTGTGAGGTGAAGACCACATGTCCCAAGATTCTGCACTTAAACTTGGCGTCATCAAACTATTTTTGTTTTGAATACTTTGTTTTGAATAGGCGACCACTAGCGGATGGAAATGTTAAATAGTGCACCTTTAATTTTATGAAAATGATTTATGAACATTATTTCATATTAAATATATATTTTATGATACATGCTAAACTCTAAAACTGCTAGAAAATCTAAACAAGTTATGTTCCGAATTTGAGGTTTATATCTAAAAAAAATTTGCTTTCAGTAAGAGTTTGTTTGGGTTTGTTTGGGTGCAGTGCCAAATGTACAGTAGAGTACACATATACAAATCACACTCTGACATCCATACCAACACACCTACACAATAATAGCTGCAGAATTTGCCATATTGGCTCCATAATATGCTGACGAAGAAAACAGGAATAAAGTGAGTATTAAAGGAAATGAGCATGAAATAGTACAAGTCCAATAAAAATACACACCTGTGCCAACATTTATGCAATTGGCATTAACACAGGCAAAATGATAAATAAATAAAAATGAAAAAGACAAAAATGTCCGTAGGGATTCACAGGGGTTAACATTAAGTGCCTTTTAAACAAACAAGACAACTATGCTTTAGATTCAGAGCCTCCAAATAGCATTTAATAAACTCCACTTCAAGAGTCACCACAAAAATAAAACAGACATCTGAAAGGAGAAACATTCATTTACCCTGTCACTTCAGATTAGTGCAAATGTGGAAAACATGGAGGATAACCTTTAGTCTGTAAAAGCGAAACCCACATGGGTACTGCCTGTCTGCTTGACACTTAAATGCTAGACAGTGGTACAAACTGTGCCAGTGTGTAGATTTACAAGTGAGTAAGTAACTGGCTGGTTGTGAAACAGAAGAAAGAAGAAATGACCACTCAGTTTCCATCCTCAAGTCAAGCAAATGTCACAGTGTTGGACTGATCTCCAAAAGTCACAAAAACTTGGTAAACTATCAGCGCAGAAAAACAACAACAAAAACTTGACTGAAGTTTTTTAAAAAGGTTAGTATTTGTCTACCAAAGATCCTTTCATTACTTCACCACTACTGATGATAATTCCTATAACTAACTAAATAAACTTCAACAAACTGCAATGACTG
The DNA here is from genome assembly GCA_023029165.1 of Gobiocypris rarus. Classification (NCBI taxonomy): domain Eukaryota; kingdom Metazoa; phylum Chordata; class Actinopteri; order Cypriniformes; family Gobionidae; genus Gobiocypris; species Gobiocypris rarus. Next base: position 22,206,983 of record CM040922.1, read on the forward strand.
AACTGTAACAAGTTCTACAAAGAACAGAGTGCATCCCCAGCATCCCCTCAAAACAGAGAGGATTCACTTCCTGGCCCTCAGTCCACAAGCTGGCACTGTCAACCTAATCCTATGAACTGCCAGCTCTGATGAGTCCACTCAGGAAGAGACCCTGAGGAAGAGAGAGATCCCTGTCTTCATGAGCCAATCAGCACGCAGCAGCCCTGCAGGTGCACGGGCTTCAGATCCAACAGTAAAGAATCTCTCACACACACACACAGAGCGTCATTCAGACAGCTGGGCTCTCCATTTACCAAATGATCCCACAGATCAGGATGAAGACGGTCAACATGTCGGGGGTGTAAATTAAAACAATTTGTATTAATATCAATGTTGAAAATAGATTTGCTGCTTAATATTTATTATGGAAACAGTGATTTATTTGTGCTATATGATAAATAAAAGAAGAGATTTTATTTTATATATATATCTTTTTTAACATAAATGTATTTATTTTCATTTTCAATCAATTTAATGCTTCCTTTGTGAATAAAATTATTAAAATTAGTATTAAAATATTACTAATCCCAAACTTTTTAATTGTAGTGTAAGTTGTATAATAGGCAGTATTTTTCCCAAAATTCTCCCCAAAGTTTTTGGTTTTAAGGGATAAAAAGTAAAAATCTACATCCTGATGTACGTCCCAAATATATGAAATCATACTCA